>JAQFVV010000096.1:639892-1839892 GCA_028023455.1 Epiperipatus broadwayi
TGAAACAGTGAGATTCGTATTCGAATCTCAAGTTTCACCTTTTTCTGTCGTCTCTCACTGACCGGTCTATCCCACCCAAATTTAAACTTTTGGTATCGAGTTGTGTGTGTAACAATATTAAAAATGTATAAATATATGTAGAATTCAACATAAACACGCACACATTTCGATCTCAAATTAAAGGCAATAAATACGGATAAAGTAATATAATTTAGATTTCTTTAGCTAAATAAATCTTGTGTAATATTAATCATTTATTTTGAATTTATAAAGCTCGTATTTATTGCTTAGTTTAAATTTCGTTAAATAATAATTCTAACAAAATCTGATGCAATAATTAATTAAAGTTAAAATAATTTTATTCCCTTTTGTCTTTGAAAATTTAAAAGCATGGTCAGTGATAGATAATAAATTAATTATAGGAAAATTCAAAAAAAATGTAATTAACGAATGTAAAAAAAAAAAAAAAAAACAAACAATAGCACAGCAGATTTCTTTCTAATTAAAACCAGCAAAAGCATTGATTATCCTGAGGGCAAGATAAAGAAAACCTAAAAATATCTCAACAGAAAAAATTAAAAGATCAAGATAAAAAAAAGGAGGCCATCTTGGACTTGCTGGAGACTTTCACTTGAATTTTAGCTTTGCTCTCGAGTGGAGAGTCTAAAATAGCTTAAAATAAATTGATATTGCCAAGGTATGACCGAGTAAGCACCGAGATTATTCTCCATCGGGAAATGGCCCACCAGATGCCGAACTTCACCTTGCCCATCGTAAAAACACCATAATGATCTGCTGCCTTGAATAAACAAGAAAGCCGCTGCTGTTAAAATCAATAAAAAACCCAAAGACAAGAAAGAAAACGGCTAATCACGAACAATCTACTATTAAATAAATGGACGAAAACATCTTAAAAAAAAAAGGTACCTGTGTGTGTATTCCAAATTATAGAGTACTCTAGTAAATAAGCTATAGCTCATCTCCTACTATTTGTCTAACTTCTAAATGTTAAAATTGTAAATTTGTGAAACTAAAATTTGAGAATTAATGTAATCTGTAAATTTCTTGCATAATCTAACTTACCTCCCTCTATCCTTCTTAGGTGTGTATTTCTCAAATCTCCACTTTATTTATAATTATCATTGAACTATTACCTTCTCATAATTGTCTTAGTTTTAAAGCTAAATCCATAATCGCTTGAACAGTGAATGCGTGTCGAATTGTCATTAATATTTGCTTTATAAATAACTTAAATTTCATATAAATCAACACGCATTCAAAGAATCAGTTATTGTAATGCAGGGTCTACTACTTCGTAATAGCTGGCATGCTCGCTGTAATAAGTCCCCTTTTTAGATATTTTTTTTTTATTATTAAATTTTAATGAATAATTACGGAAATTTCATTTATTTGAGAGTCACCAATTTTCTTTCAGTCAACGTTGATAATGGGGGGCCGAGTTTGAAATCTAGTTAAATATTACCATAATCTTTTAGATCTTATACATGTGTTACGTTTTGAAGCCACGATGGCTCATTCCACACCGTGAATACTCCGGATTCTATAGGGTTGAATTAACCCCAGTCGTCCTACACAAGTGGACATGATAATGTTCCCGTAGGGCTTGACGACCGTCACGCAGCCAGCTGGCAAATTGCGACACGGACCGCTTGTCCCTGGTTATGCTCATGTGACACCTTACCTCTTCCGGTCGAGGCAGAGACCAACCCGAAGCCCTTATAAACTTATTCACGGCATTGCAGTTTCAGTGCTGCCATTTTATATCGCCCTTCTAAAGCGTACCACGTGTTCCTTTATTTAGTTTATCATTCTCTATATCACTCCGCCTCGGCATTATCTTCGTCATCCACTCTCAAATAAATGTTCGCCCTTAGTCGTAAAATAAATATTTTTATTAAATAAACGTATGTCCGCCGCCACGGATGACTCTTGCAGTGCAAAGTATAAATCCCCTACAGTATGCATTAGAAATACTCACTCGGGAACCTTAGGTAGCTAGATTACGCCTTCATATAAATGAATGCTCTTTATAAATAAATGTATTTTATATATAATAAAATTGCCAATTAGCTATTGAAACTCTGAATATAAAATATGGTTAATAACATTAATAATGTTTTTTTTTTATTAAATACGTAAATAAATAATTTTTAACTGTACGTCTGTAGTTAAGCTTTCATTTATTCGATGCCCTTTATATATATTTCCTCGATTATATATGTGAATTAATATTCGTCTGATTGTTGGCCAACTCGGAAACAAAACCATGAATCTCGTGCATCTCCCTGACCACCGTGCCTAAAGAAGTGTTTACTTATGTCGCATCAGAGGCGTTGTTCCGTAGATTGTAGTGTGGAACTGATAAACTATGTTCGAACTCGGTACCATGGGTGGCTTCGCTACTCGATGGTGCTGCTGTTCTGTGTGGTGGTCGAATTCTGCACTATGTTAACGAGATACACGTGTTTTGACTGTTACAATATTGGACCAGAAGCAGAACTCTCCATACAGTAGCATCACTTAGTGCAAGCCAGAGTAATCAATGGACGCAGGAAGGTTTGTGTATAAAATCCCTATCTGGGGCCTTCTCATCCAATATCCCAGACTAGTTTCTAATTTGTGGCTTGTTCATCATTGAAGAGCCTGGGATCTGAGATTACTGCACTTAGATCTTAGGATCTAATGCAACGTTCTCCAGCAGCCACCTTTTACTTTTTTAGCTAACTATAAAGCTATGAGTCCAAAATGAAACATAATAATAATTTTAAGCTAAACTGGCACTCTATGAAAAACAACTTGTGTAAGCATAAAGAATGGTGATCATGTGATGTTTGATGGTTTAACATATTTGATATTAATTGATCCATAAATAAGATTATATTAGCAGTGATTCATTATTTTTAGGCTTATTACAATTATTAGAATGTAGAGTGTTCTGTAGTGATAGAAAAATGTCATCTAAAATCAATAATTCATCCTTTTTTTCAATTTTGCATGCATCTATGATGTATTTGAGAAGGCGATAATCCAAATATTTTTTTAAAATTCGAATCAGAGGAATAAAATAGACCGAAATGAGAGTCTGCATTGATAATTTCGAATGTATTGACAAATTTGTAGCGAAGTTATGTCATAGAAAATAAAACTTATATTTGTTTTGAATTAATCTCTATATTCATTTTGAAGTGTTCGTCTGTGTAGAAAAAAATTCAATATATGGCACTTTTCTATGAGTGAATTTTTGATCACCATTAATTCTTGTTCCATAGAATATGCAAAATTGAATAAATGGGTGGATTGTTTATTGTGTAACTTATGTGTACTATATATTTTATTTGAAATTGTAAATAATGAATAAGCGCCTGAATTATTTTTCTTTATTTATGCTAAAAATTTTAAATGAAATTGTTGCATAATTATGTATATGTTGATATTTTGACAACACACACCCATTTATTTAAATAAGTATTCATTGACTGTTCTTAATTTGTCTTGATATTAATAATATCTCTCTTACAATTCTAGAAATCATACTGTAAACAATGATTATAATCAACGGACATTAGGGATCAGCACAGGCAGATTCATATCTACCCATTGATATAAAATATTATATTTGTGATGCTCTTCTCTTAACTTGCTATTCAAAGCCAATAATTTGAAAAATGTCAAACAATCTAAGATTTTGAATTCATGTCAATTAACATGTATTGTGGATTTTAGATCAACAATTATTATTTAAGTGAGCTTAGTTTCAGCTAAAGTAAACAAAGGAGGAAATTGTGGAATATGCATTGATATTTCTCCAAAATAATAAGATGTCTGGGCTTATGACTATATAATCTAGTTGATCTGAGTTTAAACTTTAGGGCTATGAATTTTCAAATTGTTGGCTTTGATAATAAGATAAGAGTAATGGTTGACTGCTGAGGGAAATGAATATAAATCCATTGTCTGCTGGTAGAAGATTGCTGTAAACTGGATACAAAATTGAGATTATATTTTCTACGTATTACCTGTTGATTGTACTCATTGCTTACCGGTAAGAAAGAGAGAGGAATTTCACTAGTATAAATATTTTCTTTGCAGGTTTTAATCATTTTTGAGAGAGATCATCGTAATGCCAGGTAGCCCTAATAAGGTTCTGGGTAAGTGTTTGGATTTATTCTTGTACAATTTAATTTTTGTTTCATCAATTTAAAATTAATTGTTTCAGTCAACTTACCTGTTAGAATTGCTTTATTAATGTTGATTAATGCAGAACTTTTTGGTTCAATTCCCAACTGAGAAATAATTAAAACTCAGTCTCTGCACTTAATTGGACCCACACTGATCGTGGAAGCTATGCTAGATTAATTACTTTTGCAAACAAATGCTATTAAATTTATGGGAATTGACTAGTAGAGTGAAAGGTATCATTCAGTAATGTTGCAATTTTTATTACCATAATGAAGTAGGCAGAAGGAAAGTTGTGACATTATTCATCTTTATTAAATCTTGCAATAATAAAAAGCCAAAACAATTTAATAGTAATAATAATTGAATGATTTATTGTTTTGCATTTGTTGTGTACATTCACCATGAATGCTACAGTCATGGTAAAGATGGTCATTCATCTTTATTAAATCTTGCAATAATAAAAAGCCAAAACAATTTAATAGTAATAATAATTGAATGATTTATTGTTTTGCATTTGTTGTGTACATTCACCATGAATGCTACAGTCATGGTAAAGATGGTCAGACAGGCAGAAACAAAATTATTTCTAAACAGTTTTAATAACTAAAATTTGACTTTATTGCCACAAGTTAACAGTAGTAAAAATTAACCCCAAAACGCTTAATATACATTACAATTTCTATTGTTATAGTTCAGTTTTAAAATTACTACTTACAAATGTATGACCATAAAGGCATAAAGCCAGTATGGTCTGTATAGTCCCTAGATCCATTTTTGTACCTTCAGAGGTGGATTTCACTGGGTCACTCTGCAGTTCTTATACTCTGTCATTCTGTATCTTCATATAAACACGACCAGCTCCAATGATAGATTAGACTCCAATTCCCCTTATCTGTGATCTTTTTTTATTCCTTATCTCCAATTCCCCTTATCTGTGATCTTTTTTTATTCCTTATCTTTTTAACTAATCATTTTCAAATCCGAAAATGCTTATCAACATTTTAATCTTTAACATTCGTAACTTTGTGATACTATATTTCTTTTAACTTTAGCACACATTTTATTTCTAATTATATTATCTCTTTACATTCTAAATATATATGTAGCAATAAATATCTGTATATAGTACCTCCTTCACTTCAGAAATTACAATTTCTAAAGTCTCACATAATTTTTCAGATAACTCAGTTCCTTCTTGGTTCTTTGGGATTTACGTGGGTTATTTTCTTTTCCAAGGTAATGTCCTTATCTACTTTGTGCTCTTCATTTGCATCCGGTAAGTCCGATTTCTCTAGATAATTTAGAATGTTTAGCATTATATTACTTCTGGCTCACTTAATTTCTTCATTCTGATGTCTAACATGATTTACATGTTTTCATGTAATTTTCCCTATTTTTTTCTGAACAACTATTATTTGCTTTGTCGGATGTTCTTTAATTATGCCTTTCATTTAGTACTTTCCGAGAACATCTATCTCTCAAAGAGACTTTTTCTTCCTCTGGGTACTGCAATTATGTGCTGTTGTTTTTTTTTACTCAAAAAATTTTGATCTGGGTGAATTAGTGATAACTTTGTGGGGGTTTTCTGGAGATTTACCCACACTCCTTGTCGGTATACTGTGCAGATACAATAAAACAGAATACAATGTTTCTTGTATATCTGCAGTATCTTCCTTTCATAGTATTTGCTTTAGCATTTGTACTGCCTTTTCTGCAATACTATTGGACTCCAGATTGGGGGCATAGCTATATATCTAATTACCCATTCTTTAAGATTTAAGAAAATCCTCGAATTTATTGGACCTAAAACTGGTTCCATTGTCAGATACTATTGTTTTGGGAAGCAAAAATTTCCAAAGTTTTCGATTGTTTTTTTTAGTGTTCATATTTTTTACAATTCTATACTCAGTCCACTTTGAGTACGAGTCGATCACTACTAAAAAAATGTAGCCATAAAATAGTTTACATGATTGATGTGAATACGTCTCCAAGCTTTTTCAACTACAGGCTAGGTAATATAATTTTTCTTTGGAACATTTGCATTCACTTGACAATTCTTACAGGTTTTCACGAATTGTTCTATCTCAGAATTAATTCCAGGCCACCATACATAACTTTGAGCAAGTGCTTTAGCCCATACAATACCAGGATGGCCTTGATGAATAAGCTGAAGAACTTGATGGCGACCACTGTTAGGTATTAATACTCTATCGTTCATTAACACAAATACCTTATTTATAAACAGTTTTTCTCTTACGTCCCATATAGCTTTATAAAGTATCGTGGGCCAATTTCTGGACCATTCCTTGCTAATCCATTTGGTCAATAGTTTATAACTATGCCCAGTTTTTGTCCAACCCACTATCTTTTTAAAAGCGTGAAGATGTTTCTCTGTTCATTTCCATTATTTGCTTTCTGCATTTTATGCTTTAGATTAGCCTATATAATTAGAAGGTAGGTTTAAATATAAGATAGCTGCTCTTGTTTTTTCTAAAATCTCTGTCTTGTGTCTTAGTTTGAGAATTTCACTGAGATATTATAAAAAACAGTGCAGCACATGTGTTAGGATGAAAAATCCTTGTTGCTTAAATTACATACTATCTCTGCACTAGCAAATAAAATTAAATATTACATAATTTTTAAATAAGTGGAGTCGTCCCCCCCCTCCCCCAAACAATTAACAGGTTTTCATCTATGAACCTGTTACATCCTTGAGTCAATTATTACTACTTACCCTATAATGTAGTTGAATGTTAGTTTGTACAGTATCACAGTAATAAATAAGCACAAAGTCTGTTTACTTACCATGATTAACACAGGCAAAACTCTCTATACATATTGCCACTCAGTGGATGCCAGAAGGCTTGTGCATAAAATCCCCATCTAGTGCCTACTCATCCAATATCCCCAGACTAGTTTCTGACTTGTGGCCTTCGTCAGTGAGGAGCCTTGGATCTGAGAGATGATCATGTGATACTTACCATGATATATAATATAGAAAAATTAGCATACTGCCAAATAAACTTAATTAATCAGCAAGCAGTGCCTAGTTGTCATAGCAACATTGTTCTATCTTCAACGTTTTGTTTCATATCTGCATTTCAAAAACATTCAATTTCACTGATCACATTTTTGAGATAAGATATTCTTAACCTACCTTTCAATCTTTTTTCTCAAATTGTGCCTCCAAATATTTTGTAAAAACTTAGATCTTAAAATATGTCCCAAAATCTTTCTCATTTTTGTCATATTCAATAGATCTCTTTTCATTCCAAGTTCCTCTTAATGTTTGAGCATTGGTCTTCTTTTTCATCCATCTTGATCTAGTTAATCATCTCCAAAACCAAATTTCCATTCCTTTCAATCTTTGTCTTTCTTGTTTATCCAAAAATCACATCTCACAACCATATGTCATTATCCTCCAAATGAAGATTTTATCAAATCTCATTCCATTTTTTAAATCAATATTTATATTTAGTAATAAAGTTTTTTTTATTTTGAAAAGCATGTTTTGTTAATATCTTTTTTTTATAATCTCTGCAAGACAACCATTGTCATCACAAATCATACTCCCCAAATAACAAAATTTCTTAATTTGTTCTAAACATATTATTTATATGCACAGCAATTAATCTTTTTATTTCCTATCTGTCTATACCATCATCCTAGTCTTATTATTATTTATATTTAATTTAAAGGATTCTATAACTATATTCAATATTTTGAGCATTTTGTTCATTTCTTTTTTCAAATTTATAATTAATATTATGTCATTTGCATAATGAATATTATGAACATACCTGCCTTTAACTTTAATATCTTTAGTTTTTATTTATTTATAATCTTTATTATGTTATCAATAAATAACTTGAATAAGTAGTATCAGTGGACAGCTTCACACCTCATCTTCAATTATTTATAGCTATTCCTGTATTTTGGTATTTATATAAATTAACTGTATTTTTCCAATCAAGGCCTATATTTTTCTTTACTTTAAACAACTTCTAATTTATTCCAAGTTAACAAAAGCCATATAAGGCTGCCTATTCAATTTTTAATCTTTTTTGCAAAATCATTCCAAAATCTAAAACTATATTGATTTCTTTTGTATTCTATTTTTAATTATTACAAAAGACAAAACAAAAAAAATTGAATATAATGTACTGGGACATAAGTCTTTCAGAGACTGGTCCTGAAAATTTGTGACAAATAATCATTTTCTATTATTTAGATGTATGAAATTGGTCAATATGACATCTTGTTAACATAATGCTTGATTTACTGAACTGGGATGTATTGATTTCTTATATAAATAGCATTATATTGGTTGCCTGAACTCAAACCTTAGAGAAATTGAATTGTACAAACTATTAACTTAATAGATATTTAAACAGATTCCAACTGCTAAGCTGGTTGAGTATAGTCTTGTTTGAGTAGATTTGCTGGATATATACTCAAAATGTAATTAAAATTTTGTTGATAAGAATTACTTGCCAATTAATTGTCAAGTGTATGAATTAGGAAGAAGTCATCTTCCTTCATAACTGAATTATCATTATTAACTATATGTGCCATCTATTATTAAATACTTATGTTACTTACATTTTTTTTCCCTAGCTTGTATAGAGCTGGCTAATATTGTAGCAAGAAAGTGCCAATTAGATGTATCAGTTAAATATTTTTACCAGTTGACAAAGTCTGATATATATACCAAGTTTTATGAAAGCATATGTAAGAATCCAGTTCCAGGTAAGATCATGTTTTTTATTAATATTAGTATCTTTAAATATTAAAACAGGTGAGGATGTGTGTATGTAATGTACATATTTGGAAATAAGTTAAAAATTTTAGGAATTATTATTTTTTTTTTAGTATTTAAACTGATTGTGGTTATATTATGTAGTGTTTTAAGTTTTAAAATGAATATTATTTTTTAAAAAAATATTTATAACTTAAATAAAGTTTTTATAATGTAAATAAAATACTATCTGCAAATTTTTTTCCATGGAATAGTCAGATATATATATATAAAAAATTGTGCTTTGGAACTTTGCCATCTGCTAATTCATCTATCTGCTATTCAAAAAAATAAGATACAAAAATAAAAATATGTAAACAAAATAAAGTGTTCATATTTTAGTTCACATTTAAATCACTTAGTTGTGCAGTGTGCTCTCGAAATTATAATAATCAACTTTATATTATTTAGATATAATACCGTTTGCACTTTTGTTTTCAAAAAAACTATGTTTATATTTAATTTTATTAATTAATTAAAGTATTTAAGATATTGCAACAGTCCGGATGATGGCATTTGGAAGAGAGGGCCGCATCTAACTATAGTCAGACCTAAGGTCTTTGGGTAGGATGCTGGAGATGATGCAATGAAGTATATAACCCATGATTGCATTCCTTTCAATAGACCAGCTCAATACTCATGCATTAAATTTAGGTCACACCTCACCATCTCTTTCAGTTCCTTTATGCCTCAGTATTTGAACTCTGGAGAATTCGCCTTTAACTCTTTTAACAGGGATGTACCTATTCATGCCGACAATCACATTACTTCTATAAAAGTCACAATTAGTGAAATGTATTTACCTAAGTTCTCTTCATTATAATTATAAAAGAATGATGTATGTGTACATATATGTAAGGTATTAGCTTTATTGATGAATGCAATGATTGATTTAATAAACTAAGAGAACATATCACATTTAACAGATCTTATAACATTTATTTGGTATTAATGAAAATGATAAGATTTAAAAAAAAAAATTAATAAATTCAAAATGTTTAAATGGTATTTACAAATATAGATGATAAACATGTGATTTATATCTCAGTAATGAACATCTATCAAATTAATAATTTAATAATACAAAGTTACCAAACCCATCATTCCTGATAAAAGTTCATATCAATGACATTATTGTGTACAAAGTAATAATAAAAGGGAAAAAAATTATAAGATTATTTTAGCGAACTTGAATCTCACTAACTAAATCAAGTTTATATTTGATGCATATATATATTCAGATCACAATCCAGTTCTAGTTGTTGCATATTAATTTCTCTAAAGGCCCTATCCTTTTTAAAGTCATGTGTAATTCCTAAGATGACAGAAAAAAAAACTTCAGTCTAAGGGTAATTATTCATGCCGAATAAGATCTAAAACAACAAGTGTTAATTAACAAATATAACTCATAACATAACTTTGTCCTGTTGTTAGTGTGTGAAATTAATGTGTGATAAGTAAAAATCTTACCTTCAGTTCTAAATAATGGTAGTGAGTAAAAGTCAAATTATTAAGGAAGGAGACTAAACCTAAATTTTATTTAAAAAAAATATTCAACTAAACGTAACCTTCCCTCCCTCCTCTTTTTGCATTCTCCTACAATGAACTCTCCCAAAATGTTGAATTGGAAGTTCTACTTTCTCAAGGGTAATAAGAATGAAAAAAAAAAAGAAGTAATACATACATAGATATAATGTTAAAAAAAAATCGTAACATGTGACAAAACATAATTTCATTGAATCGATTAGTTTAAATTTTGAGAATCGACAAAGTCCTTTGTAAATTACAGTTCATACACTTTAAGCAGTTTTTCTCCATGCAAATATATAGATCACTCGTCGCCGCTCCTGAATAGCATGCTCCAAGCAATTCTTCATCAGCTGTCTGTTGCTTTTTCCTCTGATTTATGTACAAACATTCCATGCTGAGCGAAAATAATCCATTAGGCATTTTAAAGTAGACAATATGTACATTAAACTATCATGGTTAGAAGATTAATGATCCCACTGACAACAATCAACTCTTTAGCTATGTAACTTTTAAATTAATAGCAGTTCATAATTAAAAAAAAAATTTACATGCAATGAAATAGAATCATTCCATCATTTACTATGCTAGCTATACTTTTTTTCCTGGATTCACGTTTGATTAGAAGTTTTGTTTTAATTTCTTCCTTTTCCTTTTATCAGTTTAAAACAATTTTCAAGAAATTTATCCTATTGCATGAACTAACTTGGTTACCCTATGTTAATAGTCTTTTTAGCTTCTTCTGGTCTTGTGCTAAAATTATATTTAGAAAGACAATATGTTCGATCGAAGGTGTCCATGTTGTATGGTGTTTGAAACCTTTTGTTTACACAATGTTGACTTCCTATATCAAACGTATAATTTTAAAAAAAAAAAATAGAATCATCTTTGTTTTTATACTCGGCATGGTTTCATTGTTTAGTTATTGCTGTGCGTATCTATTGTTGTCTATATAGTATGATAATTGATTCAAAGAAGTTATGTAACATGGTATTATTTTGTTCTTACACTGGGTTACTTAGCAAAATATTTGACCTTAGATCATTACCATGGTCAACCTACAGTAGTCTACGTCATTCTTTTATTCTCCTTTAATACGTACAAAACATTACACACAAATTAAATGTTGGTTTACATATATGTTTGTAGAATCATTTTTCCAGTGTTTATTTTCACTTATTTTAACAATAGGGACTTTTTCTACTTCATTATATATATATAAAATCTAGCTATATGCGACTTATTTTGCTAGATAATAAAACATTGGTACATTATAACTGCATATATATGCATATCTTTACTCATGTTTCACAAGTAATAAATTAAAGCATATATTTTATATGTTAGCAAAACCATTAATCTAGTCAGACATAAATCCTAACTGAACATAGTTTAATATCACAACTAGTTGTCAGTTGGTGTGGGTACGATTATTAGTTACGCTCACAATATATTAAAAAAATTCTAATTTGTATGTTAAAAAATTCATTCACTGAAGTTGGTGTTGCTTTATATTTAAATAATCTTTTCTTTAAACTTTTGACTGATACAATTGTGAGATGGTAAAGAAAGGTCATAACTAGATTATGATGTACAAACAAAATAGAAAATTGCTTTTAACACTTATTTTTTTAAATTCTTAGTAATAATGTGTTATGTACAGTACTATAATAAATTTAGTTTATATATGTTTAAAAGAAAATCTGTTCTGTCAAATGATAAATAGAAGATAATTAAATCATTAACAAACTTTCTCAAAAGAAAGAAAAATGCTTTTTAAGAAAAGTTTGTTGTGTTTTTAAATATAAAAACACTTTATCATTTGGTGTCCGTTAATTACTTAAACTTACAATAGATGTCTCTAAAATAGGATGAAGAATACTGCCCTAGGAAGCATATAAGAAAGTCATTTAGAAACATTACCAATGATCTGTTTATCACTTGGAAGGACTGTTTTTAGTGGCGAGTTATTCTGTTAAAAGAAGATCACCCAATCAGTTGCTTCTTATGACATTTATAACAACAAATGTAATTTAAAGCTGCAAACAAATTAGAGATATGTGATCGAAATAAAGCAAGATAGCTAAGAAAGAGATAAAAAATAGGACTTGAAATAACAACAAAAGAGAAAAAGATGGAGTGAGAAGAAATAACCATTGGTCAGATATAATATAAAAAAAAGTAAATAGAAATTGTTGAAATAAATATAATAATGAGAACTGAAATAATACAAGAAATTAACATATTTAAATATTTGAATAATTGAATAAAATGTATTATGATATATTTATATAGTGGTAATATAAAAAATTTGTATAAAACTGATAAAAGGCTGATAGATCTGTAATTTCTAATATCTTCTTTATCACCTTTTTTAAATATTAATATTAATATTGCATTCTTCCAATCATCTGGTACATCTTTATCATTTAGACATTTGGTATATAACTTTGCTAAAAAAAATCATTACCTGGAACCTTTCCTTTCTTCATACATTTAATTGCATGTCTCACTTCTTCATTTAAAATTCTGGGCAATTGGGAAGATGTAATAGATATAGGAGATACTTGTTCTTTATTACTATATAATTCTTGATAAAAGTCTTCTACTCATTTCATGATGTCATCTCTCTTTTTAGTAATAATTCCATCTTTTTTTTTTTATAGATATAAATTTCCTACCAATACCAAAATGTTGTTTTACATTCTTGAGACTTTTATTCTCTTCTACAGTTTTCCTTGCTAGTTCACAGTTATACTTTCTTATATCATATTCAACTCTTTTCCACACCATTTTACAAAATTCGAGATATTCAATCCTTTTTAATGCATCATTTTTGTATATCTTCATATTCCTTCTTTTCTTCATAAATTCTCTAGTCTCAGTAGAAATTTTATTGGTCAATTGCTGCTTTTTTCTACCAGCTATCTTTGTTGCAGTTTTTAAAAGGGTATCAGTTATTTTCATATTAATTTCATTCAAATCTGAATCATGTTCAAAATCTACTAATACTTGAAACCGATTTGTAAGTTCTAATTTAAATTCATTAGAATGTTTCTGAAGATTAGGAATATCAACTGTAAATATTGTTTTTCTTAATAATTTTTGTCTCTCTAGTTTTGCATTAACACATATCTTACAGTTGATGATCACTTCCTGTGTTAAATTTATTAAGAACATTACAATCTTGAAATATGTATTTTCTATTAGTCAAAATATAATCCAATTCTGCTGTACCTTCATTTGGATGCTTCCATGTCCATTTCCTTTTAACATTTTTCTCAAAAAAAAGAATTAATAATATAAAGTTTTTCTTTTTCTGCAAACTCCACAAGTCTATGTCCTCTGTCATTTCTATTACCATAACCAAAATTACCTACAGCACTTTCATCTTTCATTTGTTTACCAATTCTAGCATTAAAGTCTCCCATAACAATTTTAAAATGTTGTTTACTCTGATCAAAAGCCTTTTGTACATCCATATAAAAATCTTCTACTACTTCATCACTATGAGAACTTGTTGGGGCATAAACCTAAATTATCTGCATTTGGTATCTGCTATTAAGTTGTATAACTAATCTTGTCACTCTGTCTGATACACCATCAATCTCCACGATGTTGTTCTTCCACTTTTCATTTATAATGAATCCTACTCCACTTGTATTTCCAATATTTGTACCTTTATAATAGAGCACATGTCCACTTTTTAAATCAGTTGTCTCTTCATCTTTTCTTCTAACTTCACAAAGTCCAATAATGTCCCATTTAATATAAGACAGTTCTTCTTCTAATTCTTGCAATCTTCCTTCATTTGAAAGTGATCTGCAGTTGTAAGTACCTAAATAAAAAGTTGTCATCAAATGGTAGCCTGGGTCTGCAATCAGGGGATTCTTAGCACTCTCCACCTTCGGCCACCAACCGCTGCCTTGGTTTTATCACTTTTATACAAAATTATTACCAAGGTAATTACAACTCGTCTACAGAGAACATTGGATTTCCACTAACCAAGAGAACAAGCTGGATTTTAAAAGTGGTTTTACTACAGTAGATCATATCACTATAGAAAGGACAAATGAATATGAGTAGCCATTATGTTTTGGATTTATAGATTATGAAAAGGCATTTGATTCTATAAACATTTCTTCAGTGATTAAAGCATTGGATCATCAAGGTATAGGTCCAGGATATTGTCATATTTTAAAGAATATTTATAAAAATGCAACAGCAACAATTAGATTACATAATGATACTAGGAAAGTCAACATTGAGAAGGGTATAAGTCAGAGTGACTCTATATCTCCAAAACTTTTTACAGCAGTGCTGCAAGAAGTATTTTGTGGATTAAAATGGGAAGCTAAAGGAATGAAAATAAATGGAGATTATTTAAGTCATTTAGATTTTTCAGATGATGTAATTGTTTTTGCAAATAATGCTTTAGAGCTGCAAGAAATGTTGCAGTAGTTATCAGATGAAAGTAAGAAAGAAGGACTAAAGATAAATGTTAAAGACAAAAGTAATGTTTAATGGATTTTCTCAAAATATGAAAATAAAGATTGATTATGATGAGTTAGAAGAAGTAAACAGTTACATATACCTTGGTCAGATTATTAATACAGATAGAAACATAATGGATGAAATTAATCATAGAATTAAACTTGGTTGGAGTGCTTTTGGTAGAAATAACTTGATACTAAAAGGAAATATGCCTATGTGTTTAAAAAGGAAAGTTTTTAATAAATGTGTTTTACCAGTTCTTACTTATGGATCTGAGACTTGGGCACTTAATAGAAGAGCAATTGAGAGACTTCAGACCACTCAAAGAAGTACAGAAAGATGCATGTTGGGAGTAACAAGAAGAGATCGAAAGTGCAATATATGGGTAAGAGAACAAACAGGTGTTACTGACCTCATTGAAAAAATTAAAAGACTGAACTGGAGTTGGCTGGACATATTTCTAGGAGAGATGATAATAGATGGACAATTGCAATCTTAAACTGGATTTTAGACCCAGAAAGAGACCACATGTGAGATGGATGGATGAAATAAAAAAGTGTGCAGGAATGATGTGGAGAAGAGAAGCTAAAGATTGGAGAAGATGGATTGAAACTTGGAGAGAGACCCTCATTCTGCAGTGGATTGATAATGGTTGATGATGATAATGATGAATATAAAAATAAAAGATAATTACAGATAAGTAAGTTTCTGATAAAGGATGAAGATGTTATATTACTGAGATTAAACTTGAGAAAAAAATCTGAAATGCTTTATTTGAATACTAAAACAAAGAAAATTGATTTGTGTGTAGTGAAAGGTAGAGAAATTTAGTTGATAACTTTATGAACACAAACGGTCGAGAAAAGTAATTGTTAAATAAATTAAATACATTATGGAAATGAAATTATATCATTAATATTGCATGAAATATTGACAAACATTTTAGAAGGGACTGTAATGACTGAAGGAAAAAGAATTAAAAGAGAAAGTAGTTATTGAGAAACGATAGGATTTATATGATTTCTAATCTATTTTATTTCTGCACTAGTTAAAGAAATGCTCATTATCTTATAGATGCTTTTATCAAATTAAAATCATATGCTTAAACCATTCCTAAGAACTAGTGAAAGCAATTTGCTCAGTTTTTTCCAAATTCAGTAAATTTTTCACGAATTTTATCAACTTTTTTTTTAAAATAAAAATTCAGGATTTCAAAATGAAATTGACTTTTTTTTTTTTTTTTGCTCAATAATTACACTCTTAATTGAAGCCAATCAGCAATATGAATGTCACATGATAATATAAATATGTTTAATGCTTATCAGTTGATGCTTTCATTTCTCAAGTAAAAAAATGGGATATCATGACTACAACTTGAGTTCCAATTCCGGTCAGATAAAGCTTTTTTCTGCTATTAATCAGCTTAGGATTTTTTTTATCAGATAGTTGGCTCGTAGCCAATCTAGTTAACCATTTCATATTGGTTGTTAATTGGATATCTAGCTATTCTAGGTAGATAGAAACCCAAAGCCCCCTCAAATTTTCATCTTGTAGTAGTGGCGAATTTGATAAATAATGCCATCGTCATTGCTACTCTATCGGGGATAAAAAACTGATGGAGAATTTTTGCCTAGTTGTAGGTTATTTACAAGCTGTTTTATCTAAATATATACATAAAGATCTGAAATGATACTTATCTTTATATTTAAAATTTAATAATTTTTAGCATTAATTTTTTTTTTTAAGGCAATACTTGTGATAAATTTCAATTTTTAGAAATTTTCATTATGAATTTCTTTATTGTTAGATGCTTTTCCTTCACCGACATCTTGGGAAGATGAAGTCCATAATTGCCAATGCGTCATTAATTCCTTGTCTTTTGATATTTTAAATATTCCCATGCAGCATATCACAGGAGAAGATATAATCAGTGGGGAAAGCAGTTCGATTTATTATCTACTTGAAATAATCAAAGGTTTATATGAGATACTTTATTATCAAGACAAGCTAGAAGACTGTCAAAACTATGAAAATAGGGGTAAGAATTAATTTTTTTTTTTAATAGTACTTATTTTTTGTATAGCTAGAGTCTGAATAATTTTCAATATTTGTCATGGGAAAGAAGAATTTCCATGCTGAAAGTGACGAAATCAGTGCAATAAATGACCTTGTGTTGAAGTTTGTGATTATTAGCAAGAATTTTATGAATATGGGTTAACATGCTTTTATTTTATCATAAATTTACGAGATTAAGTAAATATATTGATATATATTGTGACCTTCTGAATGGGCACAAGTAATTAAATCATACTGTGTCAGTGGTGAATAACTGCATTTAACTAAAAAAAAAAAGTGAAATAGCGCTAAAATTTTAAAAATTTATGTTAATGGTCTAAAACCTTATATGAGAGTTGCTTATGAATGTTAGTTGGGAGTTTTTATAAGCATTTATTATTATTATTATATTTTGATGAAGTATTTAATGCAAGAAAGGGGGGGGTGGATTATTACAGGAATTGTTGATATGCAAGTTAAGTTGATGTAAATTTGTTTTATTTATTTGTAGAATAGTGGTTGGTATTTGTTTAGATGGTTTTCTGATCTGTTTATTCATTGGCACACTCATCCATGTATAAGTAATATAATCAGTGAAATATGTTTAACTCATAGCCATATCAGTTATATTTTAGTCAGGGTAATTTAGTATTCATATAGCAGCATATGTGTATGCATGTATGTCTGTATCATCTTCCAATTTCATTTTTCATATTTAATTACAATATAAAATTTCACATTTTACAATAAAACATTTAAAATTACAGCAAATATCTCTAATAACAGATGTAAATATATTTTGAGTGATTAATGGATATCTGGATTGGTGAATTATTTGACAAATTAAATTGTGTTATCAACTACTTTATTTTACTAGCTAATTAATATTCATTTATTTCAAAAGTGTAAAAAGTTATTTTTTTATTTGTTTTATTTGGTTTGATTTAATTTAGAAAATCAAAATGATTTTTTTTTCAAGAAAAGATTTCTTGAATATTTGTTCTTTAATTAACTGAGTGCAAAGGGTGGAGCTAACCTTTGGAGGATAAGATGACCTCTTGATTGATGGAAAGGAAATGTATTTAAGTGATAGTTAGTAATAGATTATTATTCATTCAGTCATTCATTTATTATCTGCTATTATTATTTATTCTGCTTCTGCCACTTCTTTGTGCATTTTTTTTTAAATCTCTTCCAGAAATCAAGTCAGTTAAACTCCAAAGTGCAAATTTTTAAACATTATTTTCTTTATATAATTCAGTGTGGGAATTCTAGCTGCCAGACAGCTTTAAGGAAGGATGTCAGGCTAATTTATACAAAAGGTATATTTTCTTCATTTTTTCCACTCAGTTAAATGTTAAATTAACCCTATCATTTTAAAATGTATTTATGTGCTGATAACTTTAATCTACTTTGTTTGCTTATATCTTCTATTATTATTAAGAAAAAAAATGAAATTGCGTGAACTTTATAATCTTTTAAGGAAATTTATGCAGGTCTGTTTAACAAAACCTACCATTGACTCTAAGTTTCAATTCTTTTCTAATTATGTAAAAGTTAAGTTTAAAATGAGAGGATGCATATATAATTTATTGTCCTATATTTTGGACTACTATGTGATAATAATTGTGCTTATTATTATTCATGCTTATAAAATAATTTATTAAAGAAGTGAATATGTGGCTTACAAATAATTAACTAATTACTAGTATTTATTTAATGTGTACATGTTTAAATCAAGTAGAAGGACATTAATATTATATATTTCTTGTTCTCCTTGGTATGTGGACTTATTATATAAAAGAAAAATATTATTACTTAAGGAATTGCAGATTTTCCATGAACAATTAATTAGCAATGGACCAAAATAATTATATTTGTGCTAATTTATAAAGTTTTTTTTTTTTAATATTTTCTTTTTGGAAACCTGCTAAAGTTACTGCTAAATAAATTTAAAAATTTCCAGAATTAATTAAATGATAAATATAAAAGAAATACGTAGCTGAAACTATCTATCCATATCTCCGTCATTATTATAAAAATTTATTACTTGCGTGTCATATTAGTGAGCTCAATTAGCTATTGCTAAGAACATTTGAGATTGCTAATTAAATCTAAGTTGTAAATGTTTATCCTATAGGAATTTGTCTCCATGTTTACTAACACGTACTTGTCTGATATCATCATCCTTGTCTTCGCGTCATTCAGGAAACTTTATGTTTAAAAAAAAAAAACTTTGCAAGTGAATTTTTTTTTTTTAAGTTAAAAGAAGAGTGACTTTTTTTTCTTTTTCTTGTTGCTATTGATATACCATAAATAGATAGATATGTTTATTATTTATTGTTTATTTGCTTATTTAATTTATGTTATTTGCTTGACTTTAAGAACATCTCGGATAGCATGTTGCAAGTTGCAATACGCTGGTAAATGATTATTATTTAAATAGAATTTCTTATGTGTATTATATATACGCTTTTGTGTATTTTATTAAAGAGTGGTATATATTTATTTTTTTTATTTATTTAATGTCTCGAAGTGAGCAAATTGGCTTAGGGAATAATAAATGTATGAAAAATAAATATTGTTATCAGAAACGGTGAAATTCGTTGACAATAACTACTGTCATTTAAAAATTTTAAAACAGCTAATAATTTGTCACAAACTAAAAGTTTTAATTTCAGTTTATCATTTACTTTACCGTAATATTCGTGTATTATATAATTTGAAGCTATTTTCATGCTCTTATTTATACATATGTGTGTCTGTCTTATGCATTTATTTCATATAATTAGTAAATATTCCGTTTTATGACTGTTTTTTTTTTTTTCTGTTAATTTCGGATAATGCCGTATGCTAAAAGAATTGAAAAGAATTAGTGACCTATCTGTGTATGTGTATTTATTTTTCAATGTATAGAATGAAATGTATAGAGTAGCTATGAGAAAGAAAATTATTCGTGATATGTTCTATGTAGATTGGGATTGAGAACTCTCTCCCTTAATATATATAAGTATTTGCCATGAGTGAAGTATATTCCTAGATTGCGTATGTATGCATTATAAAAATGATATTTTATGAAGTTGAGTAGTATATGTCCCCTTTATTCTGGTGGTGAGACTGAGTTTCACACCAATAGTTTACCTCAAAGTTAGGTGGGGATTCATTATTTGTCATTAGATTTATTAGCCAAGAAGCTTGTTTATTCCTCATGTGCTTAAATTTTTCTCTTGAATGTTTATTTTTGTGTTATCATAGAATCATAGCTATATGTAATGTAGTTGGTGGTTAAATAAATGGTAAGATTAAATTCTTTATGGAATATTAAAGCAGAAATAGTGTTATATTTGTTGGTTGGTCTATGGCATTATCCGTATTATAATACTTATTTAGTAATTCATAAGTAAACTAACAAGATGTAAATATATTGATTTTGTCTTAATTATAGCATAAGATGTGACACACACGTAATGCAAATAATCTTGCAGACATGAAAGTATAATACTGTTAAATTTATACATCGGGAATTAAATATTTTGAATTATATCATGTTAATTTACCGCAAGCTTTAAATCATCAAATCATCAGAATGATTACTTTTATTTGGAATGTGTGAAAAGTATAGATATTTAAAGGAATTATTTGATTGAGCTATTTAAGGTTACTCTCTTGACAGCCAAATTTATTAATTTGTTTTATCCCAATAATTGATAGTGTGACCTCTCCAACTTGTATATTTGTGCCCATAATATGATATTTAATTACCCAGTGTTGTTTGCTAATAAAAAAAAAATGTTAGAGTTAATTAACAGCCTAAATATATTCGAAGTTAGAATATGAGGGCATTATTTTATTTGTTAATTCATGTCTTGTAAACGTCTAGTCAATAAATGATAAAAAAGTGTAACAAAAGAGATATCAAACCCAGATTAGTAAATGTATGTGTAAATTTAAGGATTAGGACAAATAGTCCCAATGTGAGCTAATTATATCTATTTTAATTGCAAATGTAAATAAATGCTTTATTTATTATTTAAAACTTTGTCTCCAGTTGTTCTTATATGCATTCGTATTCTAGTTTCCACATTCTACATATCTATTACAACATAAATGCATTACTTTGTAAATTTGATAATAAACATACTGAAGTCCGATAATATTGTTTTCTTGATCCAAACATTATATGAAATACTTTACCATTTGGTAAACTTATGAAGAAGGTTGCATACTTTAGTTATTATTTAGACAATGAAGTGAGATTAAAAGGTACCCTATTTTTTTTTTTTTTTTTTTTTTTTTTTTTATATTTATAAGTTTTTTTTTAATAGAATTTCTTTAATCAAATCATATTAAAAATTCAAAATTCCTGAGATCTGATTTCCTAGTTCCAAATTAATATCAATTTAGCTATTTAGATTAAGACATGCTAGATAGTGGAGTTATTCAATATCATGTTTTTATGTTAAAGTTATATTGTAGTTAATCTATGAGTGTATTTAGATGATGGAAGAGATCAAATGTAAATTATAGTTTATTAGCTTGAATAAATAAAACTTTATTGATTTCTATCATTTGGTTGATTAACAAATGAAGCATGTATCTTATTTTAATCATCAATAGTATTTCTTCCTTCATTTATTTATATTCTGTATAGTAACTTTCTATAACCCTCCACTGAGCTAAGCTATAAGTCAGGCAAGAGTAGAAGAGTCTCAGTATTAATTCAAAGGATATACAATTGTTAACTTATTCTATTCATTAATTGAATTGGCGCCCTGGGCATTTGCTCATATAATGTGTAGGATCGGTGTCGAATGGGAGAGGTTATAATATATATATATATATTTGAAAAACTAATTCAAAATGAAGAAATCAAGAAAATCTGTTAAACGAATATATAAAAAAGAGGTTGTAAATTTTTTGCACAAAAACAAGAAATTTTGGGGATAAATAGTATTAATCATTAATGCACATAAGTCCAACGATGCTGTAAGATTTTATAGAAAACTCAGCAATAGTTTTTACTCATATGCAATCAAATCTGTAAGTAATATTTATTCTATATTTAAACAGCATTTTGTGCATTTTTTTTTCTTCCATATGTCAAAGCATCAGCTGGGAAGCGAACCCGCGACAACTGTCTGCAAGCAACTGCTTGCAAGGCAGCTGCGCTGACCTCTCGGCTATCAACTCTTGACAGCATCTTGTGCATCAGCAAGTTAAATGCTTTATAAATTTATAATCTTTTCTTGTTAAGCATGCTTTCAACATTTACAGTCAAATTCATAGCTCTAGTAATGTTTGTAGAATATTATATGTCTGCAAGATTGAAAATGATAATATAAATTTTTTTTTAGTACAACAATAACAAAAAAAAAGTCAAAAACATTAATGTTTAATCTGATGTTGTTAAACTCTTTTTATCATTAATGGAACTCTATCTTCTCGTACTCATTCCTGGAATAAAATAAATATGTTCAAAGCAATAGTCCTAAAATTCACATGCATGCAGTGCTATTATAATCTTTATTAGCATTCCTAGCAAGGATTAAGAACTAAATAATAATAATAATTCAAATTAGAACCTGCAAATGTCTCAATTATCAAAGTTTAATTTTGTCATTCAAAATCATTATCTTGTACTGTTATTTGAATAATAACTTCCTAAAAAAAAAAGACAAATCTGAAAGACCTTCTATTTGTTCATTAAGTTAAATGGCCTTCAGAGAAAAAGTCATTAATGGCAACATGTTAGCTAACACCACCACCTTTATGCTAATTGCTCCAGATTAAACACAAAAGTTATCCCGTCAAGACCTCATCTGACAAATTGGTTCTCGTAGAATAGCTGCTAAATCCCACTCGATGGCGCACTTTTCACGCTAAAATTATAAAATATGATCATTCACGGGCCATTAATTATAATCATTTTGATGTGTTTTTTGTAATGCGAAAATAAAAACAAAAAGAAAATCGTCTTTTTTAAATATTACTTAATTTTAAATATTATTTTTTATTAACGTATACAAATTAAATGATAATAATAAATGTAAAATAAAATAAACAAATTACAATTTGATTCGTCTTTTTTAGTTTTCTTTTTATTAGAAAAAATCAATTTTCTATCGGAGATTTTTTCTATCGAAGATTTTGTTTACCGCTAGTTTTTATTTCAAATAGAATGATAACTAGAAGTAAAACTTGTTATGTTTAGGGTTAGGATTAGGGTTAGTTTTAGGATTAGCTATAGGGTTAGCTTTAGGGTTAGTTTTAGGGTTAGTTTTAGGGTTAGGTTTATGGTTAAAATAAAAAATATCAAAATCGTATTTTTGTAAATATTTTTTTTTACTAACATCTATAAAATAAATGATAACAATAAACGTAAACTATATTCAACAAAGAATAACAGTAGTCTGAGAAAAAAATAAAATAAAACTTTTTTAAACAATGACAAATATATATATAAAATGTTTATAATTGTAGAATACGGAGACGTTGACTCTAGAAACGTCCGGTTTTACGAGAACGGGAAAAAAGATGAGAACAGAGAGACCAAGATGGCGTAACGTATAGCCACACGTGGAACCAAATGTCTTATTTTTCATTTGCTGTGAGTAATAGAACTTTTCTTTGAAGAGACTTTAATTATATGTATACTTTTGATTTTGTTACTGTTTTTCTTTCCGCACATTTTGTTGTCTTAAGCATAGACATTTTTTTTTGTATAATAACACATAACGTGTAACTAATAAACTAGCTTTGGGAAAGTAAAACTGTCTTCGACTCTTAAGTTAATAAATTGTGATTTCGGCTGAGATCGTTAACTTCCCGAAAACACTACAGATGGCGCAGTCGACAGGATGTTAGATCGGAGAGTGTTTTTTTGTGCGTGATTTGGAAAAAGAATAGATATAAAAATGGCAGTACCCTCACACATATTAAGAGATTTTGAAATTGGAAACCGGGCAGGATGGACCCTCTACGTCGAACAAATAGAAAGTCGAAGATGACGAAACGAAAATCTCGACATTATTGTATTTCGCTGGAATAGACGTAGTTCAGATTGCTAAACAGTTGGCCGAGAACAAAACTCCGGAACAACTACCGTATAAGCTATTAGTTGAAAAACTCAGAAATTATTTTCAACCAGCAATTACAAAAAGAGTCGCTCATTTGAGATTCAGAATGAGAAAACAGAACACACATGAAAGTTATTCAGAATATAACCTCGCATTGCGGACATTAGCACGAGACTGTGCATTCTCGGACATAGATGACATGCTCCTAGATCAGTTCCTATATGGCATGACGGACCACAATCTGAGAAAACAACTACTCAGTGAAACAGAGATTGATTATAACGCAGCGATTGTGAAATGTGTGGCTCACAAGACACTAGTGACAAATGCAAAGGAATTTCGAGAGGGAATCCAAGAAAAAAATTATACGACAGATGTACATAAACTAGAACCAATGGAAACACAACCATAGATGTCGAGAGAGTTTTTTAGCTGTTATTGTTGTGGTATGAAAGAACACGTGAAAAGGACATATAAGAATAGAACTTTGAAATGCCGAACATGTGGCATTAAGGGCCATATGGCGATCATTTGCAGAAACAGGGATGGAAACCAATACAGAAGTGATAAGAGAATGGAAGTGACAATGAGGGCAGAAATAAAGAAATGTGAGACAAACCTGAGCGAACAAATAGTGCTGGATGTCAAAATAATAAATGTAAAAGTGACGATGGAGATAGACAGTGGGGCAGGGCTATCCATCCTGTCAATAAAAGACTGGGAAAAAATTAACAGCATATCCAAGTCGAAACTAAATTTGGATAAGACTAATGTTATCGCCACTGATGTAAATGGAAACAACATCCAAATTTGTGAAAAAATTTCGGTCCTAGTGAAATTAAATAATAAAAGCAAAATTTTGCCCTTGTACATAGTTAAAAAGAACATAAAACCCTTACTGGGCCGAAACTGGTTCTGCCCACTGGGCATATCCATACAAGTGATTAAAACTGTAAAGTTAGAAAACGTAGTGCGACAGAAATTCCCAAGGATATTTGAGGAAAAAATAGGAATGCTGAAGATAGACCCAGTGGACATAGAACTTATCGTTGAGGCTCAACCGGTAGCAAGCAAACCCAGGAAGGTTCCATTCGCACTAAGAGCAAAGGTCAAAGAAAGTCTGGCAGCCCTGCTAAAGGGAGGATTGTTGTCGCCAGTGGAAAGTTCAGATTGGGCCACTCCAATTGTGATAGTCACAAAGTCAGACGGGAGTTTACGGATCTGTGGGGACTACAGATTTACTGTAAATCAATACCTAAAAAAAAGTGCGTATCCGGTCCCGAATGTCACAGAAATAGTGGCATCACTCCAGGAAGCTGCAGTTTTCGCTAAGATAGATTTGAGGTCAGCTTTTCATCAAATCCCAGTCACAGAGAGGTCAGCAAAAATACTAACTCTCTGTACTCATGTCAGTCTTTTCCAGTGCAATAAGCTACCATATGGAATCACGACATCCCCCAATATATTCCAAGCTAAAATAGATCAAATGACACAGAATATGGAGGGAGTGATCCCCTACCTGGATGACCTACTGATTTATGCTAAATCAGAAACCGAACTGAAGGAACGCGTGCTTGCCATATGCAACAGATTGGAAAAAGTGGGAATCAGGATAAATACCAGTAAGAGCATTTGGTCCACGAGAGAAATAAAGTTCCTGGGACATATTATTGATCAAAATGGAAAACATCCTAATCCCGAGAAGGTCGCCGTGATAAAAAATGCTCCAGTACCAAGAAATGTAAAAGACTTACAAGCATTTCTGGGAATGCTAACCTTCTACGAAACCTTTTTGAAGGGAAAGGCACATCAGCTAAAACCCCTTATGCCTTATTACGCAAGGGTCAGCGCTGGAAGTGGAAGGCTGAACACCAAACTGTTTTCCAGGCAACCAAGGATTTATTGTCATCTGAAAGTCTGTTAATGCATTACCAAGGTAATCAAGAAGTTATAGTAACCGCAGACGCTTCGGAATATGGGGTTGGAGCTGTCATATCACACTTGATAAATGGACAAGAACGTCCGATAGCCTATGCCTCCCGTACCCTATCACCCGCGGAAACTAACTATAGCCAGCAAGACAAAGAATCCCTCGCTATCATTTTTGCGGTAAAGAAATTTCATCAGTACATCTATGGACGAAATTTCACGTTATGAACCGATCATCGCCCACTATTAGGCATATTAGGTAAGAACAAAAAAACACCCGAATATAGCAGCCAGAGAATGCTAAGATGGATTAATATACTGGCAGCATACGATTATACACTAGTACACAAGCCGGGAAAGGACATACCTCATGCTGATGCCCTATCGCGTCTACCAATGAAGGCAGATAGACCACGTGAATTCGTGGAAGTGAATTTATTGGAAGTGGTGAAATTGGACAATACAGTAAATAGTGCAAAAATAGCGGAGTGGACAGCTAGTGATTCGGGATATTGCCAAGTAAGGAATTGGATAAAGGAAGGATGGCCAAGCCACCATCCTGATTATCTTCATATTGCTATCTGGAATGTCCATCAAACCCTCTCTACCTGTAATGGGTGTATCACCAGGACAGATTGTGTATTCGTACCAATAGAAGGTCATGCCCAGGTCTTAAGACTACTCCATGCCGGACACCCGGGAATAGTGAGAATGAAAGCTTTGTCGCGTTCATATGTGTGATTGCCAGGAATTGACCAAGAGATCGAAGAAATGGTGGGACAGTGCCACAGTTGCCAAGCTGAGGCAAACCTGCCAAGAAAAACACTGAGCTCTTGGATAGAACCAAACAAACCCTGGGAACGGATCCACATTGATTATGCTGGACCTATAGAGGGACAAATGGTTTTGGTGGTGGTGGACGCATACAGCAATTGGGTGGAATACCATTTGGTAAAGTCAGCAAACTCAACATGTACCGAAAGAGCTCTCCAAGAGATGTTTACCACAAATGGATACCCTGAGATATTGGTATCGGATAATGGAACAAGCTTTACCTCCACCAGTTTTGAAAACTTCCTGACAGAAAGAGGGATATGTCACATTTTTGCACCAACATACCACCCTGCATCAAATGGTTTGGCAGAGAATGTAGTCCAGTGTTTAAAAAAGGACCTGAAGAAAACAAGGAAGACCAGGATTGAGGAGACATTGCTGGAAATCATGTTCTTCCAACATTTTTTGCCAAGGTCTAAAGATAGTAAATCACCGGCTGAACTGTTATTCAACAGAATGTGTCGCACATACATGTCAACCATTTTACCCCAAAAGGAAAGAACTAAGAGAGAACTGGAAGATGATTCCTATAAATATATGAAAAGGTTCAAAAGAAATGATCCAGTCTGGGTGCGTGATATACTAAGGAAGAGATGGCTACCCGGAACCATCATAAGTACAAAATCAAGGACAATTTACCAAATAAGACTAGAGAATGGTCCATCTGTCCATAAACACATAGACCACTTAAGGAGAAGATTTCCGTGTGCTCGAACGGATATCCCAGAAACCATTGGAAATGCCAGTCAATGGGACATCTTACCTAAAGAAGATAAGGAAGTATTGCCACAAATAACACAGGAAGTGTTTTGCCAAAATGAACCAGACCAGATGAATAGTGTACTGGAAGTTATGTACCCGATACATGACACGGACAGTGGGCCAACCCAACAAGATGAAGGAAAACCTGCACCAAGAGTTCACCGTGAGCGTAGGCTGCCAGAAAGGTTGAAGGACTATGTTCTAGAGTGAGGGGAGGTGTAGAATACGGAGACGTTGACTCTAGAAACGTCCGGTTTTACGAGAACGGGAAAAAAGACGAGAACAGAGAGACCAAGATGGCGTAACGTATAGCCACACGTGGAACCAAATGTCTTATTTTTCATTTGCCGTGAGTAATAGAACTTTTCTTTGAAGAGACTTTAATTATATGTATACTTTTGATTTTGTTACTGTTTTTCTTTCCGCACATTTTGTTGTCTTAAGCATAGACATTTTTTTTGTATAATAACACATAACGTGTAACTAATAAACTAGCTTTGGGAAAGTAAAACTGTCTCCGACTCTTAAGTTAATAAATTGTGGTTTCGGCTGAGATAGTTAACTTCCCGAAAACACTACAGCATGCATTAAGAAAATGAGGGTAAGGAGAATATCTGTACAAAATTAAATATATTTATTGATTAATACATAATGAGAAATATAGATGTTTTAAATCTAACCTAATGTCTGAGGAAGTGTATTTACTACGAGAAGATTTGTATTTGTAACAGTGTTTAAAATTTATATGTTTGCTCATGTCAATAAAACTCTGCTTTGCTAAGTTTTCACACTAGTCTTGAGTTTTATTGAAGACAATAAATATTGATGTACATACATACAGTCCCTGTATAACAAATTGATATATATATATATGTTGAAACGAAGATTTTCACAGGTTGTATATATAAAATACATATTTTGCGGGTTCATCCGTGTTAAAAAATGTTAATATTCCGACGTTTCGACTTGATCACACAAGTCATCTACTGGGTGATAAAAGGTAGAAAGACAGTTATAGAGGCGCTACAATCACTGATTTGAATAAACATTAAAGTTCCACCAATAGCAAAAATGTTAAATTTAAGAATGTTTTTTAAAAAAATCTTTCCAAATAGGAGGAAGTTTGCATGTATCATCTCGCTTATTGATACAATCTGGCCTTTTAAGTATCTCAATGGCTTCTCTAATTTTGCACTGGTAGAGGTTATCACATCTGAATATGATCTTGGTACTAGAAAAATCAATGACCTGAATCTATAGTATGGAGTGAGAGTGCTGATGATGATGAGTGTTGTTTAGTTACACGTTATGTGTTATTATACAAAAAAAATGTCTATGCTTAAGACAACAAAATGTGCGGAAAAGAAAAACGCTACAATAATATATGCTTTTTATGAAATTTAAAAAAACAGTGTACAATTAATTGTACTTTTCTTACTGGATATTTTTGTGTTAACGCTTTTTTTTTATTTCAAAAATATACACACTGTACAATCTTAAAATGTCTCGTGGAATGTTACAAACAGTACATTACTTGACTCGTTACCTAATTCCAAATAACTTTATTCATATATCTCGTCAACATTTACTACTTAAAACTTCAATACACTACGGTGTAAAAAGTCTGTTAATTATTACTTTACAAAATCTGAACATTTCAATACTTTAAAATAAAAAAAATCCAATGAAAACAACATTTCCATCCAATTCAAAAAAACACACCCTCTCCCCAAGCCGTAATCATTTTATAAACTGTGCGAATTCGCAAAATGTATTTGCTGTGTAAAACATACATGCTGTACTGCGGCACGACATAGCGGCCTGCAATCTGTAGCACAACAAAAAAGTTGTATTATAGAAAATGCAGGTTCAAAGGTGTCGGCCGCGGAAACGGCATTTTTATGTGTTTTAGCGTGAAAACAGCGCCATCCAGTGGGATATATTTGCTCATCGACGACAACCGACAAATTATTTTATAAATTAGATTCCTATAATTAAATATAATTCAGTCTGCTTTCGATCTAGTCTTTATTTTTTATTTATAATAATAATTTTACAAGTAAATATAATTCAGTCTGCTTTCGATCTAGTCTTTATTTTTTATTTATAATAATAATTTTACAAGTTGATACTTGAGAACATAATTAAAGAATCTAAGGCTGTAAAATTAATATCACAGTAGGAATATGGAAAATTTACATACTTCTTAGGCTTTCGATTGTAGACTTTTTCAGAAAGAAATGAGTCCAAATATGCCATTTCAAATTCCTTTAAATACTTTTTTAAGTTGAATAAAAACAATGGATCATTTGGCATGTAGATGTAAACATAATCAAGTGCCCATCACGATTATTCTAAACAATCTGTACTTTTTTCAAAATGTAACACCGGAACACTGCTAAAAGTTGGTACATAATTCCTGTTTATCTCTTTAAAATGCCAAGTCCTTATGAATAATTGGACGTTAAATTTGAAACCATAATTACAACAGTAGTTAATCTAAAAAAAATATTTGTGCAATTTGATTCTTACTATAAAAATGACATTCAATGTTTGCAAAACTTTTTTTTTCGTCCAAGGCTTAAAATCCACCAAGAATAAATGACTGTTTATTTGGACTGTTTTAAAGGATCTTGGTGATCAAGCTGGCTTAGGGCTACAATCTGATAACAGACTGATTTGCTAGATGCCTCATATTCCAAGACAATCACACAATGAATTACAAGAAGTTAATGACTTTCAGAAGTGACAACGTGAATACAATCAATGTTGACAACACTAAACTTGAGGGAACGATATTAAAAATAATATTGATACCTTAGTAAAAATTAACTCGAACATCTTAACTGCAGACTCAAATAAATTGAAATTATGAATTTATTTTAATGATTAAGCAAAATAATAGGCATTCGACAGGGTTTAATGAATTAGTATTGTATCAAAATACAAATGTTAAATATGGAAATTAATTATGCGGTCAACAGTATAACCGTACTCTTTATTATAAAAATTTATTAAGCAATCAGAATAGGGGGAGGAGCATAGTGTAGTATTTCACAATAGTCAAAAAAAGTTCTTGATAATCTTGGTAGTGTTGTATTTATTGGTGATATATTTGCAATTGTGATGACCTTTTCTCAGTTTCCAATTATCAGAATCATCACTTCCCTTTCTTAAAATACTATATTTCCTGAGACTTACTTTTTAGATTACAATAGTGAAGATCATTTTCAGATTATCTTTGGTCTAAATAGTCATTGTTGTCTATAATAATTATGATTTTTAATACAGATATTAAGCTTTTGCGAAAGCAGATGTTCAACATTTTATTAATTGGCCAACTTCTACATATAGAACTCTAAGCTTCCTTCATATGTAACATGGCATAAATAATGACATTGGAATTAATAAAGTAAACATTGACCTAACAAGAAATTAAACACAGGGTTGATGGCATTCACTCACTTCATTCGTTATATCATTTTAGGCTTTATCAGCCACGAATCAAAGATTCTGTAAAACAAATAGTTTGATCATTTTGAATACAAGATGGCACAATCAGAAGAATCAGAAATCATGCTTTGCCTGTTGGATCATTGCATGCAGCATTAGCACAGGTAAATAGAGATAAGGAGACTGATATCTTATGTTTCACTTGCTTCATTTTCCATATACTCAGTCATTTTAATCAGATGAGCTGTGATAAGGTTAATTGACCTGCTATAAGAGAAATATTACTTTACATATCAGATAAAATTCTATACAACAAATTCTAGGATTGAAAGTTTTTAGACCCTATCATCACCAAAAATATTGAATCAAACTTTCAGTATAAGTTTATTTTTATTCTCTATTTCGTTCTGTGCATTCATGGACAAGAAGTTATTTATGTGTCTGTGAAGCTTCACAAGCAGATTTATGCTAACAGATTGCTTCAGCAGAATGATTTGGATTCAGTCTTTGATGGTTTTACTTATTAATCGTATTGAAGCGGCCATTTCAGGTGTCTTTTACTTAGTACAAGCAATTCATAACTGTTTTTCTATTAGGAAAATATTATTTAAAAAGTACATTAGATTACATCTGTAGATCAAATAGAGAGATGTTTCTAGGATATCCTATTTAATTTTTTTGTCCTCTAGATTGATTCTATGATTCACAAATCGAACAGACTATTCAGACTTGACTCTTCATCTTGGAAATTGTAGTCTTGCTTTTACATATGTGTATGATTTATTTTTCAGAGCTTTTTTACTTGTATGTCATTATGTACATTATTAATGTGTTTCAAATATTGGTTTTATTATCCAGCCTATCAAATCTGCTGTTGGTCAGTCAATGGTTAGTATAAAGTTTCTTCCTTCTTTATAGCCTCTGCTTTTCTTGGAATTTTTTCACTATGTTCAAAGTGCAAGTCAGTCATGGTCATTGACCAGATCAACATAAAATTGTTTGTGCTGTGCTAAATTTACTAAGTCACTTTGCAAACCTTTTTGATGCTATTGCAATGGCTGTCTTGAACTATTACTTGCCTTGGTTTAATCTCTGTTGCTGCTAATTGAATTACCTGATATTTAGGGACACTTCTTCCATCTGCTATCTTTTTCATATATATTTTGAACTTTTTGGCTAAATCTGTTACAAACTATAATCTCTATACTTTTCAAAGATTTCAAAGTCATGGTATTTCTACATAAACACTATTGTATGATGAAATTTATGAGATGACTTAAAGCTCTCCATTCTATCCACATTGAGAGTTCCTCACTGATGAAAGCCACAAGCTAGAAACTAGTCTGGAGATGTTGGATGAATAGGCACTAGATAAGGATTTTATGTACAAACCTTCTGGAATCCATTGATTACAAAGATTTGCCTTAGTGGCACTATTGTATGGAGAGTTTGGTATTTTATCAGATCTTTTATTTGCAGATGATGTCTTTTTGTGTGCAGAAAGAAGGGAAGATATGGAAGTTGTTGCTGAGGACATGTGCAAGGGTGGGTAAAGAGATGGGGATTAAGTTTGGTGAAAAAAAATCAAAAGTAATGATGATTAATACTAGGGAAAGGGAAGACAAAGAATTTTTATTGGGGGATATAAAGTTAAGTATGGTGAATAGATATAACTATTTGGGAATCATCTTAAGTAATCGGAGAAATTGTTTGGTTGAATGTGAGAAAAAATTGATAAATGAAGCAAAGAAAAGAAAGGGATTGATAAAGAAATTAAGTGTTTTCACATAATAAATATAACGTAGCTAGAATTGTATGGAAGGGAGGGGTGGTAGCAGGGTTAGCATATGGTAACAATGCATTATGTGTTAGTAAAGAGGTGTTAGATTACTTGGAAAAAGTACAAAGAGAAGTAGGAAGACATGCAGACAGCAAAGGAGGCAATTCCAGGAGAAATGGGATGGTCAAGTTTTTATATGAGAGATGTGAAAAGCAAAATGAAAATGTTCGATAGATTGCAGTTTATGGATAATAAAAGAATAGCCAAAATAGTATTTAATTGGGTTATGGATAAAGGGCAGGTAACACAATTGGTGAGAAAGGTAATGCAGTATACAGATTTGGATAACGAATTTATGTCAGTATACTTGTACAAAAGGTGGGATGATTGCGTTAGGAGAATTGTTGAGTATTATAGTGGTAAGGAATGGGATAGAAGAATAGATGCATTAATAAAGAATAGGGAGTTGGAGAAATGGAGAACTAGTATGGAGAGTAAAAAGAGTTTAAATATATATAGAAGTAAACAGAATATTGGGTGCGAGTTAATTTATGATAATAGCAAGGAAAGTAGCTTATTGTTTAAGGCTCGAATGGGATCTTTAGCAACAGGTGATTATACCCGTAAAGAGAAAAATGTGGGTGATTTAGTCCGCAAGTTGTGTAAAGATCAGGCATAGAAAATATTAGACATCTGTTAATTGAATCTAAATGCCTGAAAGCAGAAAGGGTACAAATAATAAAGTTGTGGAAGAATAAATATAAGCAAAGTGATTATACATTAAGTGGGCTATTGATTTTTATGCTGGGTTTGGGAAAAGATAAGGAGGATTTAGATATAAAGGCCATGGAGTTGTCAAAGATTATGCTGTGGAAATGGGATGGAGCAGGATATGAGAAGACGTAGGGTGGGGAATGGAAAGAGAAGGTAAAGTGGCTAACAGGTTTCTCTGAGCATAGTTGCTGAGAGTTTTCTGACTCGATATAAGGAGAAGTCACACTGCATCACATCGCATACTCTTATTAACACCATGTGTAAGCATATAAAATGGTTATTATGTGGTAATATGTACTTATTGAAAATTATTACAGTGTAAAACTTTTAGCAATTGGTGTATGTTTATTAAATAAATCTGTGAAAAGGGGTTATTATAATATGATTATTATGATTTCACAGTCTTGTATGAACAGTTAACAAAGGGTAATAATATGTGTGGCTGCAGCTCATCATTAAAAATTGTATATAATTGTTCATCATAGCATTGATGCAGAAAGGACAATCAACATCTTTTAAATGTTTTTATTTTGCTGAGTATTCTCCATGTGCTTCTCTTCTATCTTTAGTTTGTCATACTGAGCTGCAAATAATCTACTGATTCACAGTTTTCATTTTTTCTTATAAAATAGCAACTGAAAAACACATTTCCAGTAATTATATTGTACTCTTTACATATAATGTTTTGAAATAGTTAATTTTTCTGAAGAAAAATGTAAAAACAAACAAACATAACTTTTAGCTATTTAATGCTAATTAAATAGCATATAAATTACCATTAGAACACACAAAAAACTCTAATCAGAAAATTTTATTGTTTTAAATTATACATTATACTGTACAAATATAAAATAATTTTTTAGTATAGTATATTGAAAATATTGTAACTATATATCAAATAAATACTTAAATAAAGAGTGTATTATTTAATATACGATTTTATCACCAACAGCTATAGTATTTTAAAAGATGTAGAGATGCAAAGCAAGAGAGGAAGAAATGTATTATTGAATTATTATTACGTAATTTTTTTTTAATCAGGGAAAATTATTTTATGATGTGAAGAGCAGAAAAACTAAGGATGCCAGAAATTCAGTATTAAACTTGTATATTATTTATTGGAATATGCTTATTATCTTTTTAAAGTTATAAATATTAATTCTTATTAAGCGCAATGTCAGCACGTAATACTTATATAAAGCTAAAGCTTTAGTACATGTGCCTTGAGTGCTTAATTTTTAACAAGAGACCTCTACAAATCATAACACGAGATTCGACTTTATAAAGATAAGAGGGACCTCTTATCTTTATAAAGTCGAATCTCGTGTTATGATTTGTAGAGGTCTCTTGTTAAAAATTAAGCACTCAAGGCACATGTACTAAAGCTTTAGCTTTATATAAGTATTATTATCTTTTTGTAAATTTAATTAAATCTTTTAATTTTCCTTCAGAGAAAATAAATTTGTATTTTAATGTTACAATTTCACATTGTCCTGTCTTTCTAACTTATTCATACTTAATATGCTAACTCAAAATTTTTCATTTCTTTCGTAACATTTTCTGTTTTACTGTTAAAATCATGATTTAAAATATATCTTCATGAAATTGTAGATTCTTTTCACCTTTTGACCCTTTAAGATTATCTGAGGACTCCAAGCCATTTATATTCTTGAAATAAATAATGTGATATTCTTTTTTTTTTTTGCTTTTCACATTATAGTATTTTAGTTTAAAAGCCATTTCATACTGGTTGCCTTTTCTGCCCTCAAGCTTATGTAGCCATTTTTGTTGCTGTCATGAGGATTAATTTGCTGTAACTGTAGAACTTCCTTCACTCTTGCTTTAAGCATTATGCGGCTTAAATTTGTCTTGATGTAGACACAAGCTTTGACCTTGTAGCATTTTATAGAAATACCAATGTCTCATGATAATCCATTGAACTTGCTTTCTGGCGCTATTGCTTGCACTGGGCTACAAAATTGTAACTAACCATTTCCATTCCACTAAAATCATTTCTACATTTTTAAAACATTTTAAATAAAAAGTACTCTAAAACTCATGTCTTTTATTTTCAGTTTATTTTAAAAGTAGAAAATCAAGTAGGATGATTTAAAATTTGGAGACCAAATGGAGAATGCAAAAGTCTAGATTCAAAGAGAAATTTTGATCTTCAAAATTCGGTCATTTTAAAATTTTTCTTACTAGACCATTTATGTTCAAACTCAACTATATGCTTTGTATTTTTTTTTTAATTGGATGAATCATTCATTACAAATGTAAACACATGATAATTAGTATTAAAGATTACCACCAGATGATTAAGTGATTTTTGGTTGATTATATAAAGAGAAATGGAAATGATTTTAGGCGGTTAATTAGTCAGAGATCAATTTCGTAGTTGTTGAACTATTTAAGTATATATTAATGAATAACATTGGGGAAGATTCAGAATGGATTTAGCTAATGTTTATAGATAAATAATTGGCTTTCGGGGGCCCTACCCTTGTATTTTCTGTGTGCTAACACAGAAACAGCGCCTCTAGCGGCCATCGCGCAGGTCAGGTAAGAGTACCAAATAATTAATTCATTGTTACCCAGTTGATTGAAATGTCTTATAAGGAAAATTAAATCATGATTTATTGCATTTTTAGATGTAGAAAAGGCTTGTGATAAGATGGATGGGAATAGATTTTAAAGAAGTCTTGAAAATATGGGAATAGATTTGGGATTGTTAAGAATAATTAAGAATCTTTATGATAATAATTTTTATAAATACTATTTGGAGGATATTATTTATTTTATATTTATGGAATTAGAAGTTGAGATAGAAAGATTAAGGGTAGAGATGAGGATTCCTATAGTTAGAACCAGAAGAATATATAATTTGGTGGCTCTTTTTTTTTTTTTTTTTTTTACAGATATTAAAGCTTTTTTTTTTTTTTTGCCAATAGTATAAAAGATATTGAGATGGGAAGTTAAAGAGTTAAAAAGAATTACGAAAATTAAAATTCAGTGAAAAAAAAACTATATTTAATAGAAGGAGTAAAAACTGAAGAATGGAAAATATTTAACTTAACAAAGTGATGAAGTATACATATTTTGTTTAATGGAAATGAGGATCATACTGGTAGTTGGGAATTAAAGTTGCGAAGAAAAGTAAAAGTAGAATGGGATTTGAAAATGAATGAATAATCTTGTATTGGCTAGGAAGCTTAGAATTTTATTTTTTAGATAGAATATAAAAAGAAGTATCTAGATATAGATTAGGTAGAGAATTATGGACAGCAAATGTTGCCATTCAAGGTGAATAGGAATAGACATTTTTTAATGAGGAAAATTAAAAGCAAATTTAAATTGTTTGGGAAGGTTACAATATTCTAAATGAAAATATATTAGTAAAAATAATGTTAAATTGAGTTTTATATAGAGAGGACAATAAATACATTGAGCAGGAAAGATTTTGCAAAGTGCAAATTAACAGATAGAAGATAGACAAGTTTGTAGAGAGTGTATTATAAGTTCTTAATGGGGGGGGGGGGGTGATAAATGAATATGAATAAAAAAAATTAATTTGGAATTATATAAAAATAAATATTCAAAATCATGGATGTTGGATAATACTAGGAAATTATTGTTATATGATGTTTAGGAACGTTAAATATCAGAATTAAGGCAAAAGATTTGGACTGTACACGTAGTATATCTAAAATAGGAAATAAAGTATTGCATATTTATTTTTTGAGCATAAGAGGTTGAATGAGAATCAGGGTAAATTGTACTGAGTGTCAGAGAAGTTTAAAATAAAGGAAACAAAAGAGAGATTTTAAAATGTATTATTTATGTCTTTGTAACAAAAAAGGGTTAATATGGGTACAGAACAGTGATTATAATGAAACAGTTTGATTAAAATGAAATATGAAAGAAAAATTAGATGATAGACTGGAAAAGGATTTTGTAATAAAAAGTAAATAAATTTACTATGATTTATAACTGTGTTCAGAGTGAGAAATGTTTAATTCAGCTGACAAGATTTCTGAATATATGATTTCAGCACAGCAAGTTCAATTTGTCTAAGATAAACATTTTTCATATCACATCACAAATTATCCATAAAGTTTTGAGATGGACTGGGTCACTTACAAGTGTTTAATTCTTTTTATTGATATTTATCATGCCTCTTAGTGATATAAATGCTTAATTCTAAATGCTATGTTTCCAACTATGACTGGGTGACCAGCAAACAAAATATACAATTAACTCGACAAACAGAAAAACACACACACATATATATGTATATAGCAATAACAATTTATTAACAATTAAAAAGTTACTAAACAGTTCTTCACATAAATATATAGTTCGCATTTGAGTGAACCTAATTTTGCAATTTAACTACTGAATAACAATTAATGTTTATACAGTTTAGGTAAACTATTATTCACTTTACCTTCACTAACATGTATAGTCTTTATAATACAACCCTCGAAGAGCCTCTTGAGGCATTCAAAATAATAATAAGACCAAAATGGTCTGCTAAAAATCCTAATCAACTTGTTGACTTACACGAGCCGAGATCCTGGGAATGAAGTCCTTCATTGATGATCTTCACTGCTCTTCAACTCATGGACACAATGCCAGTAGCAGCTATCACAGAAAAAGTACACAGTCCTTTTTCTTTAGCTTTTTATATCCCCCTTTTTTGTTTTATCTTATCTTTTCTGGAGTAATTAGATTTAGCGTTTGTTATCATACAAATAAATTTCTCTTAGGAATTTATTTCCATATGATGTGCGTTTTAAGATCTATACAATTAATTGTCTTAGGAATTTATATCTGTATAATCTAAGTTTTAAGATCTATACAATTAATTAATTTCTTAGGGATTTATTTCCATATAAGATAAGTTTTAAGATCTTTACAATTAATTAATATATACATGTCTATATTTATTTTTGAACTTCGTTTAATTTGAACATTTCTTTTATCGATTTATTTAGCACTAGTCTTAATTTTAAAATATTAATTACAGATTTTGCACTAAATATTTTGAATGTTTGTATAAATTGAGGAAAACTTTGAGTAACTTTTACTATCAGAGACTAAATATTATCTAAATACCCCATTTATTTCAATTTAGAAAACATACATATTATTACTAATTATTATGTTTTTATATAAACTACAGAATGAAATAATTTGTTTTTGTTTTTTTTTAGGCATTGCTCAAAGTGATGTATCCCCTCTTTCAGATACTTTATCCAGGTATATATAAAATTTCATTCTTAAATAGCTATTTTTTATGCAAATTACTGATACATTGGCTACATTTGCAATAGAGTATTAAAATTCATAATGTATGAATTGTAAATTAAGAATTGTCTTGTGCTAATAAATAATACTGCCTTTATCGTTTTTTGTACAAAAGATCACATGCAGTTGTAAGTCCCACACAACACCCCATATTGTCTTTCAATGGTTAAAAGACAGAATTAATGTCAGAATAAAGGCTACTTTTGCTTGACTATCATGTAGCATTTACTTCTTGATTTTGGATATTTAAAATTCTTTCCAGGTGAATTATCGCTAAGTCTCTTCTATGATAAGTGTGAATATGGAGAAAGATATTTTCATTTGTCTTGGATGACAATTAAATGTGATTTCCATATCAGCTGTGGATAATTTGTTGAATTTTTGAAACAATTAACAGTAAATAAATTAAAACAGTAAATCATCTAGTGAAGGTAGAATTTAGATAACTCTGATGAAGGGAACTTCTATGCTTACATCTAAAGAATATGATAGCCAGTGAAAAGGTTGGCAGTTTAATGATGAAGTTGGGATAATGTTAGTAGTAAAGAAGTGTGGAATTGAGATATTTAAATTGTTCATAAGGAACTACTCTTTCCAATATCATTAATTGATCATATAAACATATAGAAAGTGATCAAATAAACTGTTGAATAAAAATTTTTTCTGATGATTAGGTGTTAACAATTAAAAGAAGAAAAAGTGAAGAAAAAGATTAATCATCTATTCTCTGTTGCTTTTGGGAATCAAGTGACATTTGAACAGCAGAGGGATAGATAGAGTCCAATAATTTCATTTAAGTGACCAAACTGAGATATTATGTTTTTATTTTTCTCAACTAGGAATCAATCCAGGAAAATCTTCACTTTGTCTCTCTTACCACCGAGTCTGGCTAAGTCCCATCTGCACACAATTTTGATAAGCATCATTTGTAAATTGTAATAATTTTTTAGCATAATCAAAATATATGTAATAGAATCTTTTTTAAAAATTAGTGTTTTTTAGTTATAAGAACAAGTTTTCAAATGGCATTCCCAAAACCTTATATCTTTTATATATCATATACCTGCACTGAATAGTAAGTAAAAATAGTAAAGATTATTGTGTGTCCCCCCTCCCCTATTTCCCCTTTATTTATTTTTAAAAGTAGCAGTATTCCAATTCCAAGAGAAAAAGTTAAAACAAAATAATAATAAAATACTAGAAATGGTTGTTGCATTGAGTATAAAAACCACTTTGTGAACATAAATGCGATCACATATTGAACATGCTATTCTATTAATCTATGTATTTGATTTTTTTGTCATATTTTAACTTCTTTTGCAGCAAACCTTTCTGAAATATCAATACTGTATCTATTTATAACTTTTCAATATATTCGCTCCTTTGCCATAGCTTTCCAATGAAAACAATCAACCTTACACTTCTTTAGAGTGTCTTTGATGTAATTTTCATATCATAAATACACTCTGCCTCTTCCATGAAATATATGCTCAAGTTCATCCAAAATAGGTTCAGGAAGATTTATATTATTTTATTTGTTTCACATGTCCATCAGAACCAGCAAGTTGAGAAACCTTAATTGGGCTTATGATCTTGTCATTGTACTTTTAAAATCGTTTTCTAAAAAGTCTTTATGTTACTTCACTATGGTATCCATGTTCCACGTTCATACAATAACAACCATGTACACAGCTAATTTAATTACGACAGTCACTTTATTAAGGTGAAATTTCCTATCTTTTAACTTGTTGAAAACAGTAACAACATACAGGAGTAATATGCTGTATCTCAAAATCTAAATATACCTTTCTACGTTTAAAATTACCAAAAATCGACTTGCATTTTCAAGCTTATTTATCCAAACTAAAAGTTGTTGAAGTTTTTTTCCCATCACTGGATGATAAGGAACTTAAATCTTTTTTTTTTAACATTGCATTCTAAACATTAAGTACATCTATAGAACATTTTTTGAATTAGAAAAAGTAGCACAATCATTAGCATACTGTAAATCCAGAATCTAAAAAAAGATGAAATTCTTGTTTTTTGCTTTCATCCTGCCTACATCAATCTTGATTCGTGATTCAATAAGCTGCTTATTTCCAAGCTCCATTGTGACAGAAATCTAAAACAATGTTGGAGCCATTAAAAGTACCTCAGATTTAATGCTTCCTCCCGTTCCATTATGTAGAAGATGGTATAATAATAAAAAACTTTGGTGGATGAGCAATTAATTTTAAATAATGTTAAATTCAAATGCTTTTGCCAAATCAATAAAGAAATTTTACAAGTCATTAATAAACAACAACGTAATAAATTAATTGTATTTCACACCTGTTCTAACAAACTTGTAATGTTCAAGTTAATCTGAAAAGATAAATCAAACTATGAAAATGTATTAAATGGACTGAGGCAGCTTTCGGCAGATTGCTCCCAGAATCATAGTACTAAATAAAAATGCGCAGTTAGAAATATGTTTTTATATTAACGTGGTCCAATATGTAAATTAGGCTCAGTATGTAAATGAAGCAATTAGATGTTTCATTTTTTTCGATAGTGGAATACAGGAATCTTTTTTATTGTTGGAAAGTGGATCTATTGCAATAGCTCAAGCCTCTTTATATTTTCTTTTCCTATTATCCCTCTCAGCACATACTGTTCTTACATTGGAGGGAAAAATCCCTATCTATTGCCTACTCATCCAGTATCCCCAGACTAGTTTCTAGCTTGTGGATTTCATCAGGGAGTGACACTACTGTATGGAGAATGTTGCCTGTTTTAATAACAGTTATGAGCAAGCATAAGAAATGGTGATATTGTGATGTTTAGTGGTTGCATTGGAGGGCAGAAAGATGTGACCCTAGTAAGCTCATGATCGAAAAAGATTGATCTGTATTCACGATTTTGTTTAGCTTTATTGTATAAATTTGTGTGCTGGATGAGTCTTATCGATCTGTTGGCACAAGATTAACCATCATACATAGAACTATGGGCATGAAATTTTGTATATGACTTGAGAAGTGTGTTCGATAGATATTCTATCTTTTGCATTGTTTTATAGGTTGTTAAATGAGGGGGAATCTGAAGCTAACTTTTTATGCCCAGCCCCATCTTGTAGTTTTGTGTATTATGATGAATCTCATGCCAACAGATCAATGAAAAATGCCCAGCACACATATTTATATAATACAGCTAAACAAAATTGCAAATACCGATCTTTTTCGATCATGAGCTTACTATTGGTCACATCTTTTGTCCTCCAATGTAAGAATAATAGGTGCTGAGAGGGATGGTAGGAGAAAAAAATATAATGGGGCTTTTACTATTGCAAGGGATCCACATTCCATTTCTGTGTCCCATTATTGAAAAAATTGAACATTAATTGCTTCATTTACATACCTAACCTAATTTATATATTGGACCACTTTTAATATAAATGCATATTGATTCTGGCAGCGATCTGCTGAAAGATGGTTCAGTGCCTTTAAGAATTTTTTGTAGTTTGATTTACCTTTTTAGAATGAGTTGAACAATACAAATTTGTTAGAATTATATAATTGTATGAAAAGAATATAATTCACATTTGTTCATGTTGTTATACTTCATATTGTTAATTCAAATTTTTTTTCTCATAAAGTAACATTTGTATTTCTTTGCTTCATTTAAAACTTATGTTTGTTGCAAAAATTCTAAAAAAAAAGTTATGTATGTATTGTTCTTTGAACTGCTAAAAAATCACACAGAATGTGTTTAAGAAATAAAATGGCAATTTTTTTTTTTACTTTAGTCTTTTTTCTCAGCTCTTACAATAATAATAATTTACTATAACAATTACTAATTAATTTAAATTAAAAGGTCTAATTTAATAAAGCTTTATTATATTTATTTTGATTTTTAAAAAACAACCGTTTAAATAATAGAAAATGACTTAATTTTTACTTTTTAAAAAATTAAATTCGATTAGCTTTAAACATGTTTAATGTAATTATTTAAATTATTGAATTAATTTATTCAAATTAAATTAATGAAGAGCAAATATAAATATTTGTACCGATTTTTATTGCAATATAAAATAGAAGACATCACTCATATTTCAAACATGAATAAAGATATTTTTAAAAAAATTAGTGATTTTCCCTGATGCATTTCTATCTGATCTAGCATTCTTCAGTTGGCTCAAGTCACAGTCTCTTGTGGCATTTTTAGCATCTTTATTCCATGTTTATCAATATCAAATTATTACAATTTAATCTAAAAGCACCAAAGTCTGTATTTACTTAATAGCATTCTGTTTATATAAATATATTAATGATTATTAGTAAGCTTTGTTAAATTAGAGATTATCATATAATTTTAACCCAGATATAGACTGTATTAGAGATCAATATAGCTATTCTTATTAAATACATACACATAGTATCTTAATTTGTATTCCCATTTTTGCCCACCTATAATATCTTAAATATACTTAAATACTAATAATTTTAATCATATGTAAATGATTGTTTTGTGAAGTACTTAAATATATTTAAAACTCCTATTCACTGCATATACTTCAAATTTACGAATAAGGACATCTCAAAAGGGTAAATAGTCTCCATGATGTTTTACTATCATAACTAAAATTCTTCAGTTAACTCAGGTCATGTCATTGTATTTAATAAGAATAGATATATTAAACATTGATTAAATTGATACCTGGATTAAAAATTATAATATTTTTTAATTTAATAAACAATTAATAATAATCATTCATGCATTTATTTAAAGCGGATGTCATATGGGTGAGTTGTAAAAAGATTAAGTTATAATAACTTGATATTAATAAATATTGAACAAAGGTAGTGATGATGTGAGAGTTTATGACCTGATCCAAGTGAAAAGTGCATCCAGAAATATATCTTGGGGATCATTTACCATTTTAAGATGTCTGCATTCATATGTTTGAAGTGCGTGTGGTGAATAAAAGTTTTAAGTTTATCTGAAATATTAGGCTTATAGAAAAGGATTGGGCAAATTAATGGTAACATGTTGTATTTAATAAGAATAGATATATTAATATCATATTTACTGGTGTATAGAACACAGTGGTGTATAAGACACAGCCTTATTTACACATTTTTAAGAAAAAATAATTTTCTACGTTTATTTATGAATTTTCATAATGATTTACTCTAATATGTTTATAATTATTTATGTCTACAAAAAATGTAAAGTAGAGAACACTGTGGTTAGATACCTTTTAATCTTCATCCTCAAAACCTAGAAATTCATCTCCAGAGCTAAATAAAGAATTATTTGAAGCCTCTTTTTCAGAAACTGAATCTCGTATAACAAATCATCCTCTGTGCCATCAAGTGAGTTACTAATTTCACATTTCTTGAATGACTTTATAACTATCTCATGTTTCACAGTATCCTATGAAGTTTTGACCCATTCCCAAATCTGTAAATGTTAGGCTTTTTCCTTCTTTCTGATGATGTCACTTCGAAACGTGTAGACTGCATCCAACTTTTCCATTTCTCTTTCATCAATCCGTTAAATAACTATCTCATGTTTCACAGTATCCTATGAAGTTTTGACACATTCACAAATCTATAAATGTTAGGGTTTTTTCTTCTTTCTGTTGATGTCACTTCAAAACATGTAGACTGCATCCAACTTTTCCATTTCTCTTTCATCAATCCTTTAAATGATTTATTAATGCAGACATCTAAAGTTTAAAACTAGGTCATTAGACTACCTGGAATTACAGCTAATTGAGTTTTCAATTTCGTTGATTTTACTTTTCACAGCTTCTGTTCTGTGACTCTGAAACTGGCCCTGTACTAGAAAAGTGGGATTCTTTAACAGTCCACCAGGATGCATAGACCATACATTGTCTATACACAACTTTACCCCCCTCCTGACCCATCCAGCCCTTAGGCTGGACATACACAAACACCTTTATATCGATATATATGTATATTAATATAAGTTGGAAGTTTTAGACTGATTGAAATTTCATTTCATAATTTTGATTACCGCTGCATAAGATGCACCCCATATTTTAGACATATTTTGAATGGGGCGGGTGTCCTATACGTTGGAAAATATGTAAGTTTAAAGTGGTATTGGGCTAAAAGTGAAATATTAATTCATGTAATAAATGACCTGTGCTAATATATTTGTCAAATGAGTGAGTATAAGAAATTTGGTACTTACAAGTTAAATTGTAATAATGAGGTAATAGGAAACCATTTCTCATGCAAATATGATAATTTATTTTATTTGAATTACCAAAAGACTATTTGCAAGGTTTATATGTATATAGTTATTATCTTAGTATTAAAAATGATAATTGAAAAAATACTTAAAATTTTTCAATTATTTTTACAAAATTTGTCATTGATTATTAGATTTGTAATATTTAAATACTAGTAGATATTGTGCCATTACAATTTGGTCACTAGCCAAATTTATAGTAATGTGCATGTAAGAAAGTGTAAAACAAAATCATCATCACATTTTTATATAATCATACATGAAGCTGTAGGGCATCCAAGTTCAAACCCTACAAGGTCCAGTTCTAAAAGCTTTAAACAGAGAAATAATGGTCAACAATTATGCTTACTTTTTTTGTTGATAGAAAGGTAATACACACATTTAAACTATTTAATATTTAAATTTTCTTTAAAAACAAAGTTATAATCATACATATAGCAATGTATTTAAATTATTTAATTTTTTATATTTCAAATATTCAACATTTTAACTTTCTTTAAAATAACCTATTTGATCAATTATAATATTTTATTCTATACTTTTATTTCTTTCTTTAATTATAATTATTTAAAGTTACAACTTAATTAAATAATTTATAATTACTAAGCTAGCAATCATATTATTTAAGGTTATTTAAATATTTAAAGCATGAAGGATTTACATTACATACAAAAATTTACATTTCCTAAATATTAAAAAAAGATATTAAATCTGTCAAATTATTTTTTTACAATTTTTTTTTAAAAGAGAAATCTGTTTAATCAGATATCATCTTTGACAATTTTTTTAAATGATTTTTCACTTTAGCTTATAATGATCAGAGCTCTAAATTTTGAAATTGTCTTATCTCAAGATCTATAGAAAGAAGTCAAAGATTTGAAGTTTATGGATGTTAAAAGAAAGAAAAAAAGAAAAGAAAGAAATAAGGATTGATCTATTTTTTTAAACAAAAGTCTGAAAAGGATTAAACTTTCAGTTGAAAATAATATAGTTGAAAATAAATTAGAGATCTAATTAAAACAAATTTTCCAAAAATACAAGTATATTCTGATTGTAAGTAGCTAAAAATTGGATATAAAAAGCGTCTTGAATTATTATTAAGATTATTGTGATTGATTCAGATTGTTAAACTATCAAATTGAAGTGAAAATATAAAAAATGTCTGCTAGAAAAATTATATGTATGTCCATGGTTCCGGACCATCTGGGGAAGCTGCACATCACATAGGAAAGAAAAAGGCTAAAATAATATTCTACACCTTTCAACTGACCAGAGAAATAAGAGTTTAATAGAAGGAAGAAAGCATTCACCTGCATTCAAAGAAGATGAATTAACTACGATAAATATTAATCATCAAGTCCAATTAATTGTTACAACAATGATTTAAACTCAAGAAAATTAACAAATGGGAAAACAACGCTGTATTTCATCCACATGCTTGACAGAAGAGAAGAAAATTTAATATAAGATTCCAAATGTCCACTAAACAAAAACTCAATAGAGTCATCATCATAAATAGTTATACACCTCAAGAAAGAGATTTCCCACTAGTAGCTGCGAAATATAGACAAGTTTGAACCCTTGGAAATGCCACAAACAAAAAGATTATACTTTAGAACAGCTTAATAAAATTTTAGCAATAAAGTGATATATTTTATTTAAAGAACTTTAAAACTATTCAGATCATTAAAACAAGATTCTTATAATAATAACTTGAGCTATAAAGACCTGAAGTATGAAAATTATTGTTTATTAATTTTACAATATTAGTGTAAAACAATTTTTATGGTGTTATGATTTATTTTAACTGATATATTATTATTATTGTTTTTAATAATATTTTTTATTATGGGATAAACACACATAATAATATATTTTATATGGTATAATTGGGAGGAATGTGAAATAATGAGTAGTATTAGAATATTAGATTATTTGTTTCAAGTTCAGTATAGATTTAGCGCTTGGAAGGGAGGGGGAAAATAATTTAAAACTTTTCTAAAATGCTCTTTCAATTTTACTAAATTTTTTTTTCTATTTACATGTTGGTTTTTAAAGTATGTGTGTAATGAGCAGATAATATTTTTGTTTGAAATACTTTTCATGGTCAATGTGACATCCAACTTAATACAAATACATTTGAAAGGAAAGGGGGAAGAACTTAAAATTAATCTGAGGATTGTTATATAACCAATTATTATTATTATTATTCATGTCAGTTTTCATATTATCTAGAATTTATGTATATGTTAGAAATGTAGTAATAAATATTAGTTGTTTTATTAAACGAGCTATATATTTCATTAAGTGTAGTCTTTTTAAGTGTATTATTCATCATCATCATGGTTGAATATTAGTTATTTAAGATATAGTAAATATGCTAAAATTAAGCAATAATTAGAACTTCATAAATTTAGTTTATGTTTGGCTTAGTCCTAGAGCTGTAGTTGAAATTGTCTTATTGTTATTATTATCATCATCATCACGTCATCAACGTTTAATTAATGAGCTGTTTAACTGTTTAAAGGCCATAAATAAATATTGATTTTATAATATTTAGTGATTTCTTAGTATTATTATAACCACATCCCATCATCTATTTCATGCAAGGATGAGTGAATGGCCATCCTAAATTAGTTATATATAATCTGAGCTAGTAAACTTACAAAACTATTGAAACACATTTGTTATGCTAAGATCTGAGAAATGATTTATGTCTAATAACTCCACTTTGGTTTAAAGATGTTTACTTTTACCTAAATATTAGTGTTTATAGTGATATGGCTCAAAAGCAAAACTTCCATTTTATTATAAATAAAGTACCAGAAGGGATTCAAACCCGGACATATGAAAGGTTATCAGATATAACGTGTCTAGATTCAGATAATCTAGTGGGCCTGCTAGACATATTCACTTAGTATTTGTTTAAACATCACAACATCAAACCAGAAAGAAAGTGGGTAAGATTACTGTCTGTATACCTGGCAATTTTATTGAATTACTAGTGATACTCAGTGTTCATATAACATTGCAAAATACTTGTTATTTAATGTTTATAATTTTATAACATCTATGGAACAGAAAGAAATTTTTGAGAACATATGTACAAAACTTAAGCTAGATGTAGTTGAACACAGACTTTCAAGCGCCCTTCAATCATTCACTTTATCTTATACAACCAATACACATGACCACATGCATGTGAATAAGATAAATGATCTCCAATATACATATTTCGTACTAAACCAGCACTCATCAGTTGGTCCGGATCATTATCTCCCACACATATATATAATCAATTCTCAGTTTAAATTAAGCTTTAATGAACAGGCTTCAATCTTCTCCACTCTTCAATTCTTCAGCCATCCATATCATTGAAAATCTGATGCTGGACTGCTCAAAGCCCTTTTTGATACCAGTATTATTGTAGTACCCATATGTTGGACCTTATTATGTCCCATTTAAATATACAGAAGAGGGATGAGCAGAATACAGATGGAATATGTAATATTTAAATACAAATATAGTAGATATACTTAAGCTACATGCAATTAATGGGGATTTAAACACAGATTTTAAAGCCACCCATGATATGGATAGCTGAAGAGTGGAGAAGATCGAAAGCTGCCCATTAAAGTTTGTAGATTTACCATCTTAATATAAATAGAGCTTGGAAGCTAATGATCCAGACCAACAGATGAGGGCTGGTTCAGCACAAAATATGTATATTAGAAATCATTTACCTTTTTCACATATATGTGGTCATGTGTATTGGTTGCTTAAGATAGAGGGAATAACTGAAGGGATCTTGAAAGTCTGTCTTCAAATCCCCATTAATTACATCTAGCTTAAGTATATCTACTATACTTGTATTTAAATATATATTCAGCCTATATTTTGGCCATCCCTCTGTGTGTATTTAAATGGACTCATTAAGATCCTACATACAAGGGATGAGACTGACTTAAGGTCAACATAGTATAACAATAATATTATCATCAACAAGGGCTTTGAGCTGTCCATCATCAGATTTTCAATGATATGAATGGCTGAAGAGTGGAAAGGATTGAAGCCTGTCCATTAAAGTTGGTAGATTTGTTATCTTAATATAAATAGATATATTAAACAATCTCCATATTTCTCCATTCTTTTTAAATTCATATAAATAAAGATACAATAAAAGACAAATGACCCCCAAGATGCATTTTGTGCTGAACCTGCACTCATCAGTTGGCCCAGATCACTATCTCCCATATAATCTCTATTATACGAAGAGTATTTATCTATAGTAAATTATTACATTTTTCTTTACTGCTGTCAATAATAAATCTTAATATAAACTAAGCACTGATTATATATGTGTGTGTGGAAGATAATGATTTGAACCAACTGATGAGTGCTGATTCAGCACGAAATACATATATTGGAGATCATTTATGTTTTTCACATGTATATAGTCATGTGTATCATTTATATATTATATTTGATTAATACAATTTCATTTAAAATATTGTTTTCAAATTATTTATTAGTCATGTTAATTGTTTTTGTTTTGTAATCAAGTAACAAGTAGATTAAATTTAAAAATACACATAGATACACATATCTTTTAAATAGAAAAATTTCACAGGTTTTTAGATATAAATATTAAGAATTTAACAAGATTTTTCTATGTATATTTTATTGATAAATTTCAGCCATTATGTAAGAAATCAAAGTACCAATTAAAAATAAGCATTGCAAACTGAAAACATGCCATCTAGTAATAGTATTTGTCTAAACTACTTTAAATCAAAAGTGAATGCTTTTAACTTATTACCCTGATTATATTTATATTCTATATGTAGCTAATCCAGATTACCATCCAATATTGCTTGCTGAATAGGTATCTAGTTATTCTTAGCTAGAGAGTAGAACATTTAAAAGAAAACTGCTTACGTTCTCTTTATCTTTCATTATTTTTCTTTGAGAGACTGCAATGGATACCTATATGTATTTTTTGTTTGTTTGTTTGTTTGTTTAATTTTTTGATTAAAATATTTCAGTGTTTGTTTCGATTTTAATTTGCTTTAAATTATAAGAAATATTTAATGCTTTCTACATCAAGGAGTTAATTTTTGATTTATTTCAAAGCGGTGTTGTTGTAGAGACCCTTATCAAAGTTAAAAAGAGATCACCAAAGAAGCCTTCTGATCCTGTTTCTGCTAAGGCAGCATTGAAAGAGGTAAGTCTAATAATTTTTAATAGTTTTACAGTGTTTAAGATTTATAACTGTATTTTCCCAAAGATAATAACATTTTAATACAGTGGTTATTGTATCCATCTGCTATGCCTATAACCAATGTTTGAATTAAGATGCAGCTGAAAGTTTTTCTAGATAGTTCACCCATAATTGGATTTAGCTACACATACAAATATTAGTCAGTATTGTAATAAACATCTACTTGTTTTTAGAAGTTAAACAGGAAAGGAAATCCATATTAACTAACCTTGTGAGTAATGATTTCTCAATGTTGTTGCTCTGTAGAGGACTACAGGAGAAACCTTTATCCTATACTATATTAAAATTGTGTCAACCTTTTATATATAATTAAATAAAGAAAAATTATTCACATCAGAATGCTAATTGCAAGCTGTGTTGATACAGGAAAACGAATACATATTAATGAAATATTTTTAAGACACAACACTAGGTTAACATATGGTAATGATGCATTATATGTTAGTAAAAAGATATTAGATTATTTAGAAAAAACTCAAAGGGAAGTAGGAAGACATGCATTGGATGCAGAAGTATGGACAGCAAGGGAGGCAATTCAAGGAGAAATGGGATGATCAAGTTTTCATATGAGAGATGCAAAAAGTAAAATGAAAATGTTTGGTAGATTGCAGTTTATGAATAATAAAAGAATAGCTAAAATAGTATTTAATTGGGTTATGAGTAAAGGGCAGGTAACAAGATGGGTGAGAAAGGTAATGCGCTATGCAAAAGATTTGGATAAAGAATTTATATCAGTATATTTGTACAAAGATGGGATGATTGTGTTAAGAGGATTGTTGAGTGTTATAGTAGTAAGGAATGGGATAAAAGAATAGATTTATTAATAAAGAATAGGGAGTTAGAGAGATGGAGAAATAGTATGGAGAGTAAAAAGAGTTTAAATATATATAGAAATAAACAGAATATTAGGTGGAGTTAATATATGATAATAGTAAGGAAAGTAGTTTATTGTTTAAAGCTCGAATGGGATCTTTAGCTACAAAAGAATATACATGTAAATGGAAAAATATGGGTGATTTATTTTGTAAATTATGTAAGGAAGGAATTGAAAATATTAGGCATTTGTTAATTGAATGTAAATGTTTGAAAACAGAAAGGGTACATATAATGAAGTTGTGGAAAAATAAATATGAAAAGAGTGATTATACAGAAAGTGAATTATTGGTTTTTATGCTAGGTTTGGGAAAAGATAAGGGGGATTTAGATATAAAGGTTATAGAGTTGACAAAAATTATGTTGTGGAAATGGGATAGAGCAGATTATGGGTAAATTTAGAGTGGGGAATGTAAAAGAAAGTGGCTAACAGGTTTATCTGGGCTTAATTGCTGAGATATTCTTGACTTCGTTTAAGGAGAAGCCATAATACATCACATCACATAATTAGTTATATAAAAGATTTTGGAGAGGAGGAATATTTTATTGACTAACAATGTTTCTAGTCATATACTTTGTGCGCAAAAACGTCTGACTTCATTTAAGAAGGTTGCAGTTAACATGACATTTATTTAGTATTAGTGAAACATTATTTATTAAGGGTTTCATGAAGCATATTGAGATTACAAAAAAAAGTGTTGAAGGCAATGAGTGGGCGAAAAAATGATACTTGAATAAATATAGGAAATGGAAGAAAAATTAACTTGATTATATTCTTAAAAATTGGAAGAATTATGACTTAATACATTGGAGAGAACTATAAAGAAATAATTATTTGACCTAGGTATTTATAGAGTAAGCTCATTATCAAAAGGATTTTTGAATTCCATTGTTCATCGCATTTTAAGGAAATGGGTGTTACGGTAATTAAATCTAGTGTGTTGTAAGGTGAAAATTTAAAGACAATGGTTATGAGCAGATACTCTATTACTGTTTTATCAGATATAGTTCTAATAAATCATACAAAAAGAAGTTTGGCCATATGCAAAGATTATGAAGATTGGCTTGAAGGGATTGGAAGATTAGGAGGATTAGATTTTAAAATGACAAAAGGAAACTGGAAAAAATGTATAAGGTGGTATTGTGTGGAGCTCCTTTACAGGTTTAGATCATAAGCTGATATCATAATATTGTTTTTTATTTCAGTTTTTTATTATTAATTTTAATGATTATTATACTTTTGTTGTCGTTATAGACTGCTTTACATGTTCCTTTTGATTCTGTTTCACAAACTGTTACAAAAACTATAGCAGACCCAGAGAAACATACAGGTAAAATGATTTTTGTTGTCTTTATTTTAATTTAAAATCTATATAAAATGATTCTTTAAAGTTACTAAACTTGATTTTTTTAAAAAGTGATTTAATAAATGCATAAAACTAACTTTTAAGCCTTAAGCTTCTCCATTAGTTTATTTTTAATGAGCCAATATATTCAACCATTATTCTAAAACAATAAATATCTTTGGCATTGACACAGAAAAACAATATCTGCATCAAAATATGGAATGCATTTATGTTTACCTTTGCCGCAGTTAGAATTACTTCTGCTTTAAACCATAGCACATGTGTCTGCTATATCACAATCAATACTAAATCAGATGTAATTTATAAAATTTATCAGTCTCCAAGTAAAATTAGTCTAATACATAGCCATCTCAGTTTGCCAATCATTTATTAGTCAGTAAATAAGAAGTTATCTATTTTTAGCTAAAAGTAATATTAAAAAGAAAAAAAACTCTGCAACCAGTTATTCAACTACCCTAGAAAATATTGTCTTCTTCATTTTTTTTCTGGATGATTTTGTTAGAAAGAACCTTTACTCTGCAATGCAGTATTGAAAACCTTTGTTTGTTTGTTTGTTTTTGATGAAATTGACTTACTCTATGTATTTGTAGTTGATTAAAACCTTTGGGGGTTTTTTTTTTTGATGAAATTGACTTACTCCATGTATTTGTGATTGATTAAAAATCAGATATATTACTGTTTAACTGAAGTTTAAAATTTATATCTGGAATAGAGATAATCTCCAATTTAAAAAGTAATTAGTAATAATCATTAATGAATTTCTCTGATATGATTGGTATTAAAATTGTGAATGAAGAAAATTTGATACTTGTAAATCAAAGTGTAATAACCCATATATATATATTATGTATTGTCATATATAGAGTACGTAAAAAACAAACTCTTAACAAGCTTCAAAAATACCCTCAACCCCAGACCACGGTTTCTGCATCTAGCGTCGTCAGTGAGGTGTTAGGGATTAAAAATACTAGAACTAGTCTAGCATTTTATCAATGCCTAACTATTGAGAAGAAAATCTGAAACTTTCAGACATTTAAATGTCCAAAAATCCAGCTATCTAACTCAAATAGCTGTATGGGACTGAACTAAATTCAGATACACCATATATTAATAGCTCTAGCAATATAAAATCGCCAAAGCCTTAATAGCAAAAACTAAAATTAAATTGATAAAAAATCAAGTCAGATGTCATATGACCTAATTTTAATAAAGCTCGTATTTACAAATGTTATATATAGAGTACGTAAAAAACAAACTCTTAACAAGCTTCAAAAATACCCTCAACCGCGGTTTCTGCATCTAGCGTCATCAGTGAGGTGTTAGGGATTAAAAACACTAGAACTAGTCTAGCATTTTATCAATGCCTAACCGCGGTCTGGGGTTGAGGGTATTTTTGAAGCTTGTTAAGAGTTTGTTTTTTTACGTACTCTATATATAACATTTGTAAATACGAGCTTTATTAAAATTAGGTCATATGACATCTGACTTGATTTTTTATCAATTTAATTTTAGTTTTTGCTATTAAGGCTTTGGCGATTTTATATTGCTAGAGCTATTAATATATGGTGTATCTGAATTTAGTTCAGTCCCATATGGCTATTTGAGTTAGATAGCTGGATTTTTGGACATTTAAATGTCTGAAAGTTTCAGATTTTCTTCTCAATCGTTAGGCATTGATAAAATGCTAGACTAGTTCTAGTATTTTTAATCCCTAACACCTCACTGACGACGTTAGATGCAGAAACCGCGGTCTGGGGCTGAGGGTATTTTTGAAGCTTGTTAAGAGTTTGTTTTTTACGTACTCTATATATAACATTTGTAAATACGAGCTTTATTAAAATTAGGTCATATGACATCTGACTTGATTTTTTATCAATTTAATTCTGTATTGTCATGTGAAATTTACTGAATCTGTTTTAATTAATAATTGAGCTATCCTCTAGCCGTCATGTTCAATAACTTTTTGCAGTATGAAAATGGATCACTTCTTACCATATTTTAGATCTTTTTATTTAGAGTTATCCAGACAATAACAGCCAGAGAGCAAACTTAAATCAGCCTAAAAAATTTAATGTAAATCGATTTTTAAAGAATTGATATTAAATTTATAGAGACATTTCACTCACTTATTGAATAAATATAATGTCTCTACTCTATAAACTTAATATCAGTTCTTTAAAAAATCAATTTACATTAAAATATATAGGCTGTTTTAATTTTGCTCTCTGGCTGTGTATTGTTCTGGATAATTCTAAATAAAAAGGTCTTAAATATGGTAAGAAGTGGTCCATTTTCTTACTGTAAAAAGTTATTGAACATGGCAACCAGAGGGCAGTTCAATTATTATTTAAATTAGGCTTGATAAATTTTACATGGAATTATATTTATTCATTATTAAATATTATTTATCTTACATATATATATAATGTATCTGCTTATTTCTAAGGGTGATGACTTTAACAAAAATATGATAATTATATGCATGAAGTTGTTAAAGCTTACAAAATTGTTTGATCTTAACATGTTTAAAAACTAAAACAGTAATTGTCTAGAAGATCAAAGAACAAACTTTACGTTGTGTGGAAATTTTTGGATTTAACAATTTCTTAGAATGTATCAGTTTTCATTTATTTTTAAATGAATTTTATTAATTATGCACATTTTCCTTTTACATAATATACATAAAGTTCCCTTTCTTAAAGCAAATTGAATTAAGAGAGGTATAATCAAGAAATAATCTTTGCATTTGATGGTAAATTACACCTCCTTCACATAGTTTCTTTTAGGGTTTCAATATTCATTATTACATGTATACTATAATAAACCATTATTAAAATGCATATTGTATATATTAAGTTAATAATATATATATATATATACTTTTCATTTATTATTCATCAAAATTGAATAAATTATATTCTTTAAATTATATATACATGTAGTTGAATTAAAATTGAAATATTTAAAATTATTATAAAATATTTTATTGCTGTCCCCTATATATTGCATATTCTGGAAAGCATCATTGTAGATAAAAGTAAAATTTAAAAAAATAAAAAAATCAGGTATATTAATCTTTAACTGAAGTTTAAAGTTTATATCTGTGCTAGAGATAATCCCCAGTTTAGTAAATGATTATTAATAATCATTATTGTATTTATCTGAGGGGGATGGTGTCAAAGTTGTGAGTGAAATGAGTTTGACAGTTGTAAATAAAATTTAATACTATACAGATTTTCTTTTTTATATTCACTAAATTTTTTTTTGCTCAACATTTCGCTTTATTAGAAAATACTTTAAATAATTTAATAAAACCATTTATTGCGTAAGATAATCTAATAAAATATTTATTTTCGGATATGTTTTTAAGGAAAATAACTTGCTGTTATTGTAATGAATGTCCATGGGACTAAAAGCTACAGATAAAAGTGTCTATGATCTTAAGACTGGTTTTGCAGTAACAAAATAGGACTACATAGTGCAGTAACTCTAGTTATTCAACTTTTGAATTGAATTTGTAATAAGGGAATCCAGATTGAAGACGATTTTGAGTTATGATTAATGAATCATCAACTTCAGAGAAGCTAATGACATTACACTTAGAACTGAAAATAGAGATCTGAAGACTCATCAGAAAATTAGTGAAAATGTGATGATAGCTGAATATGAAGAAGATAAAATTACAATATCAGGCCCAGAAATTGACTTGAAATTGATGAAGACATAGAAATAGTCAAAAATTTTACCTCTTTGGATCATTCTCCACATCAAAGGATGAATCCCAAACTAAACTGGGCAGTGTTAATTTGAAGTTTTTAGGAATAAGAATATGTCTATAAAAGTATCAAAATTGTTCAAACTACTGTATTTTTATGGGCATGAACATTCAACATTAAAGAAAAAAAGTTTTGAACTGTAGTAATGGCAAAGATTTATGAGAATATTCTGGTCAACTAAAAGAAAAAAATAAATGAATGTTCAGTCAGTCTAGATTAAGCTATAACTTGAAGTTCAAATGACAAGTTGAAACTATCTTACTCTGGTCATATTATGATGCACTATAATTTATTAAAAAAACATATGATGTTCATAGAGCCAAAGATGAGGATAGTAAAGAATAAAATTAATAAATTCATGACAATAATGAATGTGACATCGAAGAGCGTAAAAAAACAAAAACATTATGAATTATTTTGGAGAGATGCCATGCACACAATTAGGAAATAACATCTTTTAATAATACAGTAATAATATGAAATGTCAGTTTGTTTTATTTGAAATGATTTACTGTCAACTAATTTTTTTATTATTAATATTTTCATATCAAAAAAAATACTCCTGAATCAATTGATTTTACTGCCTATTGAAATAAATAAAAAAAGTTGATCGATCTCTCCAAATGTTTTAGATGAAACAGGAAGAGGATTTTTTATAATTTTTTAAGGTATGTTTTCCATTCATGAGGATTTTATTTCTGTTTCGAAGTTTTTATTACCTTTATTATAAAATACCTTTATAGACCAAAAAAAAAAAAATGAAATAAATATGACTTTAAATCATATTCTACTTCTACCATTATCCTCACAAATACTTATATGACTCCTATATCTGGCTTAACATGAGTTAACTTATAAGTGTTGTTTTCTTGACTGTTTTTATCATGTGATCAGGCATACATTTAGCTAAACCATTGTTACAATGGGGATAAATTTTTGTTCTTTGCAATTATACCTGAATTTTTCTTTTTATTATTTAGAAAATATGTACTTTTTTATTTACATTATCACAATTAACTTTATTAATATTTAAGCTTTGTTTGGATATACATGCATTGATATTTATAACTTAAAGGATCAATGAAAATATATCATCAATATCAATTAAATTTAAAGATTTACATCTATAATTATATTTTACACATAGTGATCCCCTTATGTATGAGGTTTTTAGAGCTATAAGTTAGTCTATCAATTATAACTAAGCAAGATAAATGAAAAACTCAATTTAGCCAATTGATTGAAAACTGTTCCGCCTGTTGTTCTGATACTCAAATGTCATGTGACTGCCTTAACAAGCAATCATATGTTACATAGATAAATGATATTATTTCAATCATTTATTCCAGTATCATAAGGAACTTTAACATATTACTTCTTTTATTTCCAAAGGAATTTAAAAAAAGTAATATTGCTATAGATAGACTTGTGACAGAATGTCCAGAAATAGGAATTGGAAGCAGAATAGGAATTTGTAGTTGATGATCACCTGATCAGTCTATATTGCCATAGGAACAGAATCATATCTATTCTAAATTGTTGAATAACTTTCTAATAGAAAACATGGACTGGAGTGTTTGGTTTCCTAGTAATCCAGAAAAGAAATCATAGAAAATCCAGATAAATTTTGCCCTTCATAACTAAGAGTTTTACCAGAGTCTATTTATTATAAAAAAAGGTTATTAAATTTCTTAAAACTCTTAAGTGTTAATTGGATCAAAACATATACTGTGATATATATAGATTATAGTGAAAATTAACAAGTGAATTTTTGATCAGATTAGACTGTAATTTTTACTTTCAAGATGAGAAGTGATTATAAGAAAGTTGTCTTAATTCACTAAGAATGATGTTAATGTTGTTGTTTTTTTCAGGGGATAAACAATAAGAAGATGGAATGGTCTCACTAATACCATAAATTTGCTTTTGAGAAGACTGAAGACTTAAATATAAAATAAAAGAAAATGCCATCTCCAAACTTGATAGTATTTTAAGCATTTGTTATTTAAGAGATAGATAATCTTGATCCTACCTATAATCTAATAGATTATAATCCTGAATCTAAATCTATGATCTAATAGAATACAATGATCCTAAACCATAATCTTGATCCTACCTATAATCTAATAGATTATAATCCTGAATCTAAATCTAATAGAATACAATGATCCTAAACCAAATATCTATTACAACCATAATCGTAAGCCCATAATATAATTATATAGACAACTCTGACTGTAATTCCATATTTTAATAGATAGATAGCTCTCTTCTTAAATTCATTATTTTTTAGATGGACATCTCTGATTCTAATAGATGGGCAGTTCTGCTCTTATGTCTATAATTTAAAAATTGGATCTCTGATTCTAAGCCCATAATCTTATAGATGGACAAACCTGACTGTCAGACATAATCTTAGATGAACTACTCTGATCCATAATCTAATAGATAAGCAATCTTGATTCTAAATTCATAATGTAATAGATGTACAATCTTGATTTTAAGCCCTGATCCTAAAACAATTTAATAGATAGAAAATTCTGGCCTGAAGATTATACTCTAATAGATGAGCAACTCAGAAAAAAAACTGAATTAATACTTGTCAGTACATAATGAAAGTGATACTTAGAAATAAATATGGACTTAGATGCTTTTCTTTAATTATTAATGGTAGTGATCTGTCATTAATCTTATGAAATAAATTTTGTACTGGATTAGCTGGATATTCTTTAACTAACTTCATCAGTTTACAAACTACAAGCAATATTATATTTTTCATCTATGGATTGTTTAGCAGTTCCACAGAGTTAATTATTAGAATTATTTACATAATCAATTACAAAAATATACAAATAATATAATTTAGTTTTTGAATTTTTTTTAAAAATCCATTAAACAATAAACTAACTGTGAAAATGTATGTGCATCCATATTTGTTTCTTAGAATTTTTTTTCTTCTTTTTTTTTAGAACTTTATAATGTGCCTCTAGTTGACAAATCATCCAAAGATGTAAATATTGAGAACAGAGTGTTTAAAAAAGGTGAAGTGAATTCACATTTGAAACATCATGAGGTTTCTGATGATATTATTTCCTCTTATCCAGATGCCCAATCTTATGTCAGCACAGAATACCAAATGCCAGTCGCAAGTCAGAAAAGACTCCAGTCCGCATCATATAATATATCTGAACTGTTAAATGATTTAGGTACTTTAAAGGTCCCATCAACTAGTATTGGTGGAGTGGTTCAATCCAGTCATTTATCTCCCCAATCGTCATCTAAAGATAGGCCTAGCATTACAAGATCACTTACACAACAACTTCAGTCTGGAGCTGTTTCATCTGAGCAAACAAAACATAAGCCTAGAATAGTTTTTACTTTGAGTCATGATGAATCACATGATTCACCCATCTCTTTTAAACCACAGTAAGTGCTTATTATTTTTAGTCTAAATAGTTTGTGAAATGTGCATCAGGAGTTTTTTTTGTAAATCTTACATACACTGCATGTGAATATATTTATATAATATGCATTAGTCTCTCCAAATCTATTGCATTTTTTCCAAACTATCCCACTAATACTTGAACCACGAATAATGATAAATTCTGTACAATAAGCAACAATTAGATATACATGCACATACGTTTATATGAAGAACATCAACAACCAAGATTATGAAAAAGGCAGTATAGTGATAAATTGAGAGAACAATTACACCATTGATCGAATACGCACTAAATCTGTAAGATGATGAAATGCTGACTTAGGAATGATTCACAATGGTGAGCATAGACTTGAAATTTATTGTTGAGTTTGGTCTGGATTACAGACCCAACCTACAGAAAATAATACTATCACCAGTATTACAATTAATATAATATTTATTATTCACAAATGTATACAATAAATTATACAGTATATATACAATAAACAATAGTTATAATGTGGACTCTTGAATCCGGGTCTTATAGTTCTACCGCTTTTAGCTACACCTGATAGTTTGCCTCGCGGATAGGGAGAATGACTCTTCCGGCTGTGCAAGACAGCTTGCCTCGAGTCAACAGTAGTGTTAGCAGCGTCCGGTCTCTCTGTGGACTTGCCTAGCTATGTAGACAAGTAGCATATTACTATTAGTGGGAAGGCTGACTGCTGTTTAAGTTATCAGGGCTTCCCTAAGAGAACGCATAGTCTTTGTATGTCAGACAGATGTTCTTCCAGGGAAGCCCTGCTAACCTGAACAGCAGTCAGCATTCCCACTAATAGCAATATGCTATTTATCTACGCAGCTAGGCAAGTCCACAGAGGGACCGGATGCTGCTAAGACTACTGTTGACTCGAAGCAAGCTGTCTTGTACAGCCGGAAGAGTCATTCTTTCTATCTGCGAGGCAAGCTATCAGATATAGCCGGTAGAACCACAAGACCTGGATTCAAGAGTCCACATTATAACTATTATTTATTGTATATATACTATATAATTTATTGTATATATTTGTGAATAATAATATTATATTAATTGTAATACTGGTGTTAGCATTATTTTCTGTAGGTTGGGTTTGTAATCCAGACCAAACACAACAGATTTTTGGTGCAGTCAAAGATTACACATTCTCCTTTTTTCTCCCAAAAGGCTGACTGACTATTTGTAGCCAGATCCCTGACCTTATCGAAAACATTTGGATTCAGCAAGGATTGTTGATTATTGGCCTGTAATAATCATTAGCTTTGTGTTTAGCTGTATATCAGCCTATTGGCCTGTGGCAAACAATGCTTAATCCAATCAGATAAGGAGGAATCTGGAATAGTCCACTTCTGAGAGAAGGGAGGACTATAACATTTATAATACAGTAGCAAATTCTCTATACAGTAATGCCATCAAGTTTAAGCCTTTGTAATCAATGGATGCAAGAAGGTGTGTGCGCTAAAATACATATCCAGTGCCCATTTCATCCAATATCACCATACTTGTTTCTAGCTTGTAACTTTCATCATTGAGGAACCTTGGATCGGAGACACTGCACCTAGATTTTAGTCACTATATAGGGATTTTATGTACAAACTTTGTTGCATCCATTTATTATTAAGACTTGCATTGGGTGGCACTACTGTATGGAGAATTTGCTACTGTATTAACAGCTTGTGAAAGTGTATGAAATGATGATCATGTGATGTTTTAGTGTTTTTTTCATATTTACAATATTTTTCCTAGAAATATGTATGTTAAGAATAAGGTAAGAATATTAAATGGTGATAGAAGTATTCAAATTTGTGAATTTTATTTTTCATTCAATATTTTTTTTAAACCATGGATAGTGTGTTCGCATATATGAGAGAACTATAATATGTATATTAATTTTCGCAATACTCAGTTAACCATATCTCAGAAGTATCCAATTAACTACGAGAAGTTAACTGCTATATGAAGTTTCTTCTTTCTATTTTTTTAATCAATATTGAAATGTTTGGTGTTATATTTTGTAAAAAAAATTATATTTACATTAATATAAGTTTGCACACTTCAGAAAAAGTAGAAAATATATTAGAGAAATATATTTTAGATCGCTAACTGATAAGTGTTAAATTTAATTAATAAATTTACGTTAATTGTGATAAGAACATTGCGATCGATAAATTCCAAGAAATATTTTGCTGATTACAAATATTTTTTAATAAGAGACTAATTTATCTAAAGAGATGGAGAATTGCTTTATATGGAAATAAGTAATTAATTGTGCGTGTAATTAAAAGCTAAGATGAATTCCATCGTACCATAACAAACTATAAATAGAATAAGCAAGCAACAAAGTGCATTGTTTGGATTTCCAGTGAACTTACCAAGTGAACAAGTGCAGAGAGAACTTAAGTGACAATAGCTGAAAGAAGCTTAAGTGCTGATGCTGCGCTCTAGTGCGAAGCCAACATGTTCACAAGCAGTAGTAGGACCGGGCCAAAGAGTTTGGGAAGCCGTGCATAAAATACAGTTGTGAAGTGCATCAGGGAAGTAAATCAAAAGTGAACTATATATATTGTGTATGTGAGTAGCAAGAACTTTTCGCTATTATTGTTTATTGCATATTTGCTTGCTGGTCACCCGGTCATAGTTGGGGATACAGCATTTGGAATTACATCTCTCTTTTTTTTTCCCTTTTCAGCTGTATATAACCATTCTCAAGGTTAAAATTTAGTGAATCTTAGGGCCGTATATTATTGATCAAAAATTTATGAGATACTGGAGTAATTTTAGTTAAATGATTAAAAGGATCACTTATTATTTGGGACAGGGACGAGTTATGGGGAAAAATATATTGCGTAAGATAGGACTTCTTAAACATCCATTTAAAAAATAATAATCATTGTTAAACTTTTGGTAATAAGAATGTTGGGAATGAACCCAGAAATTTTTTTTTTTAAAAAGTTGTATGACTTTATTAAGAGGTCTATGTTCTAAGGCAAGTTAGGATAACTATTTTATGTAAAATAATTGCTTTAACATTTATATAAAAATTTGTTATATTTACATGTCGATCCACTGATATGCCTATTGAGATTGTGCTCTCTTTGGTATAAATTGTAAACAGTTAGTGATCATGTGACCAGTGAAGGGTGATTCTGAAATATAAAATGTAATTGCAACAAGATTTAACATCGGCTTCTTTATCTTTTGAAATAAATTCAAAAAATATTTGAAGTTCTTAGCCGAATAAAAGTTTCTGTTACTGTCAGGATTTTCACAGGCTTTTGATGATAAGGAATGCAAAATTTTAAAAAATCCCATAATAATGCATTAATTACCTAAAATTTAAAAATAAAGTTATTTCTGCAAATTATTATAAAAATATTAGTTTTAATATATAATACCAGATGGAAAATACATTAATGGTCAGAACTCTTCAGTATGTTAATATGCTATTACATATTTAAAGAAAAATATTGATGAAATATGCACACATCTTTCTGTTTAAGCATAATAACAAAATTTTAATTCATCCAGCATAATCTTTTGTCAATAACCGGATCGTTGTTAGAACTACAATTGATTTATATAATTAAACTTCTCAATGAAGTTAAACTACCAATATTTACTCTTATTCATTCCATTGGACTCCCTATAAAAATGGTATTAAAAAACACAAATCAATTTTGTTTTGAGGTAAGACGGCTTCTATATATTCTGGCTTCACCTTCTGGTTGAATAACCTATTTATCATTACTTTCTAAATATTTGCTTTCTTCTTTTTATGCTACTTGCAGTCTACAACAATTTGAGAACACATTGAACTCTTTTCTGTATATTAGATGATCCACAAATACATGAATAAAGTATATGCTGTACATCCAGTTTGAGAATGGAATCAAAAAGAATATAATTACCGCTTTTAAATTTAAAAGTAACACTTTAATAAAATAACAAATTATGAAAATGACAAAGAAATTTGAAATATACAAATATATAAGTTAACTATATCTGCAAATACAAAAATCATTTTTGTATAGCATGTATGTATGTGTAATTTCCACACTAGGTTTATTTATTCATTTAACTCTGTTCACTTTTTAATTTTTTCAAAGACATATTCTGCACAAAAGTCCTTTGTTAATTATATACAATAAATTAATAAGATATCTTCTTAAAATAAAAACGTATATTGTTTTAGTATCTTTTATCAAAAAAAAAAAATGTTAAAAAGAAAAGAAAAAAAAAAATTTAATAATTATTTCTATTATCAATTGAATGTTAAAGTATTGAAACATTTTAGTTAACAAATAATTATTAAAGATTTTATAGAAAATATAATTTAAATCAAGCTCTTACCAATAATTTCACTGCTTAGTATCATTCTCTGGTATTATTTTTATGGTCACTTTTTTTTTTTTTTGTCACCATGCATGAAAAATACACTTTTGAGAATGCTCAAAATAACTAATTTATGAGGTTAATCTTTTTAGTTTGGAGGCAGTTTTTTTGTCCAATAATTAGTTTTTCCCTTATCTATATTTCTATAATGGTAGTATTTTTGAATTTTATTTTATGGGTTTCATTTTCTTTAAAACATTTTTATATTAATATTTTTTTGAATTTCAGTTTATCCCCAGCTTTTTCATTGGTTGTCAAACTATCAACTCAGGAACATAATTCATTTTGTTGGATAGCCAGTAGACAAGCCATAAGATATTTTTTCCTCCATGTGTTTAGGTTTTATATCCACTACTTCACCAGTGATTACATTACCAATTAGTAAACAGCAACTCATTTAAAATTTACAATTATCACATCATTTTTAACATATGTACACAGTTAATATGTTTTCAATAATGGCAATTAAGTGATAACGAGTAATTTTTCCAATGCTGACTTAGCTTTGTTTCATCAGCAGACATTTGTAGTTCTTTGAAAAAATCATATATATACCTTCATAAACTGAACTCTTTTTCTTTCGCAGTTAACTTCTCTGGTGACTAGCAACTGAACTTCCATGTCAAGTAACTCAATTCCAACTAATTAGTGGTATTTTAGCTCTTTATTTATCTATAATCTTTCCGTACAACAATCTCTTGACCTCAAATGGAAAGCAACACCACATGTTTTTCAAAAAATATGTTGTTATGTTTACCAGATGATAACGTCTTCTTTTTTTTTTTAATTAATCTTTATTAATGACTGATTTAATTAATAAAGTTGGATACAAAAGAAAAAAAACTTTAATCATAATTACATTTTCTTTTTCTAACTTTGAATATCATTCTAGTTTATAAAATTGAAGCTTAACTATTAATGTAACTTTAACATAAAGTATTAAAATAAAAATAAATATATTTTACTTTACCAACAAAAAAAAAAATTTCATAATATACAGTTTTCTACCTACACATTAATTTTAGCTATTTAATCGCCAAAAATTGTTTGAGGTATTTATTAAAACTTTATAAATGATAGTTTTTTTTTTATTCATGAAGACTTGTTCTCCATTTAAATTATGTTGTGATTTCTTTTATTTACTTCGTACTATAATAAATACTAAATTTGATTGTTATTATACTGTAATATTTTAATTGCTTTTATCTAATTTAATTATAGAATTTGATTTAAATCCATTAACCTGTCTATATAATTCAGAGACTTGCGAATTAACTGTTTAAATGGTATGAAATTTTGTTATACATTTACATGTCCACTTTTGACTTGATTCAATTGTGGAATTTTATTTTTGTGCATTTTCTCTAATTATTAGCTCATATAATATAGTCAGCACTTTATATTCTTTCTTTCACTAACTAGTATTTTGGAAAACATGTTAAATAAAAATAATAAAGAAATTTTAATTTATTATACTACCATAGTATTGCGATAGCAAAATATTACAAGTAAATATTTTTTTAAAGCATTTGCACTATCTTTGGGGGGGGGGGGGGTAAAAAGAAGTGATATCTTTTGTTTATTAATAAAGTTTTTTTTTTTATCTTTAAAAATCAACAAAAAATTTTAAAACAAATACAGTATCAATTTCATTAATTATAAAGTTGTTTTCATTGATATTTTAATGTGTATAATTTTTAAATAAAATTGTATCATACAGTATTTTATACTGAAAACTTTGTACTATTTATGTACATGTTGAAAAAGTTTATTGGGTTCACTATTATTTATAATCTTCAATATCCATAACAAAGCTTGTCCAAATAATATGGTTATGAGAATTTAGTAATAATGATGTTGACATGTGTATGACTGATTTATGTATAAAAATATTATGTTTTTGTGAATGGCAGTATTTTTTTTTTAAAAAAAAACTAATTATATGTGCATACACTTTTTCATAAATAAATTGTATTTGTTATTTACTTTTTTTTTTATGATTAGTTCCAAAATTCTAGAGGAAGTTACTGCACCCAAAGAGTTTGCAGGTGAAACAAGAACACAGGTAAAACTGTTTCATAGGCTATTTTGAAAAAGCAGTCATCTCAAAATATTTTTTGACATCTGATTTTATTTTAGAGGATCTTCTTTATTATATGTATTTAATTCTAAAATTATCCAAAGATTACACAATGGAAAACTATAGCTGGCAGAATTTATCCATTTATATTAAGGCATAAAGTAAAAATAATGAGAAATAAATAAATTGAACTGATTGTTAACCCAATCTTCAACTCAGTATTGCATAATTTGTAAATAGATTTTTAAATATTTAAAGTTTCTAATCTGCTTTGTTTATAGCATATCTTATTTTTCTTTTTTTTTCATAATCTTTAGATAGTGGCAACATTTTTTCTTCAATCACAAGCAAAGTATTTATTGTATATTTACCATGATTCTCAAAGGAACAAACTACAATTAATTAATAACTAAAACTGAATTTAGTACTAAGGATTCATTATAAGTTATACAAACACAAAATTAGAATATATATACAAACTGAAATATATACAGACAAGTAAATGATGACGGAGTTCTTAAAGTCTTTAAACACTCTTTCAGTATTGTTCAACAATTACTGTCTTATTTAATGGATTGTCACTTTCCAGTGCTAAATAACTATAAGTTCCCAAATTGAAACCTAAGAGCCATTTAGGTTTACATAAAACAAAATGAGATCAGGACGATCTGCTTTAAATACTAGTCGGATTTTTACACCTTCAGATTCCGAAACATCTGAGTTTATTCCCTCGCAGACATTGACTGGTTACTGATGATACTCGTTGCAAGCCCAATAGCACTTCACCAGCACAAAGGAGAAAAAGATCATTTAAATCAATAATCCTGAGTTTTTTTATAGTCTGCCGTTTAATAGTTCTCTTATCAGAAAAATTCCTTTGCAAAAGCATTTAATTAATTTCACTTTCCAGATCTACTATTTTTGTAAGATTTTATCTTTACACTAATCAGTTCAAAATTTGCTCTTCCATTCTTTTCATTCAGTCTGTAGAAACCTTTTAGTTCCATACTTATATTCATTTTCTTATATCTCTAACTCATTCCTAAAACAGTTTCCAATGTCATTAATTAGTACATTTAAATTTAACTTATCGAGTATTTTTATCAATACTTTTTATACTAAAATATTTATTGAAATTAAAATACTACAATAAGAATTCAGCAAATGTTGGATGCCAAATGTTAATATGATCAGGCTTTTATAATTTATTTTTAATTGAATATAAATAATACATATAACACATATACTAAGAAAAGCTTATATTATATATAGAGCTCGCAAAAGCTTTGCAGAATATCCCCAATCTGCAAAGCTTATTAAGAGCTTATTTCACGAGCTCTATATACAACATGTGTAAATACAAGCTTATTAAATTAGGTCATGTGACAGCTGACTTGATTTTTTTTTTAAGAAAAGCTTGTTTAATATTTTATAATAAATATGTTAAATATATTAAAATAGTATGCTTTCAACTAATTAATAGTCATAATCATAGCTATAGTTGTCCAAGAGGATTGTGAAAAATTATAGAATTACAAAAGTGATGATTTACATAAAATTTGATTATAAGATGTAAATGAAATTTGTTTACATGAGCCACTTTTTTGACAGACGGACGCAGGATTCTTTCTTTTTGGTTGCATGTATATTATTGGCAATGTGCCAGGTCTCTTTAACTTTGCATTTGGCATTATTTTTTTTCAGAGCAGACAATACTGGAAAATGTAGATTCAAAGCTGTGACCATGTTTGGGCTCATGTTCGAAGAAGATAGATTTAATGTCTATATTAGTTTTAGCTCGGTTGTATTGATATTTGTGTTGAGCGATTCTTGTAGAGACATTGACACAAGATTCTCTAAAGTAAACTGTGTTACAATTCGAGTTGTTGCATATTTGAGAAACCTGCTCTGGTAGCAGTTTATCTTTCGTATTGTTAATCAGGCAGTTCAGGGCAGGAGAGATACTAAGACTAACTCTGTATGATTCAGCGTTTGCCTTCGGTATATATAATAGTGATAACCAGGGTTTTTCATCAGCATGAATAGGTCAGTTCCTAATTTTAGAATAGAATGTTTTGACAATATAAGTAAAAGCTGAATCTTTGTATCCACTATTAAGTAAATCATTAATGTATATTTCAATATTAATTTTCCGGTCAGATTTTACAAAGATTATAGTTTCTATATAAAAACACTTTGAGGCCTGCAAACTTATGAGTAGTGGATGTTAATGATTTGGTGTGTAATTGTATGTGTGTTGTTTTTTTTTTTGTTTTTTTGCATGGTAGGACATCAGCAGCTGCAACCCCTAATACAGAATATGGCTATTGCAATTCCAAAAGGAAAGAAGATAAAACAAAATAAAATATAATAATATACTACAAATCAATTTGTGAGCCACTACTACATATTGTACAAGATATTTGGGTGATGCTGGCTTACTTCTTCAGAAAACTTCTTTATGAAATACTTCAGCACCATAAATAATTGTATTTTTTCAATATTTTTCATTCTCCACCATAGTTTCCCAATGAAAATAATCAACATTGCGTTTTTGTAGAATGTCTGAAGTCATATTTATTATGTAAACATGATCTGCCTCTCTACAAAAACTATGTACAAAATTACCTTAAAGTATTGTTTTAGGAAATCTTACTGTTCATACATTTCATATTTCCAATCCAAAGAAGATATGATTTTACAATTGTGGACTCTGTAGCATTACATAGAACAAGTTGAAGCATATATTGATTTATCTTAATAATCTTGCCATTGTATTTTTAAAATTTTATGGAGCATTCTTGAATGAAATTTTTTTTAATATTTATGGGATGTTCAAATCTCACTTTCATACAGTAAATTAAATAACAGCTTTATATATAGTAACTCACCTGGAGTAATTATTTAACTGTGATGAAATATCCTGGTATTAATAGTGACGGCAGCAGATTGAATTCTGTGTTGCGTTTCAATATCTAAATTCATTTTTCTATTTAAAAATTTATCAATATGTTTAAATTTGCTTACATTCTCAAATGGATAGCCATCCAAACTAAAAGGTGCTGAAAATTGATTTTCCATTGCTGACTGATAAAGAACTTGAATTTTTTAAATATTAATTACTAAGCCAAAGGCCTTATACACCACATTCAAAACATTATGTGTATTAAATCACTAAACATCTCCATTCTGCATCCATTGATTATTCTGGCTTGCACTGAGTCGTGCTACTATATGGAGAGTTTTGCCTCTGCATTATGTGTATGCCATAGATTGTCATTTGAATTGGTAAAGTGTACAATCTTCAGCCTATTGTAAATTCATAATCCAAGAAGATATAGCTTTTGTTGTTGCTTTTAATCAATTTAAATTAAAAATTCTCTCATTAGATCTGTATCGCACTTTAATCCCTGATTATTACGCCAACTATAAACAGTAAAATTGTATAATAAAAATTTAACAATGCAAATTAAGTTTTTGAATATACAGCAAAAATGGCAGAATAATTTCACTGATATTCATTTTATCTAACAAGATTCCAAATTTAAAAATAGTATGCCTGTGAATATTTTAGACTATTCTAACATTAAAAAAAATATGCACCTCAAAGTAACTAAAGTATTGTCCAGTTTTAATTATTTAGAGTAGTTAGTTCAATGGTAGGTTACTTTACCGGGGAGCAAAGATTTTTAAATAGATTCCATCTAGAATAAGATGCCAAAGAAAGAAAAATTTCATGGAAACTGAGACTAATCTTGAACTTTATCACCTTACTAAATTAATTGTCTACTATCACAAGATCTTACAAGTGACTAATCATACTATTAAAGAAATAAATGAATTACTAAAAGGTTAAGTTGTAATAAGAAAAATTCGAAACAATTGTTCATCTTTCCTTACGCTGATTGTAATAACAGCATACAAACGTTTGAATGTTGGCTTATTCTACAACGCTTCCCGCAGTACATGAGTGCTATGATTCTGACTTTACCAGCTGAAAGCATACTCAGCATGTCTTGGGAAATCAAGATAGAATAATCTTTTCTTAAGCCAACATTCAAAACGTTTATATACTGTTATTACAATAAGAAAAATTCTGAACTTCAAGTTTTGATTAATTTTTTTTAAAAAGTGGAGAAAGTATTTATAAAAGAACAAACAAAAATTACAAATACTATTTCTAAACTTCTCAAGATATTTCCAAGCCTTTAAATCAATGATAATTTAAAATAAAATTAGCTTATTACAAGATTACTTAAAATTGCTGAAACAAAGTGAAAATGCTAATGCTTGAAGTGGATTATTATTTTATGGCTCTTGATTATATTCATTGGGTATTTTGTTATTTCTAGAATTTGAGGATGCCAGGAAAATTGGTATGACTAGAACAGTCAAATTAATATTTAATTGGATTATGAGTAAAGGATAGGCAACAAGATGGGTGAGAAAGGTAGTATAGGGTACCGGTCGAAAAATGTCTATCGATCCAACAAGAACCGGAATACAGGTAAAGTACCTCAAGTCCGACCATGTACAAGATATATGTCAGGTACATCGTGGATTCTGCCCTATTTACCTATATCCCCAGGTCAAAGATCTAATCAACAACCTTTTTCAATGATAACATGGAATTCCTTCATTTTCACCGTGCTGGAGCTGAGCCTTGAAGCATGAGATTCATTTTTAATTCTGTTTTAATGAGAACTTGGGTGATTTCATTTATATGTATACAGTATTTAAAATCAAAGATTACTTAAAATAAAAAGTAAGTGAAAGGATTCGAAAAACACTGGAAGTTTTGTTTTAGATTTATATATTTTAAACTCATTAATTATTTTAAATTTACATTTAACTCAAGCTCATAAAAAAAGCAATCTTTAAATTAATTTTATAATTATATAGTAAGTTTATATGAGACCGTGTCCTGCAAGACAGATTTACATTAGCGGTTATCTTTTATATTATTTGGTTTGCACAAATTTATTTTTGTTTACATTTATTTTTTAAAAAAAAAAAAATTTTAGAATTAAAAGACCACAGATTCTAAATTCTCTGTTCACATTTAGTATAAGGTAATAATACATCAGCGTGTCTAAACATTTGACAAACTGATTGTATAAAAAGAATAAACATTTTATGTCTTATTTAAAAAAAGATTGAACATTTTATATTAAAACGGATATCCAAAAAACAATTATACTAAAAATTGATTTGTCATCTTACTCCAATGATGCAAGAAAAGAAAATGATTGATTTTACTTTTCTTTATGAATAACAATTTAAATCTCAAATAAAAGAATATTTGTATTAGTGGACCTTCCTGGAACAGCATTAAAATAACCTCACAGTGATTAAAACTGTAAGCTATTATAAAAAAAAAAAATAGATCAGTTAATTATCAAGCAAACAAGTCACATTAGTTGGACTTTCAGCTAAATCATTCCTTATAAAACTATAATGTGAATTAGCTAAATTAAAAGCTTTTAACTAATCACGAATTAAAGCAAAAGAATTGGTTACTCAGGCCGAAGATCCTTGAGTAGAATCATTTCCCTATGACTTACTTATTAGATAGGCAAAAGAAAAGCAAAACAATGTCTGGTTAATAAACATATGAATGCAAATGAAGGAAGAAACACAGGTAGGTCATACGAGCTGGTTCACAGACACTCGCATGCCCATTCCAACAAAGAAAAAAGGGAATTTGATATGCCCGCCATGTTGCGAACAAATACCAAAAGGAGATAGGAATTACGGGAAGCCCTCATGTCCGCCTATACGGATATCATGCTGACTAACCAACTTTACCTCAAACACACTCTCCGACCCACAGACGTATACATAACTGGGAGTTAACTCCGAACACAAATAAGTGACCATTTTGGGTCCGTCCAAACTACTCCGAGCATTCTTTATTAACCCGAGATATTATAATCACCAAATATGAACTAATTATAATTAAACAGCCTTAAATGATCTAATACTGCATAGAGATCAACCTGCGCAACTAATTACTTTACGTAAATATTTAACTAACAAAAACCAAATGTATAGAATAAGGAAAATTATTTCTCTAATAAATTCCCACTTTCCTAACTTTTTTAAAAAAAAGCATGATAATTAACAGACGCTTTCCAGCAGCGCTGTTACTAGGTCAAAATATATAGCATTTTTATTTTGTTTCAGTTTAAAGAAATCTAAAATTATAGAATCCCATCCTGGGAAATCTATAATAAAGTTATTTAAACGATTACTATCAGTATATTTTTATATACATATATTCGACATAACTTCACTCGCGAGAAAGATAGATCAATTTCTTTTTTATTTTACAATTAATTCTTTCTTTGCTAAAAACTCCCTTCCCCTTTGTGAACATAATTTGCTCTTTTAGCAAACTACCTTTTTTGAACTTCCGCGAACAAAGTTTGTCAAAATAAAAAAAAAATTAAAGCATGAAATTTTATATTTAAAATCAATATAAAAAATAAATATTTTCATATTCAATCAACATATTAAAATTGTTGTGAGCTTGAGTTATAAAAAAAATAATAATAATAATTTAAGAAAAAAAAGGGTTAAAGAGTCGGTTAAAATATTTCCAATAAACTTAATTGCATATTTTTAAACTTAAAGAAGCTACAATTCTAGTGGTAATGAATCTAGGTTCTAAGATCTGGACAACAGGATTTTAACTTTTTCGGCATTTTACCTGGAGTTCCCCGGGATGAATTCTGTGGGCGAATGTTGATGGCAGGTGGCATTTTAAGGCAGATTATGGCAGCAGCATAATAGGAGACTGGGTCTCAGGAAGGAATGGGCTTCCCCTTAACTACTCACTAAACATTTCAACTTGCGTGGCGACATTCTGCAACTCTTTCTCTTCTTTTTTCTTTTTTTTTTCTTAAAAAAAACACTTTATACCTTAGCATTGGTATTTGAACTATCTGCTGCCTGAGGTGATTTGTCTTCAGATCTTCTCTGACACAAAAGAAAATCATACTTTGTTTTTAATTTTAGAAAGTTTATACCTCGATAAGAATCGATAAGAAATTACAGTATAATTTTATGTTAGTTTTTAATTTATATACCAATGTAGAATCTCTATTAATGAATTAATAGAAATTCCAAAGTAATGGATTTTGGTAATTTCTAAGTGCTTTAATTTAACATTTATTTTAAACTTCTTATCGAGGTACAAATCTTTCAAAAAAGGCCATCTTGGATTCTTAAAGAAAAAAATAGTACATTTTAAATATATATATAATATAACAGTCGGGGTGTAACAGATAGTTGGAGTGTCATTGTATCTGCCGTACAAGAGCGCCACCAGGCTATTGGAACCTGGAAAATTTATATAGTAGGCAGATACACGCTGTTAAGATCTAATTCTTAAATATATATTTTATTCCGACTGTCAGCCCATGCCACTAGCTCATAGAGATGCAGAGATTTAATATAAAACTTGCTTAAAAGAAATATTTTAATAAAAAAGATTTCCATAAAATAAATAAATAAGCTACTGCCAGTATTAACACTCAAACGGTTTATTGACGCACATATAAATATTTAAAATTGAGGAATAAAATTTATCTTGTTTATATTTTAATATTAATTTTTAAATTTAAATTATTCTTTTAAACAGTCCACACAGATGGATTTTAATAAGAGTTTGTTTTATAATGTTGAGTATAGATATGCTACATGGATTCGTTCGAAAAAGAAAATATTCGATAGCCCTTATTTAACCTTAGACCAAAAGTTCGCAGTCAAACCAACACTAATCTATCTGATATATCGATGTATTCAATGCAGCATGAATACAACAGCAAATACCATACTGTCAGGAATGCACATCTGAACAGCATGGTTATAGAGAAGAAATTGTCTCTCGTTCAGTGCAGGAATGTTACATCTGTCTGGCAAGAAGAACAATAAAAAAAGAAAACTCCATAGGAAGGGATTGTGATCCTTTTTGCCGTCTTACTATCCCATTCCAAGGCTAAAGGGGTGATCCAAGGAGCAGGGAATACGTCTGTTTCCGATGGTCATTAAGAAATGGGACTTATTTTGCCCAAGTGGGGCGTATACGTGATCCTGCACGTGGTGGATCTTCATACTACATTTACTAATTATACCAATACATCCAATCGATTAACCCAATTTAACTACGAAACAAATAACCTAAGATTAACCCTCCCTTAATTAATTAATATAACTTTACAAATCTGTGCAGCCATTCATGCCCGACTTAAATTTAACATTTATATAATTTAGTCAATAAATATTAATAAAAAAAATGGAAATGATTAAATTAGCAAACTCAAATATATAAAATTAAACATTATTAATTGATTTTGAAATCTTAAAGTCAAATAAAAGTTCATTTTAAAAATTAGGTTTAGTTGAATAATAAAAGCTTGTCAAATCGTGACGAAAGTTCTTAATTACTTTTAAATTTTACAGTTCATATCTTACAGTAGAAGAGTCCCAGTTCCTGGTGCCAATTCCCGCAAAGTCTTTATTGGAATTACCGGTCTGTTGTTCTGGAGATGGCCTTAGCTGGTTCAATCCTGGTACTATTTTATTGCAGAGCCCATATGATTCAGGGTCTGCAATAGTACCATTCATAATTCATCAGTCATTTCATTTGAAATAAGAGAGAGGGTGAAAAGTGCATCTTATCACCCATCTCAAAAAAAATCAAGCTGGAACTCTCTTAATTTGAATATTTTTTCTTTTTATGCCAATCGTCCGGATTCACTGAACATGGTTTCCTGTTCCAAATTTTCGTTAAGATCCGAGCGTTGGTTGCTGCTTCTATTGGACATCTAATTTTTTTTTGTTCTCTTATCTATATCTCTCATCTGACTTTTTCATATAAGAGCCCCAAGGGCTAGTTTGCTTTTCGATAATTAATAACACAATCATTTCCATTTACTGAGATTACATAGGAATCTTTTTCATTTATGTTACTCTTTATTAAAAATATTTTATATTTAGATCTTTACCTTTTTTTATAAAAAAGTACATTCAAATACTTTTTTTTTTATTTAAAAAAAAAATACTTTTAAAGTTTTGCATCTGTGCGAATATATATACGTTTAACAACTCTTTAATTTTTTAGTTTTTATTTACGAACTTAAGTTTTTATTTTAATTTTAAATTAATGTAATGGCATATTATATACCGTTACAATAAACATATCAAAAAAAATTCAAAACTTACATTTGAATCCTTTTTCTTTTCAATTAATGCATAAATTAGTGTGTTAGTATAATTAAACATTTTGTGTATGTACTATCCAAAATAAATTTCTGTAATTTATTCAGAATAGTTGAGTTTAAAATGTTATAAGAATAATAAAAAAACAAACATTGAAAAAATGCATGTCTCTATTTACATAATCCTTTTAATAAGTGGTTAGGTGGGTCAGACGGTGAAAGGAAAATCTGAATCAGATTTACCATTTCAATAGTATGCAGATTTGAATAAAGACTAAATCAGTATATACAAAAGGTGGAATGATTATGTTACGATAGAAAAATAGATGCATTAATAACTAAAATAGGGAGTTGGAGAGATGGAGAACTAGTGTAGAGAGTAAAAAGTTTAAATATATTGTAATGGTAAGAACTCGTATGCCTTGTTAACATGTTGCAAAATTACACTACCATGTCCGAAGAGCAGTACAACAGGTGGGTTCAGGGCCTGTGATACCGTATTCGAACATAGTCATTTTATTCACAACAAAACCCACATGACAATGCGTCTACCATAACAATAGCAATATCTTTCTAGGCCCGGTGGTCAGGTAAACAAGAGACTCTAATTAATTATTTAATATTACGGACTACTGCTATATACTTAATACTAGTTGATAATAAAATGAGACATTAATTTTATTATTAAATTAAGCAGACACGCAAACATAGAAATAGATATATATAAATATTTAATGACAATTAATTAATATACATGTAAATATATTACGCTACTAGGGTATCATATTTAATCATATCTCATGCCTCACGTTTAAGTTGCGAATGTTACGAGATTACACTACGAGATCATAATGATGAGTGCATTTGTCAACCCGGCTATCATTCCTTACTTTCATAATATTAATATACTCTAATAAATTATTAATAGATTAGCAGATGTGGAGGAGTGGAATTAGATTGAGCATAGAAATTCATAATCATTATTAAAGTGACCTGCAATAGTTTGGATGCTGCCGAGCTATAAGGGAGTCGGCTTTCTAAGAGGATAACCGCTGAGAAACATTGGAGGCTAGAGGGATGGCCAAACATCGAGTCGGAGCCCTTAGGAATGGTTACTAGTGCGGTATCGGTATGAGGTCGTAGCCTTTCCATCCCCGACCGCGTGACACGGTAGTTACTATTGAGTGACGAGAGGGACGGCCAAACATCAGGTCGGAGCCCTTAGGAGTGGTCACGAATGCGGTATCGGTATGAGGTCATAGCCTTTCCATCCCCGACCGCATGACAAGGTTAGTTGCTATTGGAGTCATTTGTATGCTCTTTAATTAGGAGAACTAAACATTTACAGTACCTCTATTTCATTTCTGCGGTTTAAATTTAAGGCATCGATAAACCAGCGCAGTTCACACATATAATGCAAACACATTTATCTACTCTATGCTTTGATAATATAAATATAAAATCCACCTCCAATCCCCACATGACCAAGCAATCGATTTACTATTTACTAACCTCCCCCCTCTTCTTTCATAAAACAATACTGCTTTATTTTAAGATTTAACAAACTAACTTTAAAATGAATGATCGCCAAGTAGCTAATACACTATATTAATAATTATAAGATCTCATCTTCGTAATACATATTGAATTTAATTTTATAATTTCCGAGCTGAGTGTTTATTTGAAAGATACAGGTTTTGATTTAAAGTCGCGCAAAGAGGAGCAACTCTTCTGCAAATATATGGGAAGAAAACCTCAGCTCGAAAATCACGTGAGCATGAAATATAATATTTATCTAATAACAACAAAATTTAGATACCCAAGTAGAATAATAGAAGATAGATTGTTTTACGAGGTGCATTACAATATAAAATTATTTACAGATAGTTACAGATCTACATTAAAGTTTAGTTAGAGTTACACAATAATGGAATTTGAAAGATGAAATTTAAATTACATTAGAAAATATAGAATTAACTTTAGAGTTCAAACACAGTCTTTAATCTTGGGTATCATGTTACCTTTGATTCATCGAAGTGTGCACACTTGTTTGGGGAGTCCGAGGTTCCTGGTTTAACAGCAGTCACATTTAGGAAAATATTTATATATATGCAGCAGCATCAGTTTAGGTTTATCTCATTTTATGGGAAGCTCCATATTGTATAGCCATCAGCCAGGAGAAGTGCAGCAGTCGCCCCTACTCCTTGCACATTGCTAGATTTAAATTTGGATCGGGAGAAGAAACAAGCAACAGCATACTTTTTAATTTAATAGCTTTGAACAAACTTTTTTTAATAACCAGTTGTTGCTTTTATTCTCTTTTTCTTTATCTCTCGGATCCATCAAACAACTGCATCATCCATCCAAGCTGTCTCTCTGGTCTGTGCTATATATCCCTTTAGGTTATGGATGCATTAGTGGTACAGGTTGAATTTTCAATCTGACCACTTTTTAAAATTTACCTTTTTACATGACGTAATTTAGAAAAGCTTTTGACAAACCCTTTTTTTTATAATTGTAAGTTTAAAATACTTTTTAGCTGTGTCATCTTTTCCCCCTCCCGCTATAATTTGCACTCTAATTAGCAGGGGGATTTCTATTTTTAAAATATCTTTACATTTAAAATATAATTATTAGTTTATTTTATAAATTAAAATATTACTTAAATGATCACAGTAAGATTAATATGATTATTTAATTTTACACAAAATCACGCACAACAATTTAATAATACTCTGCAGTGCATTATTTTTAATATAAAGACTATATCGGAGTATGTGCGCATATATGACGTTTTTAAATAACTGTACATATATTGCATATTATTACGTACCAAATCCAATATTCAAGGTCAGAATCCATGTAAACTTATAATAATGGATGAGAGGTAGAATGATGACAGAACTAAGGTGAAACTAAGATTTGAATACAAATCTTCCAGTTTCAATATCGAGAAGAAAACGAATATTGGGTGCAAGTTAATTTATGATTAATAACGAGAAAAGTAATTTACTGTTCAAGGCTCAAACAGAATTGTTAGCAACAAAATATACATATAAATGGAGAAATGTGAGTAATTTAGTCTGCAAGTTATGTAAGGAAGGCATAGAAAATATTAGCATCTGTTAATTGTATGTAAATGCTTACAAGCAGAAAGGTGCAAATAATGAGATTGTGGGAGAACAAATATAAACAAAGTGTTACACAGAGAGTGGGTTTTTGGTTTTTATACTGGGTTTGGAAAAAGATAAGGGGGATCTAGAGATATAAAGACCATAGAGTGGACAAAGATGATGTGGAAATGGGATGGAACAGGATAAAGAAGAATATGGGAAAAACTTAGGGTGGGGAATGGAAGATGACTAGCCTGTTTTCTGGGCATAGTTACAGAGATTCCTGATTCCAAGAAAGGAGAAGCCATAGTGCATTGTATCACAGCAATCAAGTTATGTAGGTTCTGCACACTTTATAAACATTTATAATTGTGAGATCTAATAGTAATACTATGTACCAAATATAAGCTTTGCAAGAAGCTTTTTTTTCAATGTCATTTATGCTGTTATGAAAGGATCACTAATTATAAACCAATTGTTGCCATCTAGCTTTTCTATCTTATGTTTACGAATTCACTTTAAGTTTAAGTTAATGCCAGAAAATAAAGAGATTATTAATATAATTGAAAGTGAGAATGCAAAAGAAATCATGTTACACTTAGCCAAATATCTAACATCTTTCCTCTACATAATCACATGCATACAAAACTACATTTTAACTAAATATTAAAGTATATAGTTCTAAGATGTTTCAGATACATAATTTGGAAACAGGATAAAAGTAAACTGGCTTTTTTATGAATGCGCTGTTGTCTATACCTTCTGCAATGATAAATTATCAATAAAATTGTGGCATTCATTCTAATGTCCAATGATTCAGTCACTATATTAATTGGAAGCTGATTAAAATGTATGATTTTCCAATATAATGGATATATAAATAATGATAGCTTAGTGTAAATAAAATTAAAGCGAAAGTTACTGTAAGTCCCCAATGAGCTATGTACAATAAATGCGAAAGAACAATATTTATTAATGGGTTTATATTAGTTTGTATGTAGCTTGCTGGCAGTTTACAGTAACTTCTGCTTTAATCTAATGAAGAAAAGAAAAAAAATAGATGATAGTAAATATTAATGAACATCTTGGAGTAAGAGATAGGAAAGAAGTAGATAAAATGGTGCAGATTGACTTGGATTTTGAATTAAATATCTATGTTTTTTTTTTTTTGTTTCGATAAAGTGTTAAAATTAATTGTGTTGTTTCATTCATTTATTTTTTTACTTGCAAGAGATTACTGATATAAAAATATAGAAATGTCTTGACACTTATTTTGCAAGATCATAGTTTTAAAAACATTATGTTAAAAAATAAATGAAATCGAATTATCTGCTCTGAGTGATTTAATTCAGTGATAAAGTGATGGACTTGAAAACTAAAGAATCTGGGACTGAATCTCAGTATGTTTCTTCCAGTTCTCAAACATCCCTTATTTCCTGGGTAAGAATTAATGGCAAATCTGTTAATTTTTTGTATTCAAAACATTTATCAACAATAAAATAATCTGTCAAAAGACAGTTTTCAAGTATCAATTCTTTTCAAGTGTTTCTATGTTTTGCTTTATTTTACAGTTATCTGCTATTTTTAGATCATCTATCAATCTTTTACATATCCTACATATGTCATATTTCTTTTGCCTCTAACTATCTGTTCATTCTAATTTGTTTTCCACTTTAATAAATCTGTTTCAGTTTCATCTCATATTCATTTTCATATTTGTTAATTTTAACTTTTAGTATATTTTTTCTATTCTCCATATCCATATACCAAAAGTTTTTCAGTTTCTTTTTCCTAATTATCCATATCTGCTTCCTATAAAGACTCATTCCAAACAAAACATTTAAGTTTTTTTTTTCTAAATCTAACTTTGATGATCAAAATAAACTACTACCAAGTTACTTATGAGATTTCTTGCTCTAATATCTTTTTCACTATGTGAACCACCATGTGTCCAAATACATCTCCTAAACTACAAATGTCATTTTTTTAAAAATGATAAATATTCTAAAGTTTATATATCAACTGCAGTATTCAAAGTCAAGCAAGGAATATATATGTGTAAGCAATAATAAATGTATAATGATTGTATAGAATAAAAAGAATGATTATACAATAATTGTGTGAAATAATTATATATATAATGATTATATAAATATCTGTGTAACAATAAATGTGTAGCAATAATGTTAGATCATAGAGTTGCATATCTAGTCTTATAAGATCAGAGAACTACAAAAAATGCCATATATGTTGAGGTGTGCTAAAAAAACCATGTGTATGTAAAAAAATGCCATATATGGTAAGGTAAGTAAAAAATGTCATATATGGTAAGGTATGTAAAAAACACCATATTTGGTTAAGTTTGTAAAGACCTCAGAAGTCTTTAGAGGTATATAAACTCCCAGAACCTGGTCCATATTTTCTGGTATTAAAGTAATTCAGAGAATCCTGCCTCTGTAAGTCGAAAAGCAGGACTAGGGTTTATTATTTTAATGCACCTTAAATAGGCTATGTACATTTGTAAATATGCTCGTACATTATTTAAATTAAACTATTAGCTTACCAACTCAATTCTGCCTTTGTCAATTATTTGCTCATAGGACAAAGTAAATTGGAACAGTCGACATACTGCTGCTCACAGGACACAGTATTAACATAATGGGTAAAATAAACTTTGACTATTAGTTATAAATATGAAATATTCAATTTCAAAAATTATCAATGTTTACTTTGTCATTTGTATTAATAACTGAAGTCTATAATATTTATCAGTTGAAAGAATAATAATATTTGTAATTTAATAGATATAAATTTGTTTATATATCTAGAACAAATGCCCAAGGTCATTTGGGATGTAATTCATGCTTGCATCACTTAAAGTGGAGCAGGTTTACATTTTCTAATGTTTTTAGGAAAAGTTGCTGTCAAATAAAAAGTGATTTGCGATTTAATTTGATGTTATTAACTAACTATTTAAATAAATAGAAGTATCAAATCACTATTTTTTTGTATTATCTTTCTAAGTCTTTTTTGCAAATTTTATTAATCCTACTTAAGATTTTATTAAGCTCATATTCTGTATTTATAAGTCTTGCTGTATCATCGGTTAAACATGTACACTGGGGATTCCTATTCCTGAGTTCACTACATTTGTATTAAACAATACTTAATCACTAAACATCATATGATCACAATTTCTTATGCTTGCTCAAGCTGTTAAAACAAGCAAAACTCTCCATAAAGTAGTGCCACTCAGTTCAAGCCAAAGTAATTAATGAATGCAAGAAGGTTTTTACATAAAATCTCTATCTAGTGCCTACTCATCCAATATCCCCAGACTAGTTTCTAGCTTGTGCTCTCAGGTCCAAAGCTCCTCACTGATGAAAGCCACAAGCTAGAAACTAGTCTGGGGATATTGGATGAGTAGGCACTAGATAGGGATTTTATGCACAAACCCTTCTTGCACCCATTGATTACTCTGGCTTGCATTGAGTGGCGCTACTGTATGGAGAGTTTTGTCTGTTTAACATAATACTTATTTAGTAGTTTTAAATAAAGATTATACAAATTTGGAGATGTATCCTGATATACAACTTTTCTTACAACTATTTTCTGCAAGAAACGTTTGATCCATATTTACCTTGCCCTTGTTGAGTCTTCATCTGAGCATTTATATTGTTATTAAGAAAGAATGTTTAATGCCACATCCTGAGAACAATGAAATTAATTTTTAATTATTATCTCAGATATAGCATCATGCAGGGAATATTTAGGATTTCAAAATGGAATGTAAATGTTCTACAGCTTTTTTTTCTACATTTTTATTTAAAAGTAAAAAAATTTTTTAAATATTTTATCAAAGGTAATTTTTATGTGTATGTGCTTATACAGACATATATGTGATAAACAATGAAAGTTCTACTGGATGCTATCAAAAGCACTAAATCTCAAATTAACCTCATAATCAGAATCACCCTGTGAAAATTTCTGATTAGCAATAAAAAATTTAGTTATGTACAAGATCAGTTTGAGATTTACCAGAATTGTAAAAATTTCTGTTAGTTATTAAATATAATGCAATAAATAACATTTATTTATGTATACTCTCTTATTCTTCTCTTTCACTTTCTTTGCATATATTCATATATATATATTGCTTATAACACTTCTTCATATACACTTCAATGCAAACAAACTTTCTTAAAAACTTCTTTATTTTCCTTACAGTTTCGACTGTCCAGCAGTCTTCATCAGAGCTCTATGCTTCTTCTCTACTTTATTTAAAGCAGTGAAGCATAGAGTTCTGATGAAGACTGCTGGACAGTCGAAACTGTAAGGAAAATAAAGAAGTTTTTAAGAAAGTTTGTTTGCATTGAAGTGTATATGAAATAAATATTATAAGCAATATATATGTATGTGTACCTGTGTAATAATACTCAAGGCTAAATAGATTTGTAAGTAATCATTAAAAACCAGTCAGCACTTAGACTATCCCAATATCAATAACAATCAACACACTCAAACTGTTATCAAGGTAACCTTTTAACAATAAAGGTGGAATCCCACCTTTATTTATGGTGGTCCAATATATTTATATAGATATTAAGATTGAAACTTGATCACAGAGATTGAAATTATTGATATAAAGAAGTTTAAATAAACTTCCTTAAACAGGTAAGTGTAACCTGTTCTGAATGCAGATTAATAAATAGTCAATTATAACATTATGAACTGCAATTATAATTTTCAAATTGCACCCAAAGTATTATTTAAATAATAAGTGTAATAATGTGCAACTCATTTAGCCTTAAGCATTATTATACTTATTATTTAAGTAATATTTTGGGTGCAGTTTGTAATGTTATAATTGACTATTTATTAGTCTGCCTTCAGAAAAGATTATACTTATCTGGTTTAAATTCTTTGTATCGATAATTTCAATTTCTGATCAGGTTGCAATCCACCTTTATTGTTAAAAAGAGGTTGCCTTGACAACAGTTTGAGATTGTTATTAATATTGAGATTGCCTTGAGTGGTTTTAAATACCTATGTATATAAAGTTCTCTATCTTATAGTAGATTTAGTTAACTAAGTAACAGGCACTATGATCAAGTCATAACATTTGATCATCTGGTAGTTTGCCAATACTTGCCATCTGCTTAACATATGTTTGTTTGTTTTTTTTTTGTAGGCTACAGAAACAAAAGATATCACAAGAAAACATCCTGATTATATTACAAAAAGTTTTATTCCAAGAGATCTTTTCCCCCCACCAGTGTATGTTTTTTTTTTTTTAAAAAAAAAAAATAGAGATTTGAATGCTTGAACATTGACTGTGTGTGTGTTTGTGTTTGAAATAATCAGCATTCAACTAATGCATCTGATATTTGGATACTTACAAATGATAGAATTTGAAAACTATGCACTCGTGAAATGATTTTGAACTCTGACATCTTAAAACAAGAATGAAAAACAATACATTACTATGATATGAGATAAAAGTATAAGAATAATTATATGGTTCTGCAAGTTTTGAAATAGTAAGATATGATTGTTGTGGAATATCATGAACTGGATTCCGAGAAATGAAAAATAGTCTAAAATATTTTGTATTTAAATTTTCTGAATGATTTATTGGGATTTGAAAGCATAATAATTGGAAAACATTTATGACAGTTCTTCATTTTAAAGTGATCAATTAATATTTAAAACTCACATGGCCACCACCTCTTATGCTTGTGTATAACTGTTGTTAAAACAGGCAAAACTCACTATATATATTGCCACACACAGCAAGCTAGAGTAATCAATGGATGCTTCTGATGAAGGCCATAAGCCAGAAACTAGTCTGGGGATATTGGATGAGTAGGCACTAGATGGGGATTTTATGCACAAGCCTTCTGGCATTGATTACTCTAGCTTGTTGTGTGTGGCAATATATATAGTGAGTTTTGCCTGTTTTAATAATATTTAAAACTCACAGTTTGGACAAAATAATGACAACATATTGTTTCTAGCAATATGTTTTTGGCATCTTACAATTCAAAATTATGGAAATACATTCTAACATAATTTCTTTTACAGGTAGAACTCTTAGAAGGAGTATTTTAGAGCAAATTGATATTTTCATAAGCATGTGGAATGAAATGTGGGTCTTTCTGAATTTAAAGAGGTCAAACTTGATGCTGTGAAAATATTTTAAGATTCATCAATGTAAGAAGGAGTGATTGCATTTACTAGAAATGACAAAGTTTCTACAATAGACATTGCAACAGAGTGTCACACTTCACTTCTGAGATTAAGTCAGAAGTGTATCAAATCACTATCAACTTAGAGCATAGTAGTTGAAAAACTGTCTCTTCAAATCACTGGCTTTTGAGTGAGTCCTGTCATGCAAAAGCAATGATATGGACATTGATCGACCAAAAATATGTCATTTGTTTGAAGAAATCATTGTTACATCTTTTCAGTTACTGGAATGTCTATAGTTGTCAACTATCAAAAAAAGTTTTAGCAATACTGTTTTTTCTCATTTATGGAATATAGTTGTGGAAATATCATGTGTAATGATATATAAATATGTCGTTACATTAATTTAAAATAAAATCTTAAAGTTTGCAAATAAAAATAAAATCTATTAAAAAACTAAAAGCTAAAATGTTTGTTAAACGTATATATATTCGCACAGATGCAAAACTTTAAAAATATTTTTTTTTATAAATAAAAAAAGTATTTGAACGTACTTTTTTATATAAAAAAATACAAGATTTAAATATAAAAATATTTTAATAAAGAAATAACGTAAGTAAAAATAAAAACAGGTATTAATTAATTCCTGTAATCTGTAAATGGAAATGATTGTTTATTAATTGAAAAGCAAGCTAGCCTTGGGGCTCTTGTGTAATTAAAAAGTCAGATGAAAATTAGATAAGAGAATAAAGAGAAATTAGCTTGACCAATGGAAGCACCAAGCTTCAGCCCGGACCCTAATGAAAATGATGGATTAGTGACGTTTTGTTGGTTGAATCTGTGTGGATACTATAAAAAGAGAAATACAGTTTTCCTGACAGTTTCCAGCTTGCTTTTGGGAGAAGGGTGATAGGACGCACATATCGCTCTCTCTCTCACTTATTTCAAATGAAATGACTGTAATACCAGGATTGTTCCAGCTAAGGCTGCCTTCAGATAGACCGAGTTTCAAATAAAGACTCCGTGGAAATTAACACCAGGAACTGGGAGCTCTTCTACCGTAAGCTATATGAACTGAACAATTGTTAAAATCATAAAATTAATTAAGAACTTTCGTCAAGAGTTGACAAGTTTAATAAACAAGCTAACCTAAATTTTGAATGGACTTTTATCTGACTTTTGTAAGTTTTCAGATCAATTAATAATGTTTAATTTTATATGTTTTGCGTTTGATAAAAATCATTTCCATTTTTTTTCTTATTGTATAAATTATTTAAATGCATGAAATTTAAGTTGGGTATAGACATTGCATAGATTCGTTAGCAGTTAATTATGTTGCTGTTTCATATTCGATTGGAATATATAGGTCATTGATGTCATTGCGGCATCTTATGATGAATGCTATTGGGTTTCTTGTATTCCCTCTGCAATTGACGTTATCGATGACTTTGTATTTTGATCGGTTATGTTTATTTTCGAATGTTTTTAACCGTGGAATCTATGCAGCCGATCTATACTCAACATTATAAAACAAATTTTATAAAATTCATCTGTGCGAACGTATCTAAATGTTAAATTTAAGTCGGGCGTGAATGGCTATATAGTTTTGTAAAGTTATATTAAGGGAGGGTAATCTTAGGTTATTCGTTTCGTAGTTGAATTAGGTCAATGGATTGGATATATTTGTGTAATTAGTAGATGTAGTATGAGTTTCGCTATGTGCAGAATCGCTATATACACCGCACCAACCCTTTGCCTACAGATGGGATTGTAAGTCGGCAAAAAGGACTGCAGTCCCTTCCTATGGAGTTTTTATTTTATTGTTCTTCTTGCCATACAGATGTGACATTCCTGTATTGGACAAGAGTCAATGTCTTCTCTAACTATACTGTTCAGATGTCCATTCCTGACAGTATAGTATATATGTGCTGTTGTATTTTCATGCTACATTGAATACATAAATGTATCAGATGGATTGACGCCGGTTTGACTGCGAACTTTTGGCCTAAGGTTAAATAAGGGAAAGAATATTTTCTTTTCAAATGCAGATCTATGTAGTCTATTCATACTCGACCCTCTAAATAAAATATTAAACTCATTGCAATCTATTTAAATGTAAAATTAAAAGTTAATATAAAAATCTAAAATGTTAAATTTATTCCTCAAAATTTAAATGATTCAAAATTTATATGTGCGTAAATAAATGTTTGTTTGTTATTTACTGGCAGTGGCTTTTATTTTTTTATATATATGAATTAAACAAGTTATTTATTATCTCTGCGTCTCCATGAGCTAGTGACAATGGGCTAACGGTCTAAATATTTAAATAAAGTGGAATCTTAACAGTGCGTATCTGCCTACTTTATAAATTTTTCTAGGCTCAAATGCCTAGATGTCGCCCTTGTAGTGCAGATTGTGGTTAGATTCGATCATCACTTTGTTTTGGATCGTTACACATGATTTGAGCAGCTATATCATGACATTGTCATGGTAGAATTACAAAATCTTTGATCAGTCTGGTGGTGAAATTTATTCCATGCTGAAAACACTTTTTAGATAACATTCACCTTTTAAAAAACTATTTTTCAAGTTTATACAGTCCACACTCTCATATATTGGTTTGAGGAAGATGATAAGGATGTTGCACATTTATCATGATCCCACAGATATCATGATTTAAATATCATTGACTCTTTTAAAGATCTTAAAGTGTACTCCTTTAGCCAGTGTTCAGATGTAATTTTATTATGTATAGAATACAAGCAATTCTTGTTACAAATGAACAGCTTTATATATTTATCACAAGTATTTTATTATTTTGTCCAGAACTTATTCATGGAACAAGAAATTGGAAAACGTTACTAAGATAACTCAAAAGCTATATTCCCAAAGAATCATTTAAATGAACTTGTAAATAAATCTCACCTTTTTGTTCCAATCTATTTTGTCGGATAAGAGATGATTTCCTTTTTACCTGACTTTCGATTCATTATATAGTAATAAATCAAGTATTGATATTTAAAAAGACTGGAGTTTTTTATTAGCAGCGATTTTTGTTTTTATATTAATCAAGCCATCTTACAGTTTCATCTTTTATCTGAAAAAATAGTTTGGCATTGATATAACAAAAAGATGAGCATTATTTACAAACTCATTTATATGATTCTTTACGAATCTAATTTGTGAATTATCTTAACACATCCAGACTTATTTGTTCTATGAATAGGTTTGCATTCTTAACATTACATATTTGATAATCTGTAATATTATTTACTTACTCATTAAAATAATTAGAATATAGATATACTGTATGTAAAATATTGAAACACTATTAAACAAATAGTTAGAATGGTAAATGGTCAAGGTGAAATTCGACTGAAAAATAACAAAAAGTCTTCACTCGAGATTTGGATTTCCTCTTGAAGGGTTTCATCAGCTAGTCACTAATTTCTATCATCTTCATTTTGATAACTATGACCAAATTTTATTTAAATCTACAATCTAATGCCTAAAGGCAGAGTCTAAAGCTGGTTTAAATTATATTGCAATTTCTGCTTAGTAATCCGTTCATATATACAGTTTTTCAATATTTTTTTTTGTTTCCGGCAATATGGCTAAATTTTTGTGGATGCACTTTATTATATGTATTTAAGATTATATATATATAAGCCGAGCAGTGATGTATATACGTATGGGAGATTATGATCTGGTCCAACTGATGAGTGCTGGTTATGCATGAAATATGTATATTGGGGATCATTTACCTTTTTCACATTGTGTGGTCATGTGTATTGCTTGTTTGAGATGTAGTGAATAATGAATATAGACTGGAAATCCTAAGTTTAAATCCCTCTATTTACTATAATAAACTTCAATATATTGAATGAATAGATTAATTACATACTGCCTTGGAAATAGATTACATCATAGTATAAGTCCAGTTCATTCCTCTCCTATTAATATAAATGGATATGTAATGGTCCAATAATATGATGGTTCAGATTGGCATAATGTCTATGTGAATATGACTACAATATCAAATTCACCAAGGACTTGGAGCATTATATCATTAGTTTTTCAATGAAATGGAGGGTGGAATTGTTGGAAGGATGAGAAGATTGAAGCCTGTTTATTAAACTTTAAGGAATTATTATCTTAATATAAGGTGAGCACTGATTGTATATATGTGCGGGAGATTATGATTTGGCCTAACTGATGAGTACTGGTTCTGCACAAAATATGTATATTGAGATCATTTATCTTTTTTGCATATATGTGGTCATGTGTATTGGTTGTTTGACATGGATTGAAGGATGAATATAGACTGAAAATTCTAGTTCAAATCCCTCTATTTACTATATATATATAGCATCAGGATTTCTTAATAATCACTAGGGATTAGGGCTCAAGATTTATAATAATCATCTATTTATAAATATTTTTGATATACTTCACTATTAATAATTAAAGATGTCTTTTTGGTAACAGACCAGCAGATAATATTCAAAATTATGACCTGTTTTTTTTTTTTAAATATAAAATGTTATTGGAGAAATTTTTTAGTGGTAGGTCTACATTGGAAATTTAAAATTAATCTTTTCGTTTTTGAAATAATTTTTATTTTATAAACACAGGTGAGTGAACTATTACACTTAAGTTTTTTATTTCATATGTGTTCAAATATTTTTTTTTTTTTAAATTTACTTATTAGGAAGTTCATTGAACCTTTGAGCAGAAGCAGTATAAGAAATTATTATGAACAGAGGAAGGAGGTATTTCCAAAATCTGACCTTGGTAAACAAAGATTGAAAAAAAAGCTCAAGCTTGATTCAAAACAAACCCAGATTAAAATGAAATTGCCACCTGAACATCCAGAAACTGACCAGTATACAGATTCTAAAACCACCGATCACACAAAAAGGTAAATATTTGCTTTTGGATCATGTGATCTTTGTTATCTATTTGTTTTTTAAACATGATAATTTTTTGATTTGATAGGAAAGCTACCTCAGCACCTGTTTCATCTCATTCGCAATTTGAGTCAAAATTAACGGCATTAAGGAAGGTAAATTTTTATTAATTAAGAATTATGCTTGGTGTTCATAATGGCTTCACAGATATTAGTAACAAATTCTTTGATATTATTTATAAGGTATATTTACTTTCAAAAAAAATTTTTCTCCATTTAAATGCTAATGTGTAACAATATTTTATAATTACAGTGAAAAATAATAACTTTAATTGTCTTTATTCTGTTCAGATTATAATAATTGTAGTTTTAAAAAAAATAATTTAATTAAAATCCAAAAGTAGATCAAAATTATAATGAAAATTGACTGTTTTATATACAACAAAACTAATTTAATTTTCCAAATATTGCATGTCACATTTTAAATAAATAAATAGAATATATTTTTTACTGGTTTGTTTACTTATGTGTATAGTATGCTGTTGAAAAATTGACACCCTGTTTTTATATATTACATCACTATTTTTTTTGGTTTAGAATTGCCATTTTACAAAGAAATTTACTGCCAGAATTATAAATTATCCTACCATATTTATTATTTATCTTAAATTGAAAAAAAAAACAAAAAACGCATACATTAGAACTTAAAATAAAGGAAAGAAACAACTTTAAAGATTTTTTATAGTTTAGAAATAACACATAGAAATTAAAGTAAGACTACGACAGAATGCTTATTGTGTTAAAACTTAGAAATAATTCTGTAGTTGATAGAAATTACAGTAATAATAAACCTCTGTGATAAGCATTAACTTTTTATTATGTTCAAAGGTTTTTAGGGTTACTAAAATTATAGAAGCTTGTTAAATCACATAAGTATGAATCTGGCAAATCAGGTCATCTTGGGTCATTTTTGAATGTCTTTACTCAATCGAAGAATAAGAACAAATCAAAAATAATATTTATGCAAAGTATGTAACATATTATTACTAATGATGTTATACAAATAGTCATAATAAAATGTTCTGACCACACACTTTTTTAATTCTCTGTATATGAATGTATATTAACATACTCGTTATTAATTATTTTGAATCTTGTCATCGATATAACAATGTTTTTATGTCATCATCATTAGTTGTAGGATGGAAGAAAGATTCAACCTCTCATTTTGATATCCTTATTTAAACATTTCTATCTTTCCAACTAATAAAATAAAATTTTTAAATCATTTATTTGTCAAGGAATGACTAATTACCATCATAAAGGATCATATGTAGCAATATCAGTCTAATTATTTTACTTGCCTTCAGACAAAGAACTTATATTTAGATCCACCCAATCAAAATATATCATTCCCAATTTTACCATGATTATAATTTTAAAAATTTTATATTGTTTAAATGAATCAGTTTTTTTTTTTAATTATTCATATTTGAAGTTCGTCATAAGCTGATTATATTTCTATTTCAAGATAAGATATAATTTTAAAGGAAAATATTTTCAAAACAACTGGGAAATTCAACATTACCGAGAAAGTAAACAAGGTCTTAGATATTCAGATATCAAGAAGACAAATAGTCAAATTACAAGAACATTGGAAAATGGGTTTGTACATTTTAAATAAGTTTCAGAAATGTTTATCGAGAAATTCATTAATGTAACTCATTTTATTTAATATTAAACTATGTTTTTATTATTTATATAAACATAGATAATAATAATAATAAACAGCCGCTTGAAAGAGTATAGCTATTGGAACTCAGGGGTGGAGGGCTACTCCAAAAATGAGTTTTGTACTGACTACACAAACCAATCTGTAAACCACAAATATGTCCACATATAGAACATGCTAGTCCAATTTTCTGTATACTTGTTATTTTATATTGTTATCTTAGTTTCTCAGCAGAAAACTTTTTTCTTTGAAATACTTCAGCATCATGTCTAATTTTAGCTCTCCAAAGTATTCTGTTCTCTGCCATATTTTACCAGTGAAAGCAATTGATGTTGCTTTTTTTTTAGAATGTCTTTGAGATAATCCTTATAATGTAGATGGAGTCTACTCCTATGAAACTCATGTTTAAGTTTAAACATAAAACAGCTTTTTAGGAAGTCTTACATTATTCATTCGTTTTACATGTCTCCAATCCAATGAAGATATGATTTTACAATAATGGACTCTATAATATCACATCCTGCAAGCTAAAGAACATAATGATTGGTTTTATGATCTTGCCGTTGTATTTTTAAAATTTTTTGAACCACCCTTAAATGAAACTTCTAATGCATTTATATTGCACCGATAGGGTATCCAAGTTTCACATCCATACATTAAAATAGCTCTATATACAACTAACTTAGTCATAGTAGTTATTTTTCTATGAAATGTGTTAAAAATAGCAGCAGCAGATTGCAATCTGTGTTGGATCTTAACAACTGTTTATAAAACTACTAAGGTATTTAAACTGGTTTACATTCTTAAATTGATAACCATCCAAATTGAAAGTTGCTGAGATTTTTCTTTTATCATTGGCTAATAAAGAATTTGAGTTTTTAAACACCATAACGTTTCTAATTCTTCAGCTATGAATATGAAGTTAAAAGACTTAGAAAGTGCTAAGCCTGATATTTAATTTTGATATTTCTAACTATACCAACGAGCGTTCGAAGCATGGTATAATTACTGAACATTAATTAATAAACCAAGATCTTTATAAGTTGCATTTAAAACATTCTGAAAATTATTTGTTGAACTCCCAAAAATAGCACAATCGTCAGCATACTGGAAATCCAGAATTCAAGTAGTCGAAATTCTTGCTTTTGCTTTTAATCGATTCAGATTAAAAATTCCATCATCAAACCTATATCGTATCTTGATCTCTGATTGAGTCACCTGTAAACAATTCCAAAGACCACTGCCATAAAACTTGAAAATAAAGTTGGAGTAAGTACATATCCTTATATAACAGCTGTTTTTATTTCAAATGTCTCATATTTTCAGTCTGTAATAATAACACTTCTTCTCATTCCATCATGTAAAAGCAACAGTAAACATAGATATGGAGGCATTAAATATCTACATACAGTTTTTTTAGTGATAATATTTTTGTCAAAGTCATAGTAAACATTGAAAGAGAAGTGATTTATTTTAATTTAAAATTATTGAATTTTAATAATAAATAATAAAAGTCTTTGATTTTTTTTTTTTCTGTTTTAAATATTTGAATCATTAAGATATCAGCAATTATTTGTACCTGTAATTTTTAATGCATTCTATTTTTTTTTTTTTTTTGCATTTATCTTAAAATCTTTTGTTTGACTTTAAAAAAAACCCGTTATTTTTCATCGTACCGTTTTACATAAACAATTATTTTTAATGGAAAAATATTGGAAATATTTTTGCTTATTTTTTTGGAAATGATTTTTAGGTTCAAGTTGCAATTTTGTCTATAAAACATAGTGTGAAATTCCATACCTGCTTTTCCTCAAAATCTGTGGATTCATTTATACAAACTTTCCAAAAAAAAATTTGTAAATCAAATAGAATTGTAATTTTCTAGTTCACATTGGTACAATTTGGCTGCATAATCCATGAACTTGAAAGTATAATAATAATCAACTTAATAATATTTAGATATTATATCTTTTGCTTTTTATTTATCATCTGTTTTCATCAACCTATTTGCAAAAAGTGTGTGTATATATGTAATTTTACTGTTCTAGTAATCAAACTGCTTAAATGTGTGGGGGGGGGGTAAATTTACAGAATTAAAAACTTTTATTGACATTGCCTTAATTTAAAAGTTTTTTTTTTGTTTGTTTGTTTAGTCTCATTTGTAGATGTTTTCTAAAAAAAAAAAAAAAAACATTCAAATATTCGTAGGTGTCCATAAAAAAAGATTGCTTTTAGCTCTTTTTGAAAGTGTGAGAAGTATAAACATTTATCCACGAAGATAATGCAAAAGGGAAAAAAAGTCATGTATGGTAAGGAAGCTAAATCAATAGTAAACGGGATATTATGGGATCAGAATATATCAAAAATCAATGAATGATGAATATATGAGTCAATGATGAAAAACACAATTATATATGGAAGTGAGGTTTGGCAATTGAAGGGAAAAACAGAAAGAAAATTAACATTACAGAAAAGGATTGCTGGTGAAGATCTAAAAAGTTGAGAGAATGGATAAGCAAGAAAAGAAGGTAACAAATAACGAATATTGAGTACAATATAATAAATGAAATCAAAACATGACAATTAAAATGGTATGAATATGCATTGAGGATATCACAAAAAGATTATCAAATCAAGTATTAAACTGAACACTGTGGGAAGGAGAAATATAAGATCTCCAAAAAGGAGTTATGAAGAAGGAATAGATACAGAAATTTGCAAGAAGATTTATGGAATGATAAAGAGATGGAGCGATTGAGAATAAGAAGATATTATTGTGTGTTGTAAAGTGATAAGGTTTTCTTTTAATTCTTAAACTTATCATTGATAAAGTGTGGAGGGGGGGAGTCTTGCTAATTTAAGACCAAAAAAAAAAAATGCTGCTAGTAGTTTGTGGTCTACTTCTTTTTAAAATAAATCTATTAAGTCATTCTTGATTCAAATGTTAAAGAAAAACTTTGCCATTCAATCAACTCACTGCCAAATGATTTTGATTGTAAATATGATATTAAAAGTAATTTTTAAAAAAATATAAGTGTAGTATACAAGTAGTGTATGTATTGCTCATTTATTTTATTAATCATTTAGAATATACATACTGGACTAATTTTTTTAAATTCAAACATATATCTAGGTGTGTGTGTGTGTATTTCATTACGCAGCATTGTATTATCTACGAATCCAAATTATCTATTGCAAGATCTTACAACCAAATACTGTTGATGAAATGATCCCTTTGCATTAACAATAATTTTTTTTGATTGATAGATAGATAATGGATATCAGAAGTATAAATTACAATGTATTAATATAATGTTTTAACTCTTCAATGAGAATTGACTTTTTTTGTTTATTCTGGGGTTGTTTTTTTTTTAGAATTTAGAGCTGTTGTATCAGAAGCATATTTTAGAATATTTGGCAGATGTAGAGGCTTCAAAAGAAACTTGTGTGAGTATAAATAAGTGAATATTATTGTTAAGAAAGAACTGTGTTGAGTCTTTTTACTTAATGTTATCATTAGAGTAATGAAAAAGAATATGAATGTATAATTATAAAATAAGAAATTTTATTACCTACATAGTCTACTGAAAGAAGAATTAATATTTTATGATATAATGCATTGTGTGTTTTTATCATTATCAATCACCTGCCAAAAAGTGTGTACCATTTATTATCTCATTCAACCTTCTCGAAGTTTTCCTTTTCTCTAATCCAAACATGGGAAAACTACAGCCCACAACCCACATGTAATCTGCATCAGTGATTTGTGAAACCCATGACCTGTGCACAAATATAAAAAAAATTTTTTTAAATTTTACCACAAAAGTATTAAATTATATAAACAAGTAATATGTGTTTGATAACATGTGCCAGATCTCTAAATATATTATATAGTGTATGGTTGATTGTGAGTCGATCTCATACAAATACACATGATTACAGACATAACCTTAAAATTGACTCAAGCGTATTTTAAAAACTTTATATTGTAAAAATTTGTTGAGAATAGAAAGTCATTTTTTGATACAATACTTTACTGTAAATGCCTCGTATTAGAAAGTACAAATATTTTTTGTACATCCCACTGTTAGAGACCTTACAGAAACCCATGTGACCTGTGGTCAGAAAAATTTGTCCACTCCTGCTCTAATCTATGCTTCAAAAAACTATAGCCAAATTCTTTCTTAAAATATCACCTCTTTTACTTTTTAATTTCTTCAATGAATAATCTTTTTTTGTTTGTTTGTTTTTCTCAGCACCTCTATATTCTTAAACTTCTTTTTTTACTAATTAAAACCTGTTTTCCACAAATCCATTATTTTCTCTTCCTTGGATTATTTCCAGTATATTTTTCTGAATTATATCCAAATCGTTGATCACCAATCCCAAGGTTGATTCATTGAATTTTAATTTTCAAGTGACTTCAGAGTGTTGTGTCAAAATTTGAGCACTAATATTTTAAAAGGGGAATTATTGATTCATAGCTCAGCTTATTCCAATCATTTTATTATGATTTAGGTAAAAATCAGAATAATTTACTTTTGCTATTTTGGAATAATTGTAATAATATTATAAAATAATATAGATGTGTTTTAGAAATCATTTATAGAAACACAATGTTTTTGATATAACATTTTAATACTTTAAAAATTATTTTCTTTATTTTGATGATTATGGAAATGAAAAATCAATTGAAATAAGTAATAAAAAGTATTTTATCAAATATATATATATGCATGTAAATATATATTCAGTTGTACACATGATATGTCAACAAACCTTCAAAGGAAAAATCTGTTTAATAATGTAATATTTTTACTAATCTTTCATTTTTTTACAAATATCTTATATTTTTATATATATATTAGTAATTTTTTACAACAAAAATTAAAAAAAAAAAGACTACGCAAATTATATTAAATTATATTTAACAGTGGTAAAATGTTCCTGTATCAAAGCTCAACCTATCATTTATGGTACTCAAACAATGCATGACCTCCAGAGTAACAAACTATCCAATTTTTTTTGATATAGTATATACATATATTAATATTAATAAAGTCAGCAAATCAATTATAACAGTAGCATCTCTCTATAATAGTGCCACCTAGTGCAAGCTATAGTAATCAATAGATGCCAGGTTTGTTATGCATTTAAAGATAGCCATAAGCTAGAAACTAGTCTGAGAATATTGTATGAGGTGATAGTAGGTATGGATTTAAATGTATAAACCCTCTGGTGGCTATTGATTACTATAGCTTGCACTGGGTGGCACTATTGTATGGAGAAAGTTGCTACTATTTTAATAGCTCATGCAAAAAAAAAGAAATAGTGGTCATGTGATGTTTAATGGTCAAATCCATTATAAGTGACTGTAAAAAATAAAATCTAGAATACTTTTAGTCAATTTCATTTTGTTTTTGTCTCAATTCTAATTTCCAACTGTCTGCATAACAGATTACTTAAATGCCTATATTCCACCATTTCTTTATAACAAATATCTCCCAATTTCTATTTTTTAATTTTATTGTTCTTATTAAATGCTAATACCTTAAATTTTTCTTCATTAAATTCAGCTTTTAAACCTTTTTTCTCTATACATCTCTAATAACAGGTCCATATTTTTTACATTTGTAAAAAAATGCCAATTAACTTCAAAAAAGAGACCTACCATATTATAGCCTTTAATCAAGATAGATTGTGCTGCCACCTATTGATGTGTGTGGGAAAACTGACTTCTGATATAATCGTTCTTTTAAAAACCCTTTACTGAATCTCTCATGCAAATATTAATCTTTAGTCATTCAATACAGAGAATAGTTCGCTATGAAGGAAAGATAAAAAATATTACAAATTAAGTACAGCTTAGCACTGCTTTTGACCAGACAGAAAAATTAATAAGGAAACAATAGGAATATTAATTAACATGAAATATATATGATATTTATTTATGACTAACATTTTTCAATTTTATTGAAATGTTTTAAATAAAAAAGTTAAAATTATATGTATGCTTTAAATCACAGAAAATCAACACCCATGCTAACTTGATGCCTGGTTCTGAGGTTATAAAATTGGCAAATCCAAATCATTATTTATCTTATAAGTGTGAATTGAATCTACAATTATATTTTTTTCATACTTTAAGTTTAATTTTTATATTCAAAGTCCAAATATTTGTAAAAATTATTTAAATGCATTTCTTCAAGCCTCCAGTTTTGTCTCTTTCCTTTGTTCCATCATCCAAGTCTTTATTATATAAAACTACTTTCCAACCAAAACATTTAAGAAGCCTCTTATTTTAAACTTTTATAAGAACACATGGTGACTTCCATTTATTGACTGCTTTTATCATTGATGTTTCATCTATCATGTGCCCAAGTATTCATAAACTCTAGAATCAGTTAAATAAAATGATAAATCGAATGCCTGAATAAATTGAAGATTTAAAAAAATAATAATGAATTGTTGGTAGAATACATATATTCTAAAAAAAAAAAAAATCTTTGGTGCCTTTTGTTTACTTTTGTTTTTATTTTTTCAGAATGTTGGTGATAAAAAACAGGATTTAAAGTCAAGTGTACAAGGTAAGGTAAACTTAATTCGGTGCTAATTATTTTAGCTGTTATATTAAATTATAATCTGTTTTTTTTTCTATTACTTCATTCAAAAACAAATTAATTTTTAGTAATTTACAGTAAATCATCAAGTATAATATTGTTAGGTGGAAAAAATGTAAAGATGGAATTTAACTGCATAATGTTGCGTCAATGGAAAATTCTTAATTGCTTTTTTTTTAAAAAAATGAAATTTTTAACATACAATAATATTTTTTAAATTATACTGTTTTTATTAGAATGAAAAAATCGATTTTATATTAATGAAATGCTAAATTTTTAATATTTTGATATGTTTCAACTGTTTTCTTAGCAATCAATCTAACCATATTAAAACATCTCATGACCACAATTTCTTATATTTATACAATCTGTTAAAAGCATTAACAGAGCAATGCACTATGGCTTCTCCTTTCTTGGAGTCAGGAATCTCTCAGTCACTATGCCCAGAGAAACCTGTTAGCCACCTTATCTTCCCTTTTCATTCCCCACCCTAAATTTTTCTCATATTCTTTTCTCCTGCTCCATCCCATTTCCTTATTATCTTTGTCTATTCTATGGCCTTTATATCTAAATCCCTCTTATCTTTTTCCAAACCCTGCATAAAAACCTAGAACCCACTTTCTGTATAATCACTTTTTTTATATTTATTCTCCCACAACTTCATTATTTGTATTCTTTCTGCTTGTAAGCATTTACATTCAATTAACAGATGCCTAATATTTTCTATGTCTTCCTTACATAACTTGCAGACTAAATCACCCATATTTCTCCTTTTATGTGTACATTCCCTTGTTGCTAACAATCCTGTTCGAGCCTTAAACAGTGAACTACTTTCCTTGCTATTATCATAAATTAACTCGCACCCAATATTCTGTTTAATTCTATATATTTAAATTCTTTTTACTTTCCATACTAGTTCTCCAACTCCCTAATTTTTATTAATATATCTATTCTTTTATCCCATTCCTTGCCACTATAACACTCAACAATCCTCCTACTACAATCATTTTACTTTTTGTATAAGTATACTGGCATAAAGTCTTTATCCAAATCTTCTGCATACCATACTACTTTTCTCATCCATCTTATTACCTGTCCTTTGCTCATAACCCAATTAAATATTATTTTGGCTATTCTTTTATTATCTATAAATTGCCATCTATTAAATATTTCCATTTTTCTTTTTACATCTTTTAAATAAAACTTGACCATCCCATTTCTTCTTGAATTGCCTCTTTTGCCATCCACATATCTGCATCTAATGCATGTCTTCCTATTTTTCTTTGTACTTTTTCTAAGTAATCTAACATCCCTTTATTTAAAACATAACGCTTCATTTCCATAAGTTAATCTTGCTACTTCCATACAATTCTATCTTCATCATATTTATTATATGAAAATATTGTTAATTTCTTTATCAGTCCCTTTCTTTTCTTTGCTTCATTTATCAATCTTTTCTCCCATTCATTCAAGCAACTTCTCTTATTACTTAAGACATCTCCCAATAAAAAAATCGTTCTCTTCTCTTTCCCCAGCATTTGTCATCATTACTTTTGATTTTCCTACACTAAATTTAATCCCTCTTTCTTTACCCACCCTTGCACGTCTTCAGCTTAACTTCCATATCTTCCCAACTTCCTGTGCACAGAATACATCATCAGCAGATAAAAGATCTGATAATATATATACTCCCTTGCCATCTATTAATGGTATCTCTACCTTTCTTCTTAGTCTTTCTATGCTCTGTCTATTTCTCTCAAATATAACAAAACAAAATAGGTGATCTAGGACATTCTTGCCTTAGTCCCATCCCACTTTTAACTTTAATTGATTCTATATTTCCTAATTGATACATATATTAATTATTTTCATACAACCTCTTAATAATATCCATTAAAGCTCCATTCATTTCCAAATTTACTAAACTTAACCAAAATCTATTTCTTTTTACTCTATTATATGCCTTCTCTATATTTACAAAGACCATATATATATGTCTACCTGTATTCCTACTCATATCTATAAGTTGTGTGACTACAAATAAACTATTTCCTATATGTCTATTCAATCAAAAATCTGCTTGCATTTATTTCTCCTATTATATTATTTTTTTCCATCCATTATGCAACTCTTCCAGCCACCATATATGCAGAAACTGTTATTAGTCTGTAATTGTTTAACTTTCTATGATCCTTACCCTTTCATTTAAATAATAGCCTTACTCTTGTATGATTCTAGCTATCTGGAAATTCTCTCTTCTGTGCCATTTTATACAATAGTGCCACCTAGAACAAACCATAGTAATCAGTGGATGCTGATTACCATAACTTGCACTAAGTGGCACAATTGTATGGAGAAAATCGCTACTGCTTTAATAATAATATCTATGATTATTACAAGTAAAAACAAATCCTAAATGCCAAAATTGTATTAGTAATTCTGATAGGTATTCCATTTAAATTGTTCTTTCAATATATTTTTTCAAATGTTTATTTTATTAAAGTAATAGAAAATTAATAATAATAATTCGTCTATTTCAAATATTTTTTTTTTAAAAAAAAATTACTATAAAAAGAGAACTTTGAAATAGAATTTCATTAAATTTTTTTTATTTTTTTAAGTAATAATTTAAATTGCTTTATATCATTTCAAAATGTATGTATATGAAAAAAGTGTGGTAAAATTGGATGGTTAAAAACAACCTAATATTTCTTTGTTTATGTATATATGCACATAGGCGTAAAAGACCTCACAGTTAAAGGTCATGAATCCATCTGAAAATTAGGTTCAAATCTTACTCAAATAAAACTTGGAATTTTTTTAGGTATTAATTAGACTATGGATTTTTCTTTCAGTTATCCAGTTCATGAGTAAACTCGCTGGTCATCCTTTATTGATCAGTAAATAGATATCAAGTTAATTTTAGCTGACAATAAAAAATAGAAAACTTAAACGCTTTAGCACCTGGTCATCTTTGGATGGAGCTCTGCCCTACAAGATTTAAAGACTTTTATATTTTTTTGTCTTTATATTATAACAGATGTCTAGTTTTTTTATTACTTTTAAATTTAACAATAATAATTTGAAATACCATTACATAAGTAAAGTAGTTAATATGGTCAATATATTTTATATATTGCCATACCAACAGTCAGACTGAGATTGTATATAAATATTTAAACTGTGGCCACTTTCAAGACTGTTGCACTCACTCCATAAGGAGCAGAATACCTTTCCTATGGCTACTTTTATTTATATTGAGGATAAAAACCCTTAGCACCATCCAGCCAATTTGATTGGAATATCCCAAAAGATTTTAAAACGCCTCAAGCACTTGATTCCTCAGCTAACCCAAATGAACAAGAAACTTACCTGCCTTAGGCTATCAGACAATGCATATTTAAACACAAACAATGTAGTGGTCAAATTTTATTTTAATCTAATGTGATATGATGTGGTACAGAGAGAGAGAGAATTTACGCCAATTAACTATTTAAAACAACATATTTATTTGTTAAAACATTAACTAATTATAGAATTGTTTAGTTTGGATAAATCCACTTTCATATAGGCAATAAGAATTCAATTATTTCTAATTTTACAAAAGTTTATAAAGAGAATGTAAATCTTATCCCTGCATCATATGAATTATTTCTTATATTTATCTAGGTTTTGCTAGTTTTTTCTGGAGCGATTACCCCTTTCTTGAAAGTTTATAGAGCTCATGACTGGCATTCTTGAACAGGTTTCCTTGTTTCTTTTAACAGCTTGTCTTCCTTCTGGAGTAGCATATATCTGCATGACTTTGATGGGGTGTCTTAGCAACGATTGGGCAAAGATATTTGTCATATTCCAGGATGTCAAATGTACAGGAACTGGATGATGAAACCTGAACGAATACCCTATTGCAAGTTTATCACTGCATGGTGATGTTAGGGCTTCTGCATAAATAACTATACATTGCTGAAGTATGAAGTGGAAGTTTTTGATAAAGGAATCATCAAAGTTACTAGCTACTGTTCAATGAAATTAACTGGGTCAGAATCAAAATAATGAATAACAGCAGAACTGAATATAATGGAAATTTAGTAGCTTTTATATCCTTGACAAAATCATTGTCTGAGATCACCCATGCCATTAATTAGGTTTTCAATTTTTTCTAATGTATTAATCTCTTAATATCTATTTATTTAATTACAACATTGATTACAGCATTGATTATCTAATCATTTAGAAATATGACTGATTTCCAGTAAAATATAATCTCTTCTTGATTAGACAATTTACAAAATTATTTTGATCTTTGTAGATATTAATTTTCTCTAATTAAATAGTTTTTGGTAATAATTTTGTACAATTACAATTTTCTTGTTTTTTTAGTTTAAATTATTTCACCAAGTAACTTTGTAATCCTTAAGCTACTTTTATATTTCATTTATTTCAATTATTATATCTTGTAACCTTTTTGGAATTCGTGCTTTTAGTTAAAAGAACAATAATCAAGCGTTGGTAGCCTAGCGATTAGCATAGCTGCCTTGGGTTTGCTTCCTGGTCAACGCTTTGACATATAAAAAAAAAAAACAATAAGCCATCCTTTCAAATAATAAATCTAATTAAAATATTTAAACCACATTATATTTTAATAAATCTAATTAAAATATTTAAACCACATTATACTTTAATTATATTTTTTCCTCTTCTATTTTTTCTTTTGTTTATTAAATTGAGAGTAAGATACAATTTTATTTTTCCTTTTATTTATTTTCTAACAGACTTTTAATTTATTCTAAAATCTCTTTATTTATTAAACTAACACTCTTCTTCATTTATTCAAAAAAAATAATATATATGATTTTTCCTTTCTTTTTTTTTTTTTGAATATTCTTAATGTACTTTTACGTGTTTCGAGTAACAGATATATTTTCACATCTATTACAAAATATATATATGTATTCATTATATAATACTTTTTAACAGCTTGTTTTTGCTTTTGTATTGTTTAATTTTTTTTTTAAATAAGTCAGAAACGGGGCAGTAATTTTGACATATTTATAGAAGAAATTCAACATCAAAAAATGTTAGTGTAAATATTAGTAACTCATGATTTGGAACAACATGAAATATGGAAGTCACATGGCTGCATGTTTTACCATATCATGCAAATGATTTTAAAGGATTTGGAAATTAATATGTTAGAAAGTATTGTGCAGTTTGGAAATTCTTTCGGATTTGAGAATTTAATTGCTTAAATGTAAGCAGTAAGTACACAAAATCACAAAAGCTGAGAATCAATCAGCAAGTGTATGGAAGAGGAAAAGATGAACATTGGCCCTAGCATCGAACAAAGTTTTTAAGTTTGGCATGTTATAAAAAATGCTATTGGTTACTATGGAGATGTGCATAGTGAAAACATTTCTAAAGATATATGACATTTTTAATTTCTGATAATTTTTTTGGTAGTATTAATCTGCACAGAGTTTTCCACCACCATACCTCAGAACCAATTAACTGTGTTACATGAAATATTAACTTTAATGCCATATATGTGTAAATGTTTAATATTTTGGTACATGGCAATCCACAATTGTTAATTTCTTAATCACCTTGTCAAATTACTAAACAGCATCGTTTGTTAAGCATTTTTTGAAGATATAGCAGAAATAAGTTAATAAAACAATAAAGAGGGGTTATTAATATTAATAAATTTTTGTTTAATTGTTGATGATAATTGATTTTTTTTCTACTTATAAATGTTTTTTTAACCAAAAGCATCTCCTTTAAAAGTTCTAATAGTGTAAAACATCATTTTTGTCTTTATGATCTAACTACACATGGGGGGGAAAAATTCTCAATGACATAAAAGAGGTTGTTGTTTTTTGAACATTTTAAAAGAATTAAATTTAATTATTGTCTGTAGAAAATTAAGAAACTTAATATCATGTTACCATCATTAACTGCTAATCTGCAATTTTACATTTAGTAATAGTTGATTGATGAATTTGAATGTTAAAAATTCCTGTATCAGAGCTCAACTTGGCACTTTAGTGCTAAAATGTCACATGATCTCTGAGTAAAAATCATTTATTATTTTGCTGTTAGCTTAAAAATTTTGTGAATTTTAGCAATCTTTTTTCACATTATGAATCTTGCCATATCCATGTCAATAATATTTCAATCAAAATAACTTTCTCTATACAATACTGCCACCTAGTGCAAGCTATAGTAATCAATAGATACCAGAAGGTTTGTGCATTTAAATCTCTTTCTAATGCTTACTCATCCAATATAGAGATTTAAATGCACAAGCCTTCTGGCATATATTGATTAATATAGCTTGCACTAGGTGGCACTATTGTATGGAGAACGATGTCAATATTTTAATAACTTGTGTAAGCGTGAAAAAGTGATGGTTGTATAATGTTTTAATGGTCTAATTAATAAATAAATTCATTATGTGTATTAAGTACTGAATATAACACCTACACTTAAATGACAAGCATGGAAAGACTTATTGAAAAGTTCTGATATTTGTGTTGCACAAAATATTAATCATCCACACTACATAGAACAACTGTTATTAATCAGATATTAGATTCAGGAACTAAATTGTGTAGCTAAAATTCAATTATTTTCTGAAGAATACAAGACCAGCTTCTTCATCAAATAAAAAGACATAAATGTAATTAAAATTAATAAAGTGATTAAATTTAAAAAGTGTTTAGCCAGATCATTATTAGCCAAGACAGACTAATATTAAATTGCGATAGTATCTTACAGGGTATGTATTTAAGATTGAAAACTTGTTAAATGGTTCACATGAGTATGCTGTTTATACTAATTTTATATAGGCTTTTCACTTAATCAATTATTATTATTAATAATTCAAAATAATGATATTAGCTGTAGTCCACATTTTTATGAGACTTAACAGCAATATATGTATATGTTAGTGATCCTTATTATAAACAAACTCCGACTATCTTTAATATATATATATATCAAAGCAAAGCATCATATATAAATTACAAATAGTATTATTTGTAACATATATGAGCATATTTAAATAAACTACGCTATAACTTATTGCTTTTCACTTTTTCTTTATAGGATTCAATGATAAAGAAAATGGTTTGTGGTTGCAAGATGAATTTGCACAGTTAGAATTAGCCAAAGAGTCTAAGCAGTTTTTACGAAACAGACATCTTAAACAATTGGTTAACACTTACCAAAGGAAACGACAATTAATAGGTCATAAAAAAACAAAAAGTCAAGCTATAGTAAGTATTTAATCTTATAAATATTAATTTACTGACATTTATGTCAAATGTATCTTGCTGGTGTATGCAACATTTACATTAGATCTTTCAGAATATCTGCAACAATGGAGGTTATTTTGTTCCTTTTAAAGTGGAGCATTTATGACATGAATTTACTTATAAAGTACATAGTCTTTTTAATATTATTTTTTATTATATATACATATAAGATAGGCTATTACATTTTTAACATATTTAAGAAATATTCAAATGTAAAAAATTAAAAAAAAACATAGATGCCTCAAGATCATATATTTTAATATTTATACTTTCAGCTCGAAGAAGCAATCCAAAAACAGACTTATCGTCTTAAAATACTGAGGCAAGATCAGATTGACCGACAGCGAATTAAAAAACTGAAAGAAGCACAGCAATTAATAAATAAAGCTAAGAGTCACTTGCGAGATGTTCGCTTATCATCTGCTCGTCTCAAGCAGTTACATGCTGAGCAAGTAAAGCAGTCAGCTGCAAAAATAAGTAATCAGGATCTTCAGGATGAGATAGTATTTAAGGAACTATTTCAGAAAGCATTAGCTTTTAAAAGACAGGAATTGTTGGATCTCGAAAAGGTAGACAGAGAACATGAGAAACAGGAGATCAAAAAACTACAAGTTGACATAGAAGAAATGGAAAAATTGTATCCTTTTAAAAATTAGAAGTTTCAAAACATTTTAACTATCTATGGTTTTGTTGCATGTAATAAATATGCATACACATACATGTGCATTTTCATTAAAATGGTCATTGAAAGGGAAACACTGTTAATGATGTAAGTGATTAAATTTACGACGAAATTATTATTAAACAGGTAATAAAAAATATGGTCTCTGTATCATTGGTATAGAATTGCTAAAATTGTTTGTGATATCTAATTATTCTAAAGTTTGTCACTCTGTTTGGGTAATTCACAACGAGGGGAATCTTCTATGCTAATTAATTTATATAGAATCACATTCCGTTGTATGTCCACATTTCAAGTTAATATGTTTTTGGACACCCAGATATGATTCATCTCACTCAAAAAGGATCCCAAAAAATTTCACCGAAAAATAAATTGATCCCATTATTTTAGGTTCCCTTGTTTACACAATCTCCATCTAAAGGCATATTTGGAGTTTTGAAAGAAATGAATTCACTTAAAGATTTAATAAAATCTTAATTCTAGCATTAATTTTTTTCCCTTGTAATTTATATTTATTAGAACATAATTTAATGGCCTTCATATTTCTTATTTTCTGCTATCTTAGTCTAGTTTAGTCTCCCTTATGTTTAACTCATTTCTCTGCCTTTTCTAATTTTTTTTTTTACTGTTTTGGGAAATTATGTCTTTTATGCTGCAATTTGTATTACAGAGTGTGAATATTAATACTAATCTAAATGATCATTATATATGTATTCTACTTTACATTAATTGTTCTACATTGAGATTTAACATTATACAACTTTCACTTTAATAGTATTTGTGGTGAAAGAAAATAATATTTCTGTGCTTCTTTGATGATATTTTTCTCTTTTATGATTTTTTTTTTTTTTCATTTTTCTAACTTAGTATTTGTTAATAATTTGAAGTCTTAATAAGATTTATAAATTTTTTTATTATTATGTATTTATTTCTGGAGTATATATTCGGCAAAATTCAGCTTTCGCAATTTCTAGAGTTGTTATTGTTTTTGACATCTCTATTTGCAAGAGAGAATTACTAATTATGAATGTGTATATCCAAAATTAATAATTATATATATTGATGATTATATGTTTGCAGAAGAAGAGAATAAAATGGAAAAGTTGTTAAATAAATGTAATAATTTTAATCTTTCTTAAGAATATATTTTAGAAGAGAAGTTAATTTTATTCAGTTTTTGGATTTGTCAGTAGTAAAAGATTTAAAAAGTAATGATTTGATGTGAAGTCATTATATTAAAAATAAGGATTTAATACTATTATTAAACCTAAATAGCTATCACCTTGACAATCCTAAAATAGCGGCTTTAAAGAGTTTTTGCTATAGAAATGAGAAATTAAGTTTTAAAATATAGCTTTGGTTTTTTTTTTTGTTGTTGTTGTTTAAAAAAAGATAATTTTATCAACATTACATTAGTATAGACTATTCTGATAAATTGGTTAGTGAAAAGTGTTTTGTTTAATACAAATTACAGTGATGATAATAATAATTTTAAAAATATTAATATGGAAAGAAAAATAGATTTTATGTCTTTGCCTTTTAAATTATATGGTTTAAAGAAGAATTAATATTTTTGACAATTAAAAAAAATGAAAAAAGCATATTAATCTAAATAATTTATTGAATAGTATTACAGAGATATAGGTTAAAATAATTTTGAGTTAAAGGAAAGAGTGAAAGTTCATAAAAATAGAGTAAAAGATAAATATGTTAGTCCTACAAGATATATTCATGAAAGTAATATAATACCACTAAACATTACATGATCACCATTTCTTATGCTTGCTCATAACTGTTGTTAAAACAGGCAAAACTCTCCATACAGTAGTGCCACTCAGTGCAAGCCAGAGTAATCAATGGTTTCCAGAAGGCTTGTGCATAAAATCCCTATCTAGTGCCTACTCATCCAATATCTCCAGACTACTTTCTAGTTTGTGGCTTTTATCAGTGAGGAGCCTTGGATCTGTGAGCATTGCACCTAGATCTTAGAATCTAATGCGATCTTCTAGCAGCCACCTTTTATCTCTACTTAACTACAAAACTATGAGTTTAAAATTGAAAACACAATAATATTTTCAATCCAAGCTCAGTACCCATACATTTTGGTGTCTTTGGTTCTTTAATAACTATAGCTACCACTGTCCTATTAGGCAGGATTGGTATTAAACCCCTAAACATCACATGACCATAATTTCTTATGCTTGTTCATAACTGTTGTTAAAACAGGTAAAACTCTCCATACAGTAGTGCCACTCAATGCAAGACAGATTAATCAATGGATGCCAGAAGACTCTTCACTGATGGAGACCACAAACTAGAAACTAATCTAGGAATATTGGATGAGTAGGCACTAGATAGGGATTTTATGCACTAGCCTTCTGGCATCCATTGATTACTCTGGCTTGCACTGAGTGGCCCTATTGTATAGAGAGTTTTGCCTAGAAATACAAACCATAATATTACATTTGAGCATGAATAAATATGTTATTTATCTAAAGATGGAGAAAAATATGTATTGAAGAGAAAAATTGGATTTCATTATCATATATAAATACTACTAACTGTTATGTGATTACATTGGTAGTTTTATCTCATTTTAATATTGCATTTAATGTAATATCAAGTGTTGATAGATTAAATATTAATATAAATGAAAGTCAATGAGTGTAATGCTATATATAAAGTGATGTGCAATAGTGATTCAAGTTATATTGGTGAAAGTAGAATTTAACAATTATTGAAATAAAAAATTATATTATTCTAATGATAGATTTAAATCTGTAGTAAAACATCTATATATGTATAATAGAAGTTTTTGTTTTGATAGTGTTTTTATTTTGCATACGGAAAATAATTCTGAGGCAAAGAAAAATCAAAGAAGCATATTTTATAAATATAATTAGATAATTTATTAAATAAACCTCATAAAATTGTATAAATGTACACAAATTATGGAAAGTCAGCCATTTAAATTGAAACCTGAATGTGGTATGATTTAATGAAATTTTGATCTTTAAATGCTACTGGAAATGCCAGTTATAATACTACAAGCTCTTACTTATTTATATATTGGTATATTGAAAATTGTAGATTTAAGTATTTATTTTATTATATATTATTGTGGTCTGATATTATATGTATATATGCGCATGTGTGTAAAAATTTGACATAATAACTGTAATAGACTTAATCAAATCTCAGTTATAAAGACCAGTTTTCCATTCTAGTAGAGTCAGTTAATCAAGAGCGTGAAGATCATTATATAAGGCGAAAAGCACAGCAGGAGGTAAGAAGCAATCTTAACATTAATCTATAACAAAGTATATATGTAGAGGCTACATATACTAAATTGCAATAAAATTAAAAATATTTGATGCTTTTTTGAAATTGTTTTATACAAGTTTTATGAAAGATATACTAAGAAAATACAAAGCCTGTTAGCTAAATGTTGTGCTACTGGCATCAACTGTATCTGGGATTAGCTAAATCCTTGATTATTCCATTATTAGATAGGATATAGATTTAGATCAATGTTTTCTAAATTATCTCCGTTTGTTCAGATCTTTACACCTGTCAACTTCTTATTGAAGTTGATGTATTTGTTCAATATTATCTCGCTAACCTGAAACTGCAGTATGACATGCAGTTCTTAATGTGCTCCCAAGGCTATGGAAGGTAGATCTATAAAACCTAAGAGACTGCGTCCTTTCTGTATAGTTTACATTATTATGTGTACATTGTAACATTTAAAATACTTGTGAGTAAAGGCCTAATTTTTTTAGAAATTATTTATATAATACACAATTATATATATGATGATTTAAGATGTTTAATGGATATTATAGATGGTGAAATATTTAATAAATGGGGATTCCATTTTTAATTTCAATTAAAATCTACATCATATTATTTTTAATGCAACAGCTAATCAAAACTAGCTGTGCAGACTGAAAAAATAGTACACTGTCAGCGCTATAATACAGTCAAAAGAGGTAAAGTCTCTTATCTGTATGTAATTCAGAATCTTTAATGAGTTCATAAGAAAGTTTTCCTAATTCTCTTTTTTTAATTAAGATTTGACCACCATGAGTCATATATGATAATTTCCTGTTTTTAGCTGACATGATAGATGATGAACTATTTAATAAATCGGGATTTTCTTTTTATCTATAAATTATGCTCACATGTATATTTATGTATCATACAGAGAAAAAAAATTTGATAATAGTAGTAATATTTAGCCGAGCGTGCTTTCGGTACTATATACTAACTAAACTGACTGGCTAATATTCCAGTGCATGTTCAGTGGGATACTTGTGTTTTCTTTGATTGACAACATTATTAGACTTAGCAGTAAACCAGATCTCTTTCATCTTTCTTTTGGTGCAAACCGCATTAATTATTTGAGAGTAAATTGATATCCGGTATTTTTCTCATCCACTTTAGAATTTATATTGTTATATGTGTTGTCATAAAAACGTTAATACACTAACTTTTGATTTACTATAATAAGTGTCATTACAGTTAGGACTTGGCAAATAATCAAATATACGCTTTTATACTTATCTTTTTCTACCCTATTTTTTGAATTGTTGATCTGAACCCAACATTAAAATTTTTACAAATTACTGCTTTTATTCTCTATAATTTACTGAATGCAAAATCAATATGTTATATATTGTACAAAAGAAACAAGTATAAAATATAAACTAATACATGTGTAAAAAAGATGATAATCAAGCAAGCTGAATATGTTATATACATTATTGAATTCATAAGTAGATTAATACAAATAGAATAAGGGATAAAATAAATGTGCGATAATAACTGTGATATCTGGTTCCATTGTCTAATGTTCAAAATAAGCAGTCCACCAATAACGTTGTGTATTTACCCAATCTGCCTGACAAATGACTCAGTTCGGCAGACTGTTGCGATCATTGAATGTTCTTAATGAGATTCCATGTTTCATAAAATCTTGAGTTGGCAGTTAGCAGTTTGTCACGATTTTTCATTTTTTATAGTTTCCTAATGGTAAAAGCCTCTTCATCGAAAGCACTGGTCTTGAATATTTTTCTGCACCTTACTGCTTTTAACTTCATGCTAGGCTAATTATTACTATTATTATCGATTTTTTTCTCTCGATATGACACATAGATATACATGTGTGTTTATTTTATGTTATAGACAATGTAAATGATTTATTTTTAATTATAGATAAATCATAAAATTATCATATATAACTTGCTGTGAGGAAGTTTTAATTCTAGAATGAGAATTAGGAGGGTTGCTTTATTTTAATTTCTCAAACCTATATAAAACTGTTGTACTGCTATAAATTCATGTAAGATCCTACTTATAGTAAAAAAAATTTACTCTTTTCGACTATATTATAGCACTGACAGTTATATATATATATTTAATGTTTTCACAGTTATATTATGTAAACAAAGTAGTTTTTGGGTTATGCCTAAAACTATTTTGTTTATATATATATAGTGTAATCTTAAAACCAAAGTACTAAAAAATTTATGGTGTTCATTACATGTGATATACCTTAATACTTTGCATAATCTTAATCTATGACAGCAAAAATTCATTTTATTCTTAAGTTGGTTTTAACCATATTGTTTTAGTTTCTACCTACTGTATAGAATTCTCCTCAAGGCTCGATTTGATATATTTTGGATTTCTTATTAACCTCCAAAAAAATATGTTTTTTCAATAATTATTAATTATATATTCAGTAGGATAATGTTTATCTGAACTGACTGTGACCGAGAGTGATTTGAAGAATCAAAAAATTTGTATGGACAATCCTAAGAATATCTAGTTTTTATAAAACAAAGTGTTAGTTTGCAAGATTACTGCTACTGTATTGACTTAGATAGTTCATAAATAAGAATCAAAATCACGAATCTTATTTAATATTATATAAAATTAGATAATTGCACAAAAATGAAACAATATGTAAATAAATAATCATAAGTTTAGATGCTCGAGATGTCGTGTGATATTTAAGCATCAGAAGTAACAGATTGAGCTTTGATCCGCTGCACTAAATTGTTTTATAGACATTGCATGCATTTATAAAACAATAATGGAATTTTATTTAGTGATTTATTTATTGTTTGCTATAAATGCAGTTTTAATAAAGCATTATTTTACTTTGGTAATATACTTTGCCATTTCTTTAATCATAAGCATTTTTTTACGATAACTTTATTAGCAAATCAGTATCTTACTCAATCTTTGACTAATTAATAAGATTAATGTATTAAGTATGGAGCGATACTTTTCTAAAACAAGAGCGACTGCTATTATTGAGGAAGAATTTTATTTGAATGTTCAGATATCCATTGCCTTCTCATGTATATGTTATTTTTGGAAATAACTTCATAAGGAACATAGCCTCTTCATAAATTTCACTTATAACCACTTACTTTATAATGTTACTCAAATTGATTTTATATTATCTTTTAGAATTCTTTTCAGAATTCTCTTAATTTATTGATTATTTTTGTTTTTTTAACATGTTCAATTCATTATTAATTATATTATTTTATATCACTTATTGGCAGTATAGATATAGATTTAACATCCTTTTTTTTTTATTGATATCACTAGCATACTTTATATAAGTACTCAGACACCGGAAACCTGACTATAACAAATTCATAAGATTTTACTTCTTTTATCCCAGAAAATTTTCTGTGAATATATTATTTTAACAATTGGCCCAAATGTTTCAAACAATGGCTAAAGAAAAGGTTTATTATATATAACCACATCATTAACAAAAAGGAAAATAGCATCCAATTCTCAAGCAAGTGGAATGTTAATTTAAATAATTAGTATTTTATTAATAAATACTGCAGCATACCCAGCCAACTCATGAGTGTTATGAATCTGGTTTTATAAGCCAAAAGTGCACTCAGTTAAGTTTTTTAAAAATAAATAACCCTTTTTAGCCAATATTTGAAATGTTTCGGCCAATTTTTTACAAACAAGAATGAAAAGGATAGCAACAAAATTTATTTTTATAATTATATTCCAAGATGTTTTATTATCCATTTCGCTTATTTTGTGTATTTTGTCAAGTTTTGACTGTTACAAGTGGTTCTTTCTCATTTACTTTAAAATCTTAAAACAACCAAATAATTCTACCAATTCATACTTCACCATTTAATTAATATAAGTTGGATATGGATATCATAATTCATGCAGTTTATTATCTATTTATGGATTTACTGGTCAATATTTGACTGCTAACTAAGTCTTCAATGAGTCACTTACTCTTGAAAAGATTTTAGCTACACACTGGATGATAGGCTTCAGATCATTTCTACATTAAGCGTCTGTATAAGTAAAAAAGTAAACAGCCCTCACTTAATTCATCTCTTGGCCAATGCTTTTTCAATAGCCTGAATTAGAAAGTGTTATTCACCATGATACACAATTATTGGGTATTCTTCTCACGTTTTACTCTTTTATTAAGAAATATTAAATACCTACTTGCTGCCAAATATTTGAATGATTACTTGTATTAATTATGGACTAGAGATTTGCAAGAAAATTTGTAAACTTTTTAGTAATTTGGAAAAAAATTAATTTGTAGATGTGTGTGTGTGTGTGTAGGTATATATTCTTTCATGCATATTGTTATTCTTTTATCGATGTATTTATAATTTTGAAAACTTTTTGGATTGTATGGCAAATTTATTAAACATATCATTCCTTATTGAGAATATATTGACAAACTCCACCTAGAGATTGAGTTAAGTTCACACATCAAAGATGTCAAATATTTTTTTTATATGTGGACTTTTTCTTTTGCTGCTGATCGCAAGCACCAAGTGTTTTTAATGAAGAGTTCCATGAATTAAACTTGAAAGGCAATTATATAGAATCAGTTCTTTTGATGTACTAGTGCCAAGACCTGGATTTTAAATCAAAGTAAAACTTTAAAGAGAATTTTCCAAATAAATTTAGGATTTTGTTTAGATAGCTGGCCCATGGGCAAATCCAAAGAGTCATCTCATTAGTAATTGGAGAATGGATATTCATCTAATCTTAGTTAATGGATAAAATGAAAGTATGACTCCCCTTAAAAGCTCTTATCTGTCAGTAGTTGACTAGCTTGAGGAAGCCTTTTAATGAGCTTTTTAATGGTCATTTACTTCTTTAGAAGGATATATGTCTAGTGGTGATGGAGAGGAATTTGATAGCTACATTAACTATATAGGTTCTGGAATAATTGGTGAAACAAATAGTATTCCTCCTGTATATTATATTATGAGCTATATCAAAAACAAAAATACTTGAAGCCAATCTTTAATTAATGCTAATATTGTTTATTGGTGATGGTGTCAAGAAAATCAGTTTTGTGTTATATCAAAAAAATATATTACAAAAAAGGAAAGGTGAAAGTAAAATTAGAAACTACACTTTAGATTTTTAGTCATTCAATCTGGTTAAAAGATCAAAGTCGATGTTTTATTTTTAACATTTTTTCACCGAATAATTTTTATTCAAATTTTTTTAAGATTATATGTTGATTGTACTATGTGTGTATGGATGTGTGTACATGCTGTGGTATTATGTTTATAATTCTTTAATATAATTCAGACCACTTGTAAGGTTAATTGTATATTTATTTTCTAGGTTTTGCGAAAATTAAAAGAAGATTTTCACCAAACGATGAAAAACGAGATCAAAAAGCTCCAAAATAATTTGAAAGATACGTCAACTTATAAACATTTCCGACAACTCGACAGTGATACAATTTGGAATCATTTGTTGAAGAGAAAATGAATTTTCCATCTGTATATTTTTAAATATTTATGTATACTAAAAAAGAAACACAATTGTAAAATAAATTAATATTTATTGATTTAATTAAAATTAAACATAATTTTTTAAAAAAATAATCTATTTTGACCTTCGTCTTTTGCAAGATATTAATTGTGTGCTTGTTTAAATCATGTTTAACGCATTATACATTTTTCAGCTACTATATATGTCTCAACTGTGCATAATGTTTATCTGCTTTTGTGGATACATGAACCTTTTTAATAATGTTTTCTTCAGACTTAAAGCCCTTCAAATACTCATGTGGAAGGCCCGATGCTGACTGAAACCTTGTTTTGAATATTAGCCTTTTATAAATTTGAATGGGCCAAAGAAAACATATATTAAAGACAGCCAAAAATGATTACAGTTAATTTCAAACATATATTTTCAATAGACTTATGGAGGAGTTTTTGATTGGGTACCGTCATTGTGAAATCTCATTTGGTTTTATAGATAATATTAGAAAACTTCAGTTATCATAAACATCAACTTTAGAGAACTATTTATTTCAGTACAATGGTACCAATACAAGCAACCATTTTATTGGATTTTATTGAGTTGACTACATTTGCGCACTAAATGGAAGAAGGGATCACTATCTTAGAAAATTGAAATTGAAAACTATGTCTGGTTTATTTATTGCTTAAGTGTCATTTGACTTCCTTCATATAAATTAGTTCTCTGTAAATACATAAAGATAAAATAGCCCACTGCAAGGTAAAGGTCAGACTAATGTGCTCCTACAGATTAACAGTGAAGGAGAAAATACTACTTACTAGGCTTGCAAAATGCTCAGTGATAAAGGTTTGAGTATTGTTTCAGTTTATCTGTAGTTATGAATATCTAGATAGCCATTTAATGGACAATATTGGATTTTTTTCTAGATTGGCAATTGGATAAAAAAAGCATTTCATATTATAACCATCTGGAATTCAAATTCAGGTCATGTGTACAACAGGCAGATACATTGCCCATATATATATATATATATATGGGTGTGTGTGAAAATATCATTATATATATATGTGAAAATATCCCAGTGCATATCGCTAGCTGGAAACTTAAATAGTAAATCACCCCTCCAAACATGTTATTTCAGCAAATATAAAGTCCTAACTTCAAACAGTTGAGGTATTTCTGAAATAATGTTTGTATGCATAGCTTAGAATTATATATATATACATTAATAAAAATGTAATAAATAAATTGAATGAAAGTAGATAATTCAGTTTTAAATATACTTAAAATTTTCCATTTTAAATATATTATTGAAATATGTAAATAAAGATATCTGAAGAATGTAGATGATCCCCAAGATATATCTCATTCTGAACCAGCATTCTTCACTCAGTTTAAGTCATATTTTATATATGTTTTCATCATTTGTTCAGTATTTATCAATATTAAATTACTATGATTGTATCTATAACAAAAATGTACCTGGCTTATGGAAAGGCCAATGTTTTTGTAATAGTTTTTTTTAATTGGTTACTTTTTAGAGAGAAATGTTTTTTTTTCCTTGAAAAATATGCCTTCTAACAAAGAAATGTTTAACTTGAATATACTGTCTAGCTGTAAGATCTTAGAAATAATTAATAAAAAGTTTTTAACATGAATTCTTATGAAATTAACAGCATTACGGACAAACATATATTCTGACAACCTTAAGAATGTTTTTGTAATAGTTTTATTTAATTGTTACTTTAACAAACTTTTTTTAAGATTTAATGTAAATTAAAAGATTTTAATATTATATAAATTAATGTGAGAAGTTCACAATTGAAAAATGGGGGGGGGGGGGGGTGTTCAGAAATTTATCCGCCAATGTTTTGTGTCCCCGAATTTTAGCTGGCTACACAAAACTATTAATGAAGGTAAATTTAAATTTATTAAATACATCTGTTATATTTGAATTTGACAGTGTTACACAATTATATATAAGATTATTTACTGGAGCACCCTCTGAATAAAAATTTGGAGGATGCTCCAGTAAAGCATTATGGACAAACAGACAGTACGGATTATATATATATAGATGTTAAACTTCATGACCTACATATTCGATATCCATTTTATATAAATATGTGAATGATTATTTTCATTTATTATGTTAAATATTTAAATCATCACACAAACATCTTTTCTTATGCTTACTCAAACTGTTAAAACAGTAGCAAATTCACAGAATAGTGCCATCTAGTGCAAACTCTAGTAATCAGTATATGCTGGAAGGGTTGTGCATTTTAGTCCCTATCCAATGCCTTCTCATTCGAAATTACTAGATTATTTTCTAGCCTATGATTTTCATCAGTGAGGAGCCTTGGATTTGAGAGCAGTGCACTTGGATTTTTGGATCTAAGGCATCCCTCTAACACTCACATTTTATTTATTTGGTTAATTATCAAACTAGCAGTCTAAAACAAAAACAATGATTTCAACCTAAGCTAATTTACTTGTATAGTCATAATCCAGTTCAATAGTTACACATTTTCTAGCAACTATATTCACCATTATTCTTTGGCTAGAATTGTTATTAAACCATTAAAATATCACATGGCCACCTTTTCTTATTCTTACACAAACTTAAAGTAGCAAATTTCCACAATAATGGGTTGAAAATATTGTTCTCAATTTGGGCTGTTAGTTTTAAAATTAATCAAAAAGATTATTCTGGAGGGATGCATTAAATTCAAGTGCACTTTTCACAGATCTAAGGCTTCTCACTGATAAAATCCATAAGCAAGAAACTAACTCTGGGAATAGTGAATGAGAAAGCATTGATAGGAACTGATTGATTTTTATGAGTAAGTATGGCACTAGCCAATAGAGGCCGCCACATAATGGCTTTATTCAAAACAAAGAAGATTGTGAATAAAGTAGTTGTAATTATTGTTTATATTAGCCGTCATTTTCGAGCAAATAAAAACTAATTTTGTCCGGGATTTAGGTAAGATTCTATTTTTTGAAATTTTTTTTGCTGTGTGTTCTTTTTTTTTTTTCAATTTTATATTTATATAATTAATACAATACATTATTTTGTTTATGATCGCTGAAACAAATGTAACGTTTATGTTAATAAAAGAGTTTTGATTAAAATGCATTTCATAGATAATTTATTCAGTAAATTATTAAACACAATTATTTTTATATTATATACCAATCGTAATATTTACAATATACGTTACAGTGCTTTTTTGTAAAAATGGATGTTTGGGCTCTATCCGTAAATGATTTACGGCACAAATTGGCATTTAAATTTTGTCTGATCTTATAAAAATATTTCTTATGTATAAACTTTGTTTTAAATTTTTATTTTTTAGTTAAACCATTTTAGAGAATGCGTCTGAGTTGGGAATCTGCTAAAGATAGTAATAGCATGCATATTCAAGTATTGCAGAGTCAAGTAAAAGATAGATCGATAGATAATTATTGGCAGATAACTAATAGGTGATTAAACACATCGGTGATTAATTAGTTAAATAAATGAATGATATCTATTTTCCGCTTTAATTTTTTTTTTTTATCGCCTTAATATAAAGAGTTTGACTAAAACTGGATTTTTGTTCCCAGCTGACGTCATTGAGGTCAAAGTTGAATCCCTACGAATGTCCAGAATGGATGACCCTTTTCATTTTTTTTAATCTTCATTTTACCATTCTGGACGTGTTTTGCAATGGGGCATAACTTTTCATGCTTTAAACTAATAAAATACATTTTGTAGTGCTTTTATTGTTTTATTTGTTATGCGCAATTTGCTTTTCGTTAATAAATAATTATTGTTTTTGAAATGTTTATTTTTTTTAATAGTGTGCAATATGTTTTTATAATTTCATTTATTAGCTGTAAAATTAATTTTAATAAATATGAACGATTTATGTTCCTAAATTTGTGTTGTTGTTGTTTTTTTTTTGTGAAATATTATTTGCTAAAATATTGTTTTTGAAATTTGCCATCTCTTGGATTTGTTTTACCTGCAAGAGATTAAAACAGGCAAAACTCTCCATATAGTAGTGCCACTTAGTGCAAGCCGGAGTAATCAATGGATGCCAGAAGGCTTGTGCATAAAATCCCTATCTAGTGCCTACTCATCCAATATTTCCAGACTAGTTTCTAGTTTGGCTTTCATCAGTGAGGAATCTTGGATCCGAGAGCACTGCACCTAGATCTTAGGATATAATGCAACCCTCCAGCAGCCACCTTTTATCTCTACTTAACTATAAAACTATGAGTAGCCACTAGATAGGGATTTTATCACAAGCCATCTGGCATCCATTTGCCTGTTTTAATAACAGTTATGAGCAAGCATAAGAAATGCTGATCATGTGATGTTCCTGCAAGTGATATTATTATTTTTTATTTTTTTTTGCATTAACAAAATATCCATAATGTTATGATTTACAGGCAACATCTATTTATTAATAAATACCATTTAAGAATATTTAATTGTAAAAGCAGTTATAATATATTTTCCTAAATAGTTATTTATTTTGCAAATCTTAATATTTGCTAAACTGGATTTCATGTAAATGTTTTAATTACCCTCGGTTTTTTTTTCTTATATTGATTTAATGATTTATTTTGCTGCCATACATTTGATATGTTATTTTAAAAGTAAAATACTTTAATATTGTTTTGAAAAATTTTTTTGATAATTTCCTAATTATTGATATTTTGATATTTCATTTTTTTTTTTTTGTCAAATAATTATGCTAAATTTTTAATCATTTCCTAATTACTAAAATTTACTAAATATTGTTGTTGTTTTTTTATTGCATATCTTATTTTAAAAGTATCACACCTTAGTATTGTTTTTAATTTTTATTATACAAATTTTTCTTTTTATTTCATAATTACTAATACTTGTTAAATAGCTTTTTTAGATATTTGACTGGGGGGGGGGGGTATGTGATTTGCTTTTTTTTTTTTTTTTTGTCATTTCTTAATTACTAATATTTTTGATTTTGAGAATTATTTGGATTTTTGGTCATGTGATTATTTTTATTCCTATGAAAGTTCTTGGGTTTTTTAAATGAAAATTACAATTTTATATATAAAGATTTAACAAAATATCTGGAACACATTTATTTTAAAAAAATTGCCAGTATTATCTCATATCTTTTATCACTTTATGTCAGCAGTGGTTTTGGGCTCCCCTGGAAACTAGAAAGGCAGGAAGCACATTAAATTGGTATTGAAAAATCTCTAAATACCATGTCTAGATATTTATTTAGTATTCATCTATTGATATAGAAACTAATGATTTATGCTATTATGAATTGAAAGAATGGATTCATTAGATAAAGATAGTGCTCTTCACCATGAAAAAAAATATTGGAAAAATTTGGGCAAAGGAAAATTTATTCAAGTTTTCACCATTCAAAGTGCTGAAGTAATCTATGTTACAAATTTATCTGTTAATATCACATTATACATTGGCATATATACTAGCGAAAGTATTGAGCTGTCAATATAGGCAAGAAGATTTTGGTGTTGATACTTTAATTCACCTGACAGTGAAAGTTGATTGTGAAGTGCATACATAATGAGAAAAGAGGATATGAGTTTCTGCATCGGTGGATGGTTATGATAAGGTCGAGTTAAAATGAGGGATGGATGAAAACCATAAAATGTGAAAAATATCATCTATAGTATATGTAAATAGCTTGAAATAATTTTTTTGGTATAAAATGATCCAAACAGATTATTATTAATTAAATTCCTTATAAGAGCACTTAAATTTATTTAGCCAGTAATTATTCAAAATTTTTAGCCACATTTTATTAAATATGAATGTTTTTAATCAAACTTCCCAATTTACATGTAACTTATTGATAGTTAGTACAGTAATTATAATTTTCCTATTCTCAAGTTACAAATTCTGTCGATTTGTTTTGTTATTAAAACTTTTTTTAAAATATTTCAAATTTTTTAATTTTTGCCAGTTGTCAAAATAATTTATGGTAGGAAATTGATCTTTTTTAAATATATTTTTATTAAATATTGACACTTTATTTAAGACTGTCTGCAAACATATCATCGAATTTGTTTTTTTAACTTTTCAGAGTAATTTTTATTTTCTTTTAAGTATTAAATAAAAGAGTAGTAAAAAATCAACTGTATTTTAGAAAATAGATACAATAATTTATTGCTTGTAAGAGTTCATAATTGATAGAACTTTAGAATGTATTCTGTATTGCTGGAAAGATTAAATGCAAAATCTATTTTTATTTTAATTGTATAAATATTCTAAGAGTGGAAATTGAATAGAAATTTGAAAATTATTAGTAACTATTAGAATTCAGATAATGGTGAGATATAATTGTGTTCAAGCAATACAAACTGACTTATCTGTTCATGTCTTATAACTATATAGGAACAAATATTTGGAAGATTTGAAGTGAAATTTTGTGAGTGCAAATATTTATGAGCATAGATAACATTATTTAGGCACTTCAAGTTTATATTGTGCAAATATTTTTGCATGCTTACATCATTTTCAACCATTACCAAACCACTGCAGAATAAAGATCTCTCCAAATTCAATTCATCTTCTCCGATCTCTAGCCTCGCTTCACATCACCCCAGAACATTTCCTTATTTCATCCATCCAGATTCATTAATATGCTTACATATTGATCTTTATTTAAAATATTAGATTTTTTTAAAAAGCAACTCTTTTATAAGATTCTAATATATATGATTTCAGAATTCTGGGTAAAATCAAACTTTTAGGCAGAAACAAGTTTGTTCTGACCCACTTCATAAAAGAATAAATTGTGCATGTTAAAAACATGTTAAATATAATTAAAAATAAATAAAATCATAATTAGCAGGGGTTTTTTATCTTGGAAAAGAAGAATGGTGGAATTTAGTCAGTGCCGAAGGCATAGGGGATTGAGCCCTCTAGTTAGCTATAAATATCCAGTAATTAATGAATATACTTGCAGAAAAGGTAGTTACTTAATATTTAATTTTGTTACTGCCTACCATGCTTTCAATATAATTAATATATCATTTGTGGCTTCAAATTTTGTGTTTATAAGTTCTATATACCACTTTAATTTTAAGCTAATTTAAATTCGAACACGTTGAATAGCTTATTAGATAATAATTAAACACTGGTATAAAGAACTTATAACCACACCATTTGAAGCCATGAATATGATATATTAATTATAGTGAAAGCATTCTAGATAGTAATAAAATTAAATATTAAAAAACTACTTTTTCTGCGAGTATATTCATTAATTACCAGATATTATATTTCCTCAGAAAAGAAGAAAATTAGTATAGTTGAATTAGCTATAAATAATAAAAACATAGGCGAGAATAAGAGATTTGAGAATTTGGTTCATAGATATAAACTTAATTATTTTATTATATGCCTATTAACTTAAATATTTGAACATAAATTTAGTTCTAAAATAGTAAAAATTGATTTTAACCTACAATCTAAAATTTTTTATATTTTAATAGAAGTGGAATTTATATTAATATTTTTTTTTTCTTTTGTATAGGTTTCATTTTGGCACATCAAATATATTTTTAAAAAGAATCTCATTTAAAGTTATTTCCTTTGTAAATTGAAGAGTGTGATCATCATTTTCAATCTTTGAACCTCGGAATTTCCAAAAGCCTCTTTTAATTTGATGTTTATCATCTATTAGTTGGAAATTATAGAAACAGAAGACTAATTTTTAAAAAAGTACTGTGGAGTCCTGTTAGATCCATTTGATTTTTTATTAATAATGAAATTTTGTGATGCTATTATTAGTTTTGCTATGGGCAATCATTAAAAATGTCTAAATTTTTTTGGCCATTAGTGAAACTTTTGAGGTTGATTTAAGGGATTTTATATTTGTAGCAAAAAACAGTAATATTACTTCTCTTTCAAAAGGATTCCATCTTTTCACTAATGTGCTATTTATCATATCTTTTTAATAAATGAAACCAGTAATATTTACTGTCTGAACAAGATTATCAGAGTAAGACTATAATTTTGTGTGCCTTTTACCAGTTTTTTTCTTAAATGTAATTATTGTTGAAAATTTTTAGATAGGAAATGTATATGATTTGTGAAAATGTATTACAAAGCATTAACTCCAATTATGAGCTATTAACTCTTTTTTTTATGTATATTAGAATAGTCTATAAAGATTAAGTATCATGATTTAATCAAATTTAAGCATATTTAACTATATTAACAATAATATCCATTGGAAACTGATTCATATGAAAAAAAGATATAATCTATTGCACGTTTTGTATTTATGTACAATTGTTGCAAAAAAAACGTGACAAAATGCATGAGGAAGAAAAACCTTTTCAGTGCACTTTGTGTAAATACAGTAGTTTTCAAAAGTCTGGTTTAAGTAATCACAAAAAAATTCATTCAGAAGGAAAACCATTCCACTGCACTTTGTGCAATTATAAGACTTCTGTTAAAAGCTACTTAAAAGTACATGAAAGAATTCATATAGGAGAAAAACCTTTTCATTGTTCTTCATGTGAATACAAAACCTTTGATAGAAGTAGCTTGAAAAGGCACACAAAAATTCATACAGGAGAAAAGCCTTTTCATTGCAGCGTGTGTGAATATAAGACTTCTCTTAGAACTAATTTGAAAACACATGAAAGAGTTCATTTAGAAGAAAAACCTTTTCGTTGCCCTTTATGTGAATACAAGACTGCTGATAAAAGAAGTTTAAAAACACATGAAACAAGGCATACAGGAGAAAAACCTTTCCAGTGTACTTTGTGTGAATATAAAACCTATGGTAAAAATTGTTTAAGAATACATAAAAACATTCATGTAGGGGAAAAACGTTTTCTCTGCTCTTTGTGTGATTACAAGTCTTATTACAAAAGTAATTTAAAGAGGCATGAAAAAATACATTCAGGGGAAAAGGGTTTTTATTATGCTTTGTTTGACTTTGAAATGCCTCATTTAATAAATAATGAAGAAAATGATTTTCAGTATGGTTACATAGACCCTCTATTAGCAGTAAGACCAGAGTTAACAGAATGTGAAACTAACTTCGAGGAAGAATCTTTCATTAATAATGAAGAGTTGGCTTGTCGTTTGTGTGACTACAAAGCTGATGATAATCGTGAATGGGAAAATCATGAAGACAGTCACTTTACTGGTTATGTTATTGCTGAAGTTCTTATTTACTTGCCTTAATAATTTCACATTTTATGTTAAATTGCTTAATCGGTTTGTAATAATTTGCCTTAATGCATTTAGGAAGTGATATTTTTTATCATTTGGAATAATAAAAGAATTGCAATAAATCTTTACAATATTATAACCATCATTCAACTCAAATTCAGATGGAAAAAGTAAATATCAGATTAAAATGGTTATTTGCGCACATTTTTAATAGGTTATTGATTAAAGAGTTAAACAGTAAATATGATTCGATGCGCAATATTATAATTGAATGGTTTGGTTGATTGCTTGGCAAATCGTTTGATGTTTGAATGTTAGGTTTTTGATCTATGAATCTTTGGCTTTCTGTTCCATCGCAGATCTTATATATCTTGTATACAGAACAGTATCTATTGAGATGACTAAATATTCCAAACTGTGGAAAATGAAATGGAGGCCTACTCTAGTTGTAAACTGTTACATGAACTTCTGATTCAGTTTTTTAATTTGAAAGTGAATTTATATATGTATAAGCAATTTGCACCATCTTGTCCAAAGATCTGATCCTTGCTTTTAATTCAGTAGGCTTCATGATCTCTATAGCAGAACTAATTGCACTTGTCTACCAACTTACAAGACTTTACTAAATTGTATATAATAGCTTGTAGTTATCTGACTATTTTAGTTTACGTGGCATAAAAAACATAATTTGATCCTAAGTGCATGATTGGATTTAGGTTTTATTAATTAAGATAATACAATACTAATTTCTAAATTAGTGCCGTATCATTATTGTTAATATATAATGGAAGTAAATTGCAGATTTACATGATCGCAAGTATCATGTATCGTTATGGAAGTTCACTTTTAAAATCAACAATGTACAAAATGATAATATATAAAAATACTTCTCGTCATTTTCAACTTCTTGTTAATGAATTCAGCCATTCTAACTCCAAAAGAAAAACTTAATCAGATTTACTATGGATGTAATTCAAGAATGGAAATATAGTTGCCCAAACACTCAATCCCACTATTACTGTTAATTCAGCGAGATGGCGGATAGCATGAAGTGCTCATGATAACTGGGCCCTGTACTAACGTAAGTGACTGAAGACAATAGGATAAAAGAAAATGGTCAGAATTTAAAAAAATAATAATTTGTTTCATTATAAATAATAATATTTAGGTACTATGTATAGATGAATCAGTTTGCTTCCAGTTGGTTAATAATAATTATTTTGCGATAGAACATTTTCAGATTTTGTTTCTGATTGAATGTAAAATATTAAATGCCACCTTTGTATTATTTTGCTTGGTTAGGAGAAAAAAAATTAAACGTTTTGTTGAAGGGGTTGTTAAATGGAGGTTGATATTCTAAATACAATCTAAATAAATCTTTGCAAATTGTTTAATAATTTTTATTTATAATTTCTATAATTTCAAACTAAAAACCAGAATTTAAAGTGTATCTAATATTTGCTAAAAGTGCAACTGATAAAAGCTATAAGAATCCTATAAAAATATATTAAATTTGTTTTAAATTTTACAATATCCTTGATAATCGTAGAGATGTGAGATATATTAAAAACTCCAAACATATATAAGATATTAATACTGTAGGAACATGACCCAATAGAGATCAAACTGGGTGTTTTTTATCAACACGTATACAAAAACACAAGAAAAATATCAATTGGATATATTAGCTGCCATAATAAATATGTTAAGTTGGATCCCAACATATTCTAATATAGCTATTACCTTGTCTGAAATTACTAACTGTTGTAAAAAAATTACAAATGGAGAAAAACATCTATTTATAAAAATGTATAATTTTTTTATAATGAAGATTCATATTCTTTCTATCACTACTTATTTTTTAATTTTAAAATATTTTTCCTATAGAAATAATACAAATCTACTCGATTAAATGAATGCAATTTTACAAACAAGATTGAGAAATGTACACAAATAAAATATCAATACGCCTATCTCCGCTTTATTATCTGCATTATGAGCAATTATTCATTGTTTATTCCAGATAACTATAACTAATGGAATAATCAATGGATATATGGTAATACCATATCCAAATATCTAATCTATTTCAATAAGAAGCATTGAATTTGCACCTATATATCCAGAAGCAATGTTTACTTCTTTTAGATTTAAGTTTGATACCTTAAGATCGAATATAAAAGAAGTAAATATATTTGTTGAATGTGCATGAACAAGACCAAGCTTCTCTTCATTGATGATCAATAGCCAGAAAATACATTCCTACTCTACAGCAGATGGTTCAGAAATAGAATTATTGCTCTTAACACAGATATAACCAAATAATTATTATTTAATTCAAAGTGACTAAAAATTTTGATATTTGCTATCAACTAGATTGATCTAGCTTATTGATCTAGATTGATTGGTGATCATGTGATGTTTCGATTGATCTTATTTCCTTTTTTAATGGTCTTATTAATTACTTAGGATTTTGAATCATGAAGTACGACATTAATACCGAGATGATCTTTTAAAAAACATCTGTATCAGGTTTAAAAGCACTGCAACCATGATCCATCTTATGCAATAACATATTAATGAAGTGGATAGCATAAAGAAATATTTATGGCATCAGGTATTGTTTGGTTTCATAACTCATCTTTAAATTCTGGCAGTCGTAATTTCTGAAATGCAATATGCTGAATTAAACAAAAAAATTGTAAGCAGGAGATTTAAATCATTTCAATACTTTAGTTCAAAAAGTCATTGGAAAAAATAAAAAATATCAAATTATATTTACATTTCAGCTTTTAAAGAATTAAATGAAAGATTTTAAATCAAAGAATACTCTTGGTGAAAAAACATGAATTCAATAAATATAAATTTCAATATTATGTCTGCTGAAGTGGAATATGAAATTTGGGGTTATGAAAAATCATTCAAGGAAGCAACTGATGGAATTGAATTAATAAAAGGTATTAATGTTTAAAAGAAAATAGCAGTCATAATATAAAAAATAATGTGTTTATTGTTATTGTTGTTATAGAAAAGATTATGGAAATTATAGATATGTCATTTTTATGTAGTTTTTATGAAGAATTTTGCTAAAATTTTATTCAGATTTTGATTTAATATAAATAATACAAAAATGGAATAAATATGAATATGTTTTTCTTTTTATAAACAGTGTAATTGTGTTAGTATTCACAATTTATGGAAAGTTGGCTATTCATATGGAAACATTACTGTTGTGTGAGTTTAATGAGATTTAAATATTAACATTGTATCAAGATGGTGGGAAAGGTTGTAAGCTGGCTACAGCAAATAAATTATTTATATAAGCATTTTTAATTTTGTAGAGTTATTCTAGTGTATTTTGTTTATTATATATATATATATATTATCTGCAAATAATGATTTAAACATTAACAGGATAGGAAAGACATATTTAAATTATTAAAAAAGCATATTTTAAGTACATGAAATTACCAAAAAGTTCAAAATGAAAGATGTATAGATGGAGCAGACTCCAATTTTTATTGGGTTATATCAGATTTTAAACCAGTTTTACAGTTATTTCTTCAACAATAATAACTGGCTTAAAATCAAAAATTTGCAAACTATATTTAGATAGTTTGGAAAAAAAAAAAGAATGAAAATTAAACTAATATTTAACAAAGGAGAACATTCAAAACAAAACAACACTCTCCATATAGTAGTGCCATCTTGTGCTAACAAGAGCAATCAATGGATGCCAGAAGGCTTGTGCATAAAATCCCTATCTAGTGCCTACTCATCCAATATCCCCAGACTAGTTTCTGGCTTGTGGCCTTCATCAGTGAGGAGCCTTGGATCTGAGAGCACTGCACCTAGATCTTAGGATCTAATGCAACCCTCCAGCACCAACCTTTTAACTCTATATAACTACAAAACTATGAGAATGAAATTGAAAACACTATTAATATTTTCAATCCAAGCTCAATAGCTTATATAGTCATATGGGTCTGAACTCAATTCAGTACCCATACATTTTGGTGTCTTTGGCTCTTTAACAACCATAGCCACCACTATCCTATTAGGCAGGATTGGTGTTAAACCACTAAACATCACATGATCACTATCTCATACTAGCACAATAATTGTTATTAAACAATTCAAAACAAAACAACACTCTCCATATAGTAGTGCCATCTTGTGCTAACAAGATAGTGATCATGTGATGTTTAGTGGTTTAAAGGAGAACATTGTTAGTAATTAGGAAGAAAATTGGAAAAGTTGATGATTATGCTTACTTGAGTGTGAAAGAATAAACTAAATCAAATAGAATTAGAATTTAAAGGCAATATGCTTTAATGGTTTTTTTTTTTTAAAGTTAAAACAACTTTTAATCAAATGTCTTACTCATCTGTTTTATAATTGTGAAACATGAACTCGAATCACAAAAAGGAAATAGATTACAAGTGATGCAGAAAGGATTATGGGAAATTATATTGGGATTAACTAAATAGATTGGTAAGCAGCTGATGAAAACTTAAGTAGAGATGAATAGGAATGAATGACAGCAAATTAGGACAATCCACAACAGGATCTAGAGATAAATATCTTTGGAAGAGAACTACTTTGAGTGACAGGAAGCTCTCAGATCCAAGGCTCCTCACTGATGAAGGCCACAAGCTAGAAACTAGTCTGGGGATATTGGATGAGTAGGCACTAGATAGGGATTTTATGCACAAGCCTTCTGGCATCCATTGATTACTCTGGCTTGCACTGAGTGGCACTACTGTATGGAGAGTTTTGCCTGTTTTAATAATAGTTATGAGCAAGCACAAGAAATGGTGATCATGTGATGTTTAGTGGTTTAAAGAATATTCCATAGGCACTTTATAACAACAAACTGTGTTTTACTTGGAATGTTATATGTGATTTTAAATATTGCCATTTTTTTACAAAGCTGCAAGTCAATCTTGTGTTGGTATGTGATTACATGCAAATGTGGATTTGTGAATGATATACAAACTGTAATCAGATTTTAAATCTATTTAATTTCAATCACAAATCATGACAAACCCGTTGTCTATTTCATTGCATATTTTGTAGCATCTCATAATAACATTTACCTATTTTATCGTGATTTGCCATAATATAGTGATATTTCAAAATTATCTGCCCTTAGGATTTTTGTATCTCTGGCAGTTTCCAAAGCTTTATAAAGTTATTGCATACTGTATTTTTGTATCAGTTAAACTACCTCTTGTACCTGTGGCAAAAAGAACAATCATAAATCTTTTGTTTAAATGATAAAAGTATGCTGCGTATTTCTTGATCCATGCAATAAATGTACTTACTTTTAAATATAATCAAATTACACTTTTGCAGTGATTTGTTTTTAAATTGATACATATAAAATGTATTTCTGTTTATCTAACAATTGTATTAAAATTCCTGTAAAATGAACAGATTTTTCATGATGTTATTGTAATAGCTAATTTCCGAAAAAATAATTTTTATTTTTCAGGAATTAACAATTAACATCTAAAAGATTTTCCATTTTGTTAAATAGAAAGTGTATTAACACTTAAATCATAAACTAATTCTAAATCTTTTTCTATTACTATAAATAAAAAAATATATTTTAAGAGTAAGCACTGTATTTATTTTGTTTTAGTAACTTTCATATAGGTCTGTGCTATTGTGTGTGTGTATATGTATATATATATATTAAAAGCTAAACTAATCAATAAATAATCAAAATTACCCCAAATTCTCAACTCAACCAGATTAGCCAAGAAAATAAACTCTAAAACACTACCAATGGTTTCATTGCTACAAGGAGACTTCTCAAGAATCTTTTATTATTAAAAATTTATGATTCTGAAACAATTAACTTATTTAAATGTTCTTTTAATATTAAGGGTGTATGGGAAGTAAGTGGAATTGTGGGTAATGTTTAGTTTAAATATGTTGTTATTTTGTAATTTTTTACACTTGAGAGGTCTGATTGTAGCAGTGAAACCATTGGTAGTGTTTTAGAATTTATTTTCTTGGCTAGTCTGATTGAGTTGTGAATTTGGAGTAATTTTGATTATATGTATATATAATCAAGTGCATAATTAAGGTCACAGAGTTGGATCTTGTAATATGAATGAGAGCACTAAAGTGGCTTTTATTAGTACATTATTTAATTAAGATATAAAATGTTATATAATAACCTGATTCTGAATTGTGGACTACGACATTATAAAACTTATAGGATTAGTTTCACAGAAATATCCTTTACTATTAAAAACCCCATCGTCACAAATCGGAATAAGGCACTTAAATGCTTTCATTTATAATAGTACTTAATATACAATAGTAATATCTCACTTTGTCACTATATACAAAATTTATACTTTGAGATGTTATTCTGTCACTCTATTTATTTGTTTTTTCATTGGGTTTGATCCTAGTTTTCATATTAATATTATTGATGAATGATATTCCCAAATAGATAATTGTTAAGAAATGGCATGTATATTTTTACTTTACTAATTCAATAAATTGCAGTCTTCAATAATTAATTGCTTTTGGACTATATACAATATAAATATAATTCAAATTTGCATACGTTTGTTTGTATGCATAACAAAGTGATTTCTTCTTTATAACCTAATGTTGCTGTGAACTTCACTGAAAATGCCTCAGCTTTAGGTTATAAAGAAGGAAGAAACTACTTCATTAAGCATACGAACAAGCATACTCAAATTTATAGAATAAATACAATCGAAGGGAAAAGCAATATTATGATATAAATATAGTAAAAATATACGCGCATATTTAATTTTCTGCCTGAAAACAGAGTAATTGTTCTCTGACCAAACTTGGTATATTCTTAACATAATTTAGTCCATCTTCTCTATTTTAGAGATGTACAGTATATTTTAATGAGAAATGCTCTTATTTATTATCTATTGTAGTAACATTGGAGTTGGTCTATTTGTAATGTATTTAGTATTTTTGTAATAGAGAATTATTAAAATACAAGTATAATGTATATAGAGAATTATGTAAATATTGTGGGTACAAATGTATGTCATTATTATGTATTATATGTTTTATGGGATTTTTTTTGTATTATATTTAAAATTAAAGTATAATAGTTTAAGGATCCTCTTTGAAAATCAGTTCAAAACACGGTTATAAAAAATATTAATTAATTAAAAAAAATCATCATGTATACTTAAACCAATAAAAGAATTTGAAATGTATTGTGTGTCTTTCAATTAAATTATTTGATTTATCTAATAACAGATATAACATATCACTCCAGAGCTTCCTATTTGAACCCTCATTAATCACTCTTTTTCACAAAAACTCACCTCTTAAGCTCATCTATCTCTCTTTATCTTTTATAATTCATCTGAACTTAAGATATCATGGCAGTTCTCAATTCTTTCAATAAATAATCTTTTTTCACATTCTTTTTATAATATTTAAGTTTAGTCATATTTTCCTATCTTATTCAGTTTTTTCTTTAAGTCCATATTACTAGAATATCAGTTCTCTATTTAATTGTTCATGTCTCAGCATTGTATGTTTAAAAAACACTTTCCACGCTCTCTCCATAATGTTGTGGAACAGTGAAAGAAAGTATGCTGATTATTACATTATTTAACAATCAATTGGTGTTGATTTTTTCATCATTTATTTCTTGTTTAACCACCGACTTAGGAGAACTAAATATCCATTTACTGATTGCCTGGGGGGAAAATTGATTTTATTAACAAATATAATAAATTACTTCATTTTATTGAATGCAATATTTTTTTTTCCCCATTACCATTTTGGTCATCTAGCAGTCTTCATCAGAACTACAAATATGTTTAAAAACACAGGCGCAAAACTCTCCGTACAGTAGTGCCACTCAGGGCAAACCAGAGTAATCAATGCATGCAGGAAGGTTTGTGCATACTCATCCAATATTCCCAGATTAGTTTCTAGCTTGTGGCTTTCATCAGTGAGAAGCCTTGGATCTGAGAGCACTGCACCTAGAAACTAATCTAGGAATATTGGATGAGTACGCACTAGATAGGAATTTTATGCACAAACCTTCCTGCATCCATTGATTACTCTGGCTTGCACTGAGTGGCACTACTATATGGAGAGTTTTGCTTCTGTGAAAAACAGCTTGTGTAAGCATAAATAATGGTGATCATGGGATGTTTGATGGTTTAATATTTAAAAACACATGAGTAAAGTAAAAATTATGTATATGTTTAGGTATAATTGCATTTTTCTATGTAATGTGTATTTAAATATATCTATAACTCTCACAAAGTTAGCTGAGCTGTCGAAACTGCAAGAAAAGAAAATAAAAATTAAATCTGGAAACTGTTGCATTGAATAAAGTGAAAATGAAAAGAGTTATCTATTAAAAAGAACTAAACTTATTTTGGAAATTGTGATTTAAACTGATAAATTTCAAACTCTACCAGATTCAGATCCCAGTGAATACACAAAAAAGTTAAACTTTCTTATCTCATAATAAGTGCATATCTTCCATGATTTGGCACATTTTGGTAAAGTATCTGACTTCGGGATCGAGCAGCTCAGTCCCAGGATCAATTCTGACACTCAAACTTTTTTATGAACTCCAGAGCAATAAATCCATAAGTGTTTTTTATAAGGGCACAGAATAGCAAACCTTTATTAAAAGCTTGTTTAACCAATGAACCAACTGTTGAAAGCAAATTGCTTTCATTTCTTTGTCACTATTTTCATCATCTGTTTGATCACTTTTTAAACATTTAAAAACACATCTGTTATATAACTTCTTTTCTGATTACAACTTAAGGTTTTCTCCACCTGTTTCATTGCTTTAGTTTTAGTTCCTGTTATTCTCATCCCAAATTTATAATTTTCATAATCTATTTAGCAGTCTGCTGTTCCTTCTAATCTACAAATACACTGAATGATCGTTCAGATACGCTCTTCCATGGTTACGCCAGCCTTATCAAAGTCACTCTTTCAGCAACCCATTTAATTAAATATTAAAAGAAATAAGATTATTATCTTATAACAATTACTATGTTGTTGTTTTTTTGAAAGGTCAGATGATTTGAATATTTTCTGATTCTTATCAAATTTTCCCAACTGTCTTCTTTTTTAATAATATTTCATGATAAATACTACAGTATTTTCAGAGTGGAACAATACAAACATTCTTAAGATTATCAAATGATGCAATTACATGATTCCATATGCTCCTACAAATTCTTCAAGTGGATCTGCCATCTTATTACTTTCAAGATTATAAATAATTCATCAAGCTGCATATTTCTATTTAATATAAAGTTGGTCACATGATATACTGTATCAATAAAAGAAAATGGCATTATTCAAATGATAATAATCAGTGTTTCTTTGTTTGATGGAAATATCATATATAAGAATAACATCTAGTCATTTAAATATTGATTATTAAGTGCTTTAGATTTGCCTGTATAATTAGAAAGTAGGTTGAAGATAAGACGGCCGCTCTTATCTTTATAAAGTCGTAATCTTGTGTTAAAATTTGTAGAGGTACCTCTCATGGTAAAATTGAGCACTCAAGGTGCATAGTAGTAAGGTTAAAGCCTGATATATATTTATCTAATGATTTAATGGGATTATGGCATTCCATTTTAAGTCTAATATGTTTTTGTTTCAAATGGAATTGAAATTATCACACTGGCAAGTGATAGTATTCTTTGCCATTTAAATCATTAGTTATTCTATTGTGTTTATATGTGTTTATTTGATGTAAGAAATCATATTTTGTGGCTAATAAATAAATGAGATACAAATAAAAAGTAACATCAATACATTTAACACACTTGTTTACATTAATATATTTGCAACATTTAAGATTTGTTAGTCATAACAAGTGTTTTGAGAAATGCTACTTAACTCTTTCAGTACTATGAGGTGTAGTAATGTTTATCTCTAGAAGCTTGGGTGTATGAGTATGCCTAACTACATTTTTGCAAATTAGATGACATTTATTGTCAGAGTAGTTCCGGACCATAAATTATTTTTCCATCTTATGGCGTGGATCAATCGATGCTGTATTACCGTATTTTTTTGTAAAAAAAAAGTAAAGATATAAAGATTTAATATTTTTGAAAATAGAAATAGTGTTGATTTCTATAATTTTAGAACATGGAAATGATTGTTTTATTAATTAAATGATTGTTCTAAACCACACTAGCCCTTGGGGCACTCGAATAATTAAATGGTCAGATAAGAGAATACAAAGAAATTAAATGACCAATGCAAGCATGGACCATAAATGAAACACGAGAGGATTAGTGACGTCTTGCTCTTTGAATCCGAAGATTTGATGATAAGAGGCTAATAAAAATATAAAAGCCAAATGATTATTATAATTGTTGTTGTCTTAGAGCTGACTATGAATATACCATTATAACTAGCTATTGTAACGTTTTTCGTATTACTAGGCCACTATACGCCTCAAATTTATATTTGAGCGTGAGTTGATCAAGCTGTATCAAAAGAAAAAAGAAAGTTGTATTTCTTTTCCTAAAAAACACAGCTATATTTCCTGATCAAACTTTGCCTATTGATGGTTGATGATTATGCTATTGATGAGATCAGCTTTTAATTTATTTGATAGGCGCCAGGTCTTTTTATTCTAAAAAAGACCGCTGATATCTGTCGCCAGCATGTCTCGCAAATAAAAAAAATAAAATATTTTTAAAATTATTGGTCTTAGATTTTAAGAATCGGTAATTTTACGGTAAACTAGAATTATCTTTTTTTTTTTTTAAGATTATTATTCCTGGGCTTATTCAAACATATTGGCAAAGGTAAATTACATTTTTAAATCTTATTAAACTACTAATAGATTTAATAATAAAAAATAATAACTATTATTAATAACGCACAAATGAAAGTTGGTATTAGAAATATATTTATTCTAATAGATAAAAAATGTTTGAAATAAATTATTTATCAAATAAATTGGAGAGAATACACTTAATTCTGACGTGAAACATTAATAATAAAAAAATAACTGCTGAATAATTAATTACAAAGTTCTTGGTTAAATAAGAGTCTCTCATATAGAAAAATTAAAGTCACTATCGGGATTCTTTTATACATATATTTTTGCGAGTAGTTTTAAATAGTTAACTTTGTCACAATCAGGATAATTATTCTTACCGGTAAGTTTCATGAATTCAGTAGTAGATAATTATGCATAGTTTTTTTGGTTATAATGAGCTCGGCCTTTTGGTTATTGCTTGATCTTGTGGTCCATTTCCCCAGTCGGTCACGAAGGCTTTTCCTGGTGTACATCCTTAGGTCCGATGTCTTCAGGAGCTCCGGTTCACTGCGACATGCCGAATTCCTTCAGCGAAGAGCGATCTTGGATATATTAATGTTATCCAAGACCAACTAGAGAAACAAAACGAACAAGATGTCCTTCAAACTGATCTCTGCCTTTTATACTCTCTAGAGGCCCAGTTTTCCGACTTCTGCGCATATTAGTACCATGCCTTTTTAATCTTATCCAGTCTTTATAAATTTTATGTAATAAAGTCTTTATTTTCTTCAAGTTTTCGGCCATCTTTAATTAATTTGAGTATTTCTACTTTCAGCTTATCTTTTTTTTACTTGCTTTTGGAATTCTTTTGTTCTCTCCAATTACTGTTATTACTAATCACATAAAAAAAAAAATAAGAAGAATAATTCAACCCTCATTGTACGTTTTTTTTTTTTAAAAAAAAATTACTCAACAAAATTTTAAATCCACTTTTATCTTTTAGTTTTTTTTTTACCCAATGCCAATATATTTGCAATGTATATAAATAAACGTTAAGATTTTGTTTACTGTAGCAAAAATAAGCAACACGGCCATATATGAAATTGAGAAGTAATAAAAATACACAAAATATGGCAGAAGGCGCGGAAGAATTAAAAGAGGGCTCGGAACCCTTAATAAAAAAACTATTATACGAATGCATGACAGAATTCAAAGAAGAAATAAAAAAAGAAATGACAGAGATGGTCAGAGGATTAAAAGAAGAAATAAAAGAACCAGTAAAAAAAAAAGGAAAAGAAATAAAGTGATCAGTAGAACAACAGAAGAAAAGAGGATAGATAATCTTATTTGTGAATGGGATGGCGAATCGATTAAGTACACATCTCAAGAATGCCCAAAGGTTGTTTTGCAAATAAACGATGTCAAAGTAGAGACATTGTGGGATTCTGGCAGCCAGATATCGGTAATGTCAGAAACAACGTATGAGCGCATGCGGAGCCAACCCATAGAGATACCAACTCTACCAGTGAAAAGCACGCTAATAACATTAGCAAATAACAAAAAGGCACAATTGGGATCAAAACAGGTTTGGGTGCAAATTAAGATAGGGGATAAAATTATGCCCCACACGCTATTAATTCTAAAAGGGTTGGTACATGAAGCCATATTGGGGTCAGATTTTATGCACAAAACTGGGTGTGTGATCAATTATAAAGATGAAAAGATTATCTGTGATGGGGAAGAAGTGGAGTTTGGGTCGCGGATGAGAATGAACCATCAAAACGTATGTAATATGGAGGTTGAGACAGAACAGCCTTCAATAGAGGCACGGATTGATGAAGTAATAAAGGGAGTGAAGGAAGGATGGAAAGAGGACCTAAAAGAAGTCTTAAATGAATATAAATCGAATTTTTCAGATAAACCCGGGGTTATTAAAGGGTATGAGCACAGGATCAAGATCGCTGACAGTACACCATACCAGGCAAGATCATACCCAGTGCCACACCACTATAGAGCTGAGGTAGAGAGAGAATTAGCTAAAATGGAGGAGTGGGATATTATCACTAAGGGTTCGTCAGCATATAATAACCCATTGGTGGTTGTAAAAAAAAAAGATGGAACCATACGACTGTGTTTGGATGCCAGGCAATTGAACAAGATTACATGGCCAGATCAAAATGTTCCACCTCCAATAAATGAGTTGGTAAATAAATTCCGGGGGAAAAAGATATTTTCCACGTTAGATCTGACTGCCAGCTATTGGCAGATCAGGTTACACCCTGCTGACCGGAAGTACACAGCATTTCGATATAATGGTATATCGTACCAATTTAACAGAATGCCTTTTGGTCTCAAGAATAGTGGAGCAGGCCTGCTAAAATGTCTCGATCATGTGCTGTGCCCGGAAATAAAAAAAGTTAATCACTGTTTACATGGATGATGTGATTATTGCATCCAATAACGCCCAGGAACACTTACAACACCTCAAGTTGTTTCTACAAGAGTGCAATATGAAGGATATTCGCATTAATCTGCAAAAAAGCTGTTTAGCAGCGGAAGAAGTGAATTTCTTAGGGCACTTAATTAATGCCAATGGGATTAGACCCCACCCGGACAAAATCCAGGCAATACGAGATTTCCCAGCCCCTCGAACACCAAAACAGGTGAGATCGTTTTTGGGGATGTGTAATTTCTACAATAAATTTTACAAAAACTTTGCTTCAGACATGGAGCCTCTGCTGCAATTATTACGTAAGGGAACGTCATGGAAATGGACGGAAGAGCATGAGACCAATTTTAGGGTTATTAAAGAGAAATTCCTTAGTCAAGTGATGCTGGTTTACCCTGACTTAAGGAAACCGTTTATTGTTCAGGTAGATAGTAGTGGGTATGGGTTAGGTGCTGCTCTTATGCAAGCTCAAGAGGATGGTACCTGGGGTGTAATTTATTTTGTCAGCAGACCACTGAGAGGTGCAGAGATTAATTACTGTGTAACAGAGAAAGAGGCCTTGGCTGTGGTGTGGGCATTTCAGAAGTTCCGCCAATTCTTGATAGGATCGGAAACGATTGTTAGGACAGATCATAAGAGCCTAGAGTTCTTAAATCACAGTTATTTAACAAATAGTAGGCTAATCCGATGGAGCCTTTTTCTCCAGGAGTTCAATTATTCCATCCAGTATTGTAAGGGCACTGAAAATGTGGTAGCCGACACATTGAGCCGGAATATTGTTCCTGATACCCAGGACCATTTGCAGATGGAAGATATCTGTTTGGCAAGTGTAGAAGTAGAAACAGACGCTGTAGTAGAAGAAGGATTGAGACACTTAGGAAAGGTACAACGGCAAAGCCCGACCTACAAGAAAATTATTGATCAACTAGAAGACAAAGATGAAGCGAGAGAGACAGCAGATGCTAACACTGATGAGAGATACCGCCTGAAAGAAGGGATCCTATGGTATATCACCGATCCTCAAAAGGATCAATGGAAAATGATCATACCAGAAAGTTTACAGGAAGGACTTATTGACTACACACATCATTTGTATGGGCACTATGGTGTAAATAAAGTGGAAGCCTTATTGAGGACATGGTTCCACTGGCCGAATATGAGAGCACAGGTCACCAGGATAGTAAGCTCATGTGAAATGTGTCAGAAGACAAAACCAGCAAACAAGTCGTATCAAGGTCCATTGAATTCTATCATCCCTAAAGAACCCAATGACCTGGTGGCTATTGATTTCTATGGACCATTGCCGGCTTTTGGGAAAATGAAATATCTACTAGTAGTATATGACCTTTTTTCAAAATGGGTGTCAGCATATCCGGTGACCCAAGCCAATACCAAGAATGCCATACGAGCCCTTGAGGTACGATATTTTAAAAGGGTAGGCAAACCAAAAGCTATTTTGTCGGACCACGGTACGCCGTTCACATCTTATGATTGGCAACAGTGGATAGAGAGGATGGAGGTAAAACACATATTGTCATCCATACGAAATCCACAATCAAACCCTTGTGAGCGGGTGATGAGAGAGTTAGGACGCCTCTTCAGGGTATATACTGCATCCAACCATAGAGGATGGGTGAAACAACTCCCAAGGGTGTTAAATTTCATAAATTGGTCTCATAATGAATCTACCGGATTTGCACCTGTAAGACTTCACTTCGGACAAGCAATACCTAGGTTGTACCAATCCAAGTTACCCGCTGGTCCAGAAAACATTGATAAAGGGAGAGATCATGAAGAAGCAAGAAAAAAATTGGAACACTGTGCCAAGCTCCGAACCCAGCGGAAAGGAGGCCTGACTGATAAGTTTAAAACAGGGGATACAGTATGGGTAAAAACGAACCCTGTGAGTCAAACTGGGAAGCATATTTTTAAGAAGTTCCAAAATTTGTATGAGGGACCTTACCAAATCAGCCGACAGGATGGTCCAAATGCTTTCACTTTAAAGAATGGTGAAGGAGAAAGGGGTACCTATAACGCTAGGTCACTGAAACCATATAAGACTAGGACGTGGGTTAGAAGTACTCCATAAAGACTTATTAAGAATAAAATTAGTTCAAGCCCATATTTTATTCTCATTCCCCTGCCCCGGTGGTATTGTACCATTTATTTATATATAAAGTACAAATTACTTTTTGATATTAGGTATTATAAAAAAAAAAAGAAAGCGAACACGATCTTTATTTTTTTTGTAGCATAATGTTTTAAAGAAAAAAAAAACGTACAGTGAAAGTTTAATTTTTCTTTTTTTTTTAGAAATAAGTTAACTAAAATAAATTCCATGTTGGAAAAGTGCATATTGAATCATTGATTCAAATAGTGAAAGGAAATTTCAAAAGGCGAAAGATTGCTATCAGAAACAACTTTCTGATAGTAATTAAAAATGGCAGAAATTCTTAGCGGAAAAACAGACTTTGTAATAAGAAAAGGAGAAGAATGTAGAAGTTTATAAAGTAGAACAAAGAAAAAAAAAGAACGTGCGCAGAGCTTCTAAAAAGAATCTAGGAGTATAAAAGGAGCCGACAGATTTGAAAAGGGGTCTTTTTTATCTTATTGTTCCAATAGTGCTGAGCAATTGGAAGTGCTTCATATTCTTTTAATAAAATGTGTTCACTTAGATACAAACTGAAATCGCTCGCCATGAGTGAGTAGAACGATATCGTTTGCCGACACTTTCTCTCGGAAAAAGTCACCTAGATCGTCATCTGGCTACCTAAATTAGATCGGAGATTCGGAAATAAAACTAAAAGAAAAACAACTACTGTGGACTACTCACTAACTGAATTGTACGTCGGGAAGATCGATGACCTACTTAATGTTAACTTACCGGTAAGTAAATGTACATAAATTTTTTTTACATAAAGCTTTATGAATAGTGAATTGAATGGAAATGTTATCCCATAAATTTTTCTTGGATCAGAAGATTTGCGAACTGAGAAATGAACCAAACTGTTACTACGGAAAATCAGACTAAATAATTAATACTCCAATATTTGAATCAAATTATTGAATTCATATGCACAATCTTTTCCAACGTTGTAATTTTGTCTTAATCATAAATATTGAATGCTTGACGAGTTAGAATAAATCTTTATTATTAACTTCACTTTCATTGTACGTGTATAAAATTAATGCTATTCTATTTAAGTTTTACCTTTAGTTATTTAACTTAGATCGTATAATTATTACCTTACGGGCTACAATATTTGACGCAGTCTCAGTGGGTCTAACGACTCTGGCGCCCTCAAGTAGAAATTAAAAACTGGTTCTGCTTACGATTGTACTCGGTAATAATTCTAGGCCGAAGTTGATCAGGAAAAATAGCTGTGTTGAGAATTGAAATACAACTTTCTTTTTTCTTTTGATACAGCTTGATCAACTCACGCTCAAATATAAATTTGAGGCGTATAAGGGCCTAGTAATACGAAAAACGTTACACTATATTGCAGATTTTCACGATGTGGAAGTCTGAAATAAATTTAATTTTCTGGACAACCAGCTGAGGCCTCTGGATGACAGTTCCTGACCAAATGCATGGCAAGTAGTGGTTTCGTTTCAAAGAAGGACAAACAATCTATGAAAGTGATCATGAAGATGGACCTCTAAATCTGCTCAATCCGTAAAGTATGAACTCTTGTGTTTATCTAATAGGAACTTTTCCTAAATTTGCAATTAATAGTTGAAAATAAGAACTATTATCTGACCTAAAGAATTTAAAATCAATTATTAATATTTTTTATGCATATGTTTAAGCAATCATTTCCATTTCTCTCTTTTTTGTGTGTGTTAATTAAAAATATATCAAATTAAAGTTGGGTGTAGATAGCTGCATGGATAAAAATTAATAACTATGTTTAAATTCATTTATTTTAAAGAGTTAATTTCAGGCTATTTGTTTCGTGGTTAGGATGATGCTTGTGGAGGGATATATGGGTGTTTATATCAATGTAATGTGAAGCATTTTTAGCATACAGAGCAACGTGCCCAACTGAATGCATGACCCCAAAAAGGCAGTCATATCATTGAAATGGTTGCAGACAAATTTCCTGTGCCATAAAGCCCTTCTAGCTCTATGGACAGGGATTTATAAATCGGCAGAAAGACCACTCTTCCCCGTACATAGCACTCTTTAATTAATTTATATACATGATTCCTTCACCAGACAGATGCCCATTCCTGTACTGGATGAGGATCATGTCCTTCAAATAATATCACGCTGTCAGATGCACATTCCTGTCAATGTGATTTTATGCTAGCATCATATTATATTGGTTGCGACTATATATCTGGAAGCAGGCATTGGTTTGGCTATGAATTTTAGTCTGAGATTGAATGAGTGTTTTGATAAGTTTTTTTAAGTGAGAAATCTATGTAGCCTATCTATACTCAACATGCTAAAATAAATATTAAAATGTCCATCTGTGCAGTCTATTTAAAATAGTAATTTAAAAATGTTAAAATCTAAATATAAATTTTATTTCTCAATTTTAAATATAAATATTAGATACGTTCGTTAATAAATTTTTTTTGTGTGTTATTATTACTGGCAGTGGCTTATTTTATTAAATATTAATATATTTTAAGTTATATTAAGTTTCTGTGACTCCTTGAGCTAGTGGCAAGGGCAAACAATCAATAAAAGAAAAGTTGGATTTTTAACAGCGCGTATCTGCCTATCTATAAATTTTCTAGGTTCAAATGGCCTAGTGGCACCCTGTAGGGCAGATATGGTAAGACTTGATTGATCACCCACACTGTGACCGTTATAATATATATATAAAATAAAGAGTGGAAATGAAGAGATAATATCCATGTAAACAAATAACTTTTAACTTTTGATTCTACCACAAAAGTATCAATTACCACTAATTGATAATTTCTTAGTAATATCACAAAAGTTAAAAGCTAGATCTATTTACATGGGTATTATCTCCTCATTTCTATTCTTTATTATAATAACAATTCATGAGCATATTTAATTCAATCTTTAGGGTCTATATAAGTATATTGGACCATAAATAATGGTGAAATTCCACCTTTATTGTTTAGAATGAGATGTTTGATTGTTATCTATATTGGGATTGTCTAAGTGTTAATTGGTTTCTATTGATTACTTATAAACCCATTTAGCCTTGAACATTTTTACACTTATTATTTAAGAAATACTCTGGGTGCAATTTGAAAATTATAATTGCAATTTGTAATGTTATAATTGACTATTTATTAGTCTGCATTCAGAACAGGTTATATTTAGAGGTTTATTTCAAATTCTTAGTATCAATAATTTTAATCTTTGTGGTCAAGTTGCAATCATTAATGTCTTTATAAGTATATTGGATCATAAATAAAGGTGGATTCCATCTTTATGATAATGCTGAAGGCTACATGGGTTTTTAAGTAACCGTTAGAAACCAGTCAACACTTAGACAATCCCAATATACATAACAATCAACAATCTCAAATTGTTGTTGAAGTAATGTCCTTTTAACAATAAAGGAGGTTGCCTTGACAACAGTTTGAAATTATTGATTGTTAACTATATTGGGATTGTCTTAAGTGGTGACTGGTTTCTAATAGTTATATACATATATATTGAAAGATGTTTTGGAGTGAATTGTGAATGGAATTAAGAAGAATGCATAGAAAACATTGACATTGTTAGATGATATAAAAGATGGGAAATGTGGATTTGAAGAGCTGGGCAATAAAGAGAATGAACTGGGGAAAATGGTTGAATTAATGATGTGATTACTCTCTGAACCTGTTCATGTGACAGAATACTTTTGATGATATCATTATCAATTCTTTTTTATATCTAATATTCATTTTTTTAATGAATCATTTTTAAATGATTTTTTATTTCTTTTTATCTTCAAACATTACTGTCTCAGTTAAGTTTTAAATAGAATATTCAGTTTATGTTCCTATTGAGTTCAGTTAAATTTAATATTTCTTCTTATCTTTATACATTATCAGATCTCAGTTGAAATATCACAGATAAGTTGTTACTTTTTTGCACCTAACACTTTTGTTACACTTTAATAGAATATCAGTTATCTAATTGATTATAGTTAGTGTAAACAACTTTTCTAGTCAATTGTTTAAAGTGATTAGCAAGTTGATTGGAGTGTTTCTAAAAGTTCAGAATAGTTTTTTTATCTATCTAGCTTTACTTTAAAATGTATTACATGTGTAATAATCAATCATAACTTCTAGTGTTAAATGTATTAAAAACATTATTAACGTACATATTTTTTCAATCAAAATATAATCCAATTTCTGTATTTTTATTTCTACAAATTCCACAACTTTATGTCTCTTTCATTTTTTGTTTTTTTAAATCAAATTAAATCACAACAACATCATCTTTTTCATTTCTAACATTAAAACGTTTCATGACAATTTTAAATGCCTAATATTTTCTATGCCTTCCTCACACAATTTGCAGACTAAATCATCCATATTTTTCCATTTATGGGTATATTCCCTTGTTGCTAAAGATCCCATTTGAGCCTTAAACAGTAAACTATTTTCCTTGCTATTATAAATTAACTCGCACCCAATATTCCATTTACTTCTATATATATTTAAAATCTTTTTACTCTCCATACTATTTCTCTTTCTCTAAAGCTCCCTATTCTTTATTAATGGATCTATTCTTCTATCCCATTCCTTAACACTATAACATTCAACAATTCTCCTAATACAATCATCCCACCTTTTGTATAAGTATACTGACAAATTCTTTATCCAAATCTGCATATTGTATTACCTTTCTCACCCATCTGGTTGCCTGCCCTTTATTCATAACCCAATTAAATACTATTTTGGCTATACTTTTATTATCCATAATCTGCAATCTACCAAACATTTTCATTTTGATTTTTGGCATCTCTCATACAAAAACTTGACTATCCCATTTCTCCTTGAATTGCCTCCTTTGCCATCCACACATCTGCATCTAACATGTCTTCCTACTTCAGTTTGTACTTTTTTTAGCCCATTTACTAACACATGATGCACTTTTACCATATGTTAACCCTGTGACAGCCCCTCCCTTCCATACAATTCTAGCTACATCATATTTATTATATGAGAACACTTAATTTCTTTATCAATCCCTTTCTTTTCTTTGCTTCATTTATCATTTTTTTCTTCCATTCATCTAAGTAATTTCTCTGATTATTTAAGACGATTCCCAAATAGTTATATCTATTCACCACACTTAAATTTATATCCCCCAATAAAAATTCTTCTCTTTCCCCAGTATTAATCATCATTACTTTTGATTTTTCTTCACTAAATTTAATCCCCATATATTTACCCACCTTTGCACATGTCCTGAGCATAACTTCCATATTTTCCCTTTTTTCTGCACACAAAAAGACACCATCTGCAAATAAAAGACCTGATAATATATATACGCCCTTGCGACCTATTAATTGTATCTCTACCCCTCTTTCTAGTCTTTCTATTGCTCTCTCCATTTCTCTCAAATACAATAAAAACAAATAGGTGAGATAGGGCATCCTTGCCTTAGACCCACCCCATTTTTAACATTAACTGATTCTATATTCCTGAATTGATATGTATAGTAATTATTTTCATATAATTTCTTAATAATATCCACTAAAGCTCCATACATGAATCTATTTCTATTTACCCTATCATATGCCTTCTCTATAAAAACCATATATAACTGTCTACCTGTATTCCTACTCATATTCATAAATTGTGTAGCTATAAATAAATTATCTCCTATACACTTATCTGATCGAAAACCTCCTTGCATTTTCCCCACTATATTATTTTCATTCATCCATTTTGCAACACTTTCAGCCACCATATATGAGAAAACTTTATATAGCACTGGCATTACTGCTATCGGTCTATAATTGTTTAACTTTCTATAATCCTTACCTTCCTATGCCTTAAATTCATTACCGGCCATCCATTCAAATCTCTTCTTTTCACCTTTCAATTTCTTACCTGTCTCATTTAGTTCATTTTATGTAAATTGTATATTCCCATTACCATATGCTTTCATGTTTGCTATCACTCTATACTTCACATCTAACACTTTTTATATATTCACTACATGTTTGTTTATCTCTAATTCTTTTCTAGAGCTAGCTACACTCTATTCCCTCATCATCTAATAATACAGTTTCTCTCTCCCCTATATTCTTTCTTTTAATGTATTTCCAAAAATTTTTACTACCATCTCTTCCACTTTTATTAATATCCTCCAACAGTTTACTATTCAATTTAATTCTCTATATATAATTATCTATTTTAGCTAACTTCTACTTTTCTACATACTTTTCCAATTTAGCATTAACATCTTTTTCATTTTCTTTTTTCTTAATAGCACACATATTCTCTGCATTCTTTTTTTCCTCTCTTTTACACTTTTTAATAACTCTCACTTTCCTATTACTTTTATTCTTCTGAATATTCTCACCTAAAACCCTGCTTAACCACTTTTTCCATTTTACCACACCAGTTCTTATACTCATCCCCAACTGACTCTTCCATGGCTTCTACAACTTTTATTTTATACTCTTCTAACTTATTCTTATTATTCACTCTCCATTCACATCTTTCACTATCCTTTCTACTTTTATTACTATTTTCCATCACATTACTAACCATTTCTATTATAAAGAAGTTATGAACACTATTACATACTCTCTCTTCATTATCAAACACCTTAATTTTCTGTACTTTATTCATTCTCTCTTTCTCTACTAATACACAATCTATTATGTGGAATATACTATTTCTAGATCATCAGTATTTTCCCTCATAAATATTTGATAAATTTCCCATGTTCAAATTCACTCTGACAAAAACTCTTCAAAAGCTGTTCATTCTTATTACCTACATCATATTTAAATATTTTTTTTGACATAACTCTTTTACTACCACCACCACCCCTTTTTTCTTTTCTATTTATACCCTGCCATATCAAGTCTTCCAGAATATGTTCTTCTTCTCTTAGATGTATTTCTACTACTGCTAATACCTCAAGCTCTTCATTTTTAATTGCTTTGTTTAATTCCAGCTATTTGTCTGGTCTCCTACCATCTTGCATATTCAAATACCCAATTTTAATAATTTCTTCTTTCCTAACTATTCTTTTATAAATTCTTTTAACCCTTTCTTCTCCATTACATTTATAAATAACTTGCTTACCATTAGTTTTACAAACCCATTCCCTCTCCACACCTACATTTATATCTAAATCAGCTACCCTTTGATTATTTCTTACTTCCTGCCCATTCTTCTTCTTTTTGATAACACTGCCACTTAAAACCCTACCCCCCTTTATAAGTTTTCTGAGCTATATTCTTTATAAATCAAACTTCCTAAAATTTCACTTCCTTGTTTTTCTAAGTGCAATTCAGTTTTACTATATAACTCCCTCTTTCCAATAAAAAAAATCCCACACATCCACAAACATGACATCATTTCTCTCACATGATTTTTTCAATCTCTCATTTATAGAACATGCCCTATTTAACATATCTCTTGTCAAATCTTGGTAATAATCCAACTATTCATTCTCTTCCTTTAATCTTACTCAAATTTCTAATCAATTCTATGTATTCATTATTCTCACTGATGGTTCTGACAAATTATTAGTCCCTACCATAACATACACATCTCTACTCTCTTGCTTCTTTACTTTATCTGTAACATCTCTAATTCTAGCTTCAGACTAACATACTCTTATATAACCCTCACATGATTATCATTTCTTATGCTTGCTTATAACTGTTATTAAAACAGGCAAAACTCTATACATATTGCCACTCAGGGCAAGCCAGAGTAATCAATGGATGCCAGAAGACTTGTGCATAAAATCCCCATCTAGTGCCTACTCATCCAAAATCCCCAGACTAGTTTCTGCTGGAGGGTTGTATTAGATCCTAAGACCCAAGGCTACTCACTGATGAAGTCTACAAACCAGAAACTAGTCTGGGGATATTGGATGAGTAGGCACTAGATGTGAATTTTATGCACAAACCTTCTGGTATCCATTGATTACTCTGGTTTGCACTGAGTAATACATATAGTTTTGCCTGTTTTAATACTTTTACATACCTGTTTCTATTTTCCATTGCAATTATATCTCCACTTTCTCTAATTAATGAATCTCCTATCAATACTGTCTCATAATTTGCTTTCTTTGCTTCATCCATAACATTCTTTACCATCTTCTGGACTTTTATTTACTTCTTCCTTATTATTATTACTCAATAATTATTTCATTTGCTCACTTCATCTTTAATGATTTTAATTTTTTCTATATTCTTTACCTCTTTCTCTATTTTATTTATTCTTTGGCTAACCATCTCCATTTCACTACTAATTTTTCCACCCATATTTCCTGTCACTACACTACAACCATACTCTATCCTATCTTCCTCAATTACATTTTGCTCCATTTCTCCTGACTTTCTCTTTAAACTATCTACACTTAGAAACCATTTTTCACCTCTTTTAACACATTTACACACTGTCTACATAGCCATAAACCTGATGCATCCTTCCTAGTCTTATTTAAACATTTCAAGTGATAAAACTCTTCACATATTGTACTGTACCAGTCGAAAAACCCACCAAAAGAACTGCAAGTCGGATCCAAACTCAGGCGGTTCAAACTGAATTCAAAACCAACTCAACAGTTCAGATTAGTAGAAATCTACATCGACGGCACGGTGCTATGCGCCAAGAAACTAGCTCAATGGTTGGTGAGGATTAGAGACCCCTGAACTGACACTAATATCTGATAATAAACTGACTAAAATAATTTTAAATCGAATCATATGTATATGTTCGGGTTGCCAACACAGACAGCGAGTATTAACATTAAAATAATTATGAAAGAATTAAGAACTAAGAAACCAAGTGTGTTTAGAAAATATTTAATAATAATTTGTTTGGTTTGAATTTTGAATAAAGATTAAATTAATTACCTCTAGCCTTTAACCGAATTTATAATAATAATAATAAGAGTGGCGGTCCTTGTTATATGCCAATGAATATTACGCAATATTTGAAAGTCTAGGTCTATGCCCCCAACAAGGAATAAAAGGCAGATAAAGGTATTCATTAGTAAAGGAATTTATTAATCTAATTTTATACAAAAGAATGTGATATTTATTTTCACTTTCGCAAATCCATTCACCAAGAGCAAGTTACGTATTTAGGGCATAACTTTAATCTTTATTGGAAAAATTATTTAATTAAATATGACTGAAAATTTGTTCGACTTTAATTGAAATCACTTCATCATGAATTACGAGCATCAGAACGGGCTTTACTGGAACAGAGAGGTAACGGTGCTGACGAATTATGAGCTATAAAATGAAATGAAAGATAATAGCTAGTCAATGATCGAAGTCCTCTGGCGGCTTGCATCTGACAAGTCTTATGCCCTTTGACTAAGTGCTTTCTTCCTCGACAATTTAAAATAACAGAAATATTATCACCGACCAGCCTGACGGAGCGGAAGATTGCCCTATGTCAGCAACGTTCGAAGATGATGACTTGATAGTCATCGTTTGAAAAATAAAACCCAATTATAGAATGCTCTACATGATGACTTGATCAATTTAATCAAAGTCAAACGAGCTTTTAACGAAAACTATTTTAAAGTATTTGTAACTCATATTAATTATGCCCCAATCATCGTGCCTTCCTGAATCTTAATAGCGAGTAACAGAAATTTAAATTAGAATATATTTGATTCCTTTATCGGCCCTTTTGCAATAAAAACATTTTAAGATTATATTTGAATAAATAAATATTAGTGGAACGAGAAAATAGCGGTGGCATAGATTAGAAACGGAGCTAATAATTTATTATTAGCCAATTATAAAAATAACACACATTTAATAATTTCTTTCGACTCGATGATTGATAGAACTGTATAAATCTAGTTCTAATGGGCGAGAATTATTATCAGATTTAATATTATATTTTCTACATAAGGCAAATAGAACAAAGGTGTTTATCAAGTCGAAAGATTATTGGCATATAATTAAAGTAACAACATTAATAAATTACACAAATATATATATATATATATATAATATAATAAATGAACTGCCAAGTAAGAAAATAGAAAGTTAAAGACTAGAAGTTGAGAGAATTACGATATAATAGCATAAATAAAAGTAAGTTTACACAGAGATTATGACATTTATAGAATGAAAAGAGCACTTAAAGGGAGTGTAAAGTAAAGTTCAGAACTGTCCAGAAAGTTTAAGGTTCATTATGGAAATATATTACCCATTTCTTCCGGGCTTGATCCTTAGGTTACACGTCCAAGTTGGTAAAAATGTAGGCACCATTTGATTGATTACTTGAACAGCATTTTATTTGATTTTGGCAGCATGATTTGTCTGGAAAAGATTCACCAGCTCCATTGAAGATTTTCAGGGGACTTCAGGAACAATAGCCAGATTCCTGACGTTTAGCCCCTTACCATGATAGGAACACTTTTTGAATTCATGATTTTGAACAGTACATAATTTACTGGCACTTTTCTGCAACAAAGATGGCTTCTCTTCCTCTCCAAACTTTTCAGAGCTATATATATCTGTCCTCTGATGCCTTCAGGCTAGCGCTTCTTTCGTTATCAATGTTTTTAGATTTACTGGTTGTTTTTAGATACATTCCTTCGATAAGGCTTTCAAACTCATTAACTTGAATTCATTTTCTAATTAGAAAATGAATTCTTAAAATCAGAAAATGATTTTAATTAGGAAATCCTTATCTTTTTTCTAATTAATAAAACTTTAACTGTTGTTTTTGGAAAGGGAAAATCTGAAAGCTTATCGAAAGAATGTAGCTTTTAATCAATAAAACTTTAACAAATTATTTAAAAATAAAATCAAACATTCCCGACGCAATGAAACTTTTAAACAATTATATATATTTAAATATTTACAAATATATACGCACAATCCACGCAGTTATAATATATAAATTCATGAATAATTCTATCATGAATTTATTAATAGAATTGGTCAATTTAAATCTGAAACTAATTAATTTTAATACGCATTTATGAAATAAGTTATTCTTTATGGAAATTAGCGTGGATTGAACGTATAAAGCCCCATTGCATCGGAAATTTAAGGTTAGTACTAGGGTTTGAAGTGGGCTTATGGCTAGATGTCATGAAGCTAGGATCGAACTCAGATCCGACTGCTTCAGCACACTACCACAGTATGCCTAATTTCTTTCTGACCATTATATATGCATTGTGGAATACAAATGCAATCCATATTCCTTATTTTCCATGTCACCTACTCTATATTTGACTTTATACTATCTCTCCTACCCCTCAAACCCCTTTGCATGGAAGGATAAAAACTTTACTTTCAATGATGATCAATCCATAACCACGTGTTTTCCAACTGTATGCCTCCAAAACATTATCTTTTTCCTCAAATAAATCACTCCCTTTCTTAAATTAAAAAAAAAAATTTTTTTTAATAGCAAACTTACTAAAAAAAAACAATTAATCTTACATGCAACTCAGTTATAAAATATCCTTACATTAACACACATTCAAAAAAAAATTTTTTTTTTTACTTCTATATTTAAAATGATAAACAAAGCACTTTCTAATGTTAATAAGTCCCGATCTTTCCAAATTCAATTATATCTATCTCTCGTAATCACAATTTACTTTTACTTTCATACAATAAGTAAACAATCTTTGTATCGATGATCTCAGATGATTAATCACATAAAAAAGTTCAACTTAGCTTTCAGCACAGAATAAAAACGTCAGCATAGGAAAATAGCTTTGTTAAGCTAAGTGTAGTGAATTGATATAACTATTTGGGGATCATCTTAAGTAATCAGAAAATTGCTTGGATGAATGGTAAAAAAAATTGATAAATCAAGCAAAGAAATGAAAAGGATTGATAAAGAAATTAACAGTGTTTTCATATAATAAATATGATGTAGCTAGAAATGTATGGGAGTGTTGGTAGCAAGGTTAACATATGGTAACAATGCATTATGTGTTAGTAAAGGGGTATTAGATTACTTGGAAAAAGTACAAAGAGAAGTAGGAAGACATGCATTAGATGCAGATGTGTGGATGACAAAAGAGGCAATTCAAAGAGAAATGGTATGGTCAAGTTTTTATATGAGGGATGCAAAAAGCAAAATGAAAATGTTAGGTAGATTGCAGTTTATGAATAATAAAAGAATAGCCAAAATTGTATTTAATTGGGTTATGAATACAGGGCAGGTAACAAAATGGGTGAAGAAGGTAATGTGAAATGCAGAAGATTTGGATAAAGAATTTATGTCAGTATACTTGTACAAAAGAGGGAATGATTGTGTTAGGAGAATTGTCGAGTGTTATAGTGGTAAGGAATAGAATAGAAGAATAGATGCATTAATAAAAAACAGGGAGATGGAGAACTAGTATGGAGAGTAAAAAGAGTTTAAATATATACAGAAGTAAATGGAATATTAGGTGTGAATTAATTTGTGATAATAGCAAGGAAAGTAGTTTACTGTTTAAGGCTCAAATGGAATCTTTAGCAACAGGGGATTATACACGTAAATGGAAAAATGTGGGTGATTTAGTCTGCAAGTTGTGTTAGGAAGGCATAGAAAATATTAGGCATCTGTTAATTAAATGTAGGGTACAAATAATAAAGTTATGGAAAAATAAATATAAGGAAAGTGATTATACAGAAAATGGGTTATTGATTTTTATGCTGGGTTTGGGAAAAGATAAGGGAGAGTTAGATATAAAAGCCATGTAGTTAACAAAGATTATGTTGTGGAAATGGGATGGAGCAGGAAACGGGAAAACTTAGGCTGAGGAATGTAAAGGGAAGGTATAGTGGCTAACAGGTTTCTCTGGGCATTGTTGCTGAGAGATTCCTGTTTCCATATAAGGAGAAGTCACAGTGCATCATATTACAACCACATCACATATCAGCAAGCATGCCATCTTATTTTGATTCTGGAATCTTCATGAACAAACCTGTGTCAAATACTCATTTCAGATTTTTGGCTAACTATTCATACAACAGTAAAGTTTTTGATACAATATAAAAATAATAAAAATATTTTGGTAATATTTTATTTTATTTTTTGTTACTACTAAATTGTTTAATTTTCATTTTATCACTTTGTAAATTTTCTTAAATTTTTTAAAAATTTCTAATTTATGCTTAGAAAATATTTTATATCATAAAATAGTGTATCATCAAAATTTCTAAAGAAAAAATTAAGATAAAGATACATATGCTTCCAATGTAACCCAAATAAATAAACTAGATCATGTAAGCCTAAATTTTTCTACACAATAATGTCACTTAATGCACTGCTCCCAGATCCTGCAGTGAGAGATCCCCTTAAGAGACATCTAGTAGCAGAAGAATGTACTACAGCCAGATTGTCTGCTTTCCAGAAAACAATTCCAGTTATTCTTGAGAATTCCTCTGTACATATACAGTATTTTTATATAATTAATTTCTTTGGCAATAATCATATAATATGGTTTACCTGTTAGAGGAAAATTGAAATGAAAAAATAGTTTACAAATAAACAACATTTGAAAAAAAAGTGTGTTAATTTATATATATATATTTAATTAATGGGCTATATTTAAATAAAAAAATGGTGAAATACTTATTAATAAGTATTGATATGTAACAAATTAAAAAAAAAAAAAAAACAAGAAATAGAAATGAAAACATTTATTTTGTTTTCACTGAAATAATTTTTCAAATTCTCAATCATGACATAATTTTGTAATGCAAAATTCTACTACATAATGTTTTGCAACATAGGCTGTTAGTTATTATCATATGCCATTGATAATTAAGTATTACAATAAGGCCAAGATTGTAATGATTATTGAAAGAACATTTGGTAAAATTATTGAAATGGAAACTTTCATTTTTAACGGACAGAATTAATGTTTGAAGATTTACGAAATTTATTTGTCTCTTTTCCTAAAGGCTTATATCCTGTTTCACTAGTTATTTCATAATTCCAAAGAACAATGAGAGTTTAATAGATAAAACTTTTGAGAACATCATGTGACACCATAACAATTAATGTAATCGAAAGCAGTCAAAAATTATTAAGAAAAGCAAATCTGATTGTTCAGAAATTTTATTTGTCTACAATAAAATAATTAACCTTGCTGCCAGTTTTAGTCTTTAAGTTTAAACATGAATTAGATGGGCATAGATGTAGCCATTACTAATTGTCATATTGAATTATAAAACCTGAACTTTTATTAAAACAGGCAAAGCTCTCTATATGTATGGCCACCCAGTGCAAGGCAGAGTAATCAATGGATGTAGGAAGGTTTGTGCATAAAATCCCCATCTAGTGCCTACTCATCCAATATCCCCATACTAGTTTCTGGCTTGTGGCCTCCATTGATTACTCTGGCTTGCACTGAGTGGCAATATGTATAGAGAGTTTTGCCTATTTTAATAACAGTTAAGAGCAAGCATAAGAAATAGTGATCATGTGATGTTGGATGAGGTACATTATAGTAATAATATTATTTATATTATATAAATGTTAAAATATCACTATATTATCAACATAAATTATGGTGTTAACTATGACCATAAATGCCATTATTCTCTTCTGTAATTTATTCACAAAATGTATATGTAAATGGATCATTAAAATGTTCCTCTCGAGATTTGGAACAAACCTAATACTCTATATGCTTTCAAATACAGATGCCCTATTTCTGATATTTAGAATTCCAAAAAACAATGCAAGTTTATCAAGCTGAAAATTTAAGAGCACTGGTTGACACCAGGCCAACTCACATAATGATCAAAAGAATTCACAAAATCAAGATGAAAAACAAAAAATTTAATCATGTTTCCTTATTCTAATTAATAAGTTTCTTGAGGTTCTTAGATTGTGTGTGTAATTAGTCCATTTACCATAATACTTCAATTAGATGATTGTTAATAAGATCTGAACAAATACTTTTTTATCTAAAAATTTTTATAAACAAAGTCTTTGAACAGCTTGCAATTTCCTTTGGATAAAAAAGTGTTGTTATTATTATTAAGTTGAAATTATGGTCACATAGACAAGTAAATACTCTGTAGACCAATGATGGCTAACCTATGGCACACGTGCCAGAGATGGCACGTTCGTATTTTTTACTGGCACACAAACTATTTACATATCGTAATTTTCTATGCTTTAAATTATTCAATATATTTTTTGTTGCTAAAATCTGTACTAATAAAAATTTACTGTAAACTAAAAGTAAAATAAATAATTATAATATTATATTAGAATTCAAATTACCATTAAACTCTGATTAGAAGCAATAAATTACTAAATTTGAAATATATATGTGGGTATGATATTTTAAGTCAAATAAAGTGATAACAGTATACTGTGGTATGATTCCAATAAAACTAGAAAGTAAACTCAGTAAAATGTTTTATAATTCTTTGAAATATTTTTTTAAAATCTAAAGTAAAAGTAATAAAATGGTTTTCTGTCCTAATCTTTTTTGATCTAAACATGTTGACACCATTCATTTTTTTAACATAATCAAAATTGCGAATAAAGGAATGAAATGCGTAATCAGTGACATCAAACAAATTTGTTATTTTTTGCTTGAAGTTTTGTTGTAAAGTGAAATGTAAGGATAATCATATATTTTAACATATAATAAATCTTTGATTTATAAAATTATTAAAGCTCATTTAAATTTACTTTTAAATAAATTTGTTATCATTATATTAATATGATTTATCCAAACTGCTTCAAACACTTTTTAGCAAAACTCTTTATTTGTACATATATATACACTTACATTATTTGTACATATATATACACTTACGTTTCGACTGACCTGCAGTCTTCTTCAGAGCAAGTTTAAACTTGCTCTGAAGAAGACTGCAGGTCAGTCGAAACGTAAGTGTATATATATGTACAAATAAAGAGTTTTGCTAAAAAGTGTTTGAAGCAGTTTGGATAAATTATATTTATAGGATATTACGGCAAAAATAAAGAAAAGTGTGATTTTGATATATTAATATGACTAGTGAAAATAAAAAAAACAAAAATTGTCAAGCAGTAGAGAATTTCAAAATTAATAGACTGATGAGTATGGAATGATTAAACAAAGGCACCAAGGCAGTATGTGTTTTATGTTCTGGAACAGTCATATTGAGAACATCATCGGTAAAATAACATTATGAGACCAATCATAAATCGCTCTGTGAAAAAAGTAAAGATGAACAAAAAGAATATATTGTCCAAGCATTTAAAAATATAAATATTCAATCAATATCTATGATGAAATTTGATCAAAAATCATTCAAATATAAAACTGCTGCTATTTTTTTATTTCAAATGTAATTGCCAAACACAGGAAACCTTTTAATGATAGAGAATATATGAAAAAAGCTAGGATAAAATGTGCACCAGTTCTTTTTGAAGATTTTGAAAAGAAAGCAAAAATTATTCAGAGAATAAAAGATTTACCATTGGCTAGAAATAAAGTTAAAGAAAGAATCCTGCTAATGATTAACAATATAACTTACCAACAAAAAAAAAGATATAAAATCTTCTAGTTTAATTTCTCTCTGCCTTAATAAAAGTACAGACATAAATGGATCCACTCATTTGGCTATTTTTATTCACTATTGTGTTGGGAATAATATCAAAGAAAAATTGATCAGTTTAACCTCATTAGTAACAACAACAAAAGGAATCGATATTTGCAATGAAGTTTTTAATGTACTCACTGTAAAAGAAATAGATGTTGCCAAAATTGTATCAGTAACTACAGATGGTGCTCAAAGCATGACTGGAAAAGAAAATGATTTCCTCACTTTATTTACCAACCGTATTGGACATTCAATTTTAGGTTTTCATTGCATTATACATCAGCAAGTTTTATGCAGGAAGGCCAGATTTAAGCCACTGGATGATGTTATGAACATTGTGACTAAATTAGTCAATTTTATATCTACACAAGCTCTAAATAAATGAAATTTTTTAAATTTATTGAGTGAGGTGAACTCGGTATACAGTGTTTTATTTATGTACAACAATGTCCGATGGTTAAGTCAAGGAAAACTTTTTCAAAGATTTGTTAGGTGTTTAGATGAAATTAGACTTTTATGTAATAAGAAAATAATTGAAAAATATAATAAATTAATGGATGTTGAATGGCTTTCGAGATTAATGTTTTTTACTGATATGTGTTCACATCTAAATGAATTAAATGTGAAACTTCAAGTTTATAATAAGACAATTGTTGTCATGTTTGATTTAATCAAAACATTTGAAATTAAATTAGATATTTTCAACCATGATGTTATTTCTTACACCTCAAAAATTTTCCAAATATAAAAAAAATCTTGACTGATTTAGAATTTCATGAGAAGCCAGATCAAGTAATATTGATGCACGAATTTTGTGCTGTTATTCAATTGATAATTGATGAATTTTCTTTAATATTTACATAGTTCAGACAATTTTCAGAAAACGTCAAAATTTATTTTATACCCAGAAATAATATCAATGGACAGTTTCAAGTTAGAAATTTTTGAGTGGCTTAATTTGAAAGATATGGAAATGCAATCAGTCAACTTTCAATCCAGTTCTTTGAAAGATATGGAAATCAGTCAACTTTCAATCCAGTTATTTGAAAGATATGGAAATGCAATCAGTCAACTTTCAATCCAGTTATATATGGAAACAGAAATTTGTTAATTTGAGGAGTAAGTTAGAAACAATGGAAATTGATCGATTATTGGACACATGTAAAGAGAATGCTGAAAAAGAACTATTGGCTGTCTGGAATGCTATTCCTGAAACATTTAATTGTTTAAAAAAATTAGTGACCTCTATATTATCAATTTTCCCTTTTACATATGCATGTGAATCATTATTGTTTTCAGATATGACAGTTTGAGAAATAGAATGGCAGATGAATCTAGTTCAGCATGTACATTATTAAAGGTGACAACATTTGATATCCAATATATAATAGCAAAAATCTCATTAAATAACATCTATTTATATTGATTTTAACTCAGACTTTCACACGACCCACCACTCTCAGTGCCATCTCATATTGCTGAGGCACACGATCACACACATGCCGAAAAGACAAACAATTACCAACATACATATTTCATGCTAAACCAGCAATCATCAGCTGGTCCAGATTACCATCCTCACATATATATAATCAGATGGCACTGAGAGTGGTGGGTCGTGTGAAAGTCTGAGTTCGAATCCTGCATATATTACATATATATTGAAACAGTAAGATTCGTATTCGAATCTTAAGTTTCACCTTTTTCTGTCGTCTCTCACTGACCGGTCTATCCCGCCCAAATTTAAACTTTTTGATATCGAATTGTGTGTGTAACAATATTAAAAATGTATAAATATATGTAGAATTCAGCATAAACATGCACACATTTCGATCTCAAATTAAACGCAATAAATAGGGATAAAATAATATAATTTAGATTTCTTTTAGTTATATAATTTTGTATAATTTTAATCATTTATTTTGGATTATAAAGTTCGTATTTATTGCTTTGTTTAAATTTCATTTAATAATAATTCTAAAAAAATATCTGATGTAATATTTAATTAAAAGTTAAAATAATCTTATGTTCCCTTTTTGTTTTTGAAATTTAAAAGCATCGGTCAGTGATAGATAATAGATTAATTAAAGAAAAATTCCCCAAAATGTAATTAGTAAATGTAAAATGTAAACAATAGAACAGCAGCTTTCTTTAATTAAAAACCAACAAAATGCATTGATTATCCTCAGGGCAGATTAAGTAGAACCTAAAAATATCTTAACAAAAATGTGAAAGATCAAGATAAAAAAAGAGGCCATCTTAGACTTGCTGGAGACATTCACTTAAACTTTAGCTTTGCTCTCGATCACTGAGAGTCTCCAAAAATAATAAAAATAATTTGTTCCTGCCAAGGTATGACCGAGTAAAGCACCTAGATTATTCTCCATCGGGAGATGGCCTATCGGATGCTGAACTTTCCATTGCCCGTCATAAATTCACCATGAAGATCTGCTGCCTGAAATGAATGAGAAAGCTGCTGCTGCCATGAAATTAAATGAATATCTAAATACAAGAAAGACTTGCCACTCGTGAACTTTTTGCTGCTAAATTAATGGAATCAGAAAACTTCTTATAAAACAGGTACCTGTCTGTGTTCAAACTCTAGAGTACTCTAATAATATGCTATAGCTCTTCTTCATACTACTTATCTAAATTTATAAAATGTAAAAACTATCATATGTATAACTAAAACTGAATAATTAACTTAATGTGTAAATTTCTCTACTAATCTAGCTTACCTCATTCTGTCTTGGGTGCGTATTTCTATAATCTACATTTCTATCTATAGTTATTATTTAATTATTGCATGCTCATAATTATTTCAATTTTCAAAGTTTAAATCTATGATCGCTTAAAACAATGAATGCGTGTCAAATTTTCATTAATATTTACTTTCTTTAATAACTTAACTTTCATATAAATCGACACGCATTCAATGCTTCATTTATTGTAATGCAGGGGTCTACTACTTCGCAAATGGCTGACGTATTAGTTATAATAACTCCCAGTTTATATATATTTTGTATTTATTAAATTTAATGAATAATTCTAGAAAATCCCATTTCTTTGAGAGTCACCAGAGTTCTTGAGTAAATGTTGGTAATGTAGGGCCAAGTCAGAAATCTATTTAAATCTCATCATAACCGTTTATACAGTATACATGTGTTACATTTTAGAGACGCGATGACCCATTCCGCCGTGAAATTTCCGGATTCTTCAGGGTTGAAATTAACCCCAGTCGTCCTACACAAGCGGGCATAATGGGTGCTCCCGTAGGATTTGACAATGTCATGCAGCCAGCCGGCAAATTGCGCCACGTACCGCTTGTCCCTGGTTATGCTTATGTGACACCTTACTTCGTCGGGCCGAGGCAGAGACCAGTCTGACATTCTTATAAACCCATTCGCGGCATTGCAGTTTCGATATACTGCCATTCCATATCGCCTTTCTAAAGCGTACCACGTGTTCCTTTACTTCATTTTATTATTCTATATATATCACTCCGCCTCTGCATTATCTTCATAATTCACTCTCAAATAAATGTTTGCCCTTAGTTATAAATAAATATTTTAATTAAATAAATATATGTCTGCCATTACTCTTATAACCCATACTTTAGACTCTTGCATTGCAAAGGTATAAATCCCTCCAGGCATGCATTAGAAATACTCACTCGAGAATTTTAGGTAGCTAGATTACGCCTTCAAATAAATGTATTCCTTTTGTAAACATTACAGTATCGGAAATACCGCTACTGAAATCCTCAATATAAAATAATGTCTAAATAAATAAATGTATTCTTTAAAATATAATCATGTCGCAAATCCCGCTACTGAAGCTGTTAGTCCATAAAATATTATTAGATTGTTTTATTAAAATGTATTAATAAATAATTTTAAACTATACGTCTGCAATTACGTTTCATTTATTCGATACCCATTCTATCTAATATTTCCTCGATTATGTAAATATGAATGTTTAATTAATATTAGTTTGATTATTGGCTAACTCGAGAATAAAATCATGAGTCTCTTGCATATCCCTGACCACCGTGCCTAAGGAAATATTTACTAATGTCGCATCAGATGCGTTGTTTCGTGGATTGTATTGTGGAACCGATAAACTATGTTCGAACTCAGTACCACGGGTGGCTTCGCTACTCGATGGTGCTGCTGTTCTGTATGGTGGTCGAATTCTGCACTATGTTTACGAGTCACACGTTTTCTGACCGTTACATAGTTAAATTTTTTTTTTAGCGTTTGGCGCTTTCCAACGTGGAGCGTTCGATACAAAAAACCCATATATACCCTGAGCAAAATATAACGCATATAAATTTCTTTTAGCGTTCATTACTCGAGTTAGCTAATTATTCTATATATATACGATTTTGTTTTGATAAAAATAATGAAAAAAAATAAATCGAGTGAAATAATGTGGGTCGAGTGAATGAAAGGACAGCAGGCGTAATAACAAATTTAAGGAAAGCAGGGATGTGTGTGTAATTTAAGAAGGAACGAAAATACTCGGATCTAATGAAATATTTTGCTTTATATATATATGTCAAAAAAAAAAAAGTAATCAGTCGTTAAATGAGAAAGCAAGTAGCATTGAATTTTTTTTTATTAAAACACCGTTATATATATAGCATAGACAGCAGAAGCTTGTTATATATGTTAATAGTAAATATTTTGTTAAAGTACAAATATATATATCATAGACAGCAGTAGCTTATTATACGCGTTACCAGTAGTTCGCTATAATATATATGTTAAATATGTTAAACGCAGCAATATAGAGATAGGGCAATGTAGAGTAGGTGAGGGCAGCGAAAGAGTGTTATAGGGCCAATATACCGGTGGGGAGTAGTCAAATGCTACTAGTATAAAATAAATAATATTAAGAAAAATGGAAGCAGAAAATGATAGAATAGCATCAATGAACTTCAGTCTAAGGTTACTTGAAATATTTAGAGAGAGTAAAGAAGGATGGAGGAAAATACGTGAGGAAGCGAGAAGAAGATATGAAGAACCAAAAACGAGTCAGGAAGAGGAGGAGATACGAGTTAGGGAGCATCAGAAAATTGATAGGGATATGTTGGTGTATCTTGAAATGATCAACGAACATTATGGAATATCCCCAGTTAGTAAAAAGGAAGAAGAAATTAAAGATATGGAAAAGGAAAGGGAATTAGAAATACTTGACAAACCGATGATAGTAGAAGGGCAAGCAGATAGTGTAGTAAATATGAAAAAGTGTGATGAGCAAAGAAACCTCATTCCAGCCGATGAAGGCCCACAAGAACCGGAGAAGGAAGTCAGCATTAAAGAAGAGACGAAGGTGGACACTGGCATGACACCAACACGTTTGCATTTTGGTAAAGCGGACTCATTACTGATCAAGACGCCATTACCCATGGATGAACGTGAAATCAATATTGAAACTGACAGACGCAAGGCACACCGCTGCCTTACAGAAAGGGCAGAACGGAAAAAACGAGCAGATCGGAGAAGCCAACATTTCCAGGCCGGGAACTATGTTTGGGTATGGAACTATCAACAGAGTAACCGAGATAAAAGAGTATATAAAAAGTTCTTTCCTTTGTACCGGGGACCCTTTATTATTGATCGCACATGTGGCCCAAATGCATATTTATTAAAAGATGGAGATACCATAAAAGGGACATATAATGCCCGTAAGCTCAAACCATGTAGGTATTATCCACCGGACCCGGGGTTGTAAAAATATTAGACTATTAGGACGGATTAAACGTATATGAAAATATTAAAATGAACTTGACATAATGAACTTGGTTGAATGGATTGTACTTTAGTCAAATAGGGTTTTAGATAGAAATTTTATTATATATATTGTTGTTTTAATTACTATTACTCTTAAAAAAAAATTTTTTTTATTATACTAACTAATCCTATTCTAAGAATTTTTTATATATATATATTCAGTTTAACTAATTATTACTATGATTTTAACCAGACACGGCCAAATTAGGCCATTTTAATTAAACTATAAATTCTAGATCCGGGTATTTAAATTGTTCGTTGCTTCATGTAATCTCTGCTTTCTATATTTCAATATATCTGTAAAAAAAAAAATAATAATAATTTTTCTCGTATTTAAATTATGTAATGTAAAAATTTTTTTTTCTTCTCTTTCTTGCCTCCTTAGTCCTTCCTTAATTGTTCACGGGAAGTACGGGGAAATGAAACAGTAAGATTCGTATTCGAATCTTAAGTTTCACCTTTTTCTGTCGTCTCTCACTGACCGGTCTATCCCGCCCAAATTTAAACTTTTTGATATCGAATTGTGTGTGTAACAATATTAAAAATGTATAAATATATGTAGAATTCAGCATAAACACGCACACATTTCGATCTCAAATTAAACGCAATAAATAGGGATAAAATAATATAATTTAGATTTCTTTTAGTTATATAATTTTGTATAATTTTAATCATTTATTTTGGATTATAAAGTTCGTATTTATTGCTTTGTTTAAATTTCATTTAATAATAATTCTAAAAATATCTGATGTAATATTTAATTAAAAGTTAAAATAATCTTATGTTCCCTTTTTGTTTTTGAAATTTAAAAGCATCGGTCAGTGATAGATAATAGATTAATTAAAGAAAAATTCCCCAAAATGTAATTAGTAAATGTAAAATGTAAACAATAGAACGGCAGCTTTCTTTAATTAAAAACCAACTAAATGCATTGATTATCCTCAGGGCAGATTAAGTAGAACCTAAAAATATCTTAACAAAAATGTGAAAGATCAAGATAAAAAAAGAGGCCATCTTAGACTTGCTGGAGACATTCACTTAAACTTTAGCTTTGCTCTCGATCACTGAGAGTCTCCAAAAATAATAAAAATAATTTGTTCCTGCCAAGGTATGACCGAGTAAAGCACCTAGATTATTCTCCATCGGGAGATGGCCTATCGGATGCTGAACTTTCCATTGCCCGTCATAAATTCACCATGAAGATCTGCTGCCTGAAATGAATGAGAAAGCTGCTGCTGCCATGAAATTAAATGAATATCTAAATACAAGAAAGACTTGCCACTCGTGAACTTTTTGCTGCTAAACTAATGGAATCAGAAAACTTCTTATAAAACAGGTACCTGTCTGTGTTCAAACTCTAGAGTACTCTAATAATATGCTATAGCTCTTCTTCATATTACTTATCTAAATTTATAAAATGTAAAAACTATCATTTGTATAACTAAAACTGAATAATTAACTTAATGTGTAAATTTCTCTACTAATCTAGCTTACCTCATTCTGTCTTGGGTGCGTATTTCTATAATCTACATTTCTATCTATAGTTATTATTTAATTATTGCATGCTCATAATTATTTCAATTTTCAAAGTTTAAATCTATGATCGCTTAAAACAATGAATGCGTGTCAAATTTTCATTAATATTTACTTTCTTTAATAACTTAACTTTCATATAAATCGACACGCATTCAATGCTTCATTTATTGTAATGCAGGGGTCTACTACTTCGCAAATGGCTGACGTATTAGTTATAATAACTCCCAGTTTATATATATTTTGTATTTATTAAATTTAATGAATAATTCTAGAAAATCCCATTTCTTTGAGAGTCGCCAGAGTTCTTGAGTAAATGTTGGTAATGTAGGGCCAAGTCAGAAATCTATTTAAATCTCATCATAACCGTTTATACAGTATACATGTGTTACGTTTTAGAGACGCGATGACCCATTCCGCCGTGAAATTTCCGGATTCTTCAGGGTTGAAATTAACCCCAGTCGTCCTACACAAGCGGGCATAATGGGTGCTCCCGTAGGATTTGACAATGTCATGCAGCCAGCCGGCAAATTGCGCCACGTACCGCTTGTCCCTGGTTATGCTTATGTGACACCTTACTTCGTCGGGCCGCGGCAGAGACCAGTCTGACATTCTTATAAACCCATTCGCGGCCTTGCAGTTTCGATATACTGCCATTCCATATCGCCTTTCTAAAGCGTACCACGTGTTCCTTTACTTCGTTTTATTATTCTATATATATCACTCCGCCTCTGCATTATCTTCATAATTCACTCTCAAATAAATGTTTGCCCTTAGTTATAAATAAATATTTTAATTAAATAAATATATGTCTGCCATTACTCTTATAACCCATACTTTAGACTCTTGCATTGCAAAGGTATAAATCCCTCCATGCATGCATTAGAAATACTCACTCGAGAATTTTAGGTAGCTAGATTACGCCTTCAAATAAATGTATTCCTTTTGTAAACATTACAGTATCGGAAATACCGCTACTGAAATCCTCAATATAAAATAATGTCTAAATAAATAAATGTATTCTTTAAAATATAATCATGTCGCAAATCCCGCTACTGAAGCTGTTAGTCCATAAAATATTATTAGATTGTTTTATTAAAATGTATTAATAAATAATTTTAAACTATACGTCTGCAATTACGTTTCATTTATTCGATACCCATTCTATCTAATATTTCCTCGATTATGTAAATATGAATGTTTAATTAATATTAGTTTGATTATTGGCTAACTCGAGAATAAAATCATGAGTCTCTTGCATATCCCTGACCACCGTGCCTAAGGAAATATTTACTAATGTCGCATCAGATGCGTTGTTTCGTGAATTGTATTGTGGAACCGATAAACTATGTTCGAACTCAGTACCATGGGTGGGTTCGCTACTCGATGGTGCTGCTGTTCTGTATGGTGGTCGAATTCTGCACTATGTTTACGAGTCACACGTTTTCTGACCGTTACAATATATATATATATAAATGCAGTTTTAAGCCTGTACAATGTATTGTATTGATTTTATATGTTTATTTCCCAAATTTTGTTTTAATTACTATTAATTTTTTACTATTACATTTTATTCAACTTGTGCACTTCTAAATAAATATCGTTCACTTGTATTTAACTTATTTAGAAATTTTATTTAATTACATGAGCTTTGAACATTCCATCATCAAATTTTCAATGAAATGGATGGCTGAAGAGTTGTGGGTTGAAGTAGTTTGAAGCCTGTCATTAAAGTATGAAGATTGGCTATCTTAATATAAAGTTGAGCATTTGTATATATGTGTGGAGATGGTAATCTGGACCAACTGATGAGTGCTGGTTTAGCGCGAAATACATATATTGGTGGTTATTTATCCTTTCAACATGTGTGTGATCAGGTGGGTCAGCAATATGAGATAATATTGGTGGTTATTTATCCTTTCAACATATGTGTGATCAGGTGGGTCAGCAATATGAGATGGCATGGAGAGTTGAGGGTCATGTGAAAGTCTGAGTTCGAATCCCTTATATATTTAATTATTATTATTATTTTGTTTTATAAACTTTCAAAAAACTGCAATAATTAAGTTGTTTATATTTTTACTTAATAACTGTATGGCACGCCAATCATTCATTAAATACTTTTTGGAAATTTTTGGCACGCACACGCAAAAAGTTTTGCCACCACTGCTGTAGATTGATAGAAAAAAATGATCAATTTGATACAATTAAGTCACGGGTGACACCACACAGCAATTTGGGGAATTAAATTGTCAGACTTCGTAAAAAAATTTATTTAGTTTTAATAATAAATTTAACAGTTTTTTAATACTTGTCAATAAAATTTAATTTTTAATAATTGAATAACTGTAATTTCCAATAATAATAAAAACATATAAATATATAATGTATGCATCTTTTGGAGCATAATAATAGCAAAATGGAAAGCTTGCAATAGAAAAAAAAAATTTTCATAGAGACAAAATTCTCCATACAACAGTGCCACTCAGTGCAAGCCAGAGTAATCAATGGATGCATGAAGGTTTGTGCATAAAATCCCTATCTAGTGCCTACTCACCCAATATCACCAGATTAGTTTCTAGTCTGTGACATTTGTCAGTGAGGAGTCTTGGAGCTGAGAGCACTGCACCGAGAACTTAGGATCTAATGAAATCTTCCAGCAGCCACCTTGTACTTTTTTCTCATGTGTCATAGTATTGGCCAGGTAACGAACCTGCTAATCTGGGACAACTGCTTGTAAGGCAGCTGTGCTGAGCTTTGACTCCAAAATAAAAACAGTAATGTCTTCAAGCTAAGGTCATTACCTTATATAGTTGTATTGATCTGAACTCAGTTCAGCACCCATACTTCTTGGTATCTTTGGTTTTCTAATAACCATAGTCACCAAAATCCTATTGGACAAAATAGGTATTAAATCATAATACCTCACATGTTCATCATTCTTTATGCTTACACAAGATGTTTTTCACAGAGACAAAACTCTCCATACAGTAGCATCACTCATTGCAAGACAGATGAATCAATGGATGCAGAGGGGTTTGTGCATAAAATCCCTATTTAGTGCCTACTCATCCAATATCCCCAGACTAGTTTCTAGCTTGTGGCTTTCATCAGGGAGGAGCCTTGGATCTGAGAGCACTGCACCTAGATCTTAGGATCTAATGCAACCTGAGTCCGAAAATGAAAACACAATAATGTCTTCAAGCTTGTATCTTTCATTTTTTAATAAACATTGTCACCATAATCCTACTGGACAAGATTAATATTAAACTTTCAAATATCATATGATCACCATTCTTTATGCTTATGCAAGCTGTTTTTCATAGCCCTGAGTGACACTACTGTATGGAGAGTTTTGCCTCTGTAAAAAACAGTTTGTGTGAGCATATGAATAGTGATCATGTGATGTTTGTTGATTTAATACCAATTTTGCCCAATAGGGTTATGGTGATTATGATTGTTAAAGAACCAAAGACACCAAAAATTATGAATGCTGAACTGAGTTCAGATCAATACAACAATATAAGCTAATAAGGTTAGTTTTAAAACATTATTGTGTTTTTATTTTAGACTCAAAGTTTTATAGTTAGTTAAGAAAGTAAAGGATGGCTGCTGGAGGGTTGCATTAGATTCTAAGATCTAGGTTCCTTGCCCTCAAATCCAAGACTCCTAACTGATAAAAGCCTCAAGCTAGAAACTAGTCTGGGGATATTGGATGATTAGGTATTACATAGGGATTTTATGCACAAACCTTCCTGCATCCATTGATTACTCTGTCTTGCACTGAGTGATGCTATTGTATGGAACGTTTTGCCTCTGTGGAAAATAGCTTGTGTAAGCATAAAGAATGATGATCATGTGATGTTTGATGGTTTTTAAAAAACAGTCTTAATTAACTATTCCTAAGTACACATCTAATCTGTCAATCTGGCAATTAAAAGACACAAATAAAAAAGTAAATTCTATAGTAGAAAAATGGTGGAAGCTATTCATTCACCGTTTAACTAATCCTTGTAAGTGCAGTTGATTCATCAACACAAACAATAGTTTTTTTTTTTACTTTTTTGCAGCCACACTTAACAGAAACATCATCACATGTTAAAGATGTGAATCATTTTCTTGAGCTTATCCGTGATATTAAATTGACTAAGAATGACATTTTGGTAAGTTTTTATATTGTTTCATTTTTTACTAGTGTACCTGTAAATGAAGCTATTCAAGTTTTAAAAAATATTCAATTACCTATTTGCTGAGGTTTTGTTTGAACACTGCCTATCGAATACAGTTTTTGTTTTTGATGGGCAGATGTATAAACAATCATCAGGTCTAGCTATGGGTTCACACAATTTCTCCAGCTTTAGTTTCTATTTTTATAGAGGATTTGGAAAATAAAATTTTGACTTCAGCAGTTAAAAAACCATCTATATGGCTGAGCTATGTTGATGATACCTTGGTTATTTGGCCTCATGGTAAGCATGTTTTTGATGACTTTTTAAATTTTTTTAACTTTTCACAATAATATCAAATTTACCATGGAAATAGAAACTAATAACGAATTACCTTTTTAGATGTTTTAATTGAAAAAAGGGAAGATGATCCTTTATCCCATGGTATATATAAAAAAACAACACACATCACCATCCTGCACAACTATTTTCAGTGGCAAAGACATTGTTAGATAGAACAAAGAGACTTTCTGATGATAGCCATTTTCTCCAGGGCATTTCCACTACTAATAAAATACTTCTTGACAATGGTTTTAATTACAGCATTATTAATAGAAAGAAAAAAGATTTTGATATATCAGAAATTAAGATAATTTTGCCATATATAAAAGGAGTAACTGATAAAATTGGTAACATTCTAAAGAATAATAACATTTACACAGTTTACACTACTTTTAAAAAAATTAATGAAATATTTCCACTTCCTAAAGATAAAATTTCTTTGGAATGTCATGGTATTTATGAAATTCTATGTAGGGTCTGTTCACATACATATATTGGGCAGACTAATCATAGAATAAATATTAGAAAGGAAGAACACATTCTGGCAGTTGGAGAAAAATCCAATTAATCAGCTATTTATTCTCAAATAAAATTAACTAATCGTGTTATCAATTTTGATAAAACAAATATTCTAGCAAAAATTGAACTATATGACCAGAGATTCCTAGGAGAAGCTATAGTGGTTTTTAAAAGGCCCAAGAGCACAAATGAAAGGTGTGAATTAAAGAAGATTTTCAACATTTGGAAGAAGCTATTGGAAAACAAAATAAATTTTAAAACTTTTCAACCCATAGAATTTAAATATGAGGAGAAAGAAAAAGATAAAAATGATTTTCACACACATTCCTATGATTTGAGAAAGAGGATGCTCTGAGGAAGGTATTTGTTATTGTACTGAAACATCAGCTATTTATCTATTTTACTACACATAATATCCCAAAAATAATATGAAATCATCATTTATCGTGAAAATATTAGAATTAACATATATATATATTTCAACATATATGTATGTTGAATTCAATATTTCCATGGATTGTTATTATAATAAAGAATAGAAATGAGGAGATAATATGCATGTAAACAGAAAGAGTTCTTAATCTTTGATGTTGTAATTACATATTGTTGCAACTAAATTGTATATAACATCATAATAGTTCATATGATATAAAAGATATATTTAATTTGTTGATAGTCATTTAGATACTCAGTGCATTGACCATATTATATTACTGAAAGAGTAATCTTAAAGGTAGGAATTAGATTTTACCAATCAAGATAAAAGCAATATCAATTTTTAAAGTAATACCATATTATTATTAATCTAATAAATAATTATAATGGAAACAAACTACTGATTTCCATGATTATAAGTCTCATGTATTGTTATTAAAGTTTACTTTCATAATCAACCTTACAGAAAATGGTAAAAAAAATTTGTGTATTTACATTTACATCCCCCAAGAATAACAAACTCATCACAGTACCTATCATTGATTGTCATTTACATAAAAGGATTGTTATGAATTGAGTGCATTATTTATGTCTTCGATTATTAGTATGAGTGTAAAAGCTGGACTTTCCTATGTAACAATATCATTTTCAGCAGAGTTGCATTATTGCTATAGGAAATGTATATTTACAATTTTGCTGAGTCACTGACCATGTAAAAAAGGTAGATGTTTAAGTTTTGGACATAGTTCACCTGTATTCATCAAAAGATCAATAAAGATCTGGAAGGATGGCTCTGAATTTATTGCCAATAATAAGTTTGCCTTTGATAGACTTGTAAAGAGACTGGAAATTTTGAATTCATGTACCTGTAATCTGAAAGTTCATATTAATAATATATAAGTTTTGATGAACAATCTTTTGTCATTTTATTAGCAACAATGCTGTTGTTTGATAGATCATTTTCATTATCTATATAAAATTGGCAAACTATTCTGTACTATATAGAAAAGTGGCTCTTAAACCCATAAATGAGTTCAAAATACTATATAGGTACTCATTATTTTTAGCTTCTTCTATATTAGTGCAGCCACCTGAAGAAAAAAATAACAAAAGACAAGGAATAGCATACAAGAAAATACAGAAAAGAAAAAAATTAGAATCAGATTTTCTATGTTTTTAATTCAAGAATGGGAATATAGTTATCCAAATGTTCAATTCCACCATCACAGTTAATTCAGGGAGAAATCAATTGGCATAAAATGGTCATGATATCCTGGCCTTTTACGAACATAAATGATTGAAGATAAGATAAATGAAAATAAAGAGAGAATTAAAAAATGATTGGTTTAATTATAAATGATATTAATATCTAGATACTATAAATATGTTAATCAGTTTGCTTTCAATAGAATAATAATAATTATTTGGGTGAAGATAATTTTCAAATTTGTTTCTGATTGGATGTAAAATATTAAGTGAGTGGTTGTATTTGTATCATTTTGATTGGCTAAAAAAGATTTTTTTAAATTGAAGCATGTGTATTGTTGATTAAATTGTGAATCTTTATTACAGTTACTATATATATATATATAGGAATACTTATTTTTTAATTAGAAATTTTGACTTAAACTAATTTCACTATAAAAGTTATTATCATTAAATAGAAGTTATTATATTAAATATAATAAATCTTTTTGAAAATTGTGTAATAATTTTTATTTATTTGTGAAATTTATAACCAAATGAGAACTTAAATATAAAGTCTATCTTACATATATACGGTAAAAATGTATCTGATAAAAGCTATAAGATCTCTTTAAAAATGCATTTAAATTAATATTCTTGGTAATTCATGAATTCAATTAAAAACTCCAATCATGCATAAGATATTTTGTAAGCATGGCCTGATAGAAATAAAACAAACTGCCTGGTTCATTCTATATCAACACATTTACAAAAGAACAAGAATAGCAACATAACATCACATGATCACCATTTCTTACACTTGCTCATAAGTGTTATTAAAAGAGGAAAACTTTCCATACAGTAGTGCCACTCAGTGCAAGTCAGAGTAATCAATGGATGCCATAGGGATTTTATGCACAAACTTTCTGGCATCCATTGATTACTCTGGCTTGCACTGAGTGGCACTACTGTATGGAGAGTTTTGTCTGTTTTAATAATAGCAACATAATTTACAAGTTTTTAATAAAAAGGTAATCAGCCTTCAATGTGCACTGTTTAATCATGCTATTAACTTACTGATGTTATAGTGAGTATGCGGATATTCTCAAATTCAAATACAAGATAGACACTTGTGTTTGGGTTTGAGAGTATCGTACATAATATAACATTGGTGAGTTAATGGCTTCTTATTAAGAATTAAGAAAAGAACAAAAAAAATTGGCAAGTGAGCATATTTGCTGCCAAAATATTTCCCTTAAATCTGACCATAGCATGCTTTAATACAGTGACTATTTTAATTTAAATCACCAACTGTTGGAAAAGATTATGTAGAGAGAAAAATCTCTATTCATAAGAATCTAGTACTTTTAGTAATGAAGATTTACACTTCTTGTGATCACATTTATTTTTTAATCTTTTTTTTAAAAAAAAAAAACAAAAAAAAAATAATTTATTAAACAAAAAAAAAAATGTTACAATTGTTAAATTAAATTTATATGACTTTAAACTAAACTGACGTTTGCTTCAAAGAAGCCACTCTGGCTCTAGTCCCAAACAAGTTGTTTCCTTGTAATTTCGAGGTATGCTTTGAAAAATTGTTTATAAAAACAAAACCTTATTCCACATGCCCTGAAATAAATTTGAAGGTGTGAACATTTTGTCTCTGTCTTTCATTTTTTTTATTACTCCAATGTAGGCATTCGGGGCACTGAGGGTGTTTTGTTCAAAGACAAATTGGCATCTGATAATCCAGACTGCATAGAAAAAGAAGATGGCCAATCTGATTATGGAAATATCACCACTGTTGATGGCTGTCTTAATAGATAATAACATTTCTAATATCAACTATGATTTTAGTTGATATCAATGCTTTAATGGTATTAAAGTAGGGACACATGTAAAGGAGATGTTGAATAGTTTCATCAGTCATTTTGCAAAGTTGACATTGAGGATCGATGTTATTAAAACCTCTTTTCCATACTAGAAAGTGATTAGTGGGTAATGCTAGTAGGTTCAGCTTTATGATAAAGTCAATAAATTTTGATTCAATGTACCAACTTTTGAGTTTTTTGATTAATAGTTTATTTAGACCAATTTCACTGTGAAATAAAGCTTGATTCTTATAAATCAGGTCATAAATTTCCCAGTATGTCTTTTTGCTTTGGAAGGAAGACTGTGTTACATCTCTGAGTCCTTTTGCATATCAAAATAATACAAATAGTCTTACTTATTTAAATCAATACAATTTTAAAAATAAGATCGAAAAATATTACAGATATAACATCAAATATTACTTTTTTTGCTTACCTTCAAGATATGCATTAAGAGCAGTCATTCACTCTGTTTATCCCAGATATCTATAGCTAGCCTGAATAATCAATGGAGATTATCTGGTAATGCCATGGTAAAATATCTTTACTATTTCTGTAAGGAGGATTAAATTTGCACCTAGAATCCAGAAACTACATTTGCTACTTTTATATTATCCAAGTTTGATATCTTACGATGTTCAATCTCAAACTATTAGCTTTGAAATGATAAAATAGCAAATATATTTGCTGAATCTTGATTTCTCATTGGTGACCAATAATCAGGAAATATTCCTACTCTTTACTGAGTGATTACCCAAGTTTATAAGAAATGGTTAGTAGAATATAATTATAGATTTTTCATATGTCATAGCATTGGCTGGGAGGCAAACCCACAGCCATCTGCAAACAACTATTTGTTTGCAAGGTGGCTGCGAAGACCTCTTGGCTAACAATGCTTGACTATAATTATAGCTTTCAATGCAGATATGACAAAATAATTATTAAATCAGTTGAAAATGACTAAATATCCTGGTATTTGATATAAATTAGATGAGCCTCATTTATATTCATAATGGTTTTATTATTTAAGATGTACAGAAAGAAACAATGTATTATCTAACCTTTGATATGAAGGTAATCTTTTAAGAAATACCATCTGCATTAGTTTCAAAAACACTATAACCATGACATACTTTTTATAATAGCATGTTTCATACTCTGTCATTCATAACTTCTGAAATGCAATATGCTGAATTAAGCAAATAAAGCTTTAAAATGGGGATTAAATCATTTTCATAATTTGATTGCAGTTTAGTTTAAAAAACCACTTTTAAAAAAGTATAAAAAAACCATTAAATAAAAAGTTCATATATTTCAGTTTTTAAAGAATTACATGATCACCATTTCTTATGCTAGCACATAACTGTTATCATAACAGGCAAAACTCTCCATACAGTAGTGCCACTCAGTGCCAACCAGAGTAATCAACTGCATGGAGAGTTTTGCCTGTTTTAAAGAATTACATGAAGGAAGATTTTAAAACAGTTCATTGTTCTTTTTTCATAGAAATGATACTCTTATGATGAAATTTGAAAAGCAAAAATGGATTCAAAAGATGTAAATTCCAATTCCAGATGCTATGTCTGTATGAATTAAATATGTAATATTGGTTATAAAAGCTTCCCAAGGATGAAGATAAAATACATAACGTGGATTCAGTTGATGGAAATGAATTAATAAAGATATCACTTGTTTATAGGAAGCTTAAAAAATAGCATTCTCAATAATTAGAATAATATACTTATTGTTATTACCTAAAAATAATTATAATATGTAGGGTATATGAACACAGACTTTCACATGACCCACCACTCTCCACTCTATCTCATATCACTGATACGCTTGAACACATATATGTCGAAAAGATAAATAATCACCAATATATGTATGTCATGCTAAACCAGCAATCATTAGTTGGTCCAGATTATCATTTCTAAACATATATGCAATAAGTACTCAGATATATATTAAGATAGCCAATCTTCAAACTTTAATGGACAGGCTTCAATCCACTCCACACTCCAACTCTTCAATGGTCCATCCAATTGAAAAAAATCTGATGATGGAATGCTCAAAGGCCACCCTGAGGTCAATATTTTCGTCACACCCATGTGGCCTAAAGTCAATCTGATCCCTCATGTACAGGAAATAATCCATTTAATACATATACAAAGGATGGGCAGATATCTCTACTATGTAATAACTGAAATACAGGCTTATTATATACCTGTGTGTGTGTAAATATATATATACTTTAATCGACAGGCTTCAATCCACTCCCCACCTTCCAACTCTTCAATCATCCATCCAATTGAAAATGAAAATTGGCTATCTTAATATACATCTGAGCACTTAATGCATATATGTGTGGAGATGATAATCTGGACCAATTGATGGTTGCTGTTTTAGCATGAAATAAGTATATTGGTGATTATTTATCTTTTCGACATATATGCGTTCAAGTGTATCAGTGTTATGAGATATAGTGAGAGTGGTGGGTTGTGTGAAAGTCTGTGCTCATATACCCTACATATTACATATATTGATATAGGTATATAATAAGTCTGTATTTCAATTAAAAACAATTATAGAAGCGTTTTATTAAAATTTTATTCAAGATTTGATTTAGTACAAATAATTTTAAAGTGAAATGAATATGAAACTTTTCAATTTTGGAAATGTTTTGATTATATATACAAGAAAATACTTCAGTGCATATCTCTAGCTGAAAATTAAATGGAAAATATTTAAATCACTCGCGCCGATGTGGTGTGATGTATTGTAGCTTCTCCTTAAACGAAGTCAATAATATCTCAGCAATTATACCCAGATAAACCTGTTAGCCACTTTATTTTCCATTCTCCACTCTAAATTTTCCCATATTCTGCTCCATCCCATTTCACAAATCCCCCTTATCTTTTCCCAAACCCAGCATAAAAACCAATAATTCACTTTCTATATAAATCACTTTTTTCATATTTATTCTCCCATAACTTCATTATCTATACCCTTTCTGCTTTCAAGCATTTACATTCAATCAACAGATGCCTAATATTTTCTATACCTTTCTTACACAATTTGCATGTTAAATCACCCATAGTTTTCCATTTACATGTATATTCTCTTGTTACTAAAGATCCCGTTCGAGCCTTAAACAATAAATTACTTTCCTTACTATTATCATAAATTAACTCGCTTCCAATATTCCGTTTACTTATATATATATTTAAACTCTTCTTACCCTCCATACTACTTCTCCATCTCTCCAACTCCCTATTTTTTATTAATGCTTCTATTCTTTTATCCCATTCCTTACCACTATAACCCTCAACAATCCTCCTAACACAATCATCCTACCTTTTATACAAGTATACCGATATAAATTCTTTATCCAAATCTTTTGCATACCGCATTACCTTTCTCACCCATCTTGTTACCTGCCCTTTATTCGTAACCCAATTAAACACTATTTTGACTATTCTTTTACTATCCATAAACTGCAACCTACCAAACATTTTCATTTTACTTTTTGCATCTCTCATATAGAAACTTGACCATCCCATTTCTCCTTGAATTGCTTCCTTTGCTGTCCACATCTCTGCATCTAATGCATGTCTTCCTACTTCCCTTTGTACTTTCTCTAAATAATCTAAAATCCTTTTACTAACACATAATGCATCATTACCATATGTTAACCCTGCTACTGCAACTCCTTTCCATACAATTCTAGCTACATCATATTTATTATATGAAAATGTTAGTTTCGTTACCAAACCGTTTCTTTTCTTTGCTTCATTTACCAATTTTTTCTCTCATTCATCCAAGCAATTTTCCTGATTACATAAGATGATTCCCAAATACCTATATCTATCCACCACACTTAACTTTATATCCCCCAATAAAAAAACTACATCCTCTCTTTCCCCAGTATTAACCATCATTATATTTGATTTTTCTTCACTAAATTTAATCCCCATCTCTTTACCCATCCTTGCACATGTCCTCAACATAATATGCATATCTTCTCTTCTTTCTGCACATAAAAAAATATCATCTGCAAAAAAAAAGACCCGACAATGTATATACTCCTTTGCCACCTATTAATGGTATCTCTACCCCTCTTCCTAGTCTTTCTATTGCTTTCTCCATTTTACTCAAAAACAACAAAAACAAAATCGGTGACATGGGGCATCCTTGCCTTAATCCCACTCCATTTTTAACTTTAACTGACTCTATATCCCCTAATTGGTAAGTATAATAATTATTTTCATATAATTTCTTAATAATATTTACTAAAGCTTCATCCATTCCCAAATTGGCTAATCTTACCCATAATCTATTTCTATTTACTCTATCATATGCTTTCTCTATATCTATAAAACTCATATATAACAAACTACCTGAATTCCTACTCATCTCCATAAGTTGTGTAACTACAAACAAACTATCTCCTATATGCCTATCTGACCTAAAACCTCCTTGCATTTCCCCCACTACATTATTCTCTTCCGTCCATTTTACAACTCTTCCAGCTACCATATATGCGAAAACTTTATATAAAACTGATGTTACCACTATCGGTCTATAATTATTTAACTTTCTATGATCCTTACCCTTTCCTTTAAATAATAATCTTATTCTTGTATTACTCCAACTACCCGGAAAAATTGTCTTCTGCGCCATCTTATTAAAACATGATAATAACTTTGCTTTTGCTCTATGCCCTAAATTCATTACCATCTCTGCTGCCCATCCATCTAAACCTCTCGCCTTTCCACTTTTCAATCTCTTTCCTGCCTCATTCAATTCATTTTTTGTGAACCTAATATTCCCACTACTAACTGCTTTCATGTTTTCTATCACTAATTCCTTCACATCTAACATCTTTTCTATATACATTACATATCTATTTAAGATTTTCTCTAGCACACCTCTAGAGCTACATTCTATTCTCTCATCATCTATTAATACTATCTCTCTTTCCCCTACATTTCTCCTTTTAATGTAATTCCAAAATTTTTTACTCCCATCTCTTCCACTTTTATTAATATCCTCCAACAATTTATTATTTAACTTCATTCTCTCTCTATAATTATCCATTTTAGCTAACTTCTTCTTTTCTAAGTACTTTCCCCATTTAGCATTAATATCATTTTCACTTTCTTTATTCTTAATAGCACACTTATATTCTCTGCATGCTTTTTTGCTCTCTTTTACACTTTTACTAACTCTCATTTTTTATTAATTTTATTCTTCTTCATATTCTCGACTAAAACCCTATTTGCCACTTTTTCTACTTCACCACACCAGTCCTTATACTCATCCCCAACCAATTGCTCCATGGTTTCTTCAACTTTTATTTTATACTCTTCCAACTTATTCTTATCATTCACTCTCCATCCACATCTTTCACTATTATTTCTACCTTTATTTCTATCCTCCATCACATTACTAACCATTTCTATTACAATAAAGTTATGATCACTATTACACAATCTCTCTTCATTATCAAACACCTTAATTTTTCGTATTTTATTCATTCCCTCTTTCTCTACCAATACATAATCTATTGTGTGAAATACATTATTCCTAGACCATGTGTATTGTCCATCATATACATTTGACAAATTCCCAATGCTCAAATTTACTCTTTGACAAAATTCCTTCAAAAACTGACCATTCTTATTATCTACATCATAAATTTCTTCAATATGACCATTCATATCCCCTATAATCATTATTATCTTCCCCTTTTCTTTAAAACTCTGTATATCCTTAACTAGGCACTCATATATACTATTGTTCCACTCCATTACAGTTTGACTATCTCCAGTGGCGATATACACTACAGCCACCATCCATTCTTGTCTACCCAACCTTATTTCAAACCACAAATGTTCTTGACATTTAACAGTAATTAAAAAAATTTCCGATATAACACCTATACCACCACCCCTTTTTTCTTTTTCTTTTCTGTTTATACTCTGCCATACTACCTCTTCCAAAATAGGTTCTTCTTCTCTTAGATGAGTTTCCACTACTGCTAATACCTCAAGCCCTTCATTTTGAATTGCTTTATTTAATTCCAGCCATTTTTCTGGTCTCCTATCATCTTGCATATTCAAAAACCCAATTTTAACAATTTCTTCTTTCCTAACTACTCTTTTATAAAATTCTTTTTCTTCCTTCTTCTCCATTACGTTTATAACAAACTTTCTTATCATTAATCTTACAAAACCATTCCCTCTCTACATCTACACTTATATCTAAATCAACCATCTTTTGCTTATTTCTTATATCCCCTCCATTCTTCTTCTTTTTGATAATATTACAATTTAAAAGCCCCCCCCCCCCCTTTAAAGGTTTCCCGAATTATATTCTTTAAATATCAGACTCCCTAAAACTTCACTTTCTTATTTTCCTAAGTGCAAACCATCTTTACTATACAACTCCCCTCTTTTTTCCAGCAACGCCCTCTGTGAAAAAATATACTGTATTACAATATTAATTTAAAATTAGAAAGATGGGGGAAACTTATATTTAAACTATTACGAAAGTATATTTTAAATATGTAAAATAATCACAAAGTTTAAAATAGAAACAGACGTAGGCCAAAGGTATTTAATTTTTTTGAAATTATTTTCAGTAATTTCAGTAAAAGTTTTTATAGATTTAGATTGGGCTGTGCTAAATCTCTTTATGAATCAGATGAATAACGATTGTTCAAGTCAGTTTTAAAGTTATTTTTTCAACAATAAATGCTCAAAATCAAGAATGTACAAACTATATTTAATTAGTTTGAAAAATGAAATGAAAATAAAACTAATGTTTAACAAATGAGGACATTATAGCTAATGGGGTGGGGGTGGGGGAATTAAAGACGTCAATAATTATGCCTATTTGGATGAGTTGGTATTAACTGAAACAAAATAGAATTTAAATGGCTTTAAGTATACTTATGAAATTTAATATTAAATTTAAATAAATATGGTTTCAATTATTAAAAACAAACTGTCATACCTGACCTTGCCTTTACAAGTGGACTATTCCAGATTCCTTGCCTGATTGGCTAGCACCCAGTTGCTATCCAAAGGGCTTAAAACCACTGGGGTTTGCACACCGAATCCAAGTGTTTCTAAGGTAGGGGATCCGTCATTAAATAGTCAGCCTTTTGGAGGCAAAGCAGAGAGCAATTCTGTTAACCTGAATGACAGAATGCGCTCTCCATTAAACTTTCTGCCATCAGCAAAGGTATTTATCTAGTCATTATCGTGACGTCCATGCAGTGAGGCAAGTCCACCTATGGACTGGAAACTGCTATGTCTGAACTAGAACCAACTCGAGGCAAGCTAAATACATAGCTGGAAAAGTCTTATCAGAACTCACAACGCAAGCTAATCATTAGCTGGAAGCGAGTTCCATATTTCGCACAACTATTTCAGCATTCAAGTCTATCAACTGTATTTACTCATTTGTTTAACTAACATGTGTATATATTTTGTACTAATAAATTATACACATTAATTGCTGAGCAGTTATTCTTTTTGTATCTGTTGGTTTGGAAATGAACCTGCAAGACTAACCAAACACAACCCAAACTTTTTTATTCACTTATTTTGTCTCTGTTGTTTTATAACTATCAACATAAACTGAGAATCCACATGTGATGCAAAAAGAATTATGAAAGCTTATATTGGCATTAACCAAATAGATTAAAAAGCAGCTGACAAACTTAATTGGAAATGGGCAGGAAGAAATTGAAGTCATTGGATTAAAACAATTGACAACATGATACATGGAAATAAACTTCTTTAGAAGATACCTATTTTGATATAGGAAGATGAAATCAGGAAATTGTTTGGTTTTTGTAAGAAGAGGAGACTTCTAACAGATCTATAAGAAAGATTTATGGAAATGCCTTTTTTCTGGATGCTCTCAGCTAGCTAGTGAAAAATAGAACTCATAATAACATTTGGAATAAAACCATGAAAATGAACATTGTAATAAATCCATGATTATCATTGTCTATACTCTCTTTATGGATTGCATAATGGGACAATCATCCACTTGAGAAGAGCTCTAAAAATTATTAAAAGTTTGTTTGCTAGATGATTTCAAGTTTCGAATTTTGCTGCATGTATAGAATATTATTATTTATAGATATTGTAGTTAACTTATTAACAGATGTCTCATAATAATTAATAGAATTGGCTTTAGTGATCTGACCACATTAGTTAAATGTCATTCATATTACACTGCTGTAATGAAGTCCGTTTGGTGAAGACCATAGGCAGTTTATAATAACAAATTGCTTTTAATTTAGAATGACTTTGCCTTTTGCATTACCATTTCTTATTGAAACTGCAAGTAAATCTTGTATTGCATGCAAATATGGCTATCTGACTAATGTGCAAGCTGTTTGTACATCTATTGTTTACAGACTAATTTACAGTTATGTCACTAGTTTGCAATAAAACTATTTACTTATGTATAAAAACTATTTACTTATGATCACATGATCAGCTATAAGAGATGGTGATCATGTGATCATAAGTAAATAGTTTTTAATATATATATAAAACTATTTACTTTATGATCACATGATCACCATCTCTTATACTAGCTCACACAGGGTGGCACTACTGTATGGAGAGAGTTTTGCCTTATTTACTTATGAGTGAATTACTATCATAGTATACTTCAAAATTATTTGTCATTATTTTATTGGGCTTTATGAGCACTATGTATATAACATATGGCATTTAGCTTTAACATCATTTGCAATATTTCTGAATTTTTGTATTTCTAAGCAGTTTTCAAAGTTTTATGAAGTTATTATGCATTGTGTATTGCATGTACAATAATTTTGTATCCGTTAAATGACTTCTTGTTGTATTTGTAATATAAAAAATAACCATAAATGACTTCTTTAAGTGATAAAAATATACTACACATTTCTTCATTCATGCAATAAATATACTTATTTTTAAATATCATCAAGTTACATTGACACAATGACTTGCTTTTACATTTATAAATATACAATTTAAAATATCAATGCCCTTTATATTTATTATTAAACTAAAATTCCTCTAAAATAAATAGATTCTTTCAGATGACATTATAATAGCTAATTTTATTTTTCAAAAATTAGCAACTAAGCTATGCTCTAAAAGTATTTTTATTTAGATAAATAGAAAACAAGTTAACCCTTTAAAGTAATTTTTAAATATATATTCGTTTATATATCATTATAAATAAATAAATATATTTTAAGAATAAATAAATTATTTATCTTGTTTTTATAACGACATAATGCTATTATATATTGTATGTATATACAAATAAAATGTTCGTTAACTAAAAGCTATTGTAATAACAGTGTATATATATATATCGTAACTTGCTTTTAAACTTGCATTTAAATGATCACTGGATGGAGCTTACTAATAGCTCTAAACAAGCTTTATTTTTATAAGTGCCAAAAGAGAAAGAATTCCAAAATCTCTATTGTTAAGTCTCTACCTCCAGACCAATTGTTTTTGAGTTTATGATTCACCTCAGTGGAGAGCTGGGACTCTAGAAACTAGCACTTATAAAAATAAAGCTGGTTTAGAGCTATTGGTAAGCTCCATCTAGTGATCATATATATATGTAAGCAAATATATAATTATTACATTATAGAGCTTGATTTTATAATTTACTAAATAATTAATAATATGATGATTTATATATCTGTAATATTGTGGAAACTATTACTTTTATGCATGCATTAAATTGACATATACTCTCGAACCAGTAATTGTTTTAAACATGTAGGTGATCCACTTATGGTTAGAGCTTATTCTTTAAATAAACCAATAATTATTGACCATACCTAAATTAGGATTTGAACATCTGAGTTTTAACTTAGCATATTACTTGCACAAATTCAGTTTTTATATTGCAGGAAAGAGAAAGTTTATCATTTTTTAACCACCTGGGCCACTGAATTTTATTATTTTATATAAATTTAATATATACTAATATAGCAAATTATATATCTGTAATGTTGTGGAAGCAATTACTCTTTACATGTGCACTATATAAACTAATAAAATTCAGTGGTCTCAGGTAGTTGAAATGAGAGGCTTTTTTGTTCCTGTGCTCTGTAAACTGAATTTTTGCAGTAATCCGTTGATTTAAAAATCAAGCTTGTAATAAGATTCAAGTCCTAATTTAGGCACAGTCAACATATGTTAATTTATTTAAAGAATAAGTTTTAATAATAGGTGGATCACCTAAATTTTTAAAGCAATTATTGACAAGAGAGTGCAGGGCAATTTTTGCACAAGAGAAATGTTATGTTTTTTCATGATAGTATATTGTAACAGATTTCTGCTAACAACACTAACATGATCTTAATTAAATTGACATTTATATTTGTGGTCCTGTTATCCAATCAGAGGAGTTAATATGATTAACAACTTTACATATTAGTCATACCAATGGTTAGACTAAGATAGTATAAAATAGATGACCCATGGCTCCCTCTATGGCTTCAAGAAGCAAACACCTATTCTGTGGATATTTTTATTTGTATTGGGATGACTCCTTGGCACCACTAGTCAAAACTTATTAGAATATCAACCAAAGGAGTTAAAATGCTTCTGACACTTGATTTACCTGACTAACACAAAGAGCCAAAAACTGACTTAAATTAGATTATCAAACCAAGTATATTTACAATACACATATATAGTTAATTATAAATTAACTTAATAATATTATGTGGTAATTAAATGTTATATAGTGAGATATGGAGAGAGAGAGAACTAAGTCAAAATTAACAAATTAAAAACGTTTATTTTCACACACAAATAAAACAGTAATACAATAATCAAAATAAAAATTAAAGTAAATCATATTAATTATAAAATTTCTTGCTAAGGATTAGTCTATTTCTAAATAGAGTAAAACCCAATCACTTTTCATTTATAAAATTAAAAATAAAAAATAAAAGTCCCTCTATACCTTAAATTTATTATTTTTATATTTATCTAAGTTTTTGTTCTAGATTTGTTTCTGGAATGCACTCTTATTCTCATCAATGTCTCTAAGTTCTTTTGGCAGCTGGTCATGCCTCTTTTCCAGGGCAGCACATATCTTAGTTCTTGTTAAGTAGTATTTTTTATAGTTACAGGTAGGTATCTCAACAATGGTGATCAATGATATTCACTACATGTAAGAAAGTCAAATGTAGAAGAAATTGCACAGCGAACATCAAATAAACCCCCCATGGTGGCTTAGCAGTGCATGGTCAGATTAAGACATCTGCATTTATAGCTATACATTTCTGCTGGATGTACTGGAAACTATAGCAAACCAGCAGTAGAATGAAAAATAGCACTAAACTAAATGGCAGACTTTTAATGAAAAACTTAACAACATTGTAGATTCTTCTCAGCCAAATTCATCAGAATAAAGAACAATAGAAAATTTGTATCTTTTATACCTTTGCCACTCATTGTCTGAGATTACCCACATTATTTAGTTTTACAAATTTTTTTAAAATCTTTCTTTTTTAATTACAACTGGATTAAACTTATCTAATCAGTTGAACATACTAATTTATAATAAACATAATTCCTTTTGATCAGATAATTTACAAAAATATTTGATATTTAATTAGACCTCTAATTACATTTTTTCAATAATTATTTGTATAACCAAATGCTTTTCATTAAGTATTGTTACTTTTACATATTTAAAGTTACAATATAATTTCTTTTGTTTTCATAATCCCTCAGAATTTCCTTTATTTGTTAAAAGACTAGATAAGTGTTCTGTTAATATATAAAATCTAAAAATTCCTACATCTCAATAGGATTTAATCAGACTTTTGATTTGTTTAAAGAAAAAAAATATCTCTACTTTTTAATAAACTAATGGTCAGTTTTTTTTATTTAAAATAATAAAAAAAAATGTATCATTTTTTTCCTGAATATTATTTTTAATCATTTTATGTAACACATATCTATCTATGTATCACAATATATAAATACAAACAAGGTAAATACATTTTAATACTATATTTATTAAATCCATAAATATCACTGTTATCTCTCTTCCTGTATAATTGTAATTTTTTAAATAAATGTTAGCACATTTAAATCAGAAAAGCCATACCTTAGTTTAAATATCTTTAGTCAAACTAAGCACTTTTATTTACTCCAAATATTATAATCATAGCTTTATGAATTAATTTTGCTAATTTGATTTTTTTTATGTACTTGCTTGTTGTTTGTAAAATTTTCATGAAGTTAAATTTATTTTTATTCAAATTTATGTAAATGTTGCTAGAGAGGCCATTTTTTCCATAAAAGGGCACTGGCTGCTTTCTTATTTATAGCACATTTGTCTTTGGCTATAGTTCATGCTCATTAATCTTTCTCTTTCTATCATTTCCTTCAGTGGACATAATATTCACCTTGGAGAGATCAAATTCAATGCCCGGCTGCAACTCATGATAAAAATATTGAAGAGTACTCATTGTTTTTTTTGTCCTGTTATAATTAGTAGCTGTGTTGTTTTAAGTGTGTTAACATTTATTAAAGAATTACTATATTTATGAATATAACATGAAAACAAATATATATTCATATATTTACACTCTATTTACAATGGCTATAGTCTGCCTGCTATACTTAATGAGGTATAGCTCCTAGTTCTAGGGTAAATTATAAAATAAGGGACTACATATGCCATTATAGGTTTTCCTACCACTTTCAACTGTTCTGTGACAGCCTGCCTTATGAGTAGGTATTGGTGACACTTCTGGCTGTACTTGACAGCATATCTCATGCCAGCATCTGATTCTAGCAACTTCCAGTCCTGAACATGAACTTGCCTTACTGTGTTAACATTTAGCTTAAGAGCTGTTGTCTGGAGAACGTGTATTGTCTTTAGTCTCTGCGACAGTAGTTTTCTCAGAATGTGTATGAAGAATATGAATTCTGTCTTTCAGCTTTTTGACAGTAGTTCTTTGACCCTACTTTCAAAAGGTTCAACTATTTATTGCCATATCTCAATCCTTAATCAAAACATTCATATTCAGAGAACATCATTACCTACTGGCCCATTCTTCCACATTATCTATCTATATACGCATAGGTCCATAATGATGAATGCTCAATTCTGATCTGGATAAAATGGGATCTGAACTAGTGTATTGTTTGAAGGCAAAGTGAGATATGACATGAAGACTAGCTGCTTTCACAATATTACAGATATATAAATTGCTGTATTGTTAATTATTAAGTTTCCTAAATAAGAATGCTTAAGCACTCTCTATTAGTTTATTTAACTTAGATGCAATAAGTTATACAATAGCTAAATTCTTAATTATGAACTATGAATATATATAATTCATATTATAGTTTCCCTCTCATCTTATGTCTTCATTATGCATTGATAAAATTATAAAATAATTAAATCACATTTTTATTATTATAAGAATGCATTATTATGATGATAAAAGAAAGGTGGATTTAGTTGATTGTTTAAAACTCACAGAAACTAATGCTCTTTATCATTTATGGTAAACCTCATCATGACAAATCAAATATGCAGTAGAGAATATAAATGCTCTATTACTTAATATAAAATAGTAATATCTTAGTTTATCACTATATCATGAAGATTTATATCTATCTTTATTCTGAGATTGTGAAACATTAATTGCTATAGCCCTGTCTGCCATTCACTGAGTTTGATTCTTGTCTTCATATTAATGTCGTTACTTAAGAATAATATCCCGAGAAAGGTACTTGTAAAGAGCTGGCAAGTATATTTTAAGTTTACAAATTTGGTGGATTGCAGATATCAATAATTACTGTTGGAATTGGACTATTTACAATATGACTATAATACAGAGAGTGTCAATAGCTCAAACAAGCTCTTAATTGATAAGTGCATATGAGAAAATATTTAAAATCTCTATCCAGAACCTTTCCATCTCCAGACCAACTGTATTACATTTTTGTAAATACAAGCTTATAAAAGTAATGTCACATTATATATGACTTGCTTTTTTTATTAATGTGACTATAGTAAAAGTATTTGTACATGCATGATTTGTTTTCGTCTGAAGTCAGTATCTAGGCAACAAGAGTATTAAAACAAACTTGACATTTTCTTAATACAATATAATCCAATAAAGTTCAGAGCTGCACAGTAAAATTTAATGAGAAATATTTTTATTCATTATCTGTTATCAGTAATAAAGAAGTTAACATAATGTATCATTTTTTTATATTTTTATAATTAAATAATTTATGTAAGTATCATGTGTACTAATGGTATATCATTATATATTATGTGTTATTTACATGTTTTTGTACTATATTTAAAATAAGCGTAAAGAGAATTTATGTAAATATTAAGTAAACTAATGTCATGTTATTAGTATGTATTGTTATTTACATGTTATTTTTATTTTTGTATTATATTTAAAATGAAACTGATATAATGATTCAAAAATCCCCTATGAAAATCATGTCAGCAAATGTAAAAAATAATAATAATAATTAACTGACTTTTCAGGGGAAGAGCTAAACTATTAGTGTAGAATAATATCATATATGAATATTCTACTTTATTAGTCTTGATCTTAGTGGGCCAACTTCTTCTTTGAAGTATTAAAATTTCCTTCCACTTCTTATTTGCATTACTGAATTATATATAATATATTATACCATATACACTTTAATTTACACTCTACAATGCACTTTAACATGATTTATTTTATCTCCTCTTGCCTACAGTTTCAACTGCCCAGAAATAATCATCAGAGCTATTATAAACCTCACTACTCCTACTCCTTTAACCAAGATTTATAAAAGCTCTGATGATGACTGCTGGACAGTTGAAACTGTAGGCAAGAGGAGATAAAATAAATCATATGTTATCATTGTAGAGTGTAAATTAAGGTGCATATAGTATATTATATATTATAACGTTTTTCATTTTGCTAGGCCTCTACACGCTAATATAAACTGCGCGTGAGTTGATCAAGCTATGTCAAAAAAGAAGAAAGTTATGTTTCTATTCTAAAAACATAGCTATATTTCCTGATCAACTCGGCCTATTAATTGTTGAGAATTGTGCTATTGACGAAATCAGCTTTTAATTTATTTAATCTGGGCGCCAGAATTCCTAAGAATTCGCTGAAATCGTCATATAACATCTCACAAATAAAAAAAAATGCTTTTAAACTAATCGGTATTACATCATACCGTAACGAGAATTAATTTTTTAAGATTATTATTCCTGGGCTTATTCAAACATATTGGCAAAGGTAAATTACATTTTTAAATCTTATTAAACTACTAATAGATTTAATAATAAATAATAATAACTATTATTAATAACGCACAAATGAAAATTGGTATTAGAAATATTTTTATTCTAATAGATAAAAAATGTTTGAAATAAATTATTTATCAAATAAATTGGAGAGAACACACTTAATTCTGATGTGAAACATTAATAATAAAAAAATAACTGCTGAATAATTAATTACAAAGTTCTTGGTTAAATAAGAGTCTCTTGATCAATTAAATTAAAATCTCTATCGGGATCCTATTATAAGCTTATTTTTTTTACGAGTAGTTTTTAAAATGGTTAACTTTGTCACAATCAGGATAATGAAGCATAACTTACCGGTAAGTTTTGGGAATTCAGTAGTAGATAACTATGCATAGTTTTTCGGGGTTGAATTGAGCTCACGGCCTTTGATTATTAGTTGATCTTGGTGCTGGTTCCATAGGCTAGTCGCGTAAGCTTCTCTGGTGTCCATCGGTAATGATGTCAGCTAAAGCTCCGGTCTACTCTCGTATGAATAACTTTTTCATCGTAGAGTGGTCTGGATTCTCTAATCCAACACCAACCAAAAGAATATCAGCTAAACCAAGACGTTCATCCAACTGAATCCCTCCTTTTTATACTAGAGGTCCAGTTTTCAGACTCTGCGCATATCTTTTGTTTGTCAAAATATACGTTGATAATCTTATATATTTTTTATAAAATTTATGTTACAAGGTCTTTTTTTTTTTTCAGCATAATTCTGCCATCTTTAATTAGTTGAAATATTTTTACTTTCTCTTTTCTAGATTGGTAATTTGTGTCTTTTGTTCTCTCCAATTCTAACTTTTATTTCTAATTACATAAAAAAAAAAAGAATAATTTAACTTTCATTGTACGTTATTTTTTTTAAAAAAAAATTAGTCAAAAAAAAATCTAAATTTACTTTTATTTTTTAGCTTTTACCAAATGCCAATATATTTGCAACGTTTATAAATAAACGTTACAATATGAATATTCTAATTATGAATATTCTAATTATTCCATTCACCATCTATCAAAACATCATCCCAAACTATCTTCTCATTCCACCACATACATGGGTGTTTATCAGTTACATTATTTCATAAAAACTCAGTTTCCTTAAGTTTCTTTCCTTGCCTTCTTTGATCTTCTACACTTCTTCAAACCCTAAATAGATATTCATTACAATTTCCTCAATAATAATCTTTTTTCATATTCTCTTTATATTATTTTACATGTTTAGCCTTATCCTTTCATTTTGAATTTCCCATTTTCTAAATACATATCTATAGAATTTCCAGGCTTTACCAAAGTGTTCATGTCTCAGCTATGTAGGCAGAAAGAATAGGCTTTCTGAGATTTCTCCAAAATGTTGTCGAACAATGAGGTTATTCAACAACCAATTGATGATTTTTTTCCTCGATATTTATTCCTTTTTATAATCTTCATCTATGAACAACTAAATAATTATTTACAGATTGCCTGAAAAAAATTCTGACCTTGTATAGGAAATTGACAGCTAATCATTATCTTAGTGAATTCACAAAGCATTTAAGCTTTCTTATCTCTAATGTTTAATTACACAGAACAATCTCAGCCTTATTAACAACCTTTAAAACCAAAAGAACCATTCAAGAAAGTGAATTATCCTCATTTATTTATCACTGTTTTTATAATTTTTTGATCATATCTCAAATATTTAATGATATTAACCTACTGAATACAACTATTGCTTTTAAACTTAATTTTCTCTGCTTATTTTTACTGCTTTAGTTTTAGTTGCTATGTATGACTTTCATTGTTATTGATGTATTGCTCGATATTTCGTATTCTGTTATTTTTTTCCTATGTGCAAATACTGCTAAATGCTGAATGTATATGCAGATAGTTTTCCATTGATTGCCACATCCTTATCAAGATTACTTTTTCAGTAACTCATCTGAATAATTCCTATGTTTATTTTTTTTTAAAGAAAGATCCTATAATATTAATATTTTCTGACTGATAAATTTTCCAGTCTTCCTTTTTTATCTAGTTTATTCCTAGTTAATTTGTCCAAGAATATTATAAGTTAATCCTAACAAAAGCATTTTAAAAATCATTCAAACAAATTTTTGCTCTCTCTTTTTTACATAAATTTCAATAATGTCCATACCACTTTCTTTCCATCCTTTGTCTCTCTGCTCTTCCATTTCTAAGGAGAATGAGAAGCTATTCATTCTAAACTCTTCACCATTTCCTTTTTGTCCTTTGTCTCTCTGAATTGCCACTTCTAAGGAAAATGAAAAGCTATTTAATCTAAACTCTTCATATTTTATTACATTAGATTTGGTATAGTAAGTGAAAAAAACTATTATTTATTATTTGAGTCCTGAATTATAGAACAAACATCATTTGTTTTTTAAACACTCCCATCACTTCAATTCAAGTTCTTTTAGGATTCCAGTGAACTTCTAAAGGTTATAAAATAAAGAGTTGGAGAGAACTGATTTTAGTTACAACTGCCTTTATTATTTCACAATTCATTTAGTTATTATATAAATTATAGAAGATCTTGTTATTATTATATAAATGATATATTTATCACATCTTTTTAATAAATTAACATTGACCATACTTTTATTTAAATTATTGTTTCTGGATTGTACAGTTTCCATTCGGATTTATTCTACAATGACAAACATAATTTTTATAATTTTGTATTGCTTTTTATTTTTTTAACTATCTCTTGATTCACTATTGACTTTTCTGTATACAATTTTAAATAGATCAGTATTTTTATTTTCTATCATTTCGTTAAGATCATATAACTGGTAAATTTGAGACCATTAAATGTACAACTATGTGCAGCTTTCCAGAATGGTGATAGAATAATGTGGAATTAAACGTTTTCAAGATCAATTTTCACTTGATTAATGTAAAAAAAAAAAAAATTGTTAAATGCTTAATTAATCTTAACTAAAATATGCTTGAACATTGCGTGACATCTTGAACAATAAATATGATACACGTTATACAGTATTTACCCGATTTAATTCAGTTTTTGTTCTTTTTTATTATTATCAACAACCGCAATACTGAATTCCTATGTTTGATGTAATTTAATTTTGTATAGTAGAGCTGTGAACTATGCTCTATCTGACTACATGATTTCAATTATACATTATTCAAAGTAAAATATAAACAAACAAAAATATTAATAAAACAACAAAAATTCTATTGAAATATGCAAATTTTAATTTTCGGCTGCCATTTTTCATTCTTGGTTTATGCCGAAAACACATATATTTTATTCTTCCTTTGTTATCATTTTTAAATTAGATGTGTAGTATTTTATTTCATGAAATATTTTCTAAGAGTAAAAATTTTACAAAATATCATAATGCTAATTTTAAAATATTAACATAATTAGAGAGAGAGAGTAATTTCTTGAAAAAGTAGCGAGTCTATAGTTTCTATAAGAGAAAAAAAATGTTGAAAAAAAATATATATATATATACATTACCCAGAATGGTAGGAGTTCGTTTTTGTTTTTTTTTACCTTATTCTTATTGTTTCAATACATGCATGTGTAAACACACACTCATTAAAATATAATAAAGATCCCCTCCATTTATTATTAAGAATTATTTTATGATTATTTTTTTAAAAATGTTATTTGTACTATAATTTTGATTTAAATATACATATAAAAAAGCGTCTGCATATATATATGTTTGTTGACAAGTATTATACATTAAGATAGACAATGTGTATTCTATTCTAATCAATGTTTATCAACAAAAGGCAAACTATTATAAGTTATGTTATTTGAACACAAAGTAGGCTTGGAACAAAAATAGCATAATTCTTGGCTCCATTGTATAGTTAGTTATTCACAGATGATTTATTTTGCAGTGTTCTGTAAAAATATTTACACTGACATCCAAATATAATATACAGAAGAAAATATTTATTCTTCAGTAAATCGCTAACTGATACGTATTAAATTTAATTAATGATTAAATTTACGTTTTTGCGATATTAGCATAGTGTTTGATAAATGCCAAGAAATATTTGCTAATTACAAATATTTCTTGATACAATATGAATTAATTGTATGCATAATTAAAAATGCAAAAAAGAATTCAAGACTAATAACATCAAGGATGAACCTTGGATTGCCAGAGGCCAACTGAGAACTATAAATAGTTTGAGCAACAAAGTGCATTGTGATATTTCCAGTGAGTTACTAGGTGGATGATTGCAGAGAGGTGGAAGTGAGAGTAGCTGAAAGAAACTTAAGTGAGTGTTCAAAACTCTAGAGTGAAAATGTGTTTGCGAGCAGTGGAAGAACTGGGCCAAAGAGTTTGGAAAACGGAGGCCGGAAAAAACCGTCTAAAAAGCAGAAAGTTGTGAAGTATTCTACTTGGAGTTATCAAGTGAATGATTGCAGAGAGATTGAAATGAAAGTAGCTGAAAGAAGCTTAAGTGAGTGTGCAGCACTCTAGAGTGAAAATGTGTTTGCAAACAGCAGATGAAGTGGGTCAAAGAATTTGAGAAACCGAGGCCAGAAGAAACCATCTAAAAAGCAGAAAGTTGTGAAGTGTTCTACTTCCAGTGAATTACCAAATGGACAGTTGCAGAGAGATGGAAGTGCATGTAGCTGAAATAAGCTTAAATGATGGTGCAGCAAAAATGTGTTCATAAGCAGCAGCTGAACAGGACCTAAGAATTTTGGGAAAACTGAAGCCAGAGGAAATTGAGTAAGTAACCAGTCATGAAGTGCATCAGTGGAAGTGAACTATATATATATATATTATGTTATGCATGTAGAAATAACTTTTCACTATTATTATTATTTATTGTTTTGTTTGTTGGTATTTGGAGTGCTTGCATTTTGAAAACACATATTTTATTGCACTTTGTTTGTGCTATTATTCTCCTTTTACCTTATTAATTATAATTCAAAATATCATAGTCCCTTTAACAAATTAATTGAGTGGTTAATTTCTGGGTAAGTCATGATATTTGAGTTTGGTACATGACAGAATAGTTTCAATCTAGGAGTCCTTAATTCATAAGCCTATTGCTTTTGTAAATCTCACAAAGATATATCTGGTTTGGCCCATGAATTATCTTAAGATTAAATGAATTTTCTTTTAAAAACGAATTAACTGATTCATCAATATATTTCAATTTTCTCAAAATACAAAATTTAAATATAGACAGAGACATTTCCATTTGATGATATCAAAACTTACTCATCCTATGTGATTTAATACAGTGGTAGAATTGTTGATCTAAGAGCTAAAAGTTCCTGAAATAAGGCTCAACTTGTTACTCCTGATTCTTCATTGTAAAGAAATCTTCATTTACTTATTTATAGAGTTTAATTCAATTTCCTGAATACTTCAGATATTTAATATGTTATAATTGTTATAAACCATAAGAAGTGATATGCTTCTTGTGGTGATGTGAAATTTAAATTTATTTTTATCACATTGGTGAATCCAGAATCATAGATACATAATTCATCATCAAAGTAACCTTATTGTAAAAAAAAAAAATATATTCATTAACACTAAAATTATATATACATGTTGAATTAAATATTCCATGAATTGTTATTATAATAAAGAATAGAAATGAGATTATAACTATGTAAATAGAGAACTTTTAACTAAAAATTATTTCTGTTTACATGGATATAATTTCCTCATTTCTATTCTTTATTATATATATAAATAGAAATTATTATTTCTTAGGATGTTATTACTTAGCATTACAATGACATGAAATAAAATATTCAAAATACTTAAATCTATAATTGTTAAACCTATTCACAGAATAAACAAGTGTTAATAAATTATTAAAATAGTTCAGAAACAAAAATCCCAACAAATTCTTTAAATGAACTTGTAAATAATAGCCACCTTTTATATTATTGTCAATCTATTTTTTCTGTTAAAAAATGATCACCTTTTATCTGTTAAGATAGATTGGCATTGATTTAATAAAAGGTGGCACATTATAAGTTGTTTATCTAGTGAAATAGATTATCCTTGATATAACAAAAGACAGGTGTTATTTACAAGTACATTTAACTGATTCTTTGCAAATCTTGCTTGTGAATTATCTTAGTAACTTCTCAGATTTGTTTGTCCATAGATTAGATTTATGTTATTAACAGTCAACAATTTCAAACTGTTGTCAAGGCAACCTTTTAACAAACTACCTTGGTAATTTTATAAGTATAAATGTGGATTTAAATATTGAGTTACAACAGATTCCAATACACTGTTTCTTTCAGAAAATTAAAAGATAGAGTATTTTATCACAGAGAAATAATTACTGTAATTAAGCTAGCCATATATAGATGGTTATTTTATCTAACTTATTATATGGAAATGAAACTTGGACACACTATCAACACAATGTAAAGATATTAGAGAAGTTTCATTTAAAGATGGTCTGTAAAATTGTAAAAATATAATGGCAAGATCACAAAAACATTTTCTTCAACTTGCTAGATATGGTAGTACAGGTGAATAATGCAAAACTTTTTAAATGCCTGTGTTATGATGAAAGTGAGCATAATTTTCATGGGAGAAGTAGATTCCATCAATATTATAAGAATTATCTTAAAGACATTTTAAAAAGGTACAATGCAATTGTTTTTATTGGAAAGATATGGAAGAGAGTAAAATTATTGGGAGAGATGCAATTAGATATGGTCTCAAGTGATTCAGAAAGAAAAATTTACAGTTGTTAAAGATCAAGTATAAAGAAAAATGTATCAGCATGTGGGTAAAATTGGCCATACTCATTTTTTTAATGCCATTAATATTTAATAAAAGTGTGGAGGGAAAAGTCAAAAATAGTTTTTAAAATAAAAATTTATTTTTTAAGCTTGAGAAATTTTCTGAAAGTTTGTCATACACACACACAAGTAAATGAATAAAATAAGGGAAACCAAACACAGTATGTTAATGTGTATTAAAAGTATTTTCCTGAAGGTTTGTGATGATGGTACTTTTTTTTATTTATATATTGGACTACTTCCATCATCTAAGTACTGAATGTCTTTAGAAAAATTTAACTTTATTTAAATATTCCAAATACATTCAACTGTTAGTAATAGCAAACAGGTTAGTATATGCATTACGTTTTGCCTGAAGAAGAGGGGAGAATAATACCTCTCGAAACGTTGTGCATATTCTAACTTGTGTGCTATTACCAACAGTTGTATTTGGAATATTTAAATAAAGTTAAATTTTTCTAAAGACATTACAATATTCATATTAGATCATGGAAATAGTCCAACATATAAATACAAAAAGAAAAGTAGAATCAGAACAGGCCTAAGTGCACTAGGCAGGACACAGACATTTAGGAATACCATAGCCAGCTTCAGTTAAAAGGAAATACCAATTGTCTTAATTTGACATGTACATATTTAGGACTGACTTCATGTAGGTTGTCCAACAAAACAGTCATTTACAAGCAGAAAACGATTAGATAATGTAAAAGAGAAAAGATTAATCTACGAAATTGCATCGAGATTGTACTCTGCTTAGATCTGGTCAGAGTAATTAGAAATAGAATAACATTTGATCGTCAATAGTAAGAGATTGTGCTATATATTATTAATATTGTTGTGGATCTCGTAGAAAAATCCAACGTTACATAGACAAGTTATGAATTAAGTGATGATAGTGTGTATGGTAAATTGGTTTTGTATGCTATCTTCGAATTTTTACATCACAGAAGAATATGAAGAGTATAAATATTTTCTAGTAGTAAGTTTTGCCTTTGTAACTAACTGCATTAAATTCCGCATAGAATAAATTTAGGGCATTATTTTTGGTACTTGGGTAATAAACTAGGAACGGGAACGTTAGAAAATTTCATAAATTAAAAGCAAGTGTAACTCTCTCGAAGAATGAATAATATTTATTAACAAAATTGGTTTAATTTTTATAAATTATTAGCAGAAATTATACCTAATGAGTACAAGTTGCAAATAAGTGTGTTTAGTTATGTATGTTAATTAAACAATAATAATAATTAAAAAAAACACTATAATAGCTTTATATAGATTAGAAAACTTCGATAGAAAGGGAGAAAAACATAATCCCTGTTGATAAATTCCATACTTGTTTTTTTTTTTTTACGTATGTTTTACGGAAATTGTTTAATCTCAAAAGGTTTGGAGTAAACTGCCGCAGATTGCATAAGTATTAAATGTGCTTTTTTTTTTCTCATGTGTCATTAGCCGGGACGCGAACCCGCTATCCCTGGAGCTGTCGCTGACCTCTCGACCACCAATGCTTGACAGTTAAATGTGCTTTTAAAAGTAGTTTTTAAAGTAAACCACTATATTTATTATTTGTTGGGGAAAATATACTATATATATGTTTCATTATTAAGTACTTGTTTTATGTACAAGAATGTTTTTGACCCACACATCTTAAATTGAAATTAAACTGGATAAAATTAACATTTCACTCCCACGACTTTTTCTATCAAATTAAAATAACAGTTTCTCTACTAAAATACAATATTTATTTCTGAATCTTACAGAATGAGTTTCAGTATGAAAAATTGTATTATTTTCCTATGTTTTTTAAATGTAGTTAAAGTATATTCTGAAATTACTCAACCTGGTAAGTGATCTTGCATTTAATTTTGTTCATAATTAAGGATAGCGATAGCCTTGTATAATAAATTTCTCTATTTTTTAAATGACCACCTTTTACTATAATTCTTTCGTATAAATTAATTTTCATCTAATGTTAAAGTATATTTTGAAAATTAATTGAATAACTGCAGTGTTACCGTAAGTTTATACCTTTTTAATATAGAATCTTATACAATGGGTCTTTAGTTTGCAACAAGCATTTTCTGCGGAGTAGTCATTGAAAAAATTTCCAATTATCAAATTTAAAAAAAAAACACAACTAATTTTCCAAGTTTTTGAAATGATTTTGTGTATTACAGTATTGTATAAATAATATGTGGCATAGATATTAATTCTTGGCGGTCATGAATGGCATTCTGTCCTTATACTTTGCAATGTAGTATTCCGAAATAGAGTACAGTACTCTTATATATCTTTTCTCGCGCAGTTTGAAATAATCTAATTGTTTTTTTTGTTTTGTTTTTTTGATGGCCATCAACTGTAATACTATATTATTTATTAACGCGAGAAGAAAAAACAAATTGAAGAAATCAAAACAAAAATAGCCATAATATAATGAAAAGAATTAAACGCTCTTATAAAAATTATTTAAGAAAATAAGACGAAATTTAGCGTAATACAAGATATAATGAACAACTAAAAAATTGCCCAGAGGCAGTTTCATTTTCTATGAAATGTTTTGAGTAATAAAAAAATTATTTGAAGAAGAGATACGAAATCTCGATGTAAGAGAAGTTGAGCCGGCTTTAAAAAAGCTAGGCCTGGTGCAATGTTTTCATGTGGATGTTTTTTATATGCAAAAGACATTATGTTGTAAAAAAAATTAACAGTATGGCAAATATAAATATATTTTCCGGAATTCTCCGTAATCAATTTTGGTGTCCAAACAAATCCTTAAGTAAATATTTTACAATTAGTATAAATCAATAAAAATTTATTTATTGAAATATAGGTATGAACCAATATTAAAAAATAAATATATTGGGGGATTAAATTGCGAAGTAAATTCAATAGACTTTGAATAAATTATTCTTAGTTTTAAATGCTTTTTAAATATAAATTATAAGAATGAGAGATTTGTTACCGAAATAAAAATATTTCTACAGACAAAAGAAATTTAATAAGTGCGAACTATATATATAATTAAATTTACAAAAAGTCAAATCCAAAACAATTAAATTGAAAATTTGCTTACTATGTCTGTGACCATCCCATTGACTGAAATTCGCGAGAAGGAACAAAAGAACAGAAAGGAATATAAACCGCCACAGAACATCTTTTTCTTCTTCAAAGCCAGCTTAGAAGCAGTGAAAAAAAAAAGGATCTCGGCTCATGAAGATTATCAAGCTGACTATGGAACGCCCAACCTTATAGTTTTTATAAGACTAAAGGGTCACACAATTTAAAGGAAAAGACTTGAAAGTACTATCATATAAGTGCATTAGATAATAGTCTGTAACTAGTTTGGAAAACAATATTAGTACCGAAATTAATTGCTAAACTCTATGATTAAAATAGAATGGTTGTATATATGTATTGTATATATTGAATATATTAAATTGATAGAATTATGAGATATATTGAGTCATTAGTTTATTGTACTCTCTTTTATATTATATATTTTATTTGTTATTCTTATTCCTAAAATATTTAGCGATTTTCTTAATAGGGAATCGGGAGCTAAGACATAGCAAAATTGGCACTATCAAATTGCAAAACCTGATGATAGTAAATTTGATCACTCTCAGCTGATCATAGGGGATTTGAACACAGACTTTCAAATTCCCTTCAGCCATGCACTCAATATACATGACTACACACATGTGAAAAAGATAAATCTTTATTTCGTGCTGAATCAACTCATCAGTTGGTCCAGATATCATCCCCCCCCACACACACACACACATATGTAATCAGTGCTCAGTTTATATTACGATAGCAAATCAAACTTTTAATGGACAGGCTTCAATCTACTCCACCCTCCAACTCTTCAGCCATCCATAGTATTGAAAATCTGATAAAGTAATACCCAGATCTCTTATTAATGCCAATATTATTGTCATGCCCATGTTGACTTTAAATCATTCTGACCCCTCATGTATAGGACCTTGTCCATTTAAATGCCCAGAAGAGGGATGGGCAGGATACAAGCTGATTTTGTAATATTTTAAATACAAGTATATTTTATGTATACCTGGAGTCTAGATGTAATATAGGATATATGAATACAGATTTTCAAGCTCTCTTCAGCCATATATTGTGCCGAACCAGCACTCACCAGTTAGTCTAGATCATCATCTCCCATATATATATAATCAGTGCTCACTTTACCTAAAGATTGCAAATCGTCACACTTTAATAGAAAGGCTTCAATCTACTCCAATTCTTCAACCACCCCTATCATTGAAAATTTAATGATATAATAAATTAGCACAACAGCTGTAAATGAACTGTGTAGTGAAGAATAAAAAGTGGTATTATTTGGGCAAACCTGTATTGCTGAGTTTGAATAAGCAATGCTGCCAAAAGATCATTATACATAATGCAAGCTGAGATTTTTTTTTAAAGTTAAACACAATTAAGACAATAAATATAAAATAGCAGCACTCTTATACTTTTCAGATAGGAGGGTTTTCAAAATAGTAAACATATGTGAACTTGTTTCACAAGATAATGCATTTTATGAGGCAATAATAAAATTACATGAATACTTTATACTTCACCCATCCTGCCATACAGCTCATTTAAATTTAAGAAACAGAAACCAAGCAAAGAGTGAGAAATGCAGCCCTTAGAGAATTGACTGAAGATTCTGGGTATGGGGATTTTGTAGATGAAGTACTCATCAATCAACTGCTATTGGGTATGTCTGATGACTCTGACAACAACTTTTAATTTTAGTCAGACTTAATGTATGAGATGGCTCTTAAAAAAAGAATAGCTTATGGGCTAATATTAAACAAGTATATGCTTTTCAACATAAAGCAGATAATAGCAAAATATAGAAATTTATAAGACAAATAAGCAACTTAAGAAGTCATAAAAAATTTGTGCTCATAAATGAAGTTAATGCTATTTGTTATTGCTGTGGAAAAACAGGGCTCAGACTAAAAAAAGTACAACTTCTTTAAATGTAGATTTAAAGGACACTTGGTCCATGTATGTAGGAATTCTGGTAATGAGAAGAGCCTTGTAAAACCCAGTCACAGAAAAATAGAGAAGACAAAGCATCATTGTGCAATTTGTTAAAAAAAAATAGAAGTATTAGAATCAGAAATACTTAACAGCAATATAATATCAAAATGCACAAGGTCTGATAAAGGTTGTCAATTACTTATTAATTGGATAGAGAAAGCTTGGCTAACTAAGAAACTATAGTGTCTTGTTGAGCTTTTTGTATGAATAATGAAAATTTATCAGTTACCAATGATTGTAAAAGGTGTAATACCCAAGAGTAGACAAAAGATCTTAAAATTATTCCATGAAGGGCATCCAGGAATTATGTGTGCTAAAGCTTTAATACATGGATATGTCTAGCAGCCTTTGGAAAAAAATATTTTAGAAATGTATAGCGAGTCAATTCTGTAATGACTATGCGAACTAAAAGATATATTATGTGGACAAAGGCAGTAATCCTGTGGCAAATACTTCAAATAGCTCACGTAGGCCCCCATTAATGGTAAAATACTTTTTATCCTCTAAATAGAGTATCACATCGTAAAGAATACCAATGGTTAAGAAACAATACAAAAACTGAATTTTTCATGTCAAGAAATGTGAAAATTGTTTCAGATAATGGCACATAATTTATTGCATAAAAAATTGAAGATTATTTCATGAAGAAAGACATCAAACACATCTGTATACTATCTAGAATCAAACCAGTTGACTGAAAATGTCATTCAACAATAAAAATGACTGTTAAAAAGACTAGTAAAGTGAACAAGCAAGAAGCTCTTATATATCCAATGTTACAGAATTCCAAGTCATCAATAGTTTTAGGGAAATCTCCATCAGAAATGTTGATGGGCAGAAAATTATGAATTAAATTGGCAATGTTAATTCTAAAAGTGGATGAACAATTTGATTATGATAATAATGAAGACAAATTCATAATAGATGAAAAATTTTGGGTATGAGACTTGCTTAAATAGAAATGTTTAGAAGGGATGAATATGAGAAAATTATCCAAACAAATAGTAGCAGTATGAGTAATAGGACAGAGTATCAGAAACATTGGAATCATGTTTGCTGACAGCAAATAGAAGAAATAGTGTCCAAAAATAAAAGTAATGATTAATGATGAAACAAATAACTCTTGTGAAAAACAAGAAATAATCAAGTGATTACTGGATAAAATAATTACTCCAAATAAAAATCAGACTGAACCAAAATGTATGGAATCTGATAAAATGGTGAAAATTCAGTGTGATGAAGTATCCATGGAACAAACTAAAGCACTATGTCAGAACTGGTATAGATCACCAAAATATCAAAGATAGAGACTGAAGAAATTGCAAGAGTATGTATAATATATGTAGTTATCTGTTTTGTGGAGTAATAGGAGGGTTGAAATATATGGAATACTGAGTCAATATTTGGGTGAATTAAATTCAAACTAAGATAAAAAGAGACTTTGAATAAGTTATTCTTAATTTAAATTACTTTATGAAAATAAGTTTTTACAAGAGTAATTGTTATCAAAAGGAAAATATTTTTGATAACTAAAAAAATTAATTAATGTGAACAGTACAACATGTATTAGCATAAAAAATCCTTACTACTTAAATTAATTAAATTTATATAAATCAGATCTAAACTAATTAAATTGACAATCTACTTACAATGTCTATAACCACTCCATTGTCTGAAATATTCCAGAAAAACAAAAAAAAATGGAAAGGTACATAAACTGTAGCAGAACAGGAAATATTCTATTCTTTTTCATCTTTGAGGTCAGTTTGAAAGCAGTTTATATGAAGCTGCAAAAGAAAATCAGTGGAGGACATTTCCCCCCCCAGGATTTTGATTCCTGAAGGTTATCAAGCCAACTAGAGAATGCAAAAGACTGCTTTAAAACCATTATCTTATTATGATTTTTATAAGCCTACAAATATGCATAGACTAAAGAAAAAGACTTAAAGATAATAGAAATTACATACTATCCTACAAGTACATTAGATAGTAGAATAAGTAATATGGGAGTGCTGAACTCTATGATAAAAATAGAATGTCTGTGTCTATATATGTATATTTAAATATTGAAAATACTAAATTGATAGAATTACAAGGCATATTAAGTCATTAGTTTATTGTTACCTCTGTTTATATTTATATATTTTATTTGTTAATCTTACATATAGAATATTTGAGTTTTTCTTAATAGGGAATCTGGATCTAAGACAAATAACGATGAGCCTAATTCTTGATGTGATGTGCTTATATATCTTCACTTCACTTTCTTTCTTTAAGACTAAAATCAGTCATTATAAACAACAGTTCTGTGAATAATAAAAGTTGATTTGGGATTTGAAGTGAGAATAAAATTTGAGGGAGAAGCACTAGATACAACAAACATACCTGTCAATTAATGAAGATGATGAGATTCTATATGAATAAATTTAACAAATGATACTTGTTCTATAACAAATAGGAAATGGAAGGGTATAGTATATTATGAAGGAAAAAATAAACTTATAAAATGAAAGAGATGGCATAGTAATAATGAATACATACTTTAAGAAACATAATATATGAAAAATATTTTATAAACAATTTCCATTGGATTATATATAAATTCAGACTAGGTTTATGAATAACATTTTACCATTAAGAAATAACATTAGGAATTTCCCCTCAACCAATTAAATATCATTTAACATCAACACAGCAGCAAATTCTTTATATTTCACAACATTTATGCCACTTAGTGTAAGATTTAAAAATCGACAGATGCCAGATTGTAGTGCTTAATAAATTCCTATCTGGTGTTGATGTATTCAATACTTCCAAATTAGTTTTTAGCTTTTATCTTTCATCAGTAATGGTCTTTGGATCTTGAAGCAATCCATCTGAATCTTTTGGATTAAATTCACTTTTCCTCAATCATCCATCTTTTACCTTTTTGATTTACTATCAAGCTACTAGTCTAAATTTTAAAATGTGTTAATGTTTTCAATCTAAGCCAATAATAAACCAAGAAGTAAAAAATAATTATAGAGGCAACATGCATTTGATCCAAAAGATCTATCTAGGTGTATTGCTTGAAGATCCAAAGCATGTCACTGATGAAAGCCCAAAACTTGAAACTAATCTGGGGATATCAGATATTAGTACTGAATAGAGATTTATTAAGCACTACAATCTGGCATCTAATGATTATTAAAACTTACACTAGATGGCATAAGTGTAGTGATTTTTTTTTCTTCTTTTAATGTATCATATAAAAAAATAAGTCTAACATAGCCAAATTACTGATAATGTAAATTTAAATGTAAAATAAAAATATTTAAGTGAAATGAAGGGCTTAGCAATGAAAATATTAGATGAGAAGAGAGGGGGAAACCTTGGATCTAGTTATGAGTTGACTAATAAAATGTCAGACAAATGTAACTGACAAAATATAAATACTAATAAACAGATAATGCACTTTATAAAATGCAAATACAATACTTTATTACTCTGCCTTTTTAATAATAATTGAAAAAGATTGTTGGATAGTCAAAACTGTTTACTATTTTTGAAATTTGGAATAATAAAATATACACAATGTGTAAAATGTATAGAACAATGTATTGTTATTATTTGATTATAATAGTATTAATATACTAAGTGAAAAAAAAAAAATTAGAGAAAGAAAAAATACTTACTTTTGCTACATACTCAGGGGTATTATTGACAATACCAGTTGAGTGTGAATGAGTAAAAATTAATACAATAAAACTTAACATGAAAATTTAAACTTAACAACATGAGTTTATTAATTTAAAGCAAAAATATAGATATTAATAAAAGGAATTTAATACATTGATTAAATTCTTAGCAATGAATAAGACAAATTTTATGTACAGACTTATTCTTCTAAAGGTGTGACTTAAAATTTTTTACGGGCATGCTTTAGCATATGTTTTAAAACAATAAACATCACATGATCACCATTTCTTATGTTGCTTATAACTGTATTAAAACAAGCAAAACTCACTATACATATTCCCACTCACAGCAAGCTATGGTAATCAATGGATGCCAGAAGGCTTGTGCATAAAATTTCCATCTAGTGCCTACTTATCCAATATCCCCAGACTAGTTTCTGGCTTATGGCCTTCAACAGTGAGATCCTAAGATCTAGATGCAGTGCTCTCAGATCTAAAGCTCCTCACTGACGAAGGCCAGAAACTATTCTGGGGATATTGGATGAGTAGGCACTAGATGGGGATTTTATGCACAAGCCTTCTGGCATCCATTGATTACTCTAGCTTGCTGTGAGTGGCAATACGTATAGTGAGTTCTTGCCTGTTTTAATTTAGTATATGTTATTAGTACTTGTGTATGCTTCCTTTTCTATTTCTCTATTCAGACACACAACAGACAGATTTCTGCAGTTTTTATATCATTCATATAATCTGCATAAATTAGTTTAATGAGAATTTAAATGCATGCTTTGCATAAGTAAATGTTCTAGAGTATATACATTTCTGGGAAATTTATTCTGTTTTTCATCTGTCTATAATTACAGCAAATATATGAACTTCATTTATAAACCAATAAAACATATATATATATGTATGATTGCTGATTTAGCATGAAATACATATATTGGTGATTATTTATCTTTTCAACATATATGTGTTCAAGTGTATCAGTGTTATGAGATAGTGTGGAGAGTGGTGGGTCATGTGAAGGTCTGTGTTCATATACCCTATATATTACATATATAGACACAGGTATATAATAAGCCTGTGTTTCAGTTAATATATATATATACATGCACATAGTTCTATAATTAATCAGACAGATAGTACAAATTTAACCAGAAAAATACAAAAACTCAAGTAGATAGTAGCATTCATAAAATTTACAATATTAAAATATAATATATAAATTTTGAAAAGTATAGCTAGAAAATAATATAATGCAATGGAAAAAATGCAAAAAAATAAATAAATAAAAAGCATTGTTTAATTCATATAAGAAATAGTAAGTTTTTAGTAGAGCAAGTAATTGAATTAAAGATTATGAAAAGCATATAAGCAATTATATGAAAGCAGTAATAATTCATCATTTATATTAACAGAAAAAAGTGGAGTGGATATAAGTAGTTATAGCTGAATTGAACCTAATGAAATATATTAACAATGGTCATTTCACCAGTCAAAATTTCTTTAAAGAAAAACTTATTTGTAGTAAATTGTGAGATTTTTAGAACACTAAATTTGTTCTCAGATGCATCTTAAAGATGTTGTTAGTATCATATAACTATAAACACTAAAACATCATATGTCGACTATTTTCTATGCTTACGCAAGATGTTAAAATAATAGCAAACTCACCCAGTGCAAGGTTTTGTAATCAAGTTGAGAATATTGGATGAATTAAGCACTAGATAAGGATTTTATGCACAAACCTCCTTGCATCCATTGATTATTAAGACTTACAATGGATGTCACTACTGTATGGAGAATTTGACTATTTAAAAAAAGTTAGACATGTTGGTATTCAAAAGGTAGTTTGTATTCAAAAAGAATAAAGGTATAAAATGGCAATGGATTTATAAAGTCTATTGCCAAGAGATAGAGTTAATATTAGTTCCACTGATATTTAAAAAACATTAATATTCTTTATTATTTTTTACAATTCTTTTTACAACCCACTATTGATGTTTTCAATTGCCCCAGCAATCTTCTTCAGAACTTCAAGTTATATTTTTAAATCTTAAATAGAAGTTCTCAAGAAGAATGCTGGGGCAATCAAAACCATCAATAGTAGTTGTAAAAAGCATGCAATAAGTAATAAAGAACTTAAATGATATTAATATTATGTGAATTTGACAATGTGATAAGAAAGATAAAGTTATAATACTTTATAAAGATATTTAAAAACTTATGATAAACTGAGTTATTTTATTATAATATTTTAAAATAAATATATATATATGTATATTAGAAAAAAATGTCACTTTGGATCAATTTATAGGTGAATTCAGAAGATTTTTTGAAGCCTTTTTATAGAAATTATAAATATAAGGATGAGTTTCTATGAGATTATTATTTTGATAAAGATGTGATTTGCATCAATGTAGGAAAATTTGTTGCGTCATCTGCTGGTGATAAATAGCACTAAAAACAGAGAATGAACTTAGAAAAATTCTTAAGTAGAATGAATGAAATGTGTAAAAAGTTGGGAGAAGAAATACAACTAGATCTAAAGCAATAATTGTTGGTGAAAATGAAAAAACCCAAAAGTCATAATTGGATACGAAATAGTAGATTAATCTTTTTAACTATTTAGATAATTGTTCATCTGAAATAGTGCTAAAAATATTAGCGTCAAAATACAAAGAGTGAATAAACTTTCAGCAAAGATATGAGAATTTTTTACGACACATTAATGTTAGATTTAAAAATAAATATAATTTTAAAAATTTTGTTAGGAATGTATCTTTATATAGAGCTGAAATATGTCTAATTATAGAAAAGATTGGAATTTGAATTGAGGAATGTTAAAGTAAAGAGATTATTAATTAAAAAAATTATGAATTACAAAATAACTGTATCAAGTATGTATTTATATGAAAAAGAATTATATAAGAAATTTTAAAAGATCTAAAGAATAAGAGAGGAAAAAGGAAGACATTAATAAGTGATTTAAAATAAGTGATTAAAAAATTAATAACAAAAAGACGTATGAAAGGTTATCAAACATACATTACACATGTCTTTCGGAAGATAGTAACTAAAGTCTGTTGGAATAACTATTATATATATTTATGTTTAATATCTTTCCATTTATTCATAGTTTTTAGTTTTAAATGTTGATGAAATTTTGGTTGTTAATGATTATAATAGAGTAGTAATAAACTATTATTTTACATAAACTATATACATTTGTTGTGACTAATACTGAACTCACAAATATGTATGTATAGAGGATAAAATATGGCCACACTACCAAATCTATTTAAAAAAGAACATTATTGTCATCCAAATCATCATCACATTTAACTTTATTGATTAATTGTAGAGCAAAGGTCTGAGTTCAATTCAGTTTCTATAATCCATAATTTTATTTAAAAGGTAATAATCCTTCCTCAGTTGCACCATACTATAAAATATTAAATTGTAATGTTAAATGCAAAGGTACTTTCATTCCAGCCACAAGATAAAGACTTTGAGAAAATAAGGACCTTCTTATTGATAACTATATAATCCATAATCTTTTTTTCTCCACATCATACACACAAACTTTCTTATTTCATCCATCCATCATACATATAGTTTAGTTTTACTTTTTATCAGTTTAAGACATCAACTATCTATTTATTATCATTTCTTCTCTAACGATATGTCTGGACAAGCCAGTTCTATTTCAATATCTTAATTCTTTTAACTGGTCAGAATAGTTGGCTGGCAGAGTAGTCCAGATCAGAACAGAAAACTACCATGAAGATATGACTGCAATGCAGTCAAGTCCAAAAGCTGCTCTATGGTTTATAATGGTGGAGTATGAATTCACATGGAAAAAAAGGGTCAACTTCAAGTATTTCATAGCTGCAAATGTGTTTTAGAACACAGTTTGCTTGCCTTAAGTATATCTAATCCTGGGAAGGGGGAGTCATTGTAATTACTTGATTATACTTTTCCTGATAATAATAATCTGGACTGTACCAGTTTCATTAAGACCATCTCACCGAGAGAAATCTCTCAGCTTCCTAAAGCTTAGTTTATATATATGCTGTTTCAGCTATATGCAGAGAAGCACAGATAAATGTATATACAGCTGGTGGTAACATTATATATAATAAGAAAAATTTTAATAAGTTCTTTTAAATATTTTTAAAATAAAAATGACACTTTAAAATCTATATATTTAAATTTTAAAATGTTATAATCAAGATCAACCTGCAATAGTGATATATATAGAAATAATATTTTAAATTTTATTTTGAAAAAGAAATAAGACTTCAAAAATCTTTTTAGATTAAAAACTAAAGGAAAAAGCAACTTGTGAGAGTATTTTAAAGGCATTGATAATTAATCAATCAACAATAATCCTGTCAAGACTAATTTTATTTTTTTTTAAAAAAGAAGGGAAAAGAAAATACTTTAATTGACTATAAAGAGATTAATAATTTCAATCCATATCATCCATATTTTTAGAGATACACATGTATGTGTGAATTTTATATATATTTTTCAAATGGAATTATGAAAGATATTTTTAATAATTTTATTATTTTGATAAATTCAAATATGGTAGATAAATTTCATTTATATGTTAATCAATTATTGTACTGCACATTCTGTGTGATTATATATATATATGTGTGTGTTTTTAAAATAAACCTAATATAAGTTATTCATATTATTAAAATAGGATAACTTAAATTTTTTATAATTGTTTTATGAAAAAATGTTAAGAAATTATTATGCCACATGTCTGTGAAAGTATATATGTCAAGGCATGTCAGAAAGACATTTATATGAAAATTTTACTCATTTATTGTATAAAATTTTTATAATTATTTTATGACAATTCAAATATGTTCAGAAATTATTATGCCACATGTCTGTGTGATGACTGGGTTTTAAGTAAACCTATTGAAACATCTATGTAAATCACAATGTAATAAATTGAATTTTGTTTTTATGTTAGTCAACACTGTAAATTTTAATTATTTTTTATTATTAAATGTAAATTCAAATATGTTCATTGTATATCATAAAATGCACATATTTGCATATATATATATATGTTGTATGTGAACACTTTAGGAGGTATTGTAAATCACAATGTGAAAGTTTTTTTAATTGTATATTAATCAAAATCAGAAGGCTTGATTTATATGTGAATAGCCTTATTCCAGAGACCTTAACTTCATTTTTTATTATTAATAAACTTGTATTTCATTGTTAAAATTATTCTAGTCAACTTACTTGTAAAGCTTTAGAATATTATGTGTACATCATCTCTTGATCACAGTAGCAGTTACAGAGCTTATGTTCTCTAAGCTAGATTCATGTATACCAGTCTGATATATGGAAGAGGATGTATATTAGTGTAGGGGCATCCAGGAATCCTGATTGATGCTAAGAGTATATTCTTTAAAGCCCATGCACTACATTTTATTTAATTTAGTATTTATCAGATTTTTAAGTTTATAGTTGGCCAGTACATTAATAGTACTAAGTGGCCAGAGCATTGATGATGATCAGCATGCTTTAATATCCCAACATTATTTTTGATTATATATTCTAATGGATTAGAATTTAGTTTGAGCATCGAAATTAATGGTTAAATAGTTGTCCCAAGCTAGCAAGGGCTAAATGGTAAACCCATTTCAAATCCAGTCACAAGATTGACTATTGATTTACTTTTATTATTGATCATTCTTAATGATGGATTTTTACTTATTTTTAATGCTAGTAAATTTATAAATTTATAATTATATTTATAGTTGCTCTAGGGAGTTAATTGGGCTGATCTCTATGATATCTCATGCTACATGACATATATTTTTCATGCTAAAACATTACATTATAAAATTATACTTAAATAATAAAAATTACTTTAATATTTAATTTTAAAATTTTGTTTATTTGGGGGTGATTGACATCCATCACCCCAGGCAGCACTTATATTCCCCATCCTGTTAAAGTACATATACAAGTTATTCAATGCACGGACATCTAATAATAAGAGGCTTTTATAAATATAAAAAAATAATGAAATAGTGAGAAAAAGTTTAGTCCATGAAATTGCACAAAGATTGAAATCAGCTTAGAGTGCTATTGGGCTGGTCCTGAGTAAAGGAATTAATAATAGAATATAATTACCATAAGGAATAACACTTGTTCATCATTGGTAAACCATTGTGCTACATATTGATTATTGCATTTATGTAGAAAAACCCAACATGTTGCAGAAACAAGTTATAAACTAAATAATATATGCATTGCTTCAAAATATTAATAGCAAATATTTCCATTATTACATTGTAATGTGCATGGCAAATTAGTTTTGTGTGCAATCTGCAATTTTTAAATCCTAGAGAAATGTGAGAAATATAAACATGTTCTATGCAGTATCCTGACTTTATAAATTTTGTATCTTTAACTAACTGCATTGAATTTCTTCTAGTAGAAATTTAAGGCATTAATTTTTAAAGTTACAACCAGAAGTTGGAAAACTTCATAAATAAAGTCAAATCTAGGTTAATATTTCTTTAGTGTAATTTTCCGGTACTGTGGTATTAGAGCTGTGACATGAAGAATTATAATCATTTAATCATTAAATTAATTAAGTTATTAAATCAAAAACATATTTTAAAATCTACATTAAAAAAAAATTAACAAAAAAAATACAAAAAGCATTAATGTGAAGAATAGTTAAGATGCGTGTTTAAATCAAATTGATGATTGTACAGGCTTACATCTGCATTTATATATGTAATATATGCAGGATTCAAACTCAGACTTTCACATGACCTACAACTCTCAGTGCCATCTTATATTGCTGACTCACCTGATCACACACATGTTGAAAAGATAAATAATCACCAATATACGTATTTTGTGCTAAACCAGCACTCATTAAAGTATGAAAATTGGTTATCTTAATATAAAGCTGAGTAATAATTGTATATACGTATGGAGATGGTAATCTGAACCAACTGATGAGTGCTGGTTTAGCACGAAATAGGTATATTATTGGTGATTATTTATCTTTTCAACATGTGTGTGATCAGGTGAGTCAGCAATATAAGATGGCACTGAGTGTTGTAGGTCGTGTGAAAGTCTGAGTTCGAATCCTGCATATATTACATATATAAATACAGGTGTAAGCCTGTACAATGTATTAAAATAGATTATGCAGAATATGCACGTGCAAACACCCACTTAATTTGATTTAAACACGGATTTTAACTATTCTTCACATTAATGCTTTTCGTATTTTTTTTGTTAAATTGTTTTTGTTTAAATGTAGATTTTAAAATATGTTTTTGATTTACTAATCAAATTAATTTAATGATTAAACGATTATAATTCTTCATATCGCAGCTCTAATATCACAGTACCAATTTTCACTATACCACTAATTTGCTATTTGTATATATACTGAATATTGATAAAGATATGTGTAAGAGATTGTGGTCTGGACCATCTGATGAGTGTTGGTTCAGCATGAAATGTGCATCTTGGGGATCTTAGATCTTTTTCACGTGTCTTTGGTTATATGTTTATGATTACATCCTTCCACAAGGTATTTAAAGCGGATAAAAACCAGTCCCTCCCTTGCGTGGAAGTGCTGTAATGAAAATTACACTACAAAATATTATTCATTATTAGATAATCTAGCGTCTAAAGAATGATTAATAAAAACTATTAATATATTTTCAAGTCTAGATTCTCTCAAAGAATGAACAATATTTATTAACAAACCTGTTTTAACTTTTATAATTTATTAACAGAAGTTGGACTTACTATGAATTTAAGTTAGTGACAAGCGTGCGTAGACACGTAGGCTAATTAAACAATAAAAAATAAAATATCGTAATTGCTTTATTTACGTAAGAAAACAAATAGAAAAAAAAAGCAACACAATTCCTGTTGATAAATTCCATACTAGTTTTTTTTTTGTATGTTTTACAGAATTTTAACATCTGAAAACAATTCGGAGAATTTTTTTGTGATCAATGAACTCAAGCAAAGAAATTATTTAAGAAATAAGATTAATCTCAAAACCTTTACGGCAAATGGCTACAGACTGATTAAATTTCAAACGTGCTAAAATAAAGTTTATTAAGTAATGCATGACATTTTAAAAACAAGTATATTTATTACTCGTGGGAAAGATTATATTGTATATATTATTATTAAATATATGTTATATTTACAAGAATGATCTAAACCCACACACCTTAATTTCAAATTAAACAGGATAATGACACAAAGTGCGTTGCTTTTAATACTTCACCCCCTGGCTCTTTACACCAAATTAAAATAACAGCTTCGTTATTATTTATTTATTTCTGAATATTATACTCTTGAGTTTCAGTATGAAAAATTTAATTATTTTCCTTGGTTTTTTAAATGTAGTTGAAATTAGCAAATCTACAGGTAAGTTTCATTTATTTAGCACAGTTCATAAATAAGGTTAGCCTTAGCCAATAAAAAGCTATTATCGACTTACCTACTTTTTAAATTACCCTCTTTACAGTAATTTTTTCTTATAAATTAATTTTCGTCTAATGTCGTAAAATATACTTTGAAAATTAATTTAATAACTATTTGTATTTATTAAAAGTCCATGATGCATTGATTACATATATGAGAATGTTAATTTTCGGTTAATGATAGCCATATTACCGTATGGTTGTTTATTTTGACTACTGAATCTTATGCAGCTAATCTTTAGTTTGCAACAAACTTTCTGCCGGAGTAATCATCGGGAAATATTCCAAGAAACATATTTCAAAAAGAAAATGAATTTTCTAAGGTTTTGATATGCCTTTGTGTATTATATTACTGTATACTTATAATTTGACATCGATATTATTTTTTTGGAATTACGAATGACATTCTAAACATAAAATTTCCAACATACTTTATCGGAGTAATGTATGATTGATTTCTTTTAACGCGCATTTTGAAATGATCTAATTGCTGACTAACAAATGTAATCAACGTCATCTTAAATAACTGTTTATTTGTGGCAACTCTTAGAAATAAATTATTGTGCAAAATTGAAAAAAAGAAAACAAGTTGAAGAAATCAAAACAAAAACAGCTGTAAGATAGTCAAAAGAATTTAATGCTCTCCTTACGAAAATTACATGAAAAGATGAAATTCAGTGAAAGACAAGATATAAATAACAAGTGAAAAAATTGCACGTAGGCAGTTTCATTTTCTATACTTTTATTTAAAATTTTGAATAGTAGATAATATGTAAAATATCAGGATTGGTTCCACGCAACAACTTGATTCAGGCGCTAAAAAAAATTGGCACTAAAATGAAACGTATTTCAAAACATATATGTATTAATAAGCATTTTTATTGAATATCTATTTCTTCTATTACATTCATTACTTTCTTCGGTAGACCATTTTTAAATGTCTTTTCAATGTTTTTAAAATGCGTAGTTCTTGAGACTTGTCCCAGGCACCAAAATTGATCCGACAGGCCTTGCTTTATTGTTAAAACGTTTGTTGGACAAGTTGTAAATAACTTGTAAAATAGAAATGATTTACAATCTGCAGATTTATAATTAAATAAAAATGCGATGGGCAGAATATGCAGTAACGGTATTCTTCCCATACCAGTGATTCCCAACCCAGATCTGCGGTTTCTATTATTTGTGGTGGAAAACAAAACAAAACTTGTCATGCGTTGTGGTTGAGTGGTCAGCGCAGCTGCCTTACAAGCAGTTGTCCCGGGTTTGCGGGTTCGCTTCCCGGCCGATGCTTTGACGCAGGAAAAAAAAACATTAAAAGTTACAAATTAATATATAAGTAAAAAGTAATTTTTTATATTATATATTTGATGACTATATAATCATCATCGTTATCAAGAGTAGTAATACAAAAGTTTTAAAATTATAGAAAACTAGAGCTAGATTTAAAACCATAAATTGTATATATATTAATTGGCAGGCGCTTTTTGATCCACCATATCGTATTAGATATAAGGTACAAAGTATATTTGATAGTACACGGAAATAAAACAAAAGAAAAAGGGATATATTTAAGTGTGCTATGAATTTTGTACGATTAACGGCTGACGTAATAAAAAGGGTTTAGAATGCTTGTGCGGTTAATCAAAGTCGGGTCAAATTATTCTGGGTTAGTTTAATGTCTCATTTTAAGTAATACATTACTTGGTAATACTAAAGAGTAAAATGTATATTATCAATATCGTTTTTTTTGAACTAGTTTCGATAATAAGGCTAGATTCAAATTACAAAAACCAATCTTGCATCATTTTAGAAAGAAAGAAAATATCTATCTACCGAGGCATATTTCATTAATGAGACATTAAACATCAAAAAGATATACTATTTCAAAGTTAAGTCGCTTTGAATTTTATATATGTATTTTAGATCAAAGGGATGTGTTTTGAAAGATTCTTTTGTATTGATGGGTTTAAAAAGAGAAGGAAAGTAAATGATTTTAAAAAAATTAAAAAGAAAAACATCTTCAAGGTCTTTTTTTTTAATTAAAAGGTTTAATTAATATCTTAATTAAAATAATCCAGACATTGATTAAAAGGAATTATATTGTTCATGTATAGGAATTACAATTTTGATTTGGAATGTAGATTTTAATTAGAGAATATTGTAGTGTTTTTTCACATGTGATAGCTCTTATTTTGGTATGCAAGGTTAATTAAATACAAAGATGTTATAGAGTCTACATTATATAGAGGGGATATGAATCAGTGAGACTAACTAAGCAGCTAGAGAGAGAAAAAGGGAAAAGATTAGCAAAATTTGAATTCAGTGCTCACTGCTAGAAGAACTTGTAAGCTGTTCAATACTGGCACAGAGTATGGCAGTATAAACGTTTTTTTTTTTTAATTCTACAGATAATTTATTTATACTTGATATCAATTCATTCATGGTGCTGTTCTATTATTCTTCTTAGCATGTGCTAAAACGTCCTAAGTAACTGCTAATTATTGTTACCATGTTGCTATGAAAATCATGATAAAAGCGTGCAATGCCCTGATTGTACAATCTGCTGCTTGCTAATATATTGTCTATAAAATAGTACTATCTTTTTAAAAGGAAACTTTATAACAAGTATACCAAAAAGAACAATGCTTGATTGAAAAAAGATTCTGTGAACAAGTCTGTACCATCCATAAAATTATAAAGAAACCTGGAAAGTTATTCAAAGTAAAAAAACTTATAGGTACAGTAACCTGGACTATTTCAGTATAATGGATTGTAGGGGCCTCGTAAAATATCTGTAAGTTTATAAATTATTCCAAAATCAGTGGTGAGTAACCTATATTAGTGTATTATACGATTATTGTTAATATGATTTGTTTTTGTTTTGTATGGTAAAATATTTTGTATAAAATTTATTTTGACTGTTATACATTATAATGGGCATTGAGTTATTAATAAATGTATTGAATCATCAGATAATAGATTTTTTTCTAGTGGATAATATTTGATTATTATTCTTATGTGTATACTTCTCAGCAGACATGCTAATCGATAGATTTGCAATTTTAAGATGCTTATTATTATTATTTTTCTTTTCTTTTATTAGTTAGTCAAATAACTTTTGATATTAATATAATAGAAAATATCTAGTCATGTGATATTCTTGCTCATTATTTCATTCCACTAATTAGTGTCATAGCTAAACATATCGTTATCTAGATCGGAGACTGAGTCCATTCTCTAAACTATGCTACTATTGAAATATTAGAAATGTTATTAATATTGTGAGGCTGAGATCTATCTTGTTTTCACTTAGTGGCTCTTCTTTTATGGAAAATGGTGCCTGAGGTTCTGAGTTTCTAAGTTAAGCTACCAGTGTGAAATGATCTTATGACCAACCATCAGAAAGGTGATTGTCAAAAATTATAATGATCAGGAAATATAGCCTGTGTTTATAGTGGACAAGACAAATAATGAATACTCACTTGATCATCATCAATTCTAAATGTGATCATGTGGGAATTTTAATACTAAGTGAGGGGTGGTGGTTAGCAGTGATAGTCCCCTGAACAATCAATAGTGAATTATAGGTAATTTCCATTGCAATATATATGAACATATTTATTCATAGGGTATATACAGAATATAGATGCACCTACATGTATGTATTACATATACTCATTAAAAATGCATATTATATGATTAGCTATTATTACCTGCAATGTGGCTTGGAAGTGAATATCGTTGATATTGCAGGATTATCAATATAATTGGAATATTATATTTGATTTTCTTTTTAGTTTCTGCTTTTAAATGCTGCATGAAGTTATTGAACTCATACTAGGATAACTCACTGATAAATTGAACATTTTAGGGGGAAATTGAATTCTTGTAAAAATACATCAAACTGAAGTACAAATTGATTGTAAATTATATATACATATTGGTAAACCTTCTTAACTAATTGTAAATTACATTTTTTTCCTGTATTTTTCTTAATTTGTCCAATTTTTTTAAAATTTTTCTTATCTGTCTTTCAAAATGGGTAAAAAAGTAAAGGGTAACTCTCAATGTTGAGTTTAATAAAATACATTAATAAAGGATCATGGGTTTTTTCCATGAAGGATATACATTATTTAATCAATACATAATACAATAAAAAAATGAATTGAGTTAATGATCAAAAAATTAAGGGGGGGGAGGGAATCAGGTTAGCTATGCTTTTATTGCTGAGACAGCACATATCATTCAAATAAAACTGTAACATGGGTGTGGCTGTCATCTTCAGAATTTGGCTTCAACCCATGAATGCTTGGGTGTTTACTCCAGGCACTGAATTGACAGAATGCTTTTGATGGTTTCCAACAGTTTAGTTATTATCTCTTTACAAAATATTATTTACAGGAAAATGTTTTCAATGATATACATAAATGTTCAATGAACCAAATATTTTATTATCATACAAGTACAAAACGCATTTATTTCATTTTATGGTAAAATGTTTTATTTTTCAATGATATACTATACTTGTTCAATTTTTGCAAAGTAAGTACGTTTTTAGATTACTTTATAAAAAAATTATTACAAAAAAAACAACTACTATTTGATGTAAATCCAGATTGTAAAAATACAAATTTATGTTCCACTATTGATGTATTTATTTTTAGATTATTTTATATAAAAATTTAAGTTTCACTATTTAAATCTTTAAATAGTATCAATGTCAAAAATAGACTGAATCTTTAATTTATCGATGAGTTATCCCACTATGGCTTCAAAAACTCCACATTGCATGAAAAAGCAGAAACTAAATGGAATGTAGTATGCAGATTATATCGCTACTGCTGCATACTCATATTGCTTTGATGCAGAAACATATTCATATAATAAGCAAAAATGCTGTTTGAAAATTAGCATGTTGTATATATAGAAACTAATGTAGTGTATAATTTACAGACATAACGGTATTATAATTTGATTTCCAGACTGGTTTCCAGCTTTTGCATTTACCAATAAGGATTTGGAATCTGAGTTGAACACAATATAATCATATATCAGGCAACCAGTTTAACTCCTTTATCAAGCCTTTAAATTTAAAAAACCCTAATGCTTTGAATTCAAGTTAACTTTCTTATGTAAATTTGACACCAGTAAGTACTTGAGTTCAAAGAAATGGATATGTTAATATAGTTAAGTTTTGAGAATCAAACGATGTGTTGGTATTAGCCTATCTTGTACTTAGTAATATCTTAGTCCTGCTGACCAAAAACAAAATTGATTATAAACTTAAACCTCAGATTAGTTTTTATTTACTTGCTGTAATTAAAAATCTTCAACTCTTGATCCTTGTTACCAGAATGGATTACTCAAGAGTGAAACATGTCTATTGCAACCGCTATAAATATTTTTAAGCAAGTAATGAGTAGATTAACTTCTTCAAAGTCTGTTCATCATAATACTGCATATTAATCATATCCTCAGATATCTCCTCTCAAAAAAATGCTAGAAAAGTGAAGAAAAAAATTATCAATAGATTAATCTTTTTTGAGATCTGTTTCATACTAAATATTAATGATATCACCTCCCCCTATTCCCAGCAACTTGAAAGAGGAGTTAGTTAATATATAATAAAATGAAAGATACTGAAGCTAGGCATCTGGAAAACAAAAATTCTTGGGTCATATATTTTCAGGAGTGACATTTAATCAGTTCTAGATATAGTCAGAAGTGTCATGTATATTAGTATCAAATAATTACAAATTTTTCTTGGCATAGTTCACTTTTTATATATATTATAAAAAAAAGTGAACAATGCCAAGAAAGATTTGTAATATGCAAAAGGTTCATTTAATCAGACGGATTGTTTTTCACTTTCCTGGGCTGTAAATTAATACATGAATCTTTAACACTTGTATCCTTGCTCTGCTAACTCGCAGAGTGTCGGCAATTCAGTGAATATAAACAATAAATGCAAAGAAATTGAAGTGACTTACAGTATTATGAGATGAACTAATGAAAATTAATGGTCTTAAGTTAATTGCTGATTGAATATTAGATGTTAGGGTAATTTTGAAAAACTGGGGGTGATTTGGAAATTGTCTCGCTCTCTAAGTGGGTGTATATATACAAACAACGAATATAAAATACCATTTAAAAAATAAATAAATCATTTTTCTAAATCGTGAATTATATTAAAAAGGCGTTTTGAGTTTTTCATCTTTCTGCTTGATTAATAACATTCTGTTATCGGATCAAAAGCCACCTGAAGTTATATTAATGATAATAGTGCATGTCTATCCTTCATAGATTATTTGTTTACTAAATTCATTAAATTTCTTGTACAATAATTTACACGTGTATAATTTTTTAACTAACTGCAATAAAAGACCGAAAAGCAATTGATTAAAACAGCAGTCATTTTTTTCTCAAGATTAAGTGCTGATTTTCATCTTTGAATTTGTAACGCAAATGACCGTTAACAAAAGAAACGTATTTTGGTCACCCGTATTTTTTCTTCCTTTACATTAAAATAAAAGAGATGGCTTTTATATTGCTAAAGATATTATTTGCATACTCAAAAAAAAAAAAAAAAGAGTAAGTTACTTTTAAAAAAGGAGGCTTTTCATTGTTGTAAAATAATTTTTATTGAATGCATACATAATAAAATAATATATATATACAATTAGTGGAAGATTGTATTGGCTATTGTTTGTCACGTGTACACAACTATGTTTTATTGTTTTCAGAGTGGAATTTCAATGAGACCTGAGTATCACGGCAATATTATACTGTAAACCACTAAACATCACATGATCACTATCTCGTACTAGCACAATAATTGTTATGGTACTACTATATGGAGAGTGTTGTTTTGTTTTGAATTGTTTAATTATACTGTAAACAAAAACTAATTAAAGAATTCGTTAATTTGAAAGAAAGCTAATTAAAGTTATTAATTTTAGAAGTAAAAAAAAAGTGAAAATTAATTTGTGTCAAAACTATTTAATAATAGTGATTTCTAATTCCAAAAACATAATTTTAAATTAGCATCAAAACAAAATAATTACAGATTTAAAAAACACTATCAAAATTGATAGGACCATTCCATAGAAAGAATAGAGAAGACATTTATATAAAGGATAAATTCAATTGGCAGAGAGACTTTTGTTCCTGAGAGTAAGCAATAGTAATTAGCCTTTGACTTCTTAGCAAAATAAGAATAAGTATATAAACAGAGCAAAACTCTCCATACAGTATTGCCACCTGTGCCAAACAGAGTAATCAATACTGTATGGAGAGTTTTGCTCTGTTTATCAACAATTATTGTGCTAGTATAGGAAATGTGATCATGTGATGCTTAATGGTTTAACACCAATCCTGCCTAATAGGATAGTGGTGGCTATGGTTGTAAAAGAGCCAAAGACACCAAAATGTATGGGTGCTGAACTGAGTTCAGACCCATATGACTATATAAGCTATTGAGCTTAGATTGAAAATATTTTTTTTGTTTTCAATTTCATTCTCATAGTTTTGTAGTTAAGTAGAGATAAAAGGTGGTTGCTAGAGGGTTGCATTAGATCCTAAGATCTAGATGCAGTGCTCTCAGATCCAAAGCTCCTCACTGACAAAGGCCACAAGCCAGAAACTAGTCTGGAGATATTGGATGAGTAGGCATTAGATAGGGATTTTATGCACAAGCCTTCTGGCATCCATTGATTACTCTGTTTGGCACAAGTGGCAATACTGTATGGAGAGTTTTGCTCTCTTTATCAACAATTATTGTGCTAGTATAGGAAATGTGATCATGTGATGCTTAATGGTTTAAAGAATAAGTATATTTGACCATCAGAGCTGCCACATGGATAAGAAATACCGGTACTGATTTAGAGTGCACTTTTGGCCATTTTGAATTCTAAGGCCCGCCTAAAACCACCGCTGACATATCTAAGTGATATGATCATTACTAAATCACAATTTACATCGATAATTAAAAAATTAAAGCACAAATTTCATAAACACCTCGCATGATAAAGTATAGATCTGATATCCATATCAGATCAAACAATGCTATTTTTTCTTATCTCCATTTGTTTTTTTTAACTACATGTAACAAAGGAGACATGCAGCATTACAGTTTCTTTCTGGTAAATGGTTATAGGCATATATTATAATAAAATTCATATTTGGAAAAATTATAAGCTTTTAGTATTTTTAAATTATAAGCTTGGTTTGATCAATTTTACGTTTATTCAACATGTGGTTATAGGCATATATTGTAATAAAATTTGTATTTTAGAAGTTATAAGCTTTTAGTATTTCGAAATTATAAGCTTGGTTAGATTGCACTTCTGCATTTTCTGGACAATATCTTTGTATCAACGAAAACATCATTTCCCCTACCTGCATACGTTGGCATTTTGTGCTGTCATTATTGCAATAAAACCCCATTTTAGAAGTTATAAGCTTTTAGTATTTCAAAATTATAAGATTGGTTTGTTCAATTTTACATTATTTCAACATATGGTTGCCATATATTGTAATAAAATTCGTATTTTATAAGTCATAAGCTTTTAGTATTACGAAGTTATAAACTTGGTTTGATCAATTTACATTATTTCAACATGTGGTTATAGGTATATATTATAATAAAATTCATATTTTAGAAGCTATAAGCTTTTAGCTTGGTTTAATCACCTTGTATCATTGAAAATATCCTTCCCCTTTGCATACTTTGGCACGTTGCACCATCATTATTGTAATAAAATTCATAAGCCTTTAGTATTTATACTGCACTCACCACCATTTTGAATTCTAAGGACTGCCCAAAACCATTGCTGACACATTCAAGCAACCCCTGTGTGGATTATTTGATATGCAAGTTAAATTCATGTGTCCCCAATCCCATTAAATAAAATTTGTAAATTAAAGCAAAAAAAAATTCTTTCAAATTTTACTTGACACAAGATATAGAAATAAACTAAAATGTTAAAAAATTATTTACACTTTCATCTTTTTATTTACATATTAATTCTCTTGTCTTTTCTCAGCATGGTAAATAATGATAATATAATTATGAACACTTCCAATCAGATGAATCTTTAGAAAAATCCTTGTTAACTACCTGACTAATAGAGTTATCAGTTACAATTTTTGGTCATGTGCCTGGACCATTAGCATTAAAATTTAATGTACAATCAGAAGTTTCAGATTTTTCACTATCAGAATCACAACTTTTTTTCAATTTATTTTTCTGTTTTGAGTCCTAGATCATGAGTTGATAACTTAGTCCCTACCACCCTCTAGTGGGCATTTAAAGCTTTTAGATGAACAGAACTATTAGCCAACTGTTAAATGAAAAACAATAGATTACTATAGATGCACAACAGGCTTTTAAATTTTTTTTGCAGAGTTGCTTGTGCCTTGAATAAATTAATATTTTCAAGTTCAAAATAAATTAAATTATTCTGGCATTGGTGGGCGTTAGGGAAATTATACTTTTAACAAGAGTACAAATATGGCCGGTAGGTAAAAAAGGTTGACGACCCCTGTACTAGATAATTAATTTGACATTTTATCTGTGTTGTGTCCTTGACTGGAGAAATTGGAACAAATGAAATATAAATATTTTGCAAGTATAATAAATACACACAGGAAACAATGAGTCAATAAGAAGAGGAATTATTTAGCATTAGTTTAATGCAAACAATTACATAATTAATATACATATTCAGAACTGAATATACTATGTGGTAAGTTATACATCTGAAACCTGATAGCCAAATTAGTAAATAAATTAATCAAAAATTATCCCAAATTCACAACTCAAACAGATTATACAAAGAAAAACTCTAAAACATAACCCATGGTTTCACTGCTACAAGCAGGCTTCTCAAGTGGACTTAGTCTGGTAGAGTTGTGAATTTGGGATAATTTTAATTATTTTATTGACTAGTTTAGCTTTAAGCTTTTAATGTTTACATTTTGATGGGTCATCCTTTACATGTGAGAAGTCTGCTTGTAGCAGTGAAACCTTAGAATTTCTTTTCTTTGGCTAGTCTGATTGAGTTATGAATTTGGGGTAATTTTGATTATATATAAATCTTATATAAGCAATTCTACTTCTAGTTTACCTACTTTTACAATCTACCTGACCCTATTGGACTTATTAAAAACATATTGTCAGGATGACCTGCAGAAACCCTATGCAGATTACCTATAACCAGAGGCCAATTTTCTGGGATGTGATATCTAATGGTATCTTCCACTGCTTCCCCACAAAATCTAGATGATATTGTACTTCTATCACAAAGAAAAAAGATAAGCCTATTTCTTTATTCCTTACATATCTGCTTGTCTTCACTATATTTTCTGGAGTTCAATAGTTATAACAAGATTAATGCAGCTCTTACATCTCATTAGCAGTAATTAGATAAACTTCTGGCATGTCAATAGTTTGTTAAAAATAGTTATTTTTTGTTTCAAAACCCATTACTTTTACTTTAATTCACAATCTTTCATGCATAACTTGTTTATGTTTTTATTAAGAAAATTATCTTCATTCAATAATAATTTTATATGTTTTCTCATTCCATTATTAATGACCTAATCATATTTACATATTATACTTTATTATATGTATATTATACAGTCTGATATTTTTAATTTTCATATCTACATTATTTATTTGATAAATTTTTAGAAACCATTAGCATGAATTTACACTTCATTTTAATGTTAGGTTATATTGACTAATTATTAAAAAAAATCAAACACTTGATTATGCTCTTCTAAATAATAAATGTTTTAGGCACTTCCCCAATATTTTGACCATTTAAAAGAGCTTTTGTGTGATGTTATATGGTTGTTACATTCAACAGAGTGCATTCAGTGATAAATATCAATGCAATAAAATTTGTCAAAAGTTAAATATTTTGGTGCATAATATCTTTTTTAAAAGATATGTATTTTTTACTAATTTTGTTTTCATTGAATTTGAACTGTAGTATAGCTAAAGTGGGCATAAATACAATTTTTGGATATATTTGGGTAATATGAATCAATTATGAGGTTTTAACAAACCTCTTAATAGTCCAAATCCAAGGAAGGACAGATTAGCAAAACATAAAAAAAAATATTGGTATTTAAAAAAAAGATAATATTGGTTCTTAAAAAAAAGATAATTGTCAAGCATTGGTAGCCGAGTGGTCAGCACAGCTGCCTGCTTCCCGGCCGATGCTTTGACACATGAAAAAAAAAGTTAATATTAAAAATTTTTGGAGATGGCACTGGAATTGATTCCATAAAAACACATTGCAGCATCTGGCACTATATCATAGTTATATCGATCATGGAATAATCATAATTACAAAATATGATTGAAAAATGTAATGACATATTATACACCTATTGCATAACATACTACAAAATAATTGCAATTATTATGAGGCAATATTTTTTAAATACGTATATATTTTAAAATAAATTATTAATAGTAATATGTCATTTTTTATATAAATTAGGATATTTAAATAAAAGTCATTTCCTTGAAATGAATTGATTATTACAATAACACTACTCTATGGAGAGTTTTACCTGTTTTAATTACAGTTATGAGTAAGCATAAGAAAGGGTGATCATGTGATGTTTAATAGTTTTAATAGCATTAATATAACTTCCTGAATTGTCCACTTAAAAATACTGATATGGTCTGTGGTAGAGCATATAATATCTAGTATATTTTGAATAATATGTCACAAAACTAAATAAAAAATTAATCTCATATTTGGATAAAAAATATTTACAATTGTCTTTCTAACAATAGAATGATTGGTGAAATCTAAATACTTTTGTTTACATATAAATTTTATTAATTATTATAATGATATGTGCTGACCTGTTCACTTTGGTGCAGTAGTAGAATATATAATATATAGTATATTTTGAGCAATTATCACAATACTAAGTAAAAAGGAATTTCATATTTAAATAAAAAATATTGAGGAATCAGAACTTGTTTTTAACTATGGAGTAATTGGGAAATCCAAACATTTTTATTTACGTATAAATTTTCTTAATTATCTCGGTAGCATGGCACTCACTTGATGAAATGGCTTTGTGCAGGGTACAACCTGCACATCCACCCACACACACATTGTGATCCTGTTGACAATGATAAATCTTTATGTTATACTGAATGTGAATGCAATATAAATTGTATATATTAATTTGTACATACTAGTGTAGATAAAATAATTATTAAATACAAAATTAAATTAAATCAGTGTTAAAGTTTTATTTGATTAAATTATTTGTTTGCCCCTATTTTATAGTTGTTACCACCATTTACAAATTAGCTTTGCCTTGATCAGTGCAGACTGGTCAATAGAACTGTCTTAACTGACCTGAAGAGAATAAACTCTGCGGCAACCAACAAAGAAATTTTCTGCAGCAAGAAATAGAAAAATATCTGACATAGCTTGATAATTGACTACGAATCTCTATTGGTTTTTTTTTTCTCATATGTCATAGCATTGGCCGGGACACAAACCTACAACCGTCTGCAACCAACTACTTGCTTGCAAGGCAGCTGCGATGACCTCTCGGCTATTGTTTGTGTTAATTTTTTCCCCAATTAACCAATAGAATATAATAAAATCCAGTGTCTTGCATTGGTGGTCGAGAGGTCAGCGTGACTGCCTTGCACTTGCAGGCAGTTGCCCGGGTTGCGGGTTCGCATCCGGGCCGATGCTATGACACTTTAAAAAAATAATAAAATCCAGTGAGTTAAACGTCAAAAATCCGACTAGTTGGATGCTGTTCACACAACATATTGAGAAATATTTCCTAATAAATAAAGTTGGTGGAAGTAAAATCAAAACAACCAAGATTATCAGTTGCTTCTGCAGAATGAGTAAACCAAATTTTTTTTCTTAGTAAAAAATAACCTTTCAATTGGACAAATATTTCAATCCTTTATCCTCAAGATATGCAGCTAAACTACATTTTAGATGTAGAGGTCAAGCCAAGAAGAGGGCAAATTGTATGATTGCAATATACAACTCAAAAATCTGCCTAGGGATTGCATATACAAAGATTTTCTTGAAGAATTTCTGCAATGGTTCTTTTGGAACATGATAGATGAATGATTGAGAAAACATAATTGAATGTTTGAGATCACATAAATAAACAACAATTACTGGCCAAATAGGATTTGTCATATATTCCGTCAAAATGACTTAGGTTATAAAATAATTCTGTAGTAGTCTGAAGAATTTTAAAAAATCGTAATTTTAAGGATACAGATTTGTAATTGAAAAGATAGAAAAAATATTCATGAAGAAAGTAAGGAGATAATTACTTGCTTTTGCTCTGGACAAAGCAATCACATGTCATAATAAAATACGGAAAAAGTATTAACTGTGATATAAAGGGACACATCGCTAATATATATAAATAAGATGAAAAACAGAGAAAAATTGAACTTACATGGTCTGCAGCAGAGCCAATAAGGGTCTATTTAAAGAAAAACAAGGGCTAAATAAAGTCTGTAAAGATCGAATTGAAAGAAGTAAAACCTATTATGTGAAAGATTTGTAAAGTGCCATTTGCCTAAGTGGATAAGATTGAAGAAATACTTAAATAATTACTGTAATAGTAATAGCGCATGCGCTTTAAAGAGATCTCGTGTCTGGAAAATTAAGTATTCATTTATATAATCTCTTTAAAGCGCATGTGCATTGGCTTAATCGCTAATACTATTACATAAATAAACATCCGCGCTATATAAAATAATATCTCATTAAATAATTACTTTAAAAAAGATGTATCGGAGTAACCAGTGACAAATAAATCCTCAAATGCAGGTGAAGTAGCAGAAGCAGACAAAATTACCAACACAGCTGGAACATTTAAAGAACATTCACAAAGAATTAAAAAAGAAGTCTCCAAAATTCTTCAAAGATTCTGTACGGTTATACTTTCACCGAAGTAGGAAGATTGCAATTAATTGTTACACTGTAAATAAAAACTAAAAAAAAAAAGTTAGTTTTAAAAGAAATTTAATTAAAGATTAGTCAGTTCCAAAACTAATTAGATAGTAGCATTTTTAAATTCCAGAGAAAGATTATTTAATTTCACCTCAAAATAGTAATTATGGATTTAATACCACTATCAATAAATTATCAAAATTGATGTGGCTACTCCAGAGAAAAAATAAAATGACACAAATGAATGGCAAATTGAATTGTCAGAGAATTTTTTTCTGGTCTTTTGTTCTTGGAGAATAAGATGTACAATTAGCATTGATGAACTAAGCAGTACGACAGTGAATAATGAGGTATTTGTCTCTTGAAATGAAAAAGCCAGTGTAGGAAACTTGATAAAGATTATTCTAATCTTCAATATTGATTGGTAAGCCTTAAAGTAAATCTGGGTATTCATAATTATAAGTTAAACCTTTAATGATTCATGCAGGCACTCTTGTTGCTCAATAGGTCTTTGTTATTAAATATAAGTATTTGTTTGTAAACTTTAAGAAGCTATATTCTATGTATATATTCAATGATATATTCAGTATAGAAATTGTATTTATAAATTTATACATATTAATGTAGATGAAATAATTATTAAATACTATATTAAATCAAGGCAATAGCAAAGCTTTATTTGATTGGACTATGTGTTTAATTATATTTTATAATTGATATCACTGATCACAAATTACATTTTCTCTTGGTCACTACACAATGGACAACAAAAATAGAAACCAAATATGGTACTAACTTTTTTATTCAGAATTTAATTTAAATTCATTTGAATATATCTGGCTTCATTAAATGCAATTAATAGAATTTTCTTGTTAATTTTGGAAGTATCTTTGCTTATTTACAAAAAAATTTGAGATCTTTTTACGTCACAATTAGTCATAATCTTGCGAGAATAACATGACTTCAAACAATGAAAAAAATGTCAAAAATAATATAAAATTGAGTAAAATTCATTTGTTTCTCAAAGAAGTATATATCCTATACTAATGCCAACCAATAGTGGATTGCATGTTGGTCGCTACTTGGGATAAGTAGTGCCAAAATTAAACAAGGTTTTACTTTTGTTATTGCTGTCATTCCATTGGATTAAAATGGGTGTTGGATGCATTGTCAAGCTTGGACAGAAAAAGAGGTTTTTTTACTAATTTACCTTATTGTCTAAAATAAGTAAAAACATTCAAAAATTCTAACAGAATATTTTATCAAAGAATGAAAGAAAAGAAATACAATCAGTAATTAGGCTGATGTAAAATAGGGGGTCATTCATTATTATAATTAATCCAAGAATATTTTTCAGGGGAGCATATTTTCTGCAACAAATTATCTTTTTACAATCTTGTCATGAAATTTGTTACAATCCATATTTGTAACTTTGCCTAATAATTAACATTATTTTCATGATTTCTACACTTAATCATGATCTCTCTTTCATCCACATCATATTTATTGTAGAAAATATTCTTTTTATATAGAAGGAATTTTTCCAGGAATACAAAAACTGATTTTATGTTATTAATATCCTGAAAAGCTAAATATTTTTTTTACTCATTTTAGTGAATAATCAGATACATCAGTTTAATAAACTAATCTTTTCAATATTTCATTTTCCAAATAATTTACTTTGGGAAATCATGCACTAATATTGCCATGAGATTGGCACAGCATAAATACCTCTATAACTGCACAAAAAATAATCCTAATGTTAAGTCAGTGTTGCTTGAGCATGAAATAACTCTGACCATAGCTTTGACCTGCAAAATGTTAACATAATGTGAAAGATCAAAGAAGTGTTGTTCATTGCTAATGACTTCCACACAGTTAAAAAAAAAAAAAGCCTCTTGTGTTGCTTTGTCCAAAAAGTGGAATATGTAAATTTATAAATTTGCATAATGCTTGCTGCATATGTATTATAAACTCATTACAAATTTTAGCTGCTGAGTTTGACCGCTATGAATTTGACCGACTAAGCCAAAAATATGCCCAGCTATATATTGAAAGTTTTAAACAAAATAATATTTTCTTTAGAATTACAATTATTAATTATGTAATTAAATAATTAATTAATGTTTATATTGTGCTAAAATTCAGAAAATGTGAAGCTATAACAAAAAACAAAAATATAAAAAGCTAAGCGCTTTCAGGAACATCTGGTTCCCATATTCATAGCATATGATGGATGTGCTGGTAAACAGAATGTCTAAACTTAATGTATGCAAATTTATGCAATGTATTTAAATGGACCGTTTTTTAGAAATGGAAAAGCAGAATTCCTTCTGGTTGATGGTGCTGGCATCGTCTGCTATAAAGCACACCTCTTTTATCTTATGTTTGATATTGTAATGTTCCATACACAGTTATTCTTTTTATATGTGCAAACTGATTAAACAAGTGATTTCATGTCACCATATGTGTGATGAAATATTCATTGAAACTATCTTGAATTTCTATATATTCAACTATCTTTTACAATAAATCTATTTAATTTTTTCAGGATTTTTCCAGTTGCCTTTCTATCTGCTTATATTCTAAACTGGTTTCATAGATATTCTTGACTACTCTAAAATTTGGCATCACTTTTGTTTATCAATATTTTTTTGTTTAGTTTGCATATCCTTAGTTACAAAAAGTTTATTTATTCTGGCATCCAAAATATTTACTAATTTTTTCAATACATGTAGCTATTTCTATTCTTTTGGATATATTTAATCTACAATTAAAATTTTGAAATTTGATCTCTTGCAAATAACAATTATGATTTTAAACTAGAATCTTCAAATACATTTTTTAACAAGACGTTTTTTTTTAATAAGAAAATATAAATGAAGTGCATTAAAAATAAGAGTAGAACTTGTGAAAGCATAGAAAATGATGATCATATAATATTTTGGTGGCTTCATTAAAAATACTTAATATTTTATTAATTGATAAATAACCCTATGGCCAAACATCTTGTTGTCCCTTGCTCTAATAGTTTTGCATCTGTGAAGTCACAAAATTTTGTAAATAATCTTACTAGAAATATTTAAATTTTAGCTAAAGCTTCCATTGCCAAAAGAAAAAAAATGGTCAGTAGTGTGATGAAGACAATTAGGAATAATATGTGTTCCACAATCAATGCCAATAAATTTTCTCTCCAATTGATTTTCAACCTTCCATTTTACATTGTTTTTATTAATTCTCTTACAAAATCCAAAGTTTGCTTTTCTGTTATTATTACACTGTGCTACTTTTTTTGTAAGGAAAATGTATATTTTTTCAACAAAATACATTATGTAAATGCAATTTATCCACTCTACTTTGAACACTTTTTAAAAGTGGCTCTGAAGAAGACCGCAGAACAGTCGAAATGTATGGTTGTGTATGCAAATATGTATAATAAAAGATTTTTGCTAAAAAAAATGAAAAAAAGTAAAAATGACTCTGAAGAAGACTGCAGGACAGTTGAAATATAAGATTGTGTATGTGTATATGTTCAATAAAAGGTTTTTTGCTAAAAAATGTTCAAAGTAGAGTGGATAAATTGCATATATAAAAGATATTACTGCAAAGTAAAGGAAGTGGTGAATTTGGTAATATTTCTAGTCAATACATTATAGTTCAAATATTTCATCAGATAAAGAAATAAAATCAATTTTAACATTAAGAACATTTTAGTAGACATAAAATATCACACAGTAATAGGAAATAGTTTGATATCTTTTATGTAATTCATTTAGTTTTATTATATGGAGATGCATTGCAGAGTTTTGTGCACTGATAGAGCATTGAACTTGGGATCAACACTTGCAAATCTGGTGTTGAACTTCTTATAAACTCCTGAGCAATAAAGCCATTAGCCTTTATGTATATAAAAGACATATTTTACAGGTTCATCCATGTTAAAAATTTATAAAAATTTATATATGGACGTTTCGATTTGATCACAAAAGTCATCTACTGGGTGGTAAAAGATAGAAAAACAATTGTAGACACGCATAAATTACTGATTTGAAAAAAACGTTAATTAATGATGCTAGTTAATAATGCCACTAGACTCCATGGCTAACAAGATTTCATGGTCATTGGCCTATGCATAGAACGTTTTGATTTCATCTGTAAAAAAGCTATTTTACATTACATTTTATCTGTAAAGTTATAAATTAAGTAGAGTAACAAGTGAAAAAACCTTAGTCAAAATCACCCTCAATTGTCTATACTGTTTACATTATTTTAGGGGAATCGGAAAATAAATTATTAAGACTAAAGATGCCTAGATATAATGGGAAAATAATCTCAAACTCTATGTGTATTTTGCCACCTAGTGTAAGATTGAGTAATTAATAATTGCCAAATGTTCAATGCTTAAGTTCCTTCCAATCTAATGCATCATTGGTGCAGGCTATTAACCAGAAGATAATCTGAGAACAGGGATTAAAAAATATTAGCATCTATTAATTAATTAATTTTGCAATAGATGTTAGAGCTGCCTCCTAAAAAGCATTGGGTAAGCTGGCTTCATGTGTTGGGTTGGAAGGGGGGGGTATAAAAACATTTTGTAGATTTATATGGTTCTCTTTGTCAATGAAAAACAAAATTGAATATATTTCTTAAGATGTGTGTAGAAAAAAGACAATATTAAATTAACTAAAAAAGATCAAAGAAATTAATAATAATAAATTGGAAGTGAGAATAAAAAGTTAAAATAGGAAAACATTGTATAGAAGAAATAAAAAAGATATTCTTGTTTAAGGATTAAAATTAGTAATAAAACGAAATACACATTAAAATGTGAGGAAAAATTGATAAGGAAAGTAAAAAAAGCCCTATATGCTTACAATAAATAAAAACTTTTAGAAGTCATGCTCCTAACCTGTTATAGAAATGATACAGCAAACCATACAAATAAATTATTAACAGATTGAGTTGTTTGAATAAAAAAAAATTTGAAATTTATGATGTTCAATATTTTTTTGATTCTTTTTTCAGTGTTTATATGAAGTAAATTTTTTCTCTCTCATTTGCTGTTTTCACAATGCTTTATTCAATTCAATTATCTTTCAGTTTTGACTATTTTGCAGTTTTCTTCAGAGCTCTAAATTACAGCTGCATTACAGTATTTTTTACCTGAACATAAATTTTGTAATTTTATAATTGATATATATATATGTAAAATATTATGTAAATATTAACATGCATGTGCACATATATATATATTATAACGGTCCAGGTTTACCACCAGAAGAGTATGAACACATCTCACTACAGTCGGACCTAGGGTCTTCTGGTAGGATGCTGTGAATGATGCAATGAAATATCTAACCTATGATCATATCTACCTCCAATGGGCTAACTCTAAGTTTACACATTAAATTTAGATACAATTTGGGCTATTCATCTATACCTCACCCCTCTTTCAGGTTTCCTTATGCCTCAGTATTCGAACTCAGGAAGATATCTGTCTTTGGCTGTCTTCAAGGGTAAATTTACACTAGATAGAAACTACTGCACTTCTATACAAGTTCCAATTGATTTAAAGATCCATCCAAACATATTACTATATTATTATATAATAATGAAATGTGTGTATGTAAATATATCTGGTTATAAGTTGATGAATGAATGTATAAATGATTTTGATAAACTAGAGACTAGTATAATTTAAAGCAAATTAACAACAGTTATTAAATAACAAAACAAAACTTCAAATTTTTTTAACATGGTAAAAAGATATAATTGTGTGTGTAACAAGGATGGATCTCTATCATATCAACAAATAAATGTGTTCAGTATTCCAACCCTAACCCACGATAGTGATACATAACAAGGTACTAATTATTTACAAAGCAAATAAAATTTAATAAAAATAATCATTATTACATTGATCTTGAAGCTAACTAGCTTATTTACAATATTATACAAGTGTATGTGTAATAGCCTCATCATCAAATTCCAGTTGTTGATGTTCCATTTTCTTTGGGGACCCCCTAACTATGTATGGTTCCCTATGGCTGATCGAAAAGAACTCCATACAAGGTTAGTCATTTATACCAAAAAAATAAATATAAATGATCATTAGTTAACAATAAAAAATAACACATTCTCTGTCCTATAGTAAACATATGTGCTTAATATGGAATATATCAAAACTCTTACCTTATTCCATATCATAGTGGTGATGATCAAATATCAAGTCACTATGGAGATAAAGCTGACCTAAACTTTATTTAACATAAAAAATATTTTTATCTAGCTCAATAATTCCCCCCTTCATATTGTTGCTTTTACCAATAATGGACCCTTCCAATTGTAGGCAGAGTATAGAGATAAATAAAACTAGAATTTTACAAATATATATATAAAAATATGTACATGATAAAATCAAAACTTTCATTAGTTCATGTCCATGAGTGTAACAATAATGTCTTTAATAGATACAGTCCATCTCTCTTTGGATCATTCTTCTTTGGTAAGTTACCCATCTGTCACTAAAATTCATACACACTTGAAATGATGTTGTTTCCATTTTCTGCAGTTGCTTTCCTTCTCAATCTATTTACATTTAGTGTAGGACATTTGGTGTTTCTTTAGGCATTGTATAGGCAAGTAGATTAAGTCATCGTGCTTCTAAGGTTAATACAGTAGCACTCCAGTTCTATGGCAATGTTAATTTAGCCAGAATACATTGCACAGCAGTTCATAACAGATTTAATTTTTCTTGATTAAGAGCTTATTTGCAAGCTATATATAACATTTTGTAATACAAGCTTGTTAAATTAGATCATATCACATATGACTTGATTTCTGTTATATATATATATATATTGTAGTCCTTGGATTTGTCCAAGACTCCAGTTTTGAAGTTAAATAAGCAAGATAGAGTTCAATAAAATTTTTCCTCATAATGTATGTATTTTTTTTCCTTTAATAAGAAATTTTTTTAGCACAGACCAAGTTCGAACCCATATTTAAAGGGATTGCATATGTTTCACTTAGTAAGCAATCTAAAATTTATTATTAAGATGTTTATCCAAAATATTATTTTAGTTTTATTTATGGGTCAAGGTAATATTAAAAACATATTTAGAAAAGCAAACTTTATATATATTTGTTGATAGGTTGACTGAGAAAAGGGAAGAAATGTGTGACTCTTAAAACTGTGTTAAAGAGTGAAAATGAATGGACATTATTTTATGCTAAGTTAGAAATAAATAGTTCATGAAAGTAAATCAAAAAATAATAATATAGGTATAATAGTTGTAATAAGTAAAGATTAAGGCATTAAATCGGTCAATTTAAAGAAATGTATATATGCAACGCGTGTGTATGTATATAATCTGATTATAGATTTTGATTGTAAAATTCACAATCAATAATCTTCCTTATCGTGTTGTAAAGCAATTTTTAAATAAAAAATAAAATCATTTTAATAAGTTTAATATTAGCAGCCAAATTTAATTCAAAGTCTGAGTTTGAAACAGCTGCAATATATATATTGTTTCATTATTAAATGGAAAAAGTAAGAGTACTGTTCTGTTATTTACTTTTGAGTATAAGTTTCATTGGTGTTATATTAATCAGTTAATTATCAGTCTTTAAAAAACAGGCATTTGGCTGATGCCAATTTTCACCAAGGAATTTAAGTGGACCATTAATTTAGACCATTAACATGATAGCCTGTAAAATGTCAAAAATTAATTAGCAATTATACCTGTTGAATTGTAGAGTTAATTGTGTCTGTTTAAAATACAGATTGGAATTTGTGCCTGTTTTTCTGAAAGGGCAAAAAGGTTAAAATTAATAGAGAAATGGGAAAAAGTCAATTAATTATAAAGATGATGAACAGATGGATTTTTTCTATAAAAGCTGTGTTAATAGAAGGGGAGAGGCTCTTTTTTATATTTAAAACTTTCTTTCCATAAGTTTTTCTTGCATTGACTGAGAGAAAAACTGTCTTATAAAATTTAAAATCGTTTTTATTGTACTTTTTGTCTCAGAATAACTTGGCTAAATCTAACATTGTCTTAGGAGAAAACAATGTATAGTGAATAAATTTTAAGTGGGCACACACATCTTTAATCTCCAGAAGTCAACTAGTCAACAGATGGTAATAAAAATTTAAACCACAGAAATTAAAATTTGAGTTTAATATCGTTTATATATGCAAAAAGTAAAATTTAAAACTCAAAAGTTTGATGTATATGTAAGTCAATATATATAAAATGAATTTAAAATTGGAAAAGGACAATCAAAAACAGACTGATATTGTGAAAAAGTTAAATGAAGGCTGTGTAACTGAAACCTGCAGAAAATTAAAAAGTTTAAATGTAATCTACATAGAGTTGGAAATGAGGAACGTGGTTCAGCAAAATAAAATCTGTATATATAAGGGCAAAGGAACCAAACTCTATCAAAAGAACTTTTTACTACAAAGACTTATATGCTCTTATAAACTGATCAAGGAGGAATGGAAAAGGAAGGGAAAAAAAAGAAAAGTGAAAATCAGGAACCTGGAAGGACACCTGCTAAAGGACTTATATAAGTATAATTTTTTTATTATTATTCGCTCTTTATGTGTGTAGGACATTTAATATATATATAAAAAAAACGAATTTTTTTCTTTGTAGTGTATCATGTATATCATCTATTTTAAAATTAATTCATGTGATAATTACCATTGTATTATTTTGGGGGTAGAGATTGATTTCAGATGACTTTATATATGTTTATTTAAATGCTTTTGCTATTATTGTCATTTTGGGGGTAGGTAAAATTTATATCATGTCATTCTGATATGCCTTATTTAAAATGCTTTATAAACAATTTAAAAAAATCCCACTTAGAGATATTATTATTAGCATCAGAAGTTATTGTCAAATGCTTAGACTTATAAATGAATTGCTTGTCTATTGAGTTGCATCATCATCATTTTTTATTTTATTTTATAAAAGTGCATGGAAATAGTTTTGAGAATTTTATATGCATTTCTTATTGCTTATTATTATTGTTATCATAGATTTGAGGCCAGAAACAAGCTGATTTATGCTTGGAAAATTTATGGGCTCATATTCCAGTGCACTAGTCACAAGAATATTAAAGAGATGAAAGTTTTACTTGTATAATTTGATGTTTCCACCTGTATGCGTGTGTATAGACAAAGATCTCCACAAAACCAGTGAAGTCTAGTTCACTAAAATATGTATGCTATATTCATAAAGTATTTGAACCCGGTGGAAGTTTTCCCACTTGATTATTCTCTACACCGTAAGAAGGTTTCTTATTTTGATGGCCAGAGGTGATTGGTATACCTATGTTTTTATATGACTAGCGATAAAAATCCTAGCATATCTCAACCTTAGTGAAAAGGTTCTCTCTTATTTGGGTCACTGCCTGCCTCATATTAATATTTGATATTCCTTATGTGTGTATGAGAGGATAGCCATGATAAGCATTATTATAAGTATTGGATACCAGGTCGCAAACTCAATTTAATGTCAGAATGAATGCGGATAATGTATGTGCGATTGGTGTATTTGAATATTGTTTTTGTAGATTTGATTTAGCATTCGAGCCAAAAATAATTAAGTTAATAAATGTTAAGGGTTAAATAAAACTTACAAATGTTTAAGCCTAAGAGTGAACAATGCGTGTATAAATTTATTTAATAAATATTTACGTGCCCAGCTGAGAACTTCGCTGGAAAGGTAGTATTGTTAAAATATTATTGTCATAAGAACATGAGCATAGAGAGTGCACTATGATGATGTTGATCTTAATGCCAATTTATTTGCAATGACTTCGTCTCACTATTATTAAGATATCTCTGTTGTAAAGATTAGGGCAAAAGAATATTTAATCAGGATGATAGAATAAGATCAAGAAATTTGCGAGGGAATATCAACTTTAGATTTGTTAACTAAAATTATTAAATTTAATTAGGGGAGAAATCGATTATGTATTTTCTAAAATATATCAGTAATAAAAGAGAAAGCATTGAACACAACAGAAATTGTTATTCACTAAATTTAAGATAAAATGAAAGCGTAAATATAATGTATATGTTTTTGTATTGAATTATAGTTTGTTAAATAAAATTTATTTGTTTTAAATAAAATTTGTGTGTGTCTCCATGTTTTTGTGGGTTATTATTATCTAGATATTTCCAATCCAATCATACATCAATATATTATTATTAATATTTGAATTATCATGTACGTAACTAAAATGCTTAAAATTACCAAATAATTTAATATTGTTGAAATATAAATCGTGAATAGAGATAGTATTGAGTGATAGCGAGTGCAGAGGGTGGGCATAAAATCCTTTCCCCATCCGTTGTATTCAAACCCCTCTAGACGCATTTTATTTTTATATAATTTTGTTATAATTGCGACTATGTTTTATGATGTGTTTATAATGATTTAATAAGCTTAAAATATTCCAGCTTTAATGTAAATTGATATTAAACTGTATTAAAGACAACCGAGATCACCTTGGAGGCGATCATGAGAGGAGTGTTTATCACCAATAATCTATCGCAGCTTATTCGATTTCCACACCTAATTATTCGAAAAACTCTGAGAAGAGATTATGATGAGAGAAATGAGCTAGCAAAAAAAAAAAAAAATGTAAATTTTTAATAGTCAAATAAATAATAGTGTAATAGACATATGGATGTGAAGTTGATGGAGGGGTGGATCAGGAAGGTGGAGATGAAGATAGAACTTTATAATTAGAATAAAATTTAATTGTAGCTTTAATCATAGTGAATGGGGAGTGCGCTGAGAATAACCTGGAATTCTTAAAGATATTAATATTGTCAATTTTAATGCGTTCTCAGTCTTCTCTAAATTGATTATGTATTACCCATTCATGAAATATTATTACTAAGAGCATTGAATTGAGATTTAATCATTATATTTTAATAGAGTTGCAATTTGGCGCCCTGGCAATTAAGCTTATAGATGTTCTGTATCATCATCATCATCCCAGTAGGCCTCAGAAATAGTGTCAGCTGGGAATGGTGAAGCATCCATCGATCCATCCTTAAAATGTTGTAATTGGCATGCAATTTATCTGCAAATGTTTAAATGCCATATAGATTTAAATATAGTACAATCAATCCATAACGTGGATGTGCGACCATTTGAACAAAAACTCTCATTGGTTAAAATAAAGTTCTAATTAGCTTAAACTATCCAATAATATATGTGATATTTGTAAGCTTTCCCAATCGTTTTAATGCTATTTAAAATCCAATGTGGATGACCGATCGAGAGATTGCAAAATGCGTTTTATGTTAATTTAATAAGTTTTTATAAAGTTAATAAAATAAAGAATAACTTTTCATTTGTTTGAATTGATTTTATTTAGTTACAATTGGTTTGTAACGCGGTCGCACGAAGGAGGTTATATTTAATTTATACGTATGAAATATATTAGTCTATGCATTGTACTTGAGAAATTATTATATTAAATCTATACTTAGAAATTATTTAATCTATACTTATTATACTAGAATATATATAATTGATGGATCGCATATTTAATTGATACTTAAGAAATGCATCTTTTGTTAATTTATATTTAAGAAAATTTTCATCTTTCAAAAACCAAGATTTAGATTAATATCTTTTAGTTAGATTTGGTTACAACATGGAAGCCTATTAAACATCGACCCCCTAGCCAAAACTTATTCGTTTAACAAAATCTATTCCTTTAGTAAAAATATAATTTCGTTAGTAATCTATATATTTAAGATAATACATTTAAATACTTTTAGTTAGAAATGGCTCTTAAATAATTTATTTTGTTAGAATATATATATGTTATTGTATAAGTAACAAACAATGTAATGTGACTGTGTTTTACAGTACTGAAAAAGATTGCTAGATAGTTGAAACTGTAAGATGATTTGTATTGCATAAAGCTTAGCTTTGTGAAGAATGCAAAGGAATAAAAGTGTTAAGGTTTATTTTGAATTCATATTAAAATAATGCAAACTGTTCATTACACTACCAATAATTGTTACTGCCTTACATTTTCAAGAATATTTTAAGTAGACTTTAACTTGTACTACTCCATTTATGTTAACAAATAGATTATTGCATGCTTAGTTGGTTGAAAGATTATATGATACTTGATTCCAGAAGCTTTGGATCAGGAATCTTTCAGTTTATGTCAGTGCTGTACCAAAGACTAAACTGAATAACCAATTATATTAATAATATTTTTTTATTATTTTAGAAAGCGTATTTGGTAAATATTTTTATTGAATTATTCCATCTGATTGGCTGTCACGTAAGCATTTTTAAAGCGTATCTGTTTGAAGGTGTTTAGCTTTCACGTTATTATAATATTATCTGTTTACGCTTAAATTTAATATATTTACATTTATTAATATCATTTCATTAGATTTAAAAATATTGCTTCATTGTAAATCGGATGATTTCGCGTTGTTAATTTATATATATAATATTTAGTGGATTAAATGTGAAGGTATTTAAGCTTCACACTCTTAATTCAAAATGCTTGAGTCTGGCTTATTTAAATATAATTGAGGCATAGATTAAGATGGGGTCCCATCTTTTTCTAATAGTTCTGGCTTGTGTTTTAGAATTTAGAGTCCCATGTGATGCCATTATTCCATCTGATTGGCTGTCACGTAAGCATTTTTAAAGCGTATCTGTTTGAAGGTGTTTAGCTTTCACGTTATTATTGAATTATAATAACTTGTGGTTGTATTTAAATCACTGAATGGTGCTTTTGGCAACATCTGAAGTTCATTACTAAATTGATACTAACATTATTTTTATTATAGTTGTTCCGTTTGCTTCTACGTGTGGTTTAGCATTATGGCGTTGCAAGAGTAGCGAATGTATTCCACAAGTCTGGATATGTGATGGATTAAATGATTGCAATGATAAATCTGATGAAGAAAATTGTGGTAAGAAATTATTTTTCTACAATCATAAATAATATTGTTTAATATTTTAGGAAGTATTATTTTGTATTGTTCTTTATGTTTTCATTGTATATTGTAATATTCAAATATTTAAGAATAACCAATGTCATACTTTTTGTTTGCAATACTTATTATTGATGTTTTCATTTTCCTATGTTTTGATTGGCATCCGAACAAATGAAAGGAAGTTCTGAAGTATGTTGCTAGCAAATCAAATATTGTATAAGAAAAATATCAAAAAAGACTTAAAATAAAAAAATGTAACATTAGTTATTTCTAAACATTGCAATATAAAGAAATATTTTCTGCAGAAGGGATTCATATTTATATTTTAAAATGTTTTAAATACAAAACAAACTTTACAAAATAAAGACATCAATCTTAAACTTATGTAATAGTTTCTACAGAATAGTCATCATCATAATTAGCAACCATTATCAGTTCACAGAATGATGTAAATCTCTCCAAGTTCAATCTATCTTGATCTTGAACTCAGAGCTAAAAAGTCAATAAACTCACATACTGTCTAATGTGTGTTGGTGAGAAAAACATGTATTCATATACTGTATGAATAATCATATAGTAATAACAGCTGTTATGTCAAAAATTGTATGGAGTAGGCATTAAGAATTTGCCCTGCTCAGTTCCTTTAAGGCCTCCAAGAAAACTCAAAAAGTCTCTAAGTTAACAGCAAACTCCTTTCTGCAGCCTACAGAACAGTATTAGAGTTTATCATCTATCTAAAGATATAATAATGTTCCCATAGAAAGCACTCATGCAAAATTAATTACAATGTAATTTATAATATAATGTGTATTCATTGGTCAAAAAGTCAATATTATTTTTAAAGAAAAATCAGACATTTACACACACACTCAAATAAAAAAAGAACATTGAAGTATTAATCAAATGTTTTATATAATAGTAATGATGACATGGAGTGAACTATTGAAAATGAAACATGCATAAGTTTTTGATGTTCTAAAACAATGTTCTCAACTGCAAAGCTGTGAAAAAATTGGAGTAGCATGCAAAAAATGTTTTTTATAACTTTATAAACCATTAAATTTTAAATGTTTACTTCATTTACTTAATAAATTAAAATGTATCAATTATTGTATTAACATAAATAATTGTTTTTAAATCACTAAACATCACATATTCATCATTTCCTATGCTTACACAAGCTGTTAAAATGGTAGCAACTCTCTCCATACAGTGGTGTTATCTGATGCAAGCCATAATAATCAAGGGATGCTCAAACTTTTTTGCATCAAAATCCCTATCTAATGCTTACTCATTTTCTAACTTGGTCTTTATAAGTGAGGAGCCCTGCATATGAGAGCACTGCACCTAGATCTAATACCTTTCAGTAGCTACCTTTTATCTTTTTAGTTAACTCTAAAGCTAATGAATTTAAAATGAAAACACAATAATAATCATAATAATAATAATGGAGGAAAGATAGAAGTAGAGAATAAGATCTGATGAAGACTGCTAGGAACAGCCAAAACTATAAAGAATAAATAAATATATGTTGCTATAAAGTGTAAGAAGAGTGGAATGTTGTTATTATATATTAAATGTTTCCAATCTAAAATCATTCACATGTATAGTCACACATGTCTGAACCCAGTTCACTATCTATACCGTTTAGTGGCATTGTTTTTTTAAATGACTGTAGTTACCACCAATCTTTGGCCAGGATTGGTATTCAGTGCCCAAAACATTATATAATCACCATTTCTTAGGACCCAGCTATTAAAACAGTACCACCCAGTGCAAACCATATACTAGAAGTTTGTGCATCAAAATTCCTCTCTAGTGCCTACTCATTCAATATCTCCAGACTAGTTCCTCCCCACCAATAAAGACTACAAACTAGAAACTAGTCTGGGGATATCGAATGAGTAGATACCAGATAAGGTTTTTGATGCATAAACATTCTACTATCCATTGATTCCTATGGTTTGCATAGGGTGGCACTATTGTGTGGAGAGAGTTGTGTACTAATAATGGTGACTGTGGTTATTAAAAAACAAAGACATCAAAAATTTATCGATACTGAACTGGGTTCAAATGTAAGATTATGCAAGCAAATGAGCTTGGATCGAAAACATTATACTGTTTTCATTTTGGACTCACAGCTTTGTAGTTAACTGAAAAGGTAAATGGTGACTATAGGAGGATTGTATTAGATCCAAAGATCGCAGTGCTCTCAGTTTTCAGGGCTTCTTACAAGCTAGAAATTAGTATGGAGATATTGGATGAGTAGGCACTAGATAAGAGATTTTGATGCGCAAACCTTCTTGCATCCATAGATTACTCTGACTTGCATGGTGTGGCACCACTGTATGGAGTGCTACTGTTTCATATTATTTTTATTAAAAATATTAAAACTATAATAAAATTTATTATATTCCACAAATGTATATAGGCAATTAATAATTATTTACATCATAAAATATATTAATTATTTATACACTCTTAAGACTATAATATATTTATTTGTGTTATTTATTTACAATATATATTTTCATATGGCTGCCCATAAACAAATTATCTGAATTTTTATCAGTCCATGGACAAAAGGTTGATTTTTTTGTCAAGCGTTGTTAGCCGAGAGGTCAGCGCAGCTGCCTTGCAAGCAAGCAGTTGGTTGCAGACGGTTGTTGCGGGTTCACCTCCAGGCCGATGCTATGACATATGGGGGAAAAAAGGTTGATTTTGTAATTCACAGTATTTAAAGTTTTTATTTTTTCCGATAGTTTATGTTTTCTTTTTGGTTATCTGGGCTAAGAGTAATATGATAATCTCTAGTTTAATAAATGATTAATAGTAATCGTTAATATATTTATCTGAAATGGATAGTATTAAAATTATGAGTGTATAAAGTTTGACACATGTAAATCAAATTGTTATAACTATGTATATATTTAGTATTTTGAAGAAAATAGATGTGATTATTTAGGTTTTCCCTTATGGTAGAGAAAATACTTTATTATCATCTATTAGTTTCCATTGGTCAATAAATGACTAACAGTATAGAAAAATCAGATAACAAGATATGTAAAAAGTATGGAGAGAAAAATAAAGTTATTTTAAGCAAGACTAAATATATATATACATTTCTAATATTTTTATAGGTTTATATATTTCAAATTATTTCAAGATCTTAATATACTTTTCTTCAATAATATTTTATTGCAACATAATCTAACAGCTTTGAGTAACTTGCAGTCTTTATCAGAAAAAAAACTTCCTTTATAAAATAAAAATCTGATGAAACCTGCAAAGTTGTCAGAACTGTTAGAATATGTTCTAATAAAGTGTTAGTGGAGAAAAAATATATGAAAGTACTGAATTGAAAAGGCTAAATATAAATAGAATAATAATTCCAAAATCTTTTAGCTTCTGACTGTTGAGTTTTTGTTATGTGTCAATCTAAACCCAGCTGAACATTCCTTTAAGCTTGTGTTTGTAACAGAATAAATTATAATGTTTCAGATGGAAATTTACGATAAATATAAATTCAATACTATGATATAATTCGTTGGTAGTATTGCAAGTAATTTTGTCATGACAATTCAGCTTAGTAATATCTCATTAGTGTGTCAGCCCAATCAAATTGGCGCAATCTAAAATGTATTCTAACTTTATATATGTGTCTTTGCAATAACAATTTTCTAATCCATTTTCTGTCAGGGTATTTTTTCAATGTACTAACTTGGCAGCATATTTGTGTGTAGCATTTAGCCTAACTTTACACTAATAGTGTAGATGTGATCCATATATTGAAAAAATGTTGATTGGCACGGACAGGCATACAATTGAGCAAATGGCTGAACTGTTGAATGCATTTGACTGAAGCAACCTACATATGCTAGCAAAAAAGAGGGATTTAAACCTCCAACTAAAACCGCATTCAGAGTAGAAGCAATGGTTCTTATGTAAATGTTATTTCAATATAGAAAGTACAAGATTAAGCCATCACCATAGTAACAGGACATAAAGAAAAAAGTGCCACCATGGAAGAAGAGAAAACAGAGACCAACTGATAGTTTCAATAGTCCTACCAGAAAACAGATAGTTGGATGATTCAGAAGCGAATCACATCTCATTAAAGAGGGATATTATAAAAGATCTGACTATGGTTCTCATTCTTCCAAACTAAGGTACAATTATGCATTTGATCCAGAAAGCAACATGATAAAATAAAAACTGAGGAGAGAAAAAGGTATTTTACAGTGATTGAAAGTGAATATTGTAAAATATAATAGCTTTAATTTCACTGATGATGTTGGATAGGTGATATTCTCATAGATATAAAAGGAAACTGTTCTCATAATGAATAAAATTTGTAAATGATAGTATGGAATAATATTGCTCATAATTAATATCACAAATAGAACTGACTATCGGTGAATGGCCTCAGATTAGGCAACCCCAAATGTACTGAGAATATTATACTTTAGCAGTGCTAATTGGCCTGAAAACTAAATACATTACATACTTGGGCAACTACCTATGATAGATATAATTATGAACCAAGTGTTTTTCTCCACTTAGGTATTACATCCTTTGACAATCTAAATATATCAAGTAGATGTCATCCTCGGGCAATTCAAAGTATAATGAGACAATAAATCTCAAATGATTTTATAGGAGATCATATCTACATGTAAAATGGACTCACAATTTATAAAAAGTGCTCTTGATTGGCAAAAAAATAAAATTTATTAACTGTTTTATTGGTTAGTGAAATATCACCTGGAATATACTATAAGTTGAGATAAAATAATTATATTATGATTCATGCAATAGTAAATCAAAACATCTATTGTCAACAAAAACATAAATTTATTAAAACAGGGATTGATTTGTATGTGATGGGTATATAAATAATAATTTATAAAAGCAATTAATATCATATAATGTAAACAAAGGCAAAACTCTCCATTCAGTAGTGCCACCCTGTGCCAAACCGAATAATCAATGGATGCCAGAAGGCTTGTGCATAAAATCCCTATCTAGTGCCTACTCATCCAATATCCCCAGACTAGTTTCTGGCTTGTGGCATATTGGATGAGTAGGTACTAAATAGGGATTTTATGCACAAGTCTTCTGGCATCCATTGATTACTCGGTTTGGCACAGGGTGGCACTACTGTATGGAGAGTTTTGCCTTTGTTTACAACAATTATGTGCTAGTATAGAGATGGTGATCATATCATATAATGTACATTTATAATTCACTTATGTCCACTATCACTATAATATAATTAGCTATGATATACATTTGATAATTAAAATTATCAATTTCATATAGTCAAGAAAAGGTTAATTATAAATTTCCTTTCACACAATATATATATGAACAATTCTTAATATTATTATAAAAAAATATATAACAATCAAGTAGTATTCTTATAAAATTAGTCATAATTTTAAATTAAATTATACAAATAATATGTTCTAATTGACTTTTTTACTTTACTTGATTTTTATTAATTAAGATATCTAAATTATCAGATGACAAATCAGGCTGCATTATAATTAATATTTTTTTAAAGGAAAGATTTTTATAAACATTTATAAAGATGGTGATCATGTGAATATTATTTTTGACTGTTGTTAATACGTGATTTTTTCTTCTTCTGAGTGTCTTAATGTTAGTGTATATACAATTTCAAATTGTGTTTTATCATGTAATACTTCCTTTGACATTTTCTTGCTAGCACACATACATATAAATTTCTATGGGCATTTTAATCCTTAAATGTAGTTATTTTCTTTTGTCAAACTTGCAATATAAATAGATTTTTCTGCAGTCTTAATTTCAATGGTGGTCAGCATCAGCATAGCATTTTGTTGTTAATTATTTCATTTTAAATCAGTCATTAGATAAAAAAGGCATCATGCTCTTTTTTTCTAAGCTTCCTACTCACTGTCCATTTGGTTTACTGCTAGTCCAAAACTTATTTATAAGATGAGGTAATGTTAAAATTATAAAACGTTTAAGGGAAAGTATGTGCTAACCCTTCTGAAGATCATTTCTATCTCTTTAGCAACAAAAACAAAGCAGTCTAGATTTTTAAACACTGGTTTTTGCACGTGATAAAGCATTGTTGTCATTTGATAATTTAACAAAATATTATTTTAATAAATACATGATTCATTTACTCTACATTTAATTAAGACAAACATTTTTATTAAACATTTGATCTTAAATTGTTCTCTTTATTTAATAACTTAGAAACTATAGACAATGACAAATGAAGATGTGTACATATATCACATATTCCCTTCTTAATAGAAAATAAAGAAAACAATTAACATAAGGACATCACTACAAAATAAACATTGCATCAATAAATCATGGTTAATCAAACTTATACCACTGCAATAATGAAATTAAGGTTTATGTATAAGTAGGTGTGTATTAAAAAAATGTATACAGCTAAGATATTGTCTCATAATAGGGTTTCAAATTATGGGTCTTATGTTCCTTTGATATCCCTTTCGTTTTCTAATATAAATGCATTTTCGCCAAATTTCTTACATATTTGATATGACCACTCATACAAGGAAAAAAATTATACAGATTTAATTCAGGCCTGATGACAATGTTTTCCTTCACTACCACAAGATTATCCTTCACTAAATTGATACAGTTTATCATTACTTCTTTTTTGTCTCTGCATACCTCTTTCTAATAAATTTTTTTTTTAGCTATTTGCTCATCTGTTTCATAATTTCTTCCCTAATAATGAACAAAGGAGTCTTTATAAGAAAGGGATTATGCTTTCCAAAATGTAACTGAATAAATGGGTAACCTGTAGACTCATTTGAAGTCCAATTAAGATAATTTATCATCTGTAACACTCAAACATTCAACCCCTATCATAATCATTTATAACAGTAAAAAGTCTATTCAACTTCCTTATGATTCTTTCACAAGGGTTAAATTGTGGATTACAGATGAAAGTTAAACATATTTGATTGCTAACTTATCAATCCACCATTTCCACTCTTGAGGATGCCATGATCCAATAATATGGTCTTAGGCTTTCCTAAGCGAGGGAACTGGTGATTTTGTAACATTCAATAGTAGATTAGTATCTATTCTTCTAACATGATAGGCAGAAACATACTTGGAAAATATATTGTAAGTGACAAGCAGATATTGGAATTGCCTATAAAGTGGTAAGTATTTGTCCATAAGAATCAATAGCCAGTATGTCATTTGGCCCTTGTGGTATGATAGGCTGCAAAATCCCAGCATGTCTTATTAGGAGGCTAGAATACAATCATGGCCAATAAAACATCTGATGAAGAATGTACTCAATCTTGCATGGACCATAATGACCATATAAACAATGCATATATATGATAAGTTTTTGGTGTAAACATTAAGAGACAATTATCTTTCAATGGGTTTTATCCTGGCACACATTATAACATAAAATAATAATTAACTGGTATCTTTTATGCATCTCCTGAATTTTGTTATATGTTGGGTGATCAATTAGGAGCTTCTCTAAATATAAAATATTCATATAAGTCATCCCTTTGTATCACCTTTAAATTTTTTAGGTCATCATTCACTGAATTATCTATCATCACAGCATCTTCTACCAATGGATGTTTTACAATAAACTTAACAGAATTACAATTGAGAATGTCAGCAACTATATTTCTGAACATGGACAATAAATAATACTGTATTTAAACTTTTGCAGAAAACAACTCCGATGAATGAGCTGATCATTGTTCAGATAACTTTTATTCAAAAAAGGGAAACTTTTGTGATTGGTGATCACAACTTCAAAGCCCAATAAAAATTTCTTAAACTTTTTAAAATCCCAAACAATACCCAATGCTTTTTTATCTGTCACACTGTAATTCTGCTCAGCACCACTCAATGTTCTACTACTAAAATACAATTCTTTGGATTGCTGAAGATAGTTAATTAGAAAAAGCACAACTCCCAAACCATATCCACTACTATCTGATTGAAATGAAAAGGTAAACTATAATATGGATATGCTAATATCACAGTGTGCAAAAATTTTATTTTTAGCACCTGTAAATGATCTTGTTGATTTTTCCATTTCTATCCCTGGTCCTTTCACAGATACTGAACTAGAGGTTCAGTATTTTTGGCAAAGTATTTATAAAATCTGTTATAAAAATTACATAATCCCAAAAAGGACCTTAATTGCTTCCAATTATTATTGGTTGGAAAATTTTCAATTGCCAGTAAATTTATCCAGATGTGGTCAAAGTCTTGTCTATTGCATGCTCCGCATTAGGCACCAACTGTAAATAAAACAAAAATCTCTAAATGATAAATAAAAACAATAAACCTATAAACAATGCTAATGTATCATTTTTGCTTTTTGAACACTAATATTGCCTTATTGGATGAGTCATATATAAAAGAAAACTATTCTAATAATGAATAAAATTTATAAATGATAATATAAAATAATATTGCTCATCATGCTAGATAATTAATATCATAAATAGAACTGACTATCAGTGAATGGCCTCAGATTAGGTAACCCTAAATGTATTGAAAATATTATACCTTAGCAGTGCTAGTTAGCCTGAAAACTAAATGCATTATATATTTGGACAATTACCTATGATAGATATAATTATGACCAAGTGGGTTATCCCCATTTAGGTATTATCTACTTGAACAATCTAAATATATCGAGTAAATGTCATACTCAAGCAATTCAAAATATAATGAGACAATAAATAAATTGATTACAAATGGTTTTATAGCAGATCATATCTACATGTAAAATGGACTCATAAATTTATAAAAAAAAGTGCCAATGAATTCATATGCATGCTCTTGACTGACAAAAAAAAAATTATTAACTGTTTTACTGGATAGTAAAATATCATCTGGAATATAGTATAGAGTGAGATAACATCATTATATTATGGTTTATGCAGTAGTAAATTAAAACATCTATTGTTATTAACAACATGAATTTATTAAAATAAGTATCAATTTGTATGTGATGGGTGTAACAAATAATAATTTATAAAAGCAATTAATATCATACAATGTACGTTTGTAATTCATTTATAATCCATCCTCACTATAATATAATTAGCTATGATATACATTTGATAGTTAAAATTATCAATTTCATATAGTCAAGAAAAGGTTAACTATAAATTTCCTTTCACACACACAAAAAAATATGTATGGACAATTCTTAATATTATTATAAAAATATATATAACAATCAACTAGTATTCTTATAAAGTTAGTCATAATTTTAAATTAAATTATACAAATAATGTTCTAATTGATCTTTTTACTTTACTTAATTATTATTAATTAAGATATCTAAATTATCAGATGACAAACCTGTTATTATTTATTTATTTTTAGAAGAAATTTTTTTATAAACATTTATAAAAATTACTTTTGACCATCGTTGTTAAGTAATTTTTTTTTTTTGAGTGTCTCTTAATGTTAATATATACAAAATTTCAAATTGTGTTTTATCACTCAATATTTCCTTTGGTATCTTTATGCTAGCACACATACACATAAATTTTTATGAGCATTTTAATCCTTAAATGTTGTAGAGTTATTTTTCTTTGTTGATTTTGCAATATAAATAAATTTTTCTGCAGTCTTAACTTTAGTGGCAATCAGCATTATATTTTGTTATTAATTATTCCATTTTAAATCATAGATGTTAGCTGAAGAGGCCATCAGTCTCTTTTCTTTTCTAGGATTCCTATTCACAGTCCATTCTGTTTACTGCTAGTACAAAACTTATTTATAAGATGAGGTAATGTTAAAATTATAAAATTTTTAAGGGAAAGAAAGTATATACTATCCCTACTGAAGATCATTTCTGTCTCTTTAGCAACAAAACAATGCAGTCCAGATTTTTAAACACTGGTTTTTGAACATGTGATTTCTAATTTTAATAAAGCATTGTCATTTGATAATTTAACAAAATATTTTAATAAATAAATGATTTATTTACTCTACATTTAATTAAGACAAACATTTTTATTAAACAATTGACCTCAAATTGTTTTGTTTATCTAATAACTTAGAAACTATAGACAATGACAAAATGAAGACGTGTGAATATATATATTGTAACCTCCGTCTTCTTCACTTATTCACTTTATTAGATTTACAAATGCCCAGGCGCCAATTCTATACAAGATAGAATAAAATTTATAATTGTAAATTGCTTTTAAACTTATTTAAAACATTCTTATATTGTAATTACTCTATGGCTTAGCTCAGTTGAGGTTATAGGATATGGTCTTCATATAGGAAGCAAATAAGTTGATAAAATGTCTATAAACAATAATTCTATAATGTTAATTTAATTATGTTCTAAGCATCTATTCAATACTAAAACTGTTGCAAAATTGACAATTATTACATTTATTACAGTATAGACAATGATGAGGATTGGGTATCTTTTTATCCAAATCACCACCTATTCTAAGCAAAGTAAAATATATTATTGGCATTGTAATACTGAGATTTATTAACACCAGACAAATTAAATAAAACCCGACTTATACTGGCAAATCTAGATATTCTATAACTATGTTATATTAACCATATGTGTGTGTGGAAATGGAGAATCGAACATATAATAAAACAATTCATATGGATATTAATTCAATAAAATATTTATTGAAAATAAAGACAAAATAACAAAACAAAATATATTATTATCCTAAACATCTTGCTATTAACTTTACCACTTCCCTTCTTACTTAGATAAAATACACTTCTCTCTAACATCTCATTTATACTGAAAGAAATGAATTGTTAAAAAAAAAAAAATGAAATGAATATGATATTATAATATGATATATTATAAAGATTTTGATATTCATTTGCAAACATTAACTTTAATAATAGTTTTTCCTTTTTTTTACTATTCTTTATTACCTATATTTTCGAATATGTGTGCTTATAAATATAACACATTTATCAATCATAATATTTATAGTTTATTTACGCAATAATTGAAATAAAACAAAAGTATAATTTGGGAAACAATAATAATAATATTTATAACAGTACACACACATTCGAATATAAATTTATGTATAGAATGATTTTTAAATCCTGTAAGACAATATATTTAACCAGTTACATTAGTTTTAAAAAATATATATATAAAAATTACATTTCTAGTATATAAAAAAAAAATACTTATCGACATGTAATCATTAGATGATGAATTGTTATTAACTTGAAAGTCATTATTTGAAATGTCAACGATATATATACGATGTATACGCTGCTTCTATTAATAATAAATGAATCACAAATAAAAAGTTAATCCTGACGGTTAAAAAAAATAACTTGATATAACTGCGAAAGTTTCCAATATTGAAAATCTTGTAATAAATATATTAGCATGCACTGGAATTATCATATTAATCACCCGAAATAAAATCTCCAATTAAGTGAAACAATTATATTAAAGTTTTAAGGTTTTATCCTTTTAATTTTAAATTTGATATAATTTTTTTATTCCCATTGTTAACAATTTCTCCATGACAGTATGCAGTTACTATAGACGATCACTAACTGGCGTTCAATAGTATATTTCATTATTTATTTCATTCATATATATGTGAATAATAAATTCTTTAGTTTATAATTCTTTTTCTAAGAAAACAAATTATATTGAATAACTTCTTTTTTTTAAATTTCACTTTATGTAATATTAAGAATAGGCTTTTAAAAATTGAAAATATATCAAGCATTTTGCAATAGTATTCAATATGTTTTCTCACAATTACTTTCATCTCTAATATTTTCCATAATTCAATTATTATCAATTTACAAAATGTTAAATGTTTTACAATGGATATTCTTACGTGATATTTAGGCATTTTAATAGTGAACTCCAATCGCTAGCTGGCAAAGTCAGAGCTGAAACCTTACATGGTTTTATTTTTTTATGTTCATCTTGTTTTTCCTCTTAAGTAGTCTGTACAAACTTTTTTTGTCAACACACACTCACGCCCTCTTTTTTTATTATTATTGATCACTTGGCAACACTCCAAAACTAGCTTGCTTTATAAACTGACAACAATAGAGTATTAAAATAAAATAAAAATATTAATTTACAAATACAGATAATTTTTACAATTCCAAATGTATTATTAGAAACAATACATAACCAGTAAATAAAAAAATATATAAATAGGAAAATCATTTTAATCAATTATATATGAGTACTGTATATGTTTTGTTTAGCATATAAATTTTACTATTACAATCTAGATATTATAAGTAATTGTATGAAAAAAAAAATGGACAAAGTATGAAATGATGTAAATGAACATACATCCACATACACAAGCTACATCTTAGATTGGAGTAGGCAATAATCTAGAACACCAATGAACAACACCTGCTATAACCTTCCTATTAATTCTACTCTTATACCAACATTCCCTGATGATTTCTGTCTTCCTCTTCACTATTAAATATATAACTTTAAATTTTATCAATTCGTACATCCAACTAAAGTTTAATTATCTTAAATCTAATTTAAAATAGCAAATCTCACCACAATTTAAGTTTAATTTTCCTAAAATTCAATTTTAAATATTGAATTATATCGCAATTCATTTTTCTAAGATAACTATCTTTAGCCATTGTTAACACAAATGTGAACTTCTCACATTTCTTCCTGGTGCCAACCTGGAAGGTCACAATATATATGATGATATCTTTAATAATGCAGAATATATAAAACATTATTTTTAATCTTTTATTATTTTTCAGAATCAGTGCAGTGTGCTAAAAATATGACTCCATGTAATGATAATAAACAATGCATATTTTCTACTGCTTTATGCAATGGATATAAGGATTGCAATGATAACAGTGATGAAGAAAATTGTGGTAAATATTACAATGAGTGATAATTAAAATTACTTGGTACATGTGATAATTTTTTTAAAAAAGTAATAGAATATGGAAAGGATAGGGTGGGGTAGAGTGCCATTATTTAAACATTACATGCATTTGAGAAAATTATTACCATTAACTTTATTTTGTTAACTACGAGAAAGCATAAACATCAATTAAGAAAATATATATATAGTTACAAAACATGTTAATATATTATTTTTTAAATCATTTCTTTAAATTATTTATTTAATTTATTATATTAAACAGCTGAAATATATAGTAAATGAAAATGATACTAATAATTATGTATCTCACTTAATAAACGTATATTGTATTTTTAAGTTTTCTGATGAAGCATATAAATTTGATCTTATATAAAATATGATTCTATCCTATCTTCATTTATCTTTAATCCTGTTAGCCTTAATACTGTTATTGTTTCAACTGTTCTTTGCACAAAGTCAGTCAATGTTTGCAATCAAAAAGTATATAACAAATATTCTATAGCTAATGTATTTTCTTTTGCAAATTGTAAATGATTATTAAATATGTCATATCTCACTTTGCCTTCAGATCGGATTGATTATTCATCACCTTGAACCAATGCATATACAAACAGATAATGCATAACAAATGGCAATAATAGGCCAATAGGCGATGATGCTCACTGAATCTGAATGTTTCCATTAAGGACAGGGATCTGGCAATAAACAGTCTAACCTTTTGAAAGTAGGGTCAGAGAACTGTCGCAGAGCTGAAAGATAGAATCTACATTCTCTAGACAATAGCTGTTAAGCAAAATGGTTGATGCAGTGAGGCAGGTCCTCAGAAATTATTTATGCCATTGAGATTCTTGCGGATGATATGGTTTCTTTTGCAAATAATGCTTCAGAGTTTCAGAAGTATTACAGGAGTTATCAGATGAAAATAAGAAAATAGAATTGTGGATAAAGATTTAAAAAACTAATGTAACATTCTATAGATTTTCTCAGAAGAAAATAAAAATTGATAATCATGAATTAGAAGAAGTTAATAACAAAAATACATTGGAAAGATTAATTATATAGATGGATGCATACTAAATTAAATTAATGTAGAATTGAATGTTGGATGAAGTACTTTTGGGGAAAATAATATTAATATATATCCATGTGTTTAAAATGGAAGCTTTTTAATAGATGCATTTTATCAGTTCTTCCTTATGAATGTGAGACTTGGACACCTAACAGAAGAGCAATAAAGAGATTCCAGACTACCCAGTGAAGAGATTCATGTTGGGAATAATAAGATATTCGAAGAAAATTCATAGGTGAGAAAATATCATTAACCTCATTGAAAGAATTATGAAGTGTAGTATATTTCTAGAAGAAATGTTAATGTATAGACAGTTAAAGTCTTCCAAGAAATTCTAAAAGATCTCGAAAGATATCATAGTTGAAATAGATAGATGAAATAAAAAAGTTTGTTGATGGGATGTGACAAAAAATGGCTATGGATCTTAGAGAGTAAACTTGCACAGACCTTCATTTTGCGGTAGCTCAATCATGTTTTTAATGATAATTGCTATGTCTAAGAGAGCACTTCCCAAAAGTACAAATAACCACTAAACAGTTAATATTTAGATAATTTAATGAATGATACTTAATAGCGTTTTAACTACTTACATATATACAATCTTTTAACATAATAAGGCCCGAAGAGATACATAAATAATAATTTATATTAATATGACCTGTAAGAGTCCTAGCTGACTGTTCTCCCATTCAGAGGCTAGCTCTCCACACTTGAAGTCGCTGTGCCATGGGAAACAATCTGCTCCAATATTTATGTCCATGTACACAGGTGAAATTCCCCATGAATCAAGTGTCTTCTTGTTCATCCAATTAGTACTGAGGCATTCAGTTTTAATCCCTGCAATTGATTGGCTTGTAATCTGTCTATATAGCCACTCAGGTGATTCATTTTAATCTCCATACAAGAATTTACATTGTTATCTTTCTGACTTTAATTAAGGAGTTATTTTTATAGTTTGTCATTTAGCTTAAAAATGAAATCTAACTCTAATTCCTTTTTTTTATTTTGTATTCTACTCTCATTAATTTTAGAAAATAATCTTTTTCTAAACTTAAAGTTATAAATATTTTACTTACTAATTTTAAAAGAATCAGTCTTTTAAAATTCTTTAATTTATACAACTTACTTTTTTTTTCTTTATAAGTCTTTACCTATATATATGTATGTGCATTTAAATATACACATACATATCAATAATGCAGATTCAAGATACTTAAATTTTTTAGGATAAGAATTTACAAAATATGCTATGACATCTTTTAAGCAAAACACTTCTTGCTTAAACTATATAATCATTTCAAAATAAAATGGATTCGTTTTTAGACACCCTGCTGTCTTTTCCAGCCTTTATTTTTATAAAAAGAACTAATAATAATACCTGACACTAATAAAATGATGCAAACAAAGAATTAAAACTTATATGCTCATAAATAATGCAAGTAAAATAAAAAATAAACTACAGCCAAACAGTGTAGAACAAACCAATTATAATCGACACTTTTTCCGGTAAAATCGTAGTGTGTCAGGAAGTTTAGCATTACTCATTGAGCATGCGTGATGCTTAGCAATGAGAAGTCAAAAATTGAAATAAATCTTAGTGATCAAATTACGTAATGCAGAAAAATTTAGAAGAATGTCAGATATCATTAGTTTATTTCCAATTGGAAACAAGCCTAAAAATTTCTCCTGTGCATTTTAAGAGATAGAAATGTGCTTATTATAAACACGTTGTTTGTCTGTAAAGTTATGTGTTTGAATAGAGATGTCAAGATAATTGCACAGGACATTACTTAATCACAATAAAAGTTAAACTCTGAATTCTAAAGATAATTACTGCAAAGTTCTGAAGTTTCCTGATTAGTGTTTTATTGACAAGCTGGGGGGGGGGGGCATAGTCATGTTTTTGTTAATATTTGAAAAATTTCTAATTCCATGCTATGCAGAATCGATTTCACTAGCCATCATATTATTAAACCAATAAATAGCACATGATCACCATTTCTTATGCTTGCTTGTAACTGCTGATCATGTGATGTTTATTGGCTTAAAACCAATCCTGCCTAATAGGATATTATTGGTAGCTATGGTTATTAAAATACCAAAATGTATGGGTACTGAACTGAGTTCAGACCTATATGACTACATAAGTTGATGGGCTTGGATTGAAAATATTAAGGTGTTTTCAATTTAAGATTCATAGTTTTGTAGTTAAGTAGAGATAAAAGGTGGCTGCTGGAGGGTTGCATTAGACCCTAAGATCTAGTTGCAGTGCTCTCAGATCCAAGGCTCCTCACTGATGAAAGCCACAACACAGAAACTAGTCTGGGGATATTGGATGAGTAAGCACTAGATGGGGATTTTATGCATAAGCCTTCTGGCACCCATTGATTACTCTAGCTTGCTGTGAGCCAATACGTATAGTGAGTTGCCATCATATTATTGGTTGATATAAGGGAAACTCAAGAGTATTACAAAGAATGAAAAAAAATCTCATCCCGATAGTTGATTAATAGTTAGTAATGTTACTTTCATCTTTGGAGAGAAGCTGAAGAGCTTTTGCTCTGCATTGTTCTATCTAAGACTACTTTATCTTTTAAACTTGTATGAATAATTAATGGCAGTGAACAGTTACTTCAAGTATATTATAAAGTTTAGGTGAGAAAGGACTCTCACTAAAAAGTGTGTGTGTGTTTAAAAATATGCTATGGTTAGCAATTTAATTATCTTCAGATTTCTATTAATAAATAATATATTTTGACCTGCAAAGTATCACTTATCATGTAAACTCCAACTTGAATTGTCTAATTCAATGGTACTGTTGCAAACTTGAGAACAAGGTATTTGTTTCAGTTAATGCAATCATTATTTCCTTTATTTTTCAGTCACAGTTGTGCTATCTTATAGCAATATATTCATACCAAAAAGCAAGACATTAATTCTCTCATCATTGCTTCAAGTTAAAATCCTATGTAAGTTTGATCTCCCATGTGCCTTGCTATTATATTTTCATTTTACTTTCCAAATGCCCTGTCATTTATTAAAGGTCACAAGGATATTCTCTCATTGATCGTTTTTTGTTTCTCCTACTATCTCAAGACTTCAATTTACTTATCTAGCATTTCATTTTCTGATTATATTTGTGTAACTCTTACCAAAGCACTCTTCAAAATAAACCAACAATTTATAAATTTACATTCAATCATCAATTATTGATGACATCTCTAACATATTGACTGCCAGTAATTAGTTTTATCACTTGAAGAATCTCTCTTTGATTGAAATATGGACACTACTAAAGAAATTTCTAAATAATTGTTGTTCTGATTGATAAGCAAATTATCATGCAAATAATTTTATAACATATTGATACAAAAGTTCTATATTCATAAACTGCAAAGCAAAACTATACAGCTCTTTATAACCAAAATGCCATGATGTATAGACTTAGAAAAATAATCCCTAATCTTTCAAAGTTAACAAAAACTACTGTAAATTATGTAAAATCAAGGCAATATGCTTTTGGTATTCTTACTGTGTTGAAAGAAAATATACTTCTGCCAGGTATCAAATTTCTTAACCACTTAAAAAATACTTTAAAAACAGTTGATTATTATCCACCCTCTATTAACTGTAATATACAACTTTTTCAAAATAATTAGATCTTTAAGCAACAAAATTTTGAAAAAATTATGTGTCTGTGTTCATACACTTCACTAACAAATGAACATATTCCAATGAATATTTACAAGCATTTAAATTATATCATCATTCCCATTCTACATAAATATTATAGCCAACTTTGTTCATGTGAATATTACACACCTAACATAACCATTAATGTTATTTTCTGCATTAAAAAAAACCAAATGCATTATATCACTCAATGAACAATGCATATCTAGTCTCACTGGAGGATACTGATCAAAAAATATTTGCAAGAACCTTCTTAAACAATTAAATGATCTCGACCTTTCTAAGATTTCCTCATTACATTATATAGTTAACCCACCATATGCAAAAGAGAATAAATTAACAAATTGTTGTATGCCAAGTTGACTTTAAGACTGCTTTTGATCTGGTAAACTGGGAATACTTGTTTAATACATTAAATAACTTCTGCCAAGCCATACACATCTAATTACTGCCATAAATATATCTTGCCAACAAATCTATCAAGCTTAAAAATTATATTATCTATCTTCACCTTCTAAACAAAGCCAGGGTATGCCTCAGGGCTCACTACTTGCATCACTGGTATTTGCAGTGTATATAGACACTGTGAATAAGGAAATTGAACAGAGTAAAAAAATCCCTTTCTCATCTTTAAACTACTATTAAAGTGAAATCTTTTGTTGATGATGTCCTGATAGTCTTGTAGAACATCCTCTCATTCTTTATATTCTGAACAAACTTCAAACACTAACAGGATCTACAATACAAGCTTGTAAGTCTTCCAGGTCACAATCTATCTTTATTCTTCACAGGTATATATTCATATTTTCTTGGAATTCCAATAAACTTATCTAAAACACAATTATATCATCTGGTCATCAGCAAGTTTAATACAAAAATAAAAACTTTCTATTCAAACTTGTTTTATCCTACAGAAAAGTTTATTTAGTTAATACTATTTTGAGTGGTACATTTGCTTACTATAGTCCATGGATGCATCTTTTCAGACTATTGTTAAAAATCTCATGTCCACAATAAAATCAAACATCTGGATATCATCATGACATCTATAAATTACAAATGCTTGCTTTTTTGTCCTCAATTATTTGTCTCCTATCTTAAAGCTAAAATACACATCACAACCATAGTTAGTCCAATCTTGAAAGCCATACTTCCACATATAATATTGCTTGCTCCACTTCCATATGCAAATCATTTCTTTTTTACTGATCATGTGATTGGGCATGCAGATATGATGAACAATTATATTTTCAAATCTTTGGTTGGTGTTTTATTTAATGATTAAAAAAAATTATATATCCTAACAGACATATGTGGTCAACCCTCCCAATTGCTAAAACTTGAACCAGATTTCAAAATATGTTCCTCAATTGTGGTTGAAATTTTTGTTTAACTTATTACTTGGCAAATTTTTCTCATTAACCATTTTAAATTAAATCTGAATCCCAAATGTGTCTTGTATAATGTTCATCCAGAAAATATGATAATGTTTTTCAAAGATGCCCATACTTCTGATCCTTATGGCATTGGGTCTTTTATATGCAAATAATCTTAAACAATTGCTTGAGAAAAATTTTTTTTTATCCTTATAATGCCATACATATTCATATTCCTAGAATCATGTGACTTGCTCACTGCTCTGCAATTTTTGATAACAAAAAATGTTTTTAAAAATAATGAGTGGTGTAATATATGTGATAATTGTTGGACTATTTCTATCATCTATCAGCAAATGTTAAATGTAAAGAAAATTGTATTTAAACTTTTAAAATACAAACGATTTGTTAGTAATAACACACAAATAGACAACACAGGTTAGTATTTACAAGTTAATAATTTACTGTTAGATGATAGAAATAATCCATGTTATCACATTTAGTATACCATCACCACAAACCTTCAGGTGGTATAATATATATTTATATGTTCTAAAATACTTACCTAGAAGTACTACGAGAAAAATTTGGCAGTACAATAATTATAGAAGTATAAAGCATATAAATTATATACTCATCTATATAAAATGGAATCATTTTCATCTATCCTCATATATTTGTCATAGTGATTATATTTTTATATATGTATCATATGTCATGCAAATTCTTTTTCTCCCTCCTGTATATATGTTAACACTTGTATATAATTTGTTATTAATAAAGTTTATTTTATATATATATTCCTGGTTCAATATACTTGGCTGGGTAAAAAAAGGTTAGATCCATTGGTGGAAACTATTGTGTTCAATTTGCTATTTGAGTGCTTGAGGATTACATGACATCATGAGCATTTAATCATATAATTATTATATAAGATCTGTCATTAAGATAATAGAAGTTTATATAACAAAAATTTAGACAAGTACAAAAAGAATTGAAGAACTCTGTGATCAGCTTTAAGCAAAAATTAACAAACTTGCAAACAAGATACTCTGAATACCTGAAAATAAAGAAAAAGCTTTTAGGAAGAATATCAAAAATTTAATCTGAAGTTGTGGATGTAATGTATGAAAAAATCAGTATCAATATTTTTTTCATATCAACATATAGTAGCTGTATTACAAAAACAAACTTCTATGGATAACCGATTCATTTTTGTTGCAAACCTTCTCAATTAGCTGAAACAATTGTCTTGACTAGCTTACACTTTTCTTACATTGTAATGGCAAACTATAATGATTTTGATATTCAATAACCATTGCTGAATCTTTGGCTGTCATTCTTCTATGACTATATAACAGCTTCTTCAATAAATTCCTTTAAGTTTTTTTTTCCCAGTGAGTAGGAAGACCATACATTGATTTACAGAACTATGATTTAATTTTTGGGTGCATGTGTAACCTCCAAATTAATATTATTATTACCTGTAATTATTCTCCCAAAGATCGTAAAATGCCATAGAATTATAGAACAAGATAAAAACTGAATATACAAAGATTTTTTAATGCTCATATGTCCAACATTATTACACATCATAAATATAATATTGACTTATTTCTCATCAATTTAAATGTCTTAATTCACAAATTAAATTGCATAATTATTCACACTCTTCTGCTTTTTCTTAATTCCATTTAATTGGAAGTTTTTTATTTAATTAGATCCGTTGTTTTAGCAGTGGTAAATGTGATGGATTCAATAACTCAAAATTCCTAGATCATTTCCCTGATTATGGGGATTTTAGTCAAAATGAATCAAACTATTACGCTCAATCTATAAATTTGATACATGAACATCAATATTATTAGATATTTAATTAGATATGTAACTTTTTTTTTGTATGTGTAAAATGTTTTTCAAAAATTGAATTCACATTAATTTTCATTCATTTTGTTTCTTTAACAGTTATTTAACAGAGAATTCAATAAACCGAACTTACCTTTTAACATGACAACTTTTATGCTTTGAAATAAAATCACGAGAATGTTTTATGGAAATCTAAATGGTTAGTTGAAGACCTGTCACAGCCACTAAAGCCTTCAAAACCATGGTACTGTGGGTTTTTATATCTATGTTTGTATACAGAATCTTTGTATTGAAATAAAATTATGTAGAATATTGAGGTTTGTTTTTTTAATTATTGCTAAAATATTGAAAATTATTATTTTTTTTTTCATTATGAAAATATTCCAAACTTAGAAATTTTTATGCTTACTTTTTCCGTTTTATATACAATAATCTAGGATAATCTCTACCCCCCCCCCCCAGATGTTTACAATAATTTTTAAAGTAAATTTTTTTTTTCTTTTGAGCAGCAATATTGATATCAAGAGATTTAAAGCCTAGAAACCCCCCCCCCCATGTAAGAAATAATAAGTTGCTGATGGGTTGGGGAGCAAAAAGGATAGGGTTCAGAGTAAGTGGATTGAACTTCATTTAACAAATAATCAGCAATAACTGAAAATATTTAGAAAAGCCCACATTTTCTTTTTTAGGGAAAAAGGTGACAATGGAGGATACATTTGAAATTTTGGTACTAGTCTGATAGCCGGGCATGGCCGCTTGATAGCATTGTTGCCATGCAAAAACAATCAAATGTAACTTTACTGGGATGCAAACTTTTATAATGTCTTTAAATATTTTTTTTTCTAATAGGACTTTAAAAAAAACAAATTTTTATTACATTTTAAAGTCTTGTTCCTTTTCTTGCTTGGACTAAAGTCTTCTTCTTCTTAATCTTCTATTTCTTATTAATTGCAAACAAAAAAAAACAACAAAAATAACTTTTTGCTAACTTTTGTCTATGATGACAAACTTTTTACCCCCACCCCAAACAAACCCAAAAATAAGACAAACTTTTGTTTCATTTTTTTATTTCAGTCAATTTATGTTTCATACAAATACCTTTGCTTTTGGAAACGGTTTTTACTTTCTTACTAATAACAAAAACAATACACAAGCACATCTTCAACACTGACATAGGAAATAGTCGTTTTCTCTACATTGGCTTGTTTTGTGTTGACAGCCATCTTGGATAGGATGGACAGGAAGAGGTCTTTGTCCTTGTGCAGATGTGGCCACATAAACTCTGCCAGGTAGTTGTCCAGCAATTTCCTGGCAGTTCCGCCTTGTTTCCTGTTCCACCACTTGAGCGGCCCCCAAAGACGCTTGACATTTTGTGTGCCTTCGCTTGCATGAGCATGACTGACAAAAGGTTGATTCTATGACATAAATTCAATAAAAAAAATAAAGTTGCAAAAGTCAAAAGTTAGCAAAGTTATTTCTGTTGGGTTTTTTTTTTGGTTAATTAATAATAATGACTTTAGTCCAAACAAAAAGAACCAAAAAAAAAAAAAAAAGGTAGAACAAGATTTTATAAAAAAAAAAAAGGTAATATAAATAAAATGTAATAAAAATTAGTTTTAAAAATAAATTCAAGTCATATTAGAAAAAAGAACAAAAAAATTTAAAGACATAGTAGAAAAATTCGCGGCATCTGTGACAAATTGTGTTGTTGCCAATCGAAGCCCCTTCGCTTGCATGAGCGTGACTGACATCGGAATTGTGAGGTTGTTTTGAAAATGTAGTTTCATGGAGGCACTGCACTCGCATCGCTTAGCATCTGGGAAGATGTTGTTGTCAGCAACTGCAACAATTTGAAGATCTGCTTGTTGCCGTGCACCATCTTGTTTGTCTCATCTATTTCCTCACGAAAATGTGACCTCATCCGAATCATGCTCGACCCTACCCTTTGCCGAGGTTTTGCACAATTCAGGTTGTGTAGGGAAGGTGAGAGAATTCTTAGTAAGTCAGACTGCACGATTTAAGTAGAAAATAAATTACTATGCTATGGAGATTTCAAAAGTTGTGGCCACTTGAAATCCAGACACACCCAGACAATACAGTAGCCAACTGTGAATTGCACGAATTCGCATAAAGTGTTTCATGAAGCACAAAGCAGGCCATAATATTTCTGTGCAATAACTAATACAACAGAACTGCTGTATTTGTTGTATTAGCCATAAATGGCATTTTTATGGGCTTTTGCACATAAACACCATGAAGTGGTCGTGCCTTGCCAGACAAGTACATTATAAGAGGAAAGGATTACTTGATTAAAAAAAATGATCAGCATAGAATTGAGAAGAAAAATCATATATTAAAATAAGCAGCAAGACAATGATTGGATCGATTTTATAAAAAACATTTCATTTTAATAATATGATTTTGGACTGAACTTAATAAAGAAAGAGTAAGCAATTAAGAAAAAGATGAAGCAAGTTCAAATAACTCGGTGCTTTAAACAATATCACAACTGTTGATAAGATAAAATCTAGTCTATTATCAGTTAGTGAGGTTTCTTAAATTATTGAACTTATACTTTCTAGCTACTCATAAATCATTTAGGTTGAACAATATTTCAGCTAGATTATAATTTTCATTGGTACTCAAAAGATGCATGTTCAGTAGTATATGTATAAAATATATATATTTACGGAGACTGTTTTTATAATTGTGAACAATTAATTTTTTTACATATTCATAACTAATTATTTATGAGATCAAATTGAAGCGTATTTTCATAAATGAAATACAGGGGTATCATAATTCAATTGAAGATCAAAGAAAAATATACAATTGCTTTTTCTTCTTAGATGCATGGAACAATATCTGAAAGCCTACAAACCAGATTTTTTTCAATGATCATTCTACTTATTTTCATTTACAGTAGAATTAAAAAGCCCAATTTATAAAGAATTTTACACTCTTAATAATTAGAGCCATATTATAAACAATGTTTATTAATAGGCATAAAAATGCCATTTCTGGATATATTAAAAATATATACAATTTAGTTAAGAAATACACTTACTAAATAAAAAAATTTCAAAAGTTAATGTCCACATGTGGATAGAAATTGTTTAGCAAGCACTAAGTAAGATTTTAATTTAAATTTGTTAATAAAGTGAAAGGTACTTACTTGATGGGGGGGGGGGGGATCATCATCAAGACTTCTACCTCTCTTCTATCACTATTATAAATATTACAATTTTCTTCCAAATGTAGATGCATAGAATATTCGAATATTGCTTAATGTGAATTTTCAAATGAGAAGTTAAGATTTAAAATTGATGGAAGTGTTCCTATGTGAAACTGATTATTCCTAAGAATGATGTCAAAATAGATAATAAGCTTAAGCAAGTTCAGTATCTTATACAAGACACACAAACTACATTCATTCACAGTTTATAAACCTCATGCAATCGGAAATTGTTAAAATCAAGAGTGCACATGAGAAATAGAATTGGAGGAAATCGATGAAAAACACTGAGAAGCAAACAGCAGTAATGCTATGTTAATTGTTAAATCAATCAAGGAATAGAAGACTGTCAACATACCTAAAAGATTACATAGTAACCTTGGGAACTCTGAAATAAGGAAGTTTGTGCTTTGTGTGGAGAACATACACATATAATCAACTTATTAGTAAGCTTTATTAATACATGTAAGAATTAAAACTATATATTTGTGTATATACCATTAATTTGTTTTAATAGTAAATGAAATAATTGTGTTGTGAATTAAGTTATGGAAAACTTGAACAGTAAAACTGAGACTTTGACACAAGAAGCTAAGCCAGAGATTGTTGTTGCTTGTATTTAATTAAATAATAAGTTCAGGTAGATTCAAATCAATAACATTGTCATAACAGAAAAGATAGTTGCTGATACCAAATGCAGTTATCATTGTTATATTCATACAAATTTTTACTTTCATTCGACCTATAATAAATTATTTTAGTCAAAAACATATGTACAGTGTATACGGAAAGTAAAAAAAAAAAACGTATTTTCTTCATCACAAGCTGGGACATGAAATAAACATACAAGCTCAACTGATAACAATGGTGACTATTTATAACTATGTTCATTTGCATGGTGATATTATGGATTTATTCTGTTGATCACTTAAGAGATAAAGAATCAAAGGAACAATTGTGGCCACAAAAAATGTAAATATTGATGATGGTTGTGTGTGTAATTATTCATCTTATTAAATAAGTACAAAACAAATTATTACTAAATATATCCCACAATCATATCACTTCATCTATCTCTTCAGTCCATAGTATTAATATTGGCATACCTTCTCTCATACCTTAAGGCTTATAAATCATTGCTGTTTATTATTTCCAAATACTTGGTGAAACACCGATCCTTCTACTACATATAAAGTATTATGCCCTTGTATATACTAAACTTGTTGACTAATCTATAATTGTACGAAATAAAAATAATCGAATGAATGACATTCATAAGTTCGAGGGTCAGAGGTCATCATATTCCAGATTCTGACACTTAACATGTGTGACTATAATTAAATTAGAAAAAAAAAGATTTAAGCATATATAAAACATTAACATCAGAAAAACTAAGCTTTTATATAAAGATCTTATATTGAATCCATTAAACAACAATTTTATTTCTTTACTAAAAATTTTTTGAATTTTTTTTAAAACATTTCTAATGCTATGATTTCTTCTGATTTGCATTCATGTTTCTTTCAGTTTTTCAATCTTAATCATTTTATTCAGTATTGGTTAACTTGGATCATGAATTCTTTGCAAACTTTGCACATGCAAGAAATTATTCTCTATGGTTAATTATTTCTCCAAAGATTATATATACTCAAGCTACCTAAGCTAATTAATAAGCATAAACTGACTTACAGTCGAGAAGATTAAAGAAATTTCAAGGTCCAGCTTTAGTTTTATATCAAATTATCAGCTATTTGGCATTAAAATTTAGGGTTCTGTAATATTATATGGACCAATCTAATAAATTTTGGAATATATCTTATATTTCTTTCACTTGTGATATTAAATGGTTAAATTATATATATATATTTTTGGAGTTTTAGCTGTACGAGATACCTACTGGATATGAATTTGCAAAGAACACATTTTCAGCTTGGATAGTTTAAAGTTTGAAATGATGCACAGTACTCTTTATTCTCTATTTTGTATTCTATCTTTCATATGTTTTACTAACATTAAGCCTTTTTTTTTTTCAGTTTCTATATTCATCTATTTTTAATCTAAATAGACTTTGCAAACTTTTATTCGAGACAATTAATCAAATATTTATTTAAATTAAATATAATATTTCCAACAACTAAATAACACAGCTGCTTCCATTCTCATCATTATATCTTTTAAAAAAAAATCACTTCAACAAAGAAACATTAGCATTCAAATATATGTAAGTCTGTACTCTATATATTTACTAATAATTTTTTTCTCCCCTTCATTTTTTTATACCTAGATTTATTATTTTTCTTTAATATTTAAACTGATCAATATTTTATTTACTGCTAAATAAATGTGATGTAATTACTGTATATGTGCATACATATTCAGTGAAAAAATTGTTACATTGCACCCATTAACATCATTTTCCCAGTATTTTTTGATATTAGAATTAGTCCTATATAACTTTTTTTTTCTCAGTTGTGTGCCCCTGAATTGTTATTTTAAGTGTTGATTGTTGACAAATTATGTTTATGATATAATATTTTGCAATATGGATATTTTTTTTAAAATTTGAAATGAAATACAATTCTCTTTGTTCACTGCCTTTTGTTTGATCAATTGATAGTCATTCCTCAATTGTAGTCTCTCACATTCATTCATTCATTTTTGCATTTAACCATGTTCTTCAGTTATTCATTCATTATGGTTTTGCATGCAACTATGTTCTCCAGTTTCATTTAATTCAGTTTCTTTAAATTTTATTCTTATTAGAATACAGTATGACAAATCCAAAGTTATCAGATTTTGTTGAAACAGATTAAATGCTGATAAATGCTTTTTAATATGCTTAACAAGTAATTCTGTGCTTACCATCTGTAAAATGTTTTAAGCCTTGAAAAGTCAGTCTGAAGAGAAACATGAACAAATATCAATCAAAGATTAGTTTAGTAAGTAGGGTTAAAAATTTGGAACCATAATTTTAGGTTTTGTTATTTGTAAAATTAAAATAAAGATTACTATGGTCAAAGATGTATTGTAAAAGATTTGGATCTGAAAATATCTAATCACAGTATTTAATATTAATGCTCTGACTTTTTTAAACATTATATGTAATTACTGTGATATTAAAATTATAGATATGCACATTGAAGAGTAATAATTAATTTATTGAGTGCACAGAAAGCATATGTAAATACTTTACACAAGCTTTAACCTGTATTCAATGCGCTTTAAAATTCTGAATAATCAAGGTTCCCTCTATCGGCAAAATATGCTTGATTATTCCAAATTTTAAAGCGCATTGAATACAGGTTAAAGCCTGTTTAAAGTATTTAGATAAGCACATTGTAAAAAGCTTAACATTTTGCAAGTATCGATATCAAATGTTGTGAATTACAGTCTGAACTCCACTTGAAGCTAACACTTTATTAATATTTTTACATATATTTCAATGAATAATGATCATCGAATTGTTCTTATCTATAATTCTTAATGGTTTCCTAGTACTATGGTTTAAATAAGTAAGGATTTTTTAGCATATACTTATTCATAACAATTACTTGCTTTATCTTTAAATATAAATTTTAAATTTAATAAAATTTAAGTATTACTTTATATTTTGATCTTTTACTTCTTTAACTATGGTAACATATATAAAATGTAAGAGTGAACTATCAACTATAAAAATGATTGTAGCAAGAGAATTAAAAAAGATGAAAATTATCATAATACCTATATTAATAATAATATAGATATATTTGAAAGTGATAATATTTTGGACTATTTCCAACATCTATCAATGAATGTTGAATTTTACTGACAGATGATAGAAATAGTCCAACATATTATCACATCTAATATATCATTATCACAAACTTTCAGACAGATATACTGGAAGCTTTTGAAAGTCCATATCTAAGGTTAAATCAAATGTAATAATTTCTAATCTAATAAAAAATAATTAATAATCATTATTAATTATTACATATAAACAAACCAACAAGATTCAATGATGTGGCTAGTTAAAAATGAGAAACTTTTTCTTCCCTGTGATATATAAACTGAACTTGTGCAAGCAGTATGCAGATTTAAAAATCAGGCTCATAATAAATTTGAGCTCTAATTTAGGCACATACAATAAACATTGATTTATTTAAAGAATAAGCTCTAAGAGTAGATAGATTATCTACACTTTAAAACATTTATTGGTGGAAAAGTGTGTGCCAATTTTTTAGTGTATGCGAGAAAAAGTTTCCTTTCACAATGCTAATAATTATTTTATATATTTATGGAAAGATGATTGTTATGAATGATTGCTAATGAATATCAATGCATACAAAATGAGGGCATGTGACATTTAACAAGCTAGTGAGACTTGGAAAATGAAAAGACCTGGTTGACCCAAATGTACCTTAAAACCAGCATAAGTTTTTTTTCTTCAGCATATTCAGCCATATGATTAAATGTAAAAATGTGCTGTTAATTATATATATACACACACATACTTAATTATATATTTAACATTTTCACGCTTATATGATGTAAATAAAGTAGTTTTTGGATTAAACCCTGTATTACTTTTCTTTACTTCCCAACATTTCGATGAAATAGCATTCGCCATTGTCAAGGTTAAGTATTATTAAAAAAAACCGTTAATCTCAAATAGTAATGAGATTGAGTGTGAGGTAAAGAACGAGAACGAGCGTGAAGTAGTTGAGCATTCAGAATATATGGATTAACAAAATGTTTATTTTCTTCAGTTTCGCCATTAATTGATTTCAAGTTTATATTAGAAGAGATAAAATAAGTGATCTCCACAAGGCTGGAATACGTTGTGCTTCATCAGCTTTATTTAAAACAACTGTTTTTTTTTTTTAATATTTCAATAGACTCTCCCATGGTTCTCAAATCATACTTTTCCAAATTAGCAAGTATTTTTAGAATTATTAAAATCAGATTTGTGACTAATTTCTAAAAAATGTGATATAAAAGCTGATGAATTTAACTTCTGATTGAAGGCATTTTTATGTTGCTTAATTCTGATATTAATTCATCAATCTCATTACTATTTGAGATCTAACAGTTTTTCTTTAAAAAAATTAACCTTGACAATAGCACATGCTACTTCGTCGAAATGTTGAGAAGTAATCAAAAGTACTACACGGTTTAACTCAAAAACTACTTTATTTACTTAATTATATATACATACACATACATACTTCCACACATTCACCACATGCACATGTATTTGATTGCTGATTATTCATCAAAAGTTACAATAAATCATCTATGGTGCATAATCCAAGATTGCTACAATACTATTTGTGATCATTTGAAAAAAATAAATAAATAAAACAACAAATATTTTTATTTTCTTTTGTGATTTTTTTTTTTTTTTTAAATAAAGTCATAATTTGTTAACAGTTTTTCAAATACCGGTCAATTAAAAATCTAACTTTTAATAACAAAAATAAAAATTTCAACTATGTTTTCCACAGAACTCTTTACATTTTGAGTACCTGTAGTTTCCAATAATAATAAAATATACATAGAAATATAATTCATGCATCTTTGAGAATATAAAAATAGCAAAATGGAAAGCTTGCAATAGAAACTTTCTTCTTAGAAAAACAATCTCAATTAATGATTCCTAAGTACACATCCAATCTGTCAATCCGGCAATTAAAAGACAGAAATGAAAAAGTAAATCCTAGAGTAAAAAATGATGGAAGTCTATTCTTAACTGCTTTAACTTAATCTTGCATTGTGTTCATCTTTTTCTGAAAATGAAGATCTATTGTCATAAATCACTTGATCTTCAGGAAAATATGCAAAACTTTTAGAACTAGCAGAGCTGGTACTACTTAACTCTTTAACACTATATTCTACCTGACTGCTATCTACAGATGCATTTAAATTATTATCAGACAAAGCACTTTTTCCAATCTCCATGGTCTCATCATAGGACAAATTGCAATCTGAAACAGTATCTCTGTGACTATTGGACAATTCGTCAATAAATAAACTCATTTTGTCATCTGGTCCAATTGTCTGTTGAGATTCGTAGTCAATATCATAAGATGTTGCATTACTGAGTGTAGAATCCCGAGCAGAAGAATTAGGAGTACTACACTTTGCTGAACAGAAATCCTCACCTTGACTAAAATTAGAATTCATGGAAATGTAACTATCAGTAGATGGTGACTGCGATTTTTTGCCTTCCGCTATTAAATGATCGAGTGGACTTTCAGAAAGTTTAATGTTAGCATTTCCCGAATTAATAAATGAATTGTTTGCAATTTTAGCACTAAGTGTTGGAGCTGGATGTAAATCCTTTTGCTCTGCTGGTAATTGAACGGATAGACTTTTGGCTGATGCCAAGAATGTTTTTGCTTCTTCCTTTAAATGTTCAAGAGAACTTTCTGCAATGATTGCACTGTCTGATCCTTTCTGCGGTGACTGGCACTTGTTTGAGATTTGGTCAATAAATGTAATTTCAGAAACCTTAGGCATCGATTTTGGCTGAAATTCTTTATCACCTGTTAAACTTGTGTTTACCTGAGTCATTTCTGGATTTATCTAGATCAATAAATAATAGATCATTTAAAATCACAAAAAAAAAAAACCCTAAAAGAAATAGCTAACTAAATTCAAAACAAAAATAAGTGCATTACTTACTAAACAATCCTTTAATTTAGATTCTTCCCAAACTGCATAACCTCGCTTAACTAATTCTTTGTTAATGCAAATATCCTAAGGGATTATATACATATATATATATATAAAGCAAAAATTTTCATAATTAAAAAAATGTAATAAATATATTAGATTTATCCATGTATACATTTGTTTGTTATAATAATAGCATTATACTGATGTTTCAGCTATATCACATCTTCCATCTGGATAGTAGAGATGATTAAAGGATGTTGAATTTTGGGTGTCTTTGTAACATCCTTGAAGCTACTACCTGACAAAGAATGCTTTGAACCAGCAAAAATGTCAATATAAGACTAATACTAACAATAGTCAAATCCAATAAATATATAAAATATACACACACATATATACATATCCCCATTGTAAAATAACCATTGCTGTCAATTCTCTCATTGCTCCAATCAATTTATAAAAATATTTAAAAAAAACTCATTCAAATATTCCCTCCTCATTTAAAATCCCTTAGAAGATCCAAATTTAAAAACATTTAAAGAAAGAGGAAATGATGATGGACAATTGTTCCTGGGAAAAGGAAAACTAACACAAGATACAGAAAAGATTGACACCCCCTCCCTCAAGAGAAATAAGCTAGGAATGGTAGTTAGACATGTCTCTTCATGATGATCAAAAATTTCACGATTATAATTTACAGACATCAAAGAGATCAATTGAACTTCAACTTAAAATTCCTAAATGTTAGGTAGGAAATTTAAATAGTATTGTTAGAAGATATAACTACAACAAGTCCTAGAGATACTTCAACAGATATCCCTTTGCAATTTGCGAATAACAGAAAGGAACTCCGTAGCCATTGGCTGGAAGTAAGTAACCTATGTAAACCTTCTTTCACTAGAAAATGCATGGAGAGAAGCAGCAACTCATCATGCATCTCAACAATCTGTCTAAATCATGCATAATACAAATTGTGATGAATAACTAAATTAGCATGTGCTGATTTATTTCCAATTCTTCTTAATAATCTGGTAGGTTATCACCATCCATTCATCACTGAAATATGATCATGTACTTTATTTACAAACTATTGTAAATAATGAGATTGTTCTCATCTCTTTCGGTGTAATCATTGCAAACTACTGTGAACAGCATTGACTGTTCCCTTATCTCCTTCAACACACATTACTCAACAAATTGTTTCTAATATTTATTCCCTGTTTCGAGTTTAATCTCATATTTACAGAAAACCCTAAAGATTTATACTTTAATCTAGTTAAAGAAATAGTATTTATAATCTAGTTGAAGAAATAGTATTTATTTAAGCATTAAAGACTAGGATTTAATTCCAATATATTTTTAACCCCAAAATTGGCTGATAAAAATGACTTGAAAACTAATTCGCAGATTCTTTTTCTGGTAATTCATGACCCCATAAGCAGCAGAAGCTTACCTTTTGTTCCCATGTAGTTTTAATATTTATGGCTTCAAGTATTTTATATTTGTCAGATGCCAATTCATTGTGTTAACACATCACTAATACAGCATCAATTAATATCTCAAAAACTAATTACGTAGAAGCATTAAGAAAAACATGCAAGCAGACTTTAAAATATTAATCACTGCTGCCACCACAATACAGTAAAGATTAGTAGATATCTTCATAAAATTTCCCTATTAGGTGCTACTGGTTCTTTGAACCTGGACATTTCTTAAGTAGATAATCGTTCAAGCACAACTACCTGACCTTACAACTTTTCAATGTCCATTAGTTTCCAAGAGTTCATGCTGGATATTAATTTCTCAAATCTATAAACTCTCGCAACAACCATCCTATCTGCCTGAGTGAGACATTCACTAACTACAAATATGATAAATCCATCCTCATGTATTCTCTCTTCACTGCATAATTAGACTTTAAAGAAAACTAAAATTCAACTTTTGAAAGCAGAAAAATGTAAACAAAATATTTGTTTTTAGAAGGTTAATACATAGCCTACTAAAAATTTCACAAATCATTGATTTCACAACTTCTGTGCTCATGTGGAAATAAATTAGTCAAGATACCATTTAGTAGCAGTCACATTCTGCATTAGGAGTCTCACCGTGCCTTATAAAATCCAGTCCTTTTTCTGAATCTAGTGAATCATACTTTGTGAGCATTAAACTCCTTTGCAGGAATAACACTTACACTAGAAGTTTTAGTAAAAAAAAAAATCCTTTTCATAAAGAATTGCTGCCATTTGGTTTTGATTAATCCACCTTAGCAAATAAGTTTGCATTTGCTATGCAATGTTATAACATAAATCACTTTCACTATCTATCAACTTTATGCTATTTTTTAAATGGTCCAAATAAATGATTTAGTTATTGAATTCAAAACTTAATTTACGTATCATTTTACAGTTCTCTATTTTAGAAATGATCCTTAGAAAAAGAAAATAAATTAAATTTCATTGAATGTTTTCATATCAGAAGCAGCAAAAATGTGACTACAAAAGGAATAAAACTTAAAATTATATACAGATCAGTATCAGGTTAAGTCAAAATGATTTAAAGAAAAATATCATAATAAAAAAGTACAATAATGAATATATATATCTCTGTGTACATAAATATGGATTTAATAAATATATTTCTCTTTATAATTTTAGAGAAAGAACTCTTAATTAAACTTAATGTAAACATTTTTTCTAGTTTGATATTTTAGATTGGATGGAATTTAAAAAGTATAAATATGAGTATAATGTGTAAATGAAATACTTACTTGTTCACCGTGGGTATTGATAAGCTCCACAAATGGTACAGTGTGCTGATAACTTACAGTTCGAGACATAATAACTTTCCACTGAGTTGCATAAGTGAGACTTTCAAATAACTGAACAGCTTCTTTACTCCAGTCACTCCCTAGGGGGAAAAGCAAGATGTAAAGAAAGAAACAAATTATTTTCTTTGCCATACCTTCTTTTTCTAATGACAAACAATTTATAAAATTCAGCAGATTTCAATGATTAAATAATTTGTTTTAAAGTTCAAAAAACTTACAAAAAATTATTAAATCACTTAAAAGTAACAATTTCATTTAAAACATCTGGTTGAGTTTGGTAAAATATCACTTTGGAATACATGAATTAACATTCCATAGTCATGAAGGCACTCATTCTTGCAACATAGGCAACTTTGTTAAATAAGTAACTATGATGAGCTGTTGACATGTCATTTTGATCTACAAGTATAGTGTCATGACTCTAACCGAATATAGAATGATTTGACAAGTTCTGTCAGAAATATTCTTAATTACATTCGCAATGAAATGAGAAGTGCTTTATTTGTTGTGATACCATGTGATGACACTATAGATAGTAGGGATATTTCATAGTTATCAACCATGCTTAGGTACTATTTAAATAAATAACAGAATTTGTTAGATATTAACCATGATAGAATATCATCTATTTTGACTGAATACGTTAATTTCAACTCTAATAAAAATTAATTGTAAGGAAAAGATAATGGTACAAACCTATGATAGTATGCTGTAATGCCTGAACATTTATCAATACTTCAAGCAAAAGTAAAACAATGACGTTCAGAAGCCTTTTCTGTTTATTGTTGGGCTCATAGATTAAATCTTGTTTGGTCTCAACTTCTCGAAAAATCACAAATCAAAGATTGTAAAATTATCTTTAGGAGTTTAATATTCTTTTTCAGTAATTCTACAAAATGCATTATCAGTGTATAAAAAAGTTTAAAAAGAATTTAGCTTTTTGAATGCTGCAAAAATTTAATAACAATATTTAAAAACCCTCAAAAAATAAGATACAGAGACATTTAATGTGGCATTTGGTTACTTATCATATTTAAAACCATTAAAATGTCACGTGATCACATTTTCCTATGCTTACACAAGTTGTTAAAACAGTAGCAAATTCGCCCTACAGTAGTGGCACCCAGTACACGCCTTAGTAATCCAAACATCACCTGATCACCATTTCCTAAGCTTAAACAGGCTGTTAAAACAGTAGCAAACTCGCCACTAGTGCCACTCAGTACAAACCTTAGTAATACTATGAGGCTAGTTTGCTATTATTTTAACAGCTTGGGTAAGCATAGGAAATAGTGATCGTGTGATGTTATAGTAGTTTTATAACAATCCTGTCCGTTAGGATGATGGTGACTGTAGTTTTTAAAAAACCAAAAGCATTAAAATGTATAAACACTGAACTTGATTCAGATCTTTATAACTATACAAGTGAATGATCTTGGTATGAAATCATCATTGTGTTTTCATTTTGGGCTTAAAGCCACAACCTAGAAATTAATCTGGGAATATTGGATGAGTAGGCACTAGACAGATTTTCTGCACAAACCTTCTTCCACCCATTGCTTACTAAGACTTGCATTGGTTGGCACTACTGTATGGAGAGTTTGCTACTATTTCATTATATTTACATGATTTCTATGGTTGCTTACTTTTATCTAATTTTTTTTTTCTGATATTTTTTATTTGGCCATTATTCCTCATACAATATTTTATAAAATAAAACCGATGATATTAAATATTGTTTATTAAAAATAGATATTTTTTTAAAAAAAAACAATTGTTTGTAAATTACTGAGAGAAGTCAAATGAAATATTCAGTTGGAAAAAACCTTACAATTGAAAATATGATTCAAAAAGTGGCTACAGAAATTGTGTTTTTTTTTTAACATTTTAGATAATTTTTTCATACAAACTGATGAATAATTTAAAGATATCAAGTTTATTTTTTCTCAAATTGATGGAATCCTAAAATGTTACAAATTTATTGCACAAAATTCCCTTAAGATGCAAATGGAAATTTTGAAGTCTGTTTAGGGTACATACTTTGATTTTTCAAAGTCAAGAAATGAATTAATAGGCATTTATAATTCCGGTGATGCAAAAAGCAATGATGTTAATAAACTTCTTGAATGTATAAATTCTACAGATTAAATGCTGCATGTCTATAAATAGTAGTACTTTACAGTTTATTCTTGACTATATGTTCTGTCAGTATGCTTATGGAAAGATCCTTTTCAGTATTGAATAGAATTAAAAATCATGCCTGAAAGAGCGCTTATCAAAATTAGTTTTTACAATAGAGAAATTCTTTATTAATCGATTTGCTTAATAATCATGAAGAAATGCTTATAAATGAAATAATTGGACATTTTGTAAAACAAGAAAGATTGCCTTGATTTTTAAATAAACTAATTTATAATTATTTTAAAAATAATATCTATTTAATGACAAAAAATAAACTGAAATACTTTTTTTCTAATCTTAGTGCATCCACTGAGTCTTTATCTAAAATCAAATGAAATACAATAACTAATCAGATTGATTTATTGAAAAATGATTATTGTAAATAACTGTTTATGTCCCTAATGTTAATTCAGAATTCAAAGAAGATTTGAAATAACTTTTAATTAACAAAATATTATTCTATGTTAGCCGTGAAATATTTACTTATTTAGTATATGTTTTTTTAAACAGCTTAAATAACAAAATATCATAAAGGAGCCTGTAAAGATTCCAGTAAGGTGATACATTCACTAATGGTTTTATTAAATCCTTCAATTCTAATATTGTACTCATAGATTTGACAGTCATTAACTACATGGTTTGTAGTTCCGTACATTTACAAAGATCAGTTACCGTTAAATTCTATTTACGAAGCAGGTAAACCCAATAACTTACAAGTCACATTAAATCTGTTGATGAGTCTCTAGTTGTGTCTAGAGATCAAATCCAACTGGCTTTCATTTAACAAGTAGCCAGTATTAATGCAAAATGTTCATTATTCTTTGTGTGTAAATGGTAATTGGTTTTAATAAGAGGGAGAGCTTCTTCAATTTAATTCAAATGTGAATATTAATTATAAAATTTGTTTAAGTAGTCTACTAATAAATGATATTTACATAATGATTGATACTATAATGACTTTTCTTTATTATTTTATTTTACTTGTAATTTCAATTTTGCATTATAATGTTAATAAATATTTTCATTTTATTCCTTTAAATATGTTTTAATATTCGTTGTCATCATCGTCACAATTTATTCAGAAATTCCGAATAATAAAGCCATATCAGATATAGTTGAATATAAGAGTATATTTTAATTTCAAAGTCACAATGAAGTGATTTACACGATCTATTCTCCACTACCTGCATCAGTTAAATTACTTTATTATGCTATTTTGCTTTTTATTATAAAAGTACTTAACGGGGTAACGGATAAAATAAAATTTCGCTTTTTACCTACAGCACTATATTAGCTTTGCTTTCTACAAAATAAAAATATTGAAAATTCTAATAAAACTTACCTCTTATTCATATTGATTTTAACAGTTCATGATAAAAGAACATTAAATATTTTGAATTAATTTATTTTGCTAGACAAAGTTTGTTAGAAGTGTTTATGAGATTTGAATACATATAGTTTAACTTTATTTATATTTATGGTAAAGTGGAAATAGATGTTGATGGGAAGCAGAAGGAAAAAATATGAGTATTCCATTTATTAAGAACCTGAGATTTTGACAATTATATACATGTTATTGTATTCTTTGGCCAAAAGACGGCTGTACTCATGCTCATACTTATGTTTATTTTATGTCATTTGCCTTGTTTGGTATCGCCTAAGCGATCTACCTCTGATTCATCTCACTTTTGAAGATTACAATATACATTACAATATGCATTATTATATTTATATTAATTATACACACACATATATATCAATATCTTTTATATATAACTCAAATATAGTTTATATATATATTTAATTATAATCTATTTTCAAATTTTGCTTAAATTTATTTCAATTTCTAAAGGTAATATAATATCAATGTTGCAATAAAATTATATATAATAGTAAAAATTCACGGAAGATAACAACAACAACAAAAAAGAGGAAATAGTAAGTAATTAAAGATAAAAAAAAAAACTATTGATAATGGTCTTTTGTTGTATTGTTTTTCCATTTTAAAGTAATATAAATTTAATTAATTTAACGAAAATAAAATAAATTATAAAATTATACATTGTTATAATTAAAATGTAAATATATTTGTGAAATGTACAATAATTTAAAAAGATATTTAATAATATATATAAATAGAATAATTACATAAAGCTTTAAAAGTAATTGTATCATTAAAATTATATAGCTTTTAAATTAAAATAAATTTAATATTTTGAAAAATAGATTATATGATTATATATTGTAATGCTATCAAGAAATATGTAATAAAACTCACATATATCTGCGTTACATATTTCATAATTTAAAAATATATGACTAGATTTATTAAAAAAGGAAACAAATCAAATAAACAAGAATAGTCAAAAAGTAATACTTAATTAAGAAGTGGTTTTAAATGTAGTTTTAAAAGTAAAAGATTGTGTTATATTATGCTTTTAAAATAGAATAAAACTATTTATTAAAAGTGGGTGGGGAAAAGAATTAGAAAAAAAAAGATTTAAAGAAAACTCTCCTTTTTATAAAGTAAAAATAAGTTAAAAGAATAAATATGTAAAAATAAATGTTAAAAAAAAAAAAAACTAAAACAAAAAGGATTAATTAATTAATTAATATAAGAAAACTTTTTGAATGTCAGTAAAGATTGCTGGCTGATAATAAAATCAAAACCAATAATGGTAATGATTAATAACTATGTAAACTATCTATTCAGTAAATGCAAAGAGATAGTAGATTAATCTAGAAAAAAGATTAGATTAAAAAAAAATATAAAAAAAAATCAATTAATTAAAGATAAATATAAATTTAATTTAAAATATAATTTAAAACTATGATAAGGACAAAAACAATGGGAAAGAAAAAAGTATATAAAGTCGCAACCATCTATTGTTATTATTCTGGTCTTCAATCTGTTAGATCATTCCAGTCCTCATTTTGTGATTGATGCATTATGTTATTCACTACTCCAGAGATTCAGAAAGTGTAAGAACAGAATAGAAACATTCATTACTACTGCAGAAAATATTGTAGAAGCCGCACAATTGGCAACATGTGTTGATAGACCAGGCCCCAAGTCCTCCGCAAAATCAACTGTATCTGCCCGAAACCAATGCTCAAGTCATAAAATAGAAGCTCCTAAAATACTCTCTATTTCTTTGTCAAGACAAAGAATGGAAAATAAGCCCTGAAACCATCGACAGAACACTAAAGGCCAACCACTTGGAAATTGATAATCATAAAAACCTAGGTAAATATATTTTGACCACTGTCTATAGACACTTTATATTTTCTAAATGAAATGAACTTTTAACAAAGGACTATTATAAAATTTAGCCTGAATAATCACTTATATATTTTTTTTTAATATGAAAATTTCCATACTATTATGTTATATTAATATGGGTGCAAGAATAAATATTAATGTTTGCTTAATTATTATTTGCTCTAGTCTTTCTCTCTCTTGTCACTGCGTCACCATTAATTTAAAATTATAATTATATGTTAAATGTGCTGGACCCCTTGATTAAGAGTAGGAGCTAACTAGGCATATTTCAAGCACTGGTTGGTGTGCTTGTAATCCGAGCATGCCGGCTATATAACATATGGTCAGCTGGCACCTAAATTTGATCCTCAAAACAAATAAAATGCTTTGGATGGCAGGGTTTTTGTCCAGCAATAGAGGTAGACCATGATCAGGAAGTCATGCTTTATATAGCCCAATCTGGCAATGGGTATTATTGAATGTCATGCTATCAATGATATTCTTCCCTCTGCTTGAAGTGCTGTCCGTTCCCATGTTTTAAAAATATAACTGAAGAATTGCGAATGTAAATGATAATGAAAGAACGGTCTTATAATAAATAATAAAATGATAGAACATAAGATATTATTAAATAAATAATATTCAGATAATAAGATACTGCTGTATCAAGAATAAACAGATGCCTGTTAAAATTAATAAATACAAGTGCTGCAAAGTCAAAGTTGTCCAAAAGATTATTTTTAAAAGTAGTTATAAAGATATTGTCTAATAAATAATGTTAATATTGAAAATATAAAATAATAATTACCCAGAGAGATAAATAATGAAACTATTAAAGTTTAGATATAAAAACTTAATTAAAAGTCAAGATATTAAAACTTAGCAAGGATGTGATGTGATGTATTATGGCTTCTCCTTAAACGAAGTCAAGAATATCTCAGCAATTATGCCCAGATAAACCTGTTAGCCACTTTATTTTACATTCCCCACTCTAAATTTACCCATAATCTGCTCTATCCCATTTCCACAACATAATCTTTGTCAACTCTATAACCTTTATATCTAGACCCCCCTTATCTTTTCCCAAACCCAACATAAAAACCAATAATTCACTTTCTGTATAATCACTCTTTTCATATTTATTTTTCCACGACTTCATTATATGTCCCCTTTCTGTTTTCAAACATTTACATTCAATTAACAAATGCCTAATACTTTCTATTCCTTCCTTACATAATTTACAAAATAAATCACCCATATTTTTCCAAAACTCTCCATACAGCAGTGCCATCTTGTGCCAACCAGAGTAATCAATGGATGCCAGAAGGCTTGTGCATAAAATCCCTATCTAGTGCCTACTCATCCAATATCCCCAGACTAGTTTCTGGCTTGTGGCCTTCATCAGTGAGGAGCCTTGGATCTGAGAGCACTGCACCTAGATCTTAGGATCTAATGCAACCCTCCAGCAGCCACCTTTTAACTCAACTACAAAACTATGACAATGAAATTGAAAACACAATATTTTCAATCTAAGCTCAATAGCTTATATAGTCATATGGGTCTGAACTCAGTTCAGCACCCATACCATAGCCACCACTATCCTATTAGGCAGGATTGATGTTAAACCACTAAACATCACATGATCACTATCTCATACTAGCACATAATTGTTATTAAACAAGTCAAACCTCTCCATACAGTAGTGACATCTTGTGCCAACCAGAGTAATCAATGGATGCCAGAAGGCTTGTGCTTAAAATCCCTATCTAGTGCCTACTTATCCAAAATCCCCAGACTAATTTCTGGCTTGTGGCATTACTGTATGGAGAGTTTTGCCTTGTTTAATAACAATTATGTGCTAGTATGAGAAAGTGATCATGTGATGTTTAGTGATATTAAAACTTATTAAAGCCAAAAGATATTAAAAGGTTATATTAGAAAAATATTAAAAAATAAAGTTAAAATAATAAGGATGTACAATAAAGTAATTATTCGGAGGGATCTGGTTCAATATATATATATATAAAACTATATCTGAGTTAGATATATATTAAAGATGTTAATGTGTATATGTTGTAATTAATATAATTTATAATAAAATATGCATATAAAGTTTTGTTACATATATATAATTTGATATTATAATACATGTACATATTTTGTATATCTAAACAGCTTTGAAGAAGACTGTCACACAATCAAAACTGTAAGTGCAAAAACAAAAAAAAGTGTGTGGAAATAAATACAAAGATAAACTGGTTTATTATTTATATATAGAATGATTATCATGTAACTAATGCAAAAAAAAAAAAGGGGGGGGAGAAAAAGAATAAATTAATTTTATAAATACTTTATCAGTTATAATTATTCTTGCTCCAGTTGGATTACAATATTGTGTTCAACAGAATCATTCTTCTACAAATTGATCTGCAATAAAAGTGTCATATCTAACATCCACTGAAACGGTATTATCTGTCTACCATCCAGTTTCACTTAATACGTACCATAGTAGTCTTCTTTTCCTTATTCAAACCCCTCCCAGTCCATGTATATAGCCTTATAATAATTTATTTTAATATGTTATGGCATAGATTTACGTGTATGTGTGTATATTTGTATATGTGCGCACATTTAATATATCAATATCTGTATGCGTATAATGTATACACAGTTATAAATTTGAAATTAATAAAAATTAAAGTGAGTTGTAAACATCGTAACATGTGTAGAAGTGCACCTATGTATATATGCAAAGAACGGTAATGTGATAGATTTTGTGAACATTACAACTTTTCTAAATTATATCTTTTAAGTTATTAAATTTATAAATTTGTTTGTATTTGCATATAAATCTTAAATCCAGGGGTGACTGTCTTATTATAGCAGAATGTTGACAACTTAAATCTTTTTTAAAAAAAAGAAAATAAAGGTTATCGGTTTCTCAGAAATACCTCGCATTAAATTGTAAACTGAGAACTGAAATTTCAAAGATTTAAAAATAAAGTTAAAAACAACAAAGACAAAATCATTAACCCGGTGCAGCTTGTCAATAACTATAGCTGGATGCTAAAATTTTTGCAAACTATTAAAACTTGAAATTTAAAATTAAAAGTCGTAAACAGCTTAATGGCTTGTGATGGGGTTGAGAAAGAGTTAATATAAAAACCTCAGTTTTAAGTGAAAGGGGCTCTCTCTCGTCAATTTTAAATCAATCGTATCCAGGCACTATGCCCAGATTCGCAATGAAAACAGTCGGCTAAAAGACAACCAGCTGCCGCTTTCCTTTTGGAAGATTGGTCCAGGATGAGGAAAAAGTTCAAGATCAACAGCCTGCCATGAGGACATCGGAGACACACCAGCCCATTATAGAAATACAGTGCCAGACGCCATGAAAACACCTTGGCTAAAAGATTATCGGTAAACATACCTTCCCGCAAAGCTCTTTAAAAATAATTTTAATATATTATTTCAATCTTAAGTTAGCTACTAATGTTAATTATGCACAAACTTCTAAATCATAATAATGTTCTAATAAGTAAAGCTAATTTAAATCTGTAAAATATAATTTAAAATTCTGATAAAATAATATCTGTAAACTTTTCCTATTTTATATAAATGAATTCTAAAACTCTAAATGCTTGTTAAATAATAACTGTGTTCAGATATTATGCTATTTCTTGCTAATCTGCAGTCACGCCTTTCTTATTTAGTTTATTTTATATTGTTTCTTAAACTATGCTAAGCGCAGTTCAGAATGGAGATTAATTCTATGAATAAAATTTGGGGGAGAGATGATTAGAAACTCTCTCATAATTCAGAAATGTGGCTTTTTAGCACACACACACACACACACAAACCTCCGCTCTGAAGACCTAAATATATTTGTTAAGCTACTATGTTTAGCTTATCATTGTTGTTGGAATTAGGTTTTCAAGTTAATAAAATAATTAGTTAATAAATGCAAGAGTGAGTTATAAAGCATCTTATAAGTATTGCTTAAATTCCAGATATGCTTTAGCCCTCTTTTGAGTTATAGTATAAACTATGCAGATTTGTCAATAAACTAGCTTACTGTAAATACCCCTTTTTGCATGTCTTATAAATGCTATTATTATGAACTGGCATTTTGCATACCCTAAGTTATTGATATTGTATTTAGCGTAGCAAATGTGTCTTTAGGTAGCACATACATGCATTTACACCTTGATGTATGTTTCTTATATGAATGGGCTTCTGGTTTTAATGGTCATCCCATATACTTAGTTCAGACAACTCTTCTTTAGAACTGGAACATGAGGGTCCAGATTGTTTTTATAAGCTGCTCCGATCACTGAACTATATGTTCAATTAATTCACAGCAAGTCATACAGTCCTCGGGAATTGCTTACACAGTAAGAAATCCTATGAGTAACAGCACATTCGAGACGCACGCATCTCTAGTAATTTATATATATAACGCCGTAGTATCTGAAGTCATACTATAAAGCTCCAGTCCATCCCTCCATAATATAATAAGATTTCAGCATTGATCTGAATATGTGGTCTAGTTTTATACATATATAATCTGCATAGAGAGCCTATTGCTGCCCATTATATGTTATTAAATGATCTTTTATTAAATTTTATAACTGTCGCAAACCCAATAGGTAAAGGCATAGTATAAGTAAGACATGTTGTTTAATCTATATTTAATAATTAAAATATATTAAATTATAATCAATGTATTGCATGTCATTCGTAGCCCATTCCAAATCTTAGTTAAATTTATTAATATTAGTATCAATTGTTAATATACGCATTGTTTAGCCAGCCATAAATGTGTGTTTAGTTAAATTATTAGTAATTTAGTTATTACTCCCTTAGTCTCTTGATCTACCCTTTGCTACTGCCAGCACACGAATTAAGAAACTGCAAGTGTGGCCTCATATATGTCATTCATAGGGTAGTAAGTCATGGAGTGTTGGTGGCGGAACTGAGGTGCAATCGGATTCAAGGTCTCAACTTCTCATCTAGATCAGCCTTGGGATAATTTGCCAACACTCTGGATTTTGTTTCGTGAATGTATAAATCTGACCGTTACACCACAAAATCAATAAAAACAGTGGGTTAAAATCACTAATGATTTATAAAAAATCAACTAGGAAATCATTATTTTTGTTTTAAAAATATCCATCTATTGATCAATGTTACTCAATTATTCTTAATGTTAATCAATAGCATAGAATGTATAAAAATAAATTTATGATGTATATTTATTGCTTAATTCAATTAATTGACTGGTGAGGCAGCACTGATTTCTAAAAAAAAAATAACAGAGTGACACTAATTGATAATACTTTATTTGTTAGCTGAATGAATTAGGTTTTTGAATTCTTTTGCAATTATTTAAATTCTTATTGGTCAAATTTATTACCTTATACTTCTTCAAAGTAATAATCAAAACATGTAAGCAGAGTGATAGCCCTGCAAGTATTTATTTAAAATTGTCGGAAGCATTGAGGTCAAATTGAAACAAAAATAAAGATTAATCAACATCTGTTAAAGTATGGAAAATTTCAATAACAGAGATACGAAATATACTAATACATTATCCTTTTTTTTTTAAACAGTTTCAGAAATCAATTAATTCTTCAGCGCTGTCTCCTAGTGTAAGTTCGAATAATTAATAGATGCTAGATGTAATGTTTATTAAATCTCTTTTTAGTACTGCCATATCCATATTCCCAGTAACAGAGCTAGCGTACAGTTAAAAGCATCATAAGCTGAAGTCATGTGATATGTTTGTTTCAAAAACATGGCAGAAAATGAGAAAACACAAACCTAAATATATGAGGTTAGAAAGCATTGGATAGAAATGACATATATACTAAAATTACACACATTAACAAGTTATTTATTATTTGTAGAGCTTACCTGCAGGCTTAACATTTGCCAAATAGCATTCAATTGCTTGAAATGGTAAACTCAAAAAGTCACTCCTAAAATATAAAATCATATACAATAATGTTACTGTTACACATAAGTAATATTATCCAAAAGTTACCGCCAAGCGCTTTCAGGACAGTTTATAGTCCCATATTCATGGCTACTGGAGTTTAGTTAAGAACTCCAGTAGCCATGAATATGAGACTATAAACTGTCCTGAAAGTGCTTGGCAGTAACTTTTGGATAATATTACTTAAGTGTAACAGCTTCATTATCTGTGCGCAAAGCACATATATATATACATTTATTGATTTCAAATGCTAATGAAGTAAAGCCATAACTATTTCAATAATGTAACCTATAATTTCCAATTATTTTTAATTTTTATTTTCACATATATATACATTTATTGATTTCAAATGCTAATGAAGTAAAGCCTTAACTATTTCAATAATGTAACCTATAATTTCCAATTATTTTTAATTTTTTTTATTTTTTTATTAGACTATATCCATATTTTCACATTTTTTTTGTAAAAATCTAGCTAAAAAAAAAAAAACCTTGCATAAATATATAATTTAACAAAAGTATTTTTTACAAAAAAACTAAAAAATAATTAATTAGAAAATTAAATAAAAATATACTTAGCTATTCTAAAACATTAGCACAACAAAATTATGAAATTCACTGAAAGTTAGGATTTAAGCTCATATAAAATAAAATTTTCTAAATTTTTCAAAAAAATATGAAAACTTATCAATAGATAGTACTATTTATATTGTTACAAATTTTTTAAAGAACATTTAAGATAAATAAAAAACTATTGTTAAAAAATGAAATCAAAAGAGATGTATTCAGAGCTGGGTTGCTTGACACATGACATTTACAACTCATATGTCCACTGATTTTTAACTAAAGGCAGGAAGAGATTGTAATGAAAACCAGATGGATCATGAAAATCAGAATATCATAAAATCTTACTTTATAATAAATATCATACATACATAATGGTGAGTAATGAATTTGAAGACTGAAGTTTTGGATCAAAAGTCAATTTGTTACTTCTGGCAAATGTCACATGACATCCCAAATGATTAACCATTTGATTATTCTTTTAATCAAATTTTTTATTGTAATGTATGCTTCAATTAAAAGCCAATTACCACAATTGCTTGACTCGATAGCAGAAGTCACTGCCAAATGATAGATCGGGGTCATAATTGACCAACTTCTAGAAGCTACTTTGTTTCTTAATCTATTTTTTAAATACTTTTTCTTGAAGCAATCTTATCATTTCTTTCCATTATACCAAATGATAGATCGGGGTCATAAGCTACTTTGTTTCTTAATCTATTTTTTAAATACTTTTTCTTGAAGCAATCTTATCATTCCTTTCCATTAATTACAATACTTTTCAATATAACCGCTATTATCAACTCATGCCTAACATAATGCTTAGTTGCCTTTATAAATATCCTTCCTTAAAATGAATCCTTATCCTAATTTGTTATTGAATTTATCTCCAAGAGTTTTTCCTCTGTAAAATTTCTGCCACAATTTTTAACATAATTCTATTAAATGGCATTTAAAGTGTCTTTCATTTTTGTCCACTGATTTGTTCCAACTGCACAGAATAGTCTTACTACATCCAATAAAATAAATAAATGATATACATTACAAATAGTACTGTGGAATTAATAAGATAAAGCATTAATGAAAAAAATTAAAGCATAAAAAAAAAATTTCAATAATAAAATTGTGATTAAAAAGACTAAACTCAATAAAGAGTAAAATAGATATTTGTAATCTAACAACATTTTAATAACAGACTATTTACTGCATCTATAATACTCCTGAAAGGCATTGACCTCATTCTTTAGAAGAAAGGCTCCAATTTTAAAAATTGTAAAACATATGACTAACATCTATATTTTGAATATGTTCTCCTACACCCTTTATCTCAAGGGTAGATCAATAAGATGCAGTAGATGATTCTAACCAATAGTTAATGCAGCAGCAAAATGGTCCACATATTAATGCATCAAATGTTATCAACTTGAAAATTGTTGTATGTGTGCCAATATTTTAAATTTTACTATTCATAATTCTAATATTTGATTGAATACAAGTATAATTTATATACTTGGAGTTTTAGAAGTAAATTATAAGGGACTTCAAGACAGACTTTCAATCCCTTCAGTTATCCGCTCTATCTCATACACGATACACATGACCACACACATGTGAAAAAAATTAATGATTTCCAATATATGTATTTTGTGCTAAACTAACACTCATTAGTTGGTCCAGATCATCATCTTCCACATATAAATATAAATGGTGCGCGATTTATATTGAGATAGAAAATCTTCAAACTTTAATGGACACGCTTCAATAAAGGAAACTTGAAAGTCTGTGTTCAAGTTCCTTATAATTTATATCTAAAACTCCAAGTATATAATTTGTATTCAATCAAATATTACAAATTCAGCCTATATTCTGTCCATCCCTCTTCTATGTATTTAAATGGATAAGGTCCTATACATGAGAGATCAGAGTGACTTAAAGTCAACATGGGCATGACAATAATATTGGAATCAACAAGGGATTTGGGCATTCCATCATCAGATTTTCAATAGTACAAATGGCTGAAGAGTTGAAGTAGACTGAAGCTATCCATTAAAGTTTGAAGATTTGCTGTTTTAATATAAACCAAGCACTGATTATATATATGTGTGGGAGATGATGATCTGGACCAACTGATGAGTGCTGATTCAGCACGAATTACAAATATTGAAGAACATTTATCTTTTTCACATGTGTGTGGTCATGGGTATCGGTTGTATGAGATAGAGCAGATAGCTGAAGGGCGTTTGAAAGTCTGTGTTCAAGTCCCTTATAATATTCATAAATTCTGTGGAACCTCAACCATATATATATATAAAATAATCAAATGCCCTCAGCTTGAGAGTTCATAAGAAGTTTGAGTACTGAAATTGTCGGAGCCAGAAACAATCCGAAGAATCTAACATTCCAGAGCCTGATATTCTATCACTGCACCAAACCACGCAGAACCTCAACCATATATCATTATAATTAATATCAACTCTATTACTGAAATCTTTCTGTCTTTCTAGCATTTATTGAATTGATTAATTCATAAATCAACATTACTGCTTCTTCATAGAGATAGCTACTCATTTGCAAACATCATTCATTTTCTTGATTGACTACATTATATTTTCACCAATGAATTTGAAATCTTCTCTTTTTGTAATATTAATACATTTTTACTCATAACACAAAACGGCTCACTTTAAGCACCTGGGAAAAAAAAATGAAAGTTGCAAAAATAATTTTACATTAACAATGTGCACAAACTGTTGACTATCAATACTACTGTTGGAGAAGATACACTGGAGAAGATATGGTGAAATTATCTACAAACAAATTTCTTCTTCATACAAAGATGTTTGTGAAAAAGGATAATGAATAAGTCCAATAATATGCAAGTCTGCAAAAATAAATCATATCTGATCAATCTCATTGCCATAATATGCAAGTCTGCAAAAATAAATCATATCTGATCAATCTCATTGCCATAATAGCTTATTTAAATTATTACAGAAGACTTTACATTCCCAAACATTAAAAAAAAAAATTACATTATTCAATCAATATTTACTATGGCAATAAACCTCAAGAATATGCGCTTGAAAATGTGAAGGTAGGGACCTCTACAGGTCTTAACCACAAAATTTTGCAAAATATCTGTACCTGCACTCATTTTTAACTGGAAGTGGGAAAATCTTAATTGAAAACTAAATAAATGGGCAACAATGACTCAATTTAACGATGAAATGGACTGATAGAGTTCTTTAAGACAGTTGACTAATCCATCTAAATAGAAAATTATTTTGATCTCATTAAAATAGAAAATCAAATATAGATATTTAATTAGAGAACAATACTAGCATATAACTTTACACCCTCTTGAATTTTAATCACCTTTCAGTTTTTTTTCTTTTACAAATATGTCCAATTAGTTATCATGCCTAATTGAGACAAATTTTTTTCTGATGTAATATGAATGACTTTCTTGTGTTGTCTTTTTTTTCCCAACTAATCCTTAAGATTTTTCACTCCTGGTACTTGTTTCTTATTCCAATTGTCTGATATATAATATTTATCCTCCCACCACCAGAATAACAACTCAACCAGTTCTCAAGAAATTTAAATGAGTAATGGCTAGAGAATACTGGCACTCTGCAATTATCAAATTGTTGGAGCTCTGATTGTTCATAATAGATCCTAAGCTTTTTCATAATTATCTACAGTTCCAAGACATAAGATTAAAAGAATTTAAAACTTTTTAACATTATCGTTAACATTAAAAAAGATTATGATTGAAACATTCATATCTAATAAAAAAAAAATATAAATATCATATTTATTAAATAAATTTATTTACAAGATTTAGTTGAGTAAAAAAACAAGAAATATATGAGTGTTTTGCTTTTTACATTTTAATAATCATTGAAGCTACACTAAGTCTAGAGAAAAAAAGGAAAAAAAACAATATGTGGAATTATACAAATTAAAAAAATATATTAATAGCTTTTATATTCCACTTTTATTATTTCAATTATTCACATGATATAATTCAAGGATTTATAAATATATAAAAAAATGAGAAAGCAAAATTTAGGAAAAAAAATTTAATAATTAAAACATTAATAGGATAATATCTTAATATCACTAATATACAAACCAATCAATCACCTCAAAGTTCGAAGGTCGTCAATCTTTAATGTTGCAGTATCTCCAAAATCAACATAATGGACTATAATTTTACTTCCTAAAATTGCAATCACTTTGCCCCTATACCAAGAATCATCATTTGGAAAAGGCGCTGCAACAATATCACCTACGCTGATTGTAGTAATATCGTCAATCTATAAAATATTGATAAAATATAAAATTAATATTTGAAAAATATAGTTAAAAGAGAACTATTTTTAAACAGATGAACTAAAAATTTTTAAGCAATTGGTGGATAATAGTTGACTGAGTTGCCAGACATTTGAGAGCATGTTATGTGCTGATATAAAAAGGGAGGGATGAATGATATTAGAAAAAACAGAGCATTTATTCCATAAACATAAAATCATAAAGACAAAGAAATCTCATTTTCTTTTAAAATCACCATGATAACTTTGTAATATAAAAGGAAATAACATAAAAGTTGATCTTTATAACAAGAAGAAAAAAGATCTACTGTTGTATATTTAAGCTGTGATTGAAGAGCAATAATTCATTAATTTGAATAAAACAAATTTGGTAATCTGGTATTACATAAAGATTTAACCTTTAAATTATCACATATTAATAAAAAAATTTAAAAAAAGCTATATTAGACTCATAAGTCATCCAATGTAATCAAAATCTCTGATAATTAAAATAAATAATCATATAGTAAATGTTTCTTTGCTTTTAAAAATAAACAATACCTCTTTATATAAGATAGTACAGAATTTGAACATCAACAAAGATAAAAACAGTTAAATGGAATCAGATGTCTAACTTTATACTCAATGCTATACTCCACTCTGGGTCTCTGGATCATTAGATTTCTTATTCATAGTCACTATTTTCAGAATTTTACTACTATTGTATAAGATTGTAGTTAATTACTGGATAACATTTCCTAATTTCCAGAAAATAGTCTTGAAAGAAAATTAGCTAGGGACTTGAAAGGAATGACTCATATAAAAAATTGAATCCTTTTCTAGCGAAAATAAAGCATTTCTATCTTACATTTCCTGAAAGATTTTATAACAAATCTTTACTACTTTCAAAACTTAAAAGTTTGATATTGGATTCCCTCAGGAAATTTTTCTCCTAGAATATGAGCTTCCCTTCAGTTTTGTGTATACATAATCTCTGATCTCCTTTCAGATAATCTAATGTACCCAGTTCTGCACAGTCTATTGACTGCATCTGGAGGATATGATATAAGTGAATCATCTTAATAGAACAGTATTCTTGTACCTAATATTATAGAATAATAATATTTAATATTACATTAAATCCAGCAATGTATAGAAGCAACTGTCTGCACAATGGAGATTAAATCTTCCTACTAAAATTTCAGCTATCGCCAACCTAAAATGCGTGCACACACACAATTACCTTTCACATCATGATTAAATTTTATTTATTTACAAAAAATATTTAAAAAAAAAAATCAAATCAACATTATAATTGGTCAATAAGCATTTTAGAGAAAATATAAATTAAAACTATATGAGCTTTCAACTATAATTTCTTGAAATTCTACAATTGTAATCACAGTACAACCAAGTTATAACTGCATCAATTTTGAAGCAGTCACTTAACATTAGAAAACCAAAATTGCTCATGGATAATCCACCATAATCTAAAGGGTTTATATTAATACAGATAAGCTTTACATATTATTTATATGCACCCAAATATTACCAGATATACGATATGTATCATCATTATATGTACCAGGTCACACTACTTCAAAATCAATCCTTTTAAAAAATTTAAAAACCTCAATAGTAAAATGTTTACTCTATAAAAAAATTATATAACAAACCAAAAATGCTTTCAAATATTACTTCCGAGTGATTATCACTTCGATAAAACCCTGGAATGAGTAAACACTACTACTCAATTAGAGTGACTTTAATTATTTTTACAGTATAACAGTAAAATTATTATTTATTTGAATTTCACATGATTGTATGTTCAGATTACAATGTACATATCCACATTGATTTCTTTTCACTTAGTATCATCAATCTTGTAACAAAATACACTTAAATTGTTTAAAATATTGCTGGATACGATACTCTGGTTTTATTTTTACATTTTCGAATGTTTTTTTTTTTAATTTCAAAATGTTAGCTAAATATCGTGAAAAATTTAAAAATGACTGTTGAATAGGAAATACATTAGATAAGTTCCTTTCTGAAGAAAGTCATAAGCTGACAGAAACTAATCTGATGTGATATACTGTGGCTTCTCCTTAAACAAAGTCAAGAATCTCTCGGCAATTATGCCCAGAGAAATCTGTTAGCCACTTTACTCTCCATTCCCCACTCTAAGTTTTCCCATATTCTGCTCCATCCCATTTCCACAACATAATCTTTGCCAACTCTATGGCCTTTATATCTAAATCCCCCTTATCTTTTCCCAAACATAGCATAAAAAACAATAATCCACTTTCTGTATAATCACTTTTTTCATATTTATTCTTCCATAACTTCATTATATGTACCCTTTCTGTTTTCAAGCATTTACATTCAATTAACAGATGCCTAATATTTTCTATTCCTTCCTTACACAATTTACAGACTAAATCACCCATATTTTTCCATTTACATGTATATTGTCCACAGATTACTCAAAGTTACAATAGATACTTCTGGAATAAGTAGACAGAATTATCAACCTAAAAACGTAATAAACTTCACATGATATTTTTGCAAATTACTTGTATACCACTATGCCTAATTAACTATATGATATAAATAAATTACCATACAATAGGTATCCCTGGTCCCATACTGTAGATAATAATAAAAGTAAAAAAAAAAAATTGTTTCCCAATACATAAAACTAAATGAATAAAAAAATCAACACAAATAGTACAAAAACAATTATCTGAATACATATATTAAAACAAAATTACATTAAAGACATATTCAGTTTCCCTTCCACACAACACCATACATAACAATTGTACATCACCACTTTTATACCATGAATAGAAATTTAAAACAACATACTAATATTAAATTTGAATTGTATTTATAATCTGTTGATTAAATCATTATCAACAACAGATTGTCTAAAATAGATAGAATAAGTGAACGACATTTCACAAAGTTAAAAATTTAAAACATATCTATATGTGGATGCCAATCCAATCACATGTTGCTAACTTTCTCATAGAGAAGACATGTTTAGTAATGGCTTTAAAACTGCTCTATTAACATCATTTTACATGCTCCAATTGTATTTGACAATCATATAAGTAAATCCAGAATTGTTTATTGTTTTTACTCCATGTTACTTTCAAATATCAAAAATATATTTAAAAAAAACAAAGATCAGCAAATGACTGTATTTCCTTTAGTTTTAATGAGCATATAAATAATGCAAGTTCATTTAAATGATTCTTTAGAAATCTTGCTTGTGAATTATCTTATTAACATATTTGAACTTTGTTCCATAAATGGGTTTATGTTCTTAGCAGTACATATTTGATAAACTATAAAATTATTTATGTGCTCATTATAAATCACTAGAATTTCATTTAAATTAATATTTGAAACTGTAAGCTGGCTTGAATAATATAAAAACAAAAATCACTCCTAAGAAAAAGTTTCAGACTTTTTGAATATCAATGTCTGATTTATTACTATATTACCAAAGTGATCATCTTTCACTTGACAAAATAGATTGGTATTAATAAAACTAAAAGTGGGCATTTTTACAAGTTCATTTAAATGATTTTTTAGATATCTTCTTTGTGAATTATCTTAGTAATGTATTAGACTTGTTTGTTTCATGAATGGGTTTATAGTTTTAATCCAACAATGGTTTTTAAGTCTGATTCACTAAAACTGCCTTTAAATTTCTGTAGTTTGTTATGGGAAATACTTTTCTAAAAAAATCTACCAAACATTGCAAATATTTAATTATAAATTGACATAACCTGGTTTACATATAAATTATATCATTATTTATAGAATGTATTACCTTATGATAGTTAGACGTGGAATAGTAGCGTGTCATCTCTTCGATTAGTTTATCCAAATGGATAGCTTTGGAACCAACGACTTGTATCCAGAAATGACTTACAGTGTCCACCGAAGAAATGTACACCTCTAAGTATCCATCACTATGACTAGAAACTAATTTTTCTTGTGATTCACTAACTTCTGAAAATATGTAATATACATATAGCAAAATATTACACTAATATTTAATTATAAATAACAGTAATTAAAAACATTTAAACAGACCACTGCAAAGAAAGATCTCTCCATCAGATTCTCAAATAGGAGCAGTTATTATCTTAGATGTTAGATGGGGAGTGATTGAAATATTATATAATTTTATTCTCTAGCTAAGAATAGCTACATATACATTTAGTGACGAATAATTACAGCCATCCCGTGTTTGTTTGAGACCTGATAAAATTCAAAATTTTATCCAATTCAGATTAGAATCCTAGATCATGGACATGACATAGAAGTACTAATCACTACTCCAAGCCTTTCATTGTCTATATATATATATAAAGATAAAGCAATCTTTGTAATAAATAGCCCTTTGCAGGGCCAAGTCAACAATCTTTCATAGAAGAACACTGAAGGAGAAAGCAATCTTTATTAGGTTTAACAATTTCTGAGTAGTGAGAGGTTGAGTACTTTTTTCATTGTTTAGCCTTCTATCTAACAATAGACAGATACCCATATATTGATCAATGTTGGATGATTAGCTAGACTGGTTATAGGTCAGCTATCTGAAAGAAAAATCCAAGCCTACTCAATTTCATTTGGTCCGATTGTAAACATCAAGTTTAAGTCATGTGCTATGTCTGTATAATGAATCTCATATCTCTACTTACATATCATTAAACATTTTTAAAACATGGGGGGAGGGGTCTTTTTTAATATGAGTTAAAACTCTATAGTTGTGATCTAGTGGCGCATGATGCAGTAAAAGAAAGTAACCCTCCTCTAACTACGATACTTGAGGTTAAAAGAGTTTCAAAGTGCAACAGTCAATTTTTACAGTTATGAAAAGTCAAAATATAACACACTTTTCTTAATTCTATTTTTCTACACCACAAGCAACTAGTATCAGCTGCTAATTTAGTAAGATCATGGCGACAGATTTTTAACTAATATTAAAAATAGAACCCTCTATTTATTAAAAATATTTACCATCTGTAATGTACATCAAAACATTTAATTATAATATATATACTTATGCAGATGTCATCTTATATTATAACATACTTATAAAATATGTTGAGTTTATAATATATTTCACAAAGGCAAACAAATAATAAAGAGTGATTTCTTTCTGCATTTATTCAGAGTAATGTAAATATGATACTTCCCTAGGTAATCAAATGCAGAGACGCAAAGTTTTCTTCCTTATTCTATCTTCTAGCAAATAATAGTTAGATATATATTAAGGTAAATATTTTTAAGAGTATTATGATTTTTAATAAGGAAAACTCCATGGAGGTTATTAAAATCTATTTGGTCTAGTAGCAGTACACTGTACTTCTGCTTAAATTTTTAATGTTTACATATAATTTTAATATATTATTGTTAAATACATATGGTGATATGATATAAAACATCTACCTATTCCTTAAACAAAGTCAAAAAAATTTGCTATGCATAAACTAAAGGCCCAGAAACTCTGGAATTAAACATTCCTTCACTTCGGAAGTCTTACATACCACAATAAACATACCTATTTTTAATTTCTTATGAACCAATTATTTTTCAAGTCCCGATTTGTCTTCTGCCTCTCCCATTAGCACATTTTAATAAAAGCTATTTCAATATTTCCATTATCTTATCCTCATATTCCACAAATTAAAAAAAAAAATCATAAGATCTCTAACTCTTTCACATTTTCTTTATTTTTGCATTTTCTTCCATTCTTCATAAAATTTATATTATCTTCTTTCAATATCTCACACTTCAAAAATCAGTGTTCAATATTCTTTCACCCATATCCACATAAATTCCACCTGCAATCTAAATCCTTATTCTATTTTTGCTTTTTCCCATTGATATCTAAAGCTCTGAATCTTTACACCAAGCAAAAAAAAATTTTCTTAGCATTGCATATTTTATATAATCTTTATTTTCTTATACCCCAAACTAATTTTTTAAATTCATATTCTCTTTTCATAACTTTATTCCTTTTTCTCTAATCAATTTAGGTGTTCTCTACCCAACCCTCACAATTATGTTATTGTAATACAATCTCTAAACATATATCCCACTTCTTAAATACATGGAAATTAACTGTCAAACTACCGAGTGTGCATATTGTGAATTTTCTTGCCTAATATATTTGTAGTGCTGCTTACATAATCGAATTACATATTCCTTTTATTCATCTATTTTTATTCATATATTGTAACCTTCCAGACAATTTTAATTACTTTCAATGTCGCTCATTAAAAAAAAAAGTTCACTGCATTTATCCTTGAAATACCTGATTTGCTATTCACAATTTACCACTCAATGCATTTCCTTTCTATAATATCAAAAAATATATGACTTTTCTGGCCAATACAAAGCCCATCAAGTGTAAATGTTAATTAAAACAGGCACCATCATTCTTTACCAAATATGAGATGTGATGCGTTATTAGCTTCTCCTTTATTGAAGTCAGGAATTTCTCAATCACTATGCTCAGAGAAACTTGTTAGCTACCTTACCTTCCCGTTCAACTCCCCGCCCTAAATTTTTCATATATTCTTCTCTAGCCTGCTCCATCCTATTTCCACAACATCAACTTTGTCCATTCTATGGCCTTTATCTAAATCCCCTTTATCTTTTTCCAAACTCAGCATAAAAACCAAGAACCTACTTTCTGTATAATCACTTTGTTTACATTAATTTTCCCACAACTTCATTTTTAGTACTCTTTCTACTTGTAACCATTTACATTCAATTAGCAGATGCCTAATATTTTCCATGCCTTCATTATATAACTTGCAGAATAAATCACTCACATTTCTCCATTTATGTGTATATTCTCTTGTTGCTAACAATCCTGTTTGAACCTTATACCGTAAAAAACTTTCCTTGCTATTATCGTAAATTAACTCACACCCAATATTCTGTTTATTTCTATATATATTTAAACTCTTTTTACTCTCCATACTAGTTCTCCATCTCTCCAATTCCCTATTTTTTATTAATGCATCTATTATTCTATCCATTCTTTGCCCCTATAACACTCAAAAATTCTTTTAACACAATCATCCCACCTTTTGTACAAATATAGTAACATAAAGTCTTTACCCAAATGTTCTGCATACCATAATACTTTTCTCACCCATCTTGTTATCTGTCGTTTACTTGTAACTCAATTAAATACTATTTGGGCTATTCTCTTACTATTCATAAATAGCAAGCTACCAAACATTTTCATTGTGCTTTTTGCAACTCTCATATAAAAATTTGACCATCCCATTTCTCCTTGAATTGCCTACTTTGCTGCCCACACATCTGCATTTAATGCATGTCTTTCTACTTAAACTTTGTACTTTTTCTAAGTAATATAATCCCTCTTTACTAACGCGTAACACATTGTTACCATAAGTTAACTCTGCTACTGCCACTCTCTTCCATACAATTCTTGCTACATCATATTTATTATATGAAAACACTGTTAATTTCTTTATCAGTCCTTTTCTTTTCTTTGCCTCATTACCAATTTTGGTTGTCGTCGATGAGCAACCATATCCCACTGGATGGCGCAGTTATCACGCTAAAACTATAAAATATGATCATTCACGGGCCGTTAATTATAATCATTTTGATGTGTTTTTTGTAATGCGAAAATGAAAACAAAAAAAAATCGTCTTTTTTAAATATTATTTTTTATTAACATATACAAATTAAATGATAATAATAAATGTAAAATAAAATAAACAAATTACAATTTGATTCGTCTTTTTTAGTTTTCTTTTTATTAGAAAAATCAATTTTCTATCGGAGATTTTTTTACTGGGGTTACGGCTTTTTTTTTTTGTTGTTTACCGCTATTTTTTATTTCAACTAGAATGACAACTAAAAATAAAAGTTGTTACGGTTAGTTTTAGGGTTAGGTTTACGGTTAAAATAAAAAATATCAAAATCGCATTTTTGTAAATATTTTTTTTTTACTAACATCTATAAAATAAATGATAACAATAAACGTAAACTATATTCAACAAAGTATAACAGTAGTCGGAGAAAAGAAAGAAACTAAAACTTTTTTAAACAACGACAAATATATATATATATAAAATGTTTATAATATATGCTTTTTATGACATTTAAAAAAACAGCGTACAATTGTACTTTTCTTACTGGATATTTTTGTGTTAATGCTCTTTTTTATTTCAAAAATATACACACGGTACAATCTTAAAATGTCTCGTGGAAATGTTACGAACAGTACGTTATTCCAATTCACTTTATACATATATCTCGTCAACATTTACTACTTAAAACTTCAATACACTATGGTGTAAAAAGTCTGTTAATTATTACTTTACAAAATCTGAACATTTCAATACTTTAAAATAAAAAAAAATCCAATGAAAATAACATTTCCATCCAATTAAAAAAAACACACCCTCTCCCCAAGCCGTAATCATTTTATAAATTGTGCGAATTGGGAAAATGTATTTGCTGCGTAAACATATATGCTGTACTGCGATGTGACATAGCGGCCTGCAATCTGTAGTACAACAAAAAAGTTGTATTATAGAAAACTCGGGTTCGAACATATCGGCCGTGGAAACGGCATTTTTGTGTTTTAGCGCAAAAACAGCGCGATCCAATGGGATATGGTGGCTCATCGACGACAACCCCAATTTTTTCTCCCATTCATCCAAGCAATTTCTCTGATTATTTACGATGATTCCCAAATAGTTACATCTATTCACCACATTTAACTTTATATCCCTCAATAAAAATTCTTTCTCTTCTCTTTCCTCAGCATTTATCATCATTACTTTTGATTTTTCTTTACTAAATTTAATCCCATCTCTTTATCAATCTTGCATATGTCTTCAACATAATTTCCATATTTTCCCTACTTTCTGTGCACAAAAACATATCAACAGAAAATAAAAGACTTGATAATATATACACTCCCTTGCCACTTATTAATGGTAAACCCCCTCTTCCTAGTCTTTCTATTGCTCTCTTGATTTCTTTCAAATATGACAAAAACAAAACAGGTAGCATCTTTTCCTTAGTCCCATCCCACTTTTAATTCTAATTTTATATTCCTAATTGATATGTATAGTAATTATTTACATACAATCTCTTAATAAGATCCACTAAAACTCCATTCATTCCCAAATTTACTAAACTTACCCATAATCTATTTCTATTTACTCTATCAAATGCTTTCTCGATATCAATAAAAACCATTATAACTGTCTACCTGTATTCCCATTCATATCTATAAGTTGTGTGACTACAAATAAACTATCTTCTATACATCTATCCAATCAAAAACCTCTTTGAATTTCTCCCACTAGATTATTTTCTTCCATTCATTTTGCCACCCTTCCAACCACTATAAATGCAAAAACTTTATATAACACCGACGTTACCATTATCAATCTGTAATTGTTTAACTTTTTATGATCCTTACCCTTTCCTTTAAATAATAGTCTTACTCTTATATTATTCGAGCTATCTGGAAATTCTCTCTTCTGTGCCATCTTATTAAAACATGATAATAGATTTAATTTTGTCCTATTTCCTAAATTCATCACCATCTCTGCTGCCCATTCATCTAAACCTCTTGCCTTTCCACTTTTCAATTTCTTCCCTATCTCATTCAATTCATTTTCTGTAAACCTAATATTTCCATTACCATATGCTTTTATGTTTGCTATCACCCTATCCTTCACATCTAACATCTTTTCTATATCCATTATATACTTATTTAAGATTGTCTTTAATTCTTCTCTAGAGCTACACTCTTTTTCCTCATCAATTAGTAATACTATTTCTCTCTCCCCTACATTCCTTCTTTTAATATATTTTGAAAACTTTTTATTCCCATCTCTTCCACTTTTACTAATATCCTCCAACAATATATTATTTAATTTCATTCTCTCTATATAATTTTCCCATTTAATATTATCATCTTTTTAACTTTTTGTTTTTAATAGCACATTTATAGTCTCTGCATGCTTTTTTCCTCTCTTTTAAATTTTTACTAATTCTCATTTTTCTATTACTTTTATTCTTCTGACTATTTTCACCTAAAACCTTATTTGCCACTTTTTATGTGATGTGATGTATTTTGGCTTCTCCTTAAATGAAGTCAAGAATATCTCAGCAATTATGCCTAGATAAACCTGTTAGGCACTTTATTTTCCATTCCCCACTCTAAGTCTTCCCATATTCTGCCCCATTCCATTTCCACAACATAATCTTTGTCAACTCTATGGCCTTTATATCTAAATTCCCCTTATCTTTTCGCAAACGCAGCATAAAAACCAATAACTCACTTTCTGTATAGTCACTTTGTTCATACCTATTCTCCCATAACTTCATTATCTGTACCCTTTCTGCTTTCAAGCATTTACATTCAATCAACAGATGCCTAATATTTTCTATACCTACCTTACACAATTTGCACACTAAATCACCCACAGTTTTCCATTTACATGTTGCTAAAGATCCCGTTCGAGCCTTAAACAATAAACTACTTTCCTTACTATTATCATAAATTAACTCGCATCCAATATTCTGTTTACTTTTATATATATTTAAACTCTTCTTATCCTCCATACTAGTTCTCCATCTCTCCAACTCCCTATTTTTTATTAATGCTTCTATTCTTTTATCCCATTCCTTACCACTATAACACTCAACAATCCTCCTAACACAATCATCCCACCTTTTATACAAGTATACTGATATAAATTCTTTATCCAAATCTTTTGCATACTGCATTACCATTCTCCCCCCATCTTGTTACCTGCCCTTTACTCATAACCCAATTAAACACTATTTTGGCTATTCTTTTACTATTCATAAACTGCAACCTACCAAACATTTTCATTTTACTTTTTGCATCTCTCATATAAAAAATTGGCCATCCCATTTCTCCTTGAATTGCCTCCTTTGCTGTCCACATCTCTGCATGTCTTCCTACTTCCCTTTGTACTTTCTCTAAATAATCTAAAACCCTTTTACTAACATATAATGCATCATTACCTATGTTAACCCTGCTACTGCAACTCCCACACAATTCTAGCTACATCATATTTATTATATGACAATACTGTTAGTTTCTTTACCAAACCCTTTCTTTTCTTTGCTTCATTTACCAATTTTTTCTCCCATTCATCCAAGCAATTTTCCTGATTACATAAGATGATTCCCAAATACCTATATCTGTCCACCACACTTAACTTTACATCCCCCAATAAAAATTTTACATCTTCTCTTTCCCCAGTATTAACCATCATTATATTTGATTTTTCTTCACTAAATTTAATCCCCATCTCTTTATCCACCCTTGCACATGTCAACATAATTTCCATATCTTCTCTTCTTTCTGCACACAAAAAGATATCATTCGCAAAAAAAAAGACCCGACAAAGTATATACTCCCTTGCCACCTATTAACGGTATCTCTACCCTCTTCCTAGACTTTCTATTGCTTTCTCCATTTCACTCAAAAACAACAAAAACAAAATAGTTTTTTAATTCTGCAGAGGGAGAATCTGCCCTCTACCGGAATAAATGTAATATATATTGATGATCCACACGCATATATATGAAACAAAAAATGTATCCACAAACCAATAATGATCTTACAATTATAAGAATGATTTCTGTGAATTTATATTAAACTTTTTCTTATACTAACCTAATTTGTCACTACTACTATTCTGGTCATCACTTTCTAATGCTGGAGATTTGGACTTTCTTAATCTGTTTTTTGCTGCTGTCTGTTCCAATCTGCGTCGAAAGGCATCTTCTGAAGCAAGTTTTTCCTCAATTAAGCTCTGTAACAAATTTAAACACATGACAGAAAAAGATGGATTAATATATGCATAAGTGTATAAAATTATCAAAAATAAAATTCACTTTTCTACTACAAAAAAAAAATTCAAAGATAATTATATTTGAAAAAGATTGCAATTAGATTCAATGTTTATCAGAAAAACATCTAATAATTATATTTCATTATGATATAAGAGATGGGAAGAGTTACATAGAATTGAGGAATTGGACAATGAAGAAAAAAGTAATGTAACGGATGAACTAGTGATATGACTGCTTTTCTGGACCTGTCCATGGAACAGAATACTATTGATTGATTGATATGATTATATCAATTGATATGATTATATCAATTCTTCATATATTGAACAAGTAAGGATCTTTCATTCAAACTGTCCATGCTAAGAAAGAACAAGTTTGATTAAAAAGTAGTTCCGCACCTAAAATTTTATTTTATTCAGCAGAATACTGAATTTGTTCTATAATTTTTTTTATACAGTAATACATGTATGGAATTATTTGCTTATATATATATATATGTATGTAAAATAATGTTATCTGTTAAAAGTATACTATATATATAATGTTTTTAAATTGTAATAATAGTAAAAAATACTCTAGAAATTTAAGCAGATAAAAAGCAGTGTCGTGTGTTTTTCCAAAATCTATATAGATTAATATTAGCAGATTATCTCTTTATTATAAAGCAATCTTTAAATTGTTTTATAAGGATTGTCTCTTTAGTTTCTTTCTATGATCTGAATTAAAGGTAAACTTATCCATGCTTCTAAGCTTTCTTGAAAAACTGGTGTTGAATTTAACTTTAATATTAATTGGATATGCAATTGCCGATTAAATGTGTCAATAAAAAAATGGTAAATACAAACATTTATTCTAACTAGATATATTTTTGAATGAAAATTTGTGATATATCATACTGGAACATTGCTATTAGGGAAAAATGTAAGAGCATTCACACACACGTATATATAAAATCAAAGAAAAAGTTCATAACATATTCTAAAAATATAATTAATAAAATCAATTATACACTATCCATTATGGATTAAATTAACTAATTTAATTTTTTTTCTCAAATAAATAATTTTTTTTTTTTGCAAAAAAAAACAAAACAACAAAGTTAATATAATGGAAAAAATGGAAGTTCACAATGTGATCAATTTCTTCATCATTGAGAGAAATAATCCACTGTACACTGGATTACTGAATATACAGAATGAATTTCCAGCCTATTATTTTTCTAATTTCTGTTCTTTTTAAAGTTACAATTTTCAAAAAAACATTCAAATACTGCTTAACCCTTAGTGCTTCTCAAACTTTCTGGACCACTTATCATTTGACATGCACATTTTTTTCTAATCTCTAAACCCAGAAGAAAAATGGCTCTAATGGTGCTAGTTTTAAAATTTTTTAATATGTTAATACAAGAATCAGAAAAAAGGATATTATTTTTTTAAAAAAACATACACAGAATTATATATTTAAAACAGACAAAACTCTCCATACAATAATGCCACTCAGTGCAAGCCAGAGTAATCAATGAATGCCAGAAGGCTTGTGCATAAAATCCCCATCTAGTGCCTACTCATCCAATATCCCCAGACTAGTTTCTGGCTTGTGGCTTTCATCAGTGAGAAGCTTTGGATCTGAGAGTACTGCACCTAGATCTTAGGATCTAGGTGATGTTTAGTGGAATTATATATTTGTTTTTGTTTTTTTATTGTATAAGTTATTATATCTAGGTATCATTTTCAAAAATATTATTATTATTTTTTCACTATTTGATTCTTCATCTGCATTAAATTTAATGTTAAAAATCCTAATCTTTTAAAATAAAACTTGAAAATGGCACTAATGCTCACATACTCACAAAATATATTTGGGTATATAATGAAAATTTTACTTTACGGTAAGAGTCTGGTGTAAAATCAATAAATGTTTTTCTTCAAAAGTAGTTAAATGTAATGTATACTTGTAATGAAGACATTCTTAATATACATATGCTACTAAATTTTTTCTCTAAAACATTTTTTAAAAAGTGTACAGAAACCGTTCCATAATTACTCATTTTAGTTCATTGTAAAAAAAAAAAAAAAAAAGAACTTTACTTGTAAAATCTGGCACAAAAATAGAAGTATTTTTATTTTCTTTATGTATGTATTTTTTACTTTCTAAAATCCGAACTTTCCTTTAAAAATAAAACTTTGTCTGACCATTGTTCAACATAATTTCTTTGAAGAGATAATTTTAAATGAATTTCCTCTATCAAAAATACTGCAAAGATAAGAAGCAAAAATCATTATATACAAAGTCTTCAGTAACACAGTAAAATATATAAGAAGATATGAATAAAGTTCCCAATTCATATACACGTGATAAGACATTACAATAAGAAACCCAATAAGTTACAAGAGTGTAGTTAAAAAGAATACACATATTTTTAAAGTAGTGAGACTTATGCGAATATGTTTTAATAAAGTTTCGAATTTTGATTACTATTTGCAAAACCTTATTTTGAATGAGATTCAAATTGAGATGTTTAGTGCTTTTCTGTCAATAACACAATGTAGTTCACTCTACATTCAACGACATAGCCCATTTTGATGACCTACCATGGGATAACCACTTTCTATCTAAACACTAACATATTTAATCCAGTCATTTTTGTCAATGATAATTTCTATCCTTAGTTTTCATATTATGGTTAACACTCAATGAGCTTTCAGCATTATAATGACTCTTCAAAAAATATATAACTAATTCATCCAATGGAATATAAAGTTTTAACAATCATATAAGATTATGTATATTTAAGAACAACATTGTATGGTATTAAATTTGGAAATAGTAAGCTGTTTCAAAAATATATTTTTCTGTGCATACCACGATTTATATATCAAATATCTGTGAATACTTTCAAAGTGATATTTCATTTTGAGTAGCATTATTTCTGTAATTAATACCTGGAAATGACTAACACATACATTCTAGTCTATTATGTGCATTAAATCCTAACTATCACTATAACTTTCTGTTTCGTTCTTTTTTGACATGTTTATTTTAATAGTTACTTTCAATATATGTGCAACACTAGTCTAATATAATTTACATTAACAGTAACTCACTGCACATAAAACAGAGTTAAAACACAAACATATAAGAATAATTGACTGATCATATTCTGAATATTCAGTTACTATAAGATATCTGGCATCAAATCATTCAGATTTTTTTAAAAAGCCAAATAAAGTGCAAAGTAACTTAAGCAAAAATATGGACGAAGAATATAATGTATTTTCTAAGTCAAAAATACTCCAAATATTTTCTATAATTAGTTACATTAATAATATGAATCAAATAATAGTAGATATCTCATAGTAAATAATATATTCATGAACATTTAATACGGAAATATATCATAAATTTCTGGATTAACCTACAATATAAAAAATAATTACAGTTAAATATATACCAAATGTTTAATTTTTTGTAATTTTGTCATACATGCAGACACATGTATATATATAGAGAGAGAAAGAGGAAAAGAAAAAAAACAACAACTTTAAAATAATAAATAAAAGCATTCAAAAATCAAAAACCTTAGCAACTTGAATTTGATCTTCAGTTCCTTTAATTTGTACTTTAACATTTCCATTATTGTCTTTTGCATCAGGATTAGAATTGATAAAAATTTTGGCCCGAGATTCTCGACACATAGCCCTAATTGTGTCACCATTCCGACCTAAAAGTAATTAGAAGATATGAAGGTGTAAAGATAAAAGTACTTTAAAAACCAATTAAATTTAACATGTATACTGAAGTAATTAGGCATGTGGAAATTTTCTGATTAAAAAAACAGCTTCATTCAAATATCATGTCACATTGCCTAACAAAAAAAAAAAAAAAGCATATAATTTGTTTAAATTTATTGAGATTATTTTTGCACTTAACCCTCACTCAGTAATGTTTAATAAACATACCTGGATTTGCAACAATCATTTTTATGCACTTTGTACAATGATTCAATTAACTTCCTATTGAAATAGTGGGACCATTTCATTTTCATATTTCATCATTTCAATAGTTACCCATCATCCACAACATTCACCTGGTGCAAGATCATTTTTACATATCCTTATTAAGAAAGTTAGTATCTATACACATACACATACATATAAATAACACTACTGATGTATAAACTCTTGACTCAAGAGTTGTTGACAACTGACAGAGAGACATTACCATCACCATCATGAATCATATTTCTCTCAACATTATTCACAGTGATTCAGAAGGCTTGATTAATATTAGTAATCAAATACCAAATCATGTGGAAAAGCTGTGAGGAAAATAGTTTAGAAATTTTACTAAATACGTTCTTACATTCCTTAGATGTAATTTCCTCACACAGATCATAAAAATCCCACTACTATCTTGGTCCCACAATTCCTTTCCTTAAAAAATGGACAAATATAAACCCAAGGACAGAATCATCAAGATATATAGATATATCATCATGAAGCTGGACCACATCTATAGCTGATATCCCTAAAAATCACATATCCTTAAGAATGTTAAAATTTATACATAGAACAAGACTCTTTCAATGTAAGCCTCTAATTTGTGATAAAGGATTTTCAAATATTCTTATTTTTATATAGTAGAAAAAGAGATTGCATAAGACTTTGCATACACTATTTAGATTCAATTCTTTGGTACAAAAATATAAATTACTTTCTTCGTATATAAGGATCATTTAAGGATTTATTAGATTGTCATAATCTGGTTAGCATTTTTATTTATTTTACATTAGTTTTCTATAAAAAATGTTAATGCAATGTTATAAATTTCTATTGATTTACCTTTTGGCAGTAATCTCAAAGCTAAGGTGGTATCCTTCATTATTGTGAATTCCTCTAGTTGTTGACATTGTAGTACTGCTCTTTTGCACATTTCTTCCATTTCTGACAATTTTTTTGTTACTTCAGTTACAATCTGTTCATTGTTCTTTTAGCAATGAATTAAGACTGGATCTTTATTGCGATCTCGCCGATCTCACAATACACTGCTTGTTTTAATGAATTTGTTACATAGTGATCAATATCTTTACAGATGTTGTTATAATAGTGATCCCTCTCTTTATTAGTTGCTCTTTAAAACTTCCTGTATAATTCCCTCAAAAGATTTTTATTCTTTTAAATTTTAGATTCTCTTCTTTTCATTGCAATTACCATTATGTAGTCTGACATCCATCTTCCTAAATGTTTCACACTAATCAAACTTTTCAGATTAGTCTTTAATTTATTATTTCATTAATTTCATCCCATTTGCCATTAATCAGATTTCAAACCTCATATCGATTTCTGGTGTTATTCCTAAAGACAATAAATATGTTCGCCTATGCAATTTTGTAGATCTATCAGAATTTGCATAGTTCATGATCTATTCTCTAATACATTCAAAGCCATGGGTTTTTTTTTTGCTTTGAAATATAATCATATATCAAAAAATGTAGTTTAATTTCTGTAAATTTTATTTGAGAATAATTAAGTCTATGGTCAGCATTTTGATTGCTTAAAAAATATACTGGCAATAAAAAGATTATTTCTACTTCCACGACTCAATGCACTCCCTTTTCATTTCACTTGTTAATATTTCAAATATCAATCATTAGACATATATTTTATTTGCCAGTTTCATCAATTTCTCTTGATCAATTCTGCTTCACTAGATCAGATTGCTGAGACATGGTTATATACTATAGTAATGCTGAATGAATATCTATTGCCCAATATATATCTAATGTTAGTCTTACAACATTCTTCATGATATTAAAATCAATTCCTGAGTTCTGATCTAAATCTTTTAGTTCAAGTTACCTTGGTTCACCAGCTTCTATGATGTCAAAGCATAAGCAATCTATTTCTTTACACACATCAGAAACTCTATTTCTAAATGGCATGCTCTAAATATATTATGTAAACACAACAATATTAGGAAAGATCTTTGGTCTTCTGACCAGAAGAATTCATCTTCAAATAATACAATACATTATCATATTAGATTATATTTACAATTGTTTTCTTCTATGAACAACTATAATTAACTGCACCCAATATTACCATATACTACTAACATAAGCTTCAATAATAAGATATTAAAAAAAAAAACTAAATAAATAGAAAAAAGGACAATAAAACTGGAAAAATATAATAAAGTTTAAAAAAGATCTAAGCTCTTACAAAGGACTGTTAGATTTTGATATGAAATATATAATTATAAGTGAAACAAAATGGCCCTTATTCCCAGGAGGCTGTAAAGTCACCAACCAAGGCAGCGGTTGGTGGCCGAAGGCAGAGGGTGCTAAGAATCCCCTGATTGTGGACCCAGGCCGCCATTTGATTTGATGATGACTTTTTATTTAGGTACTTACAACTGCAGATCACTTTCAAGTGAAGGAAGATTGCAAGAATTAGAAGAAGAATTGTCTTATATTAAATGGGACATTATTGGACTTTGTGAAATTAGAAGAAAAGGTGAAGAAACAATTGATTTAAAAAGTGGACATATACTCTATTATAAAGGCACACATATTGGAAATACAAGTGGAGTAGGATTCATTATAAATAAAAAGTGGAAGAACAATATTGTGGAGATTGATGGTGTATCGGACAGAGTTGCAAGATTAGTTATACAACTTAATAGCAGATACCAAATGCAGATAATTCAGGTTTATGCCCCAACAAGTTCTCATAGTGATGAAGTAGTAGAAGATTTTTATATGGATGTACAAAAGACTTTTGATCAGAGTAAACAACATTTTAAAATTGTTATGGGAGACTTTAATGCTAAAATTGGTAGACAAATGAAAGATGAAATTGCTGTAGGTAATTTTGGTTATGGTAATAGAAATGAGAGAGGACATAGACTTGTGGAGTTTGCAGAAAAAGAAAAACTTTATATTATGAATTCATTTTTTGAGAAAAATGTTAAAAGGAAATGGACATGGAAGCATCCAAATGAAGGTACAGCAGAATTGGATTATATTTTGACTAACAGGAAATACATATTTCAAGATTGTAATGTTCTTAATAAATTTAACACAGGAAGTGACCATCGATTAGTAAGGTGTAAGTTACGTGTTAATGTAAAACTAGAGAGACAAAAATTATTAAGAAAAACAATATTTACAGTTGATATTCCTAATCTTCAGAAACATTCTAATGAATTTAAATTAGAACTTACAAATAGGTTTCAAGTGTTAGGAGATTTTGAACATGATTCAGATCTGAATGAAATTAATATGAAAATAACTGATACACTTTTAAAAACTGCAACAAAGATAGCTGGTAGAAAAAAGCAGCAATTGATTAATAAAATTTCTACTGAGACTAGAGAATTTATGAAGAAAAGAAGGAATATGAAGATATACAAAAATGATGTATTAAAAAGAATTGAATATCTCGAATTTTGTAAAATGGTACGGAAAAGAGTTGAAAATGATATAAGAAAGTATAACTGTGAAATAGCAAGGAAAGCTGTAGAAGAAAATAAAAGTCTCAAGAATGTTAAACAACATTTTGGTATTGGTAGGAAATTTATATCTGCAATAAGAAAAAAAGATGGAATTATTACTAAAAAGAGAGATGACATCATGAAATTGGTAGAAGATTTTTATCAAGAATTATATAGTAATAAAGAACAAGTACCTCCTATATCTATTACATCTTCCAAATTGCCCAGAATTTTAAATGAAGAAGTTAGACATGCAATTAAATGTATGAAGAAAGAAAAGGCTCCAGGAAATAATGGAATTATAATTGATATATTAAAAGAAGGAGGTGAAGAAATAGAAACAATTTTAGCAAAGTTATATACCAAATGTCTAAATGATAAAGATGTACCGGAAGATTGGAAGAATGCAGTAATAATATTAATATTTAAAAAAAGTGATAAAGAAGATATTAAAAATTACAGACCTATCAGCCTTTTATCAGTTTTATATAAAATTTTTACCAAGATAATTACAACTCGTCTACAGAGAACTTTGGATTTCCACCAACCAAGAGAACAAGCTGGATTTAAAAGTGGTTTTAGTACAATAGATCATATCCAGGTATTGAGAGAAGTCATAGAAAGGACAAATGAATATGAGTTGTCATTATGTTTTGAATTTGTAGATTATGAAAAGGCATTCGATTCTATACACATTTCTTCAGTGATTAAAGCATTGGATCATCAAGGTATAGATCCAGGATATTGTCATATTTTAAAGAATATTTATAAAAATGCAACAGCAACAATTAGATTACATAATGATACTGGAAAAATCAACATTGAGAAAGGTGTAAGGCAAGGTGACTCCATATCTCCAAAACTTTTTACAGCAGTGCTGCAAAAAGTATTTTGTGGATTAAAATGGGAAACTAAAGGAATGAAAGTAAATGGAGAGTATTTAAGTCATTTAGATTTTGCAGATGATGTAGTTGTTTTTGCAAATAATGCTTCAGAGCTGCAGGAAATGTTGCAGGAGTTAGCAGATGAAAGTAGAGAAGTAGGACTAAAGATAAATGTTAAAAAGACTAAAGTAATGTTTAATCGATTTGCTCAAAATATGAAAATAAAGACTGATTATGAAGAATTAGAAGAAGTTAACAGTTACAAATACCTTGGTCAGATTATTAATACAGATGGAAACATAATGGAGGAAATTAATCATAGAATTAAACTTGGTTGGAGTGCTTTTGGTAGAAATAACTTGATACTAAAATGAAATATGCCTATGTGTTTGAAAAGAATGGTTTTTAACAAATGTGTTTTACCAGTTCTTACTTATGGATCTGAGACTTGGACACTTAATAGAAGAGCAATACAGAGATTTCAGACCACTCAAAGGAGTATGGAGAGATGTATGTTGGGAGTAACAAGAAGAGATCGAAAACGCAATGTATGGGTAAGACAACAAACAGGTGTTACTGACCTTATTGAAAAAATTAAAAGATTGAAATGGAGTTGGGCTGGACATATTGCTAGAAGAAATGATAATAGATGGACAATTGAAATTTTAAACTGGATTCCAAGAGATTGTAAAAGACCCAGAAAGAGACCACATGTGAGATGGATGGATGAAATAAGAAAATGTGCAGGGGTGTTGTGGAAAAGAGAAGCTAAAGATCGGAGAAGATGGATTAAACTTGGAGAGACCTTCATCCTGCAGTGGATTGATAATGAGTGATGATGATGATGATGAAGTGAAAAAATAACAAGTTTTTACGGTTTTGCTAAACACTATACTCACTAGCCTTGAGCCCATAAGATGGATAAATTAAAGAAAGCCTTCTATCAAAAGTGATTATCAACTAATGATCTGGAAAACCTTAGAGAATTTAGTTAATTAAATCAAAAATGAAAATGAACCAAAAAAGAGAAGTTAATTTAGCAAGAAAGATGCAAAATAATAAAATAAAAATAATAGAACATAAGATCAAAAAGCATCATTACTTTGTTATTTAAAAAATAATTTATGTAAATAACTTGGATTTTATCATACAATAATTATACAAAATCTATCAAATAAGTTTTGGCCTTTTGTAAAAATTCCAGCGAGTTATTTTATTACTCTTGTTAAAATGCAGTTTGCAAAATGAGAGGCATGAAAATTTAATAAATCACAAAAAGTGACTCAAATCTGTTTTATTATTCCCTATCTCATAAATGGTCCACGTAACATCTGCACATAAATTTGCATAATTTTACAGTTATTAACAGAATAACTCGCCATGAATATGGCACTGTAAACTGTCCCGAAAGCGCTTGGCGGTAAAAAAATTTTAATAATTTCACTGATAATTTATTAATAGTTTCATTATCTGTGCACAGAGCACATATATATATTAATTTATCCAACATTCAATAAAACTACCTGTGATCACAATGTGATCATCTGACCTCTAAAGCATCCTGGCTGAAGAAGATTCAATGCTTAAAACAGCAGATTTTAATGCTATTTCCCCCCCCTCCCTCACAATTGTCTTAAATCATTAATATGCATTGTCATCCATCAACTATGAGACTTTATACTGTAATTAATTCCAATTAATGGTCTTAGGTTCAATTAGCAGTTCATTGATATACATATCTTATAATTTACTAACCATAATTATTTCTTTTCATGATTGATTGAAATGAATAAAAAAAAATCCCCATTTTCTTGATATATTTTCTCCATAGAATATTCTGTAAAAATACTGTCTTCACAGACAATAAGCTCAGCTTTAGTGCTGTTAAGAAGATTTTGGACGTCAAGACTATATAAAATGGTTTAATTTGTCTTTAAACAAGATAAGCTAAAGCATAACGTTCACATAATATAATGAAGCAGATCTTCCAAAATAATATTTCTAAAATTTCATCCATAAAGAAACTTTTAATAAATATAAGCATAATAGCTTTAAAGATATAATTGCCTAACATCTATCAATCTCAGTTTTAAAAACTGCATCCAGAATATATCACAAAACAGTTCTACCCTATGCACTTGTTACCTTAAGTATTCTATAAAAAGTAAACACCATAAAACAAATTTCTGAATCTCAAGAAAAATGTTTTCTTTCAAGCTTAAAAACAGAAATGTTGAAAGTTTCAAATGCAATATCTCAATATATATATATATTGATTTTGACAAATACAGCTTTTTATATTTTTATTAAGATATTCTCATACCTGACTTGTTATTTTAAACCTCCAAGTCATTTTATTATATAACATTATCTTAAAGATATAAAGCATTTCATTATTCTATGGTGTAGCTTTGAATCTGTGATATCAAACAATATCCTATAGCCTATCTTAACATATCTTCAAGTAATAACTAGAATTTCTGCATTCAAATTCTCATCCATTTTAACATTAAGCAGAATATATATTAATAAGTTTATTCAAATGTACATAATGTCAATGTCTATAGAATTAACTTTACCAATAACTTGGGTATTATTTATTATTTTTTCATGAATAAGATGCCTTTTAATGTTAACTCTCACTCTTGAAGATATAGAACAGGTTATGTCTAATTATTAAGGATTTAGAATTTACATGCGTAATTATATTTTTCTTCATATTTTTATGTTTTGCAACAAACTTAAAAAAACACTAAAAATACTTCTTTCCATACAATCAAGAAAGCAATTTTATCTGTAAATAGCAATAGCATCAATATAAATATATAAAAAAAAAACAGAAGAAAAAATAATAATTGCTATCATAATTTGAATAGAGATTTCAATGTGTTTATTTATGGCACTTCAATCTATTTGAAAATTTCTTGTAAGTCTCACACATACAGAACTCAGATACTTAATATCTCTTAAAAATTTTGAAAAATTGTGTTTATGCATAATTCCATTTGTGGAATCCATAAGAAATAATTTTTTTTTTTCTAACAATAAAAAAAAAAAAGAAATCAGCGCTGGTGTGTGACAAAATCCCTAGCCAAAAAGTGACAATGACATCAATAATTAGTTACCCATTTACTGACCGATTTTAAATGGCTATCTAGACTCGCTATAGGATAGTTACTTAAATATTTATGTACTAAGCATATTTGAAACCAGAAAAAAAATCCAAGACTAATTTGGTCTTAATTTGAATCCCACTCCGGGTCATAGCCAAAAAATATCATTACATTTCAAATATGTAAATATTCTTCAAACACAAATAATAAAAGTTATTAAACTAAACAATATTCAGGACTTTTAAGAACTTGATTGCAGTTAAGTAACTAAATTTTATTTTTTTCATTATAATATTATTTATTGTCTTTATTTTTTAAAAAACAATTGCAAATTTAATTATTGCTTATTTATGAAAATAAATAAATAAATAAATAAATAAATCTATCATTTCTTATTAAAATTAAGAAATAATAAATATATTAAATACATATCAACCAGTGAAGCTTCTTTTAAATTAAAAATCTTTTATAGGTAAGCGCTTTCAGGGAAATATTTAAATGCCATAATCATAGAGGATATATACATCCTAAAGCTAATATCCCAGTTATACATAAATGGGCAGACTAAGGTTTTTTTGTGCCAAAATTAGTCTTTGTTGCTTTGAAGCAGATAGAAAGAACAACATAGAACTATACACTAAAGATTTATTGAGTATTCATTTCAAATTAAATGCTATTAAAACACGTGTATACAACTTTTATAACATCAATAAGCAACGGATTAAGGATGATAGAAAGTATTTAGCTATCTCTTTTATAAAAAATATCACACCAAAAATAATAAAGAGTCTCTCCAAGGATTTTTGAATAAATATACGAACTCCTCTTAATACTAATAGGGCAATTAATAATTCTAAAGACCATATTAATTGTGAATCCACTCCCCAGGTTGTTTATGGAATAGTGTACCTCAAATAGGGTGTAAAGCTATATACATTGGTGAAACGTGTGCTAATATTGTCACCAGAATATATCAACACAGATATTTGTATAATAAAGCCAAAAATAAAGATGAAACTAGGTCAATATTCTGGGAGCACCAAGTTGCAAACACTCACGTTTTTGAACCTTCTGAAACTAGCATTATTTGCTCAGAGAGAGATGATGTTAAAAGAAAAGTGAAGGAAGCCTATTTAATAGCCAATAACAACAGTGCCGTTAACAAAAGAGAGGCTTGTTTTATTCTCTCCAAAGCATGGAATGCTTAGTAATTTGCATATTTGAATATTTTATGTGAACATTTACACCTGATTAAAAAGCATTATTTATCATGTATCATCAATTAACTAGCTATGATTATGGAGCTTAAATATTTCCCTAAAAGTGCTTAGCTATAGAGAATTTTTAATTTAAAAAAAGCTTCACTGATTGATATGTATTTAACATATTTATATTTATTATTTAACAATTTAATGGTGAAGAAAATAAATTATTAAAATGGAGAAAGAAAAAAATACTTGCCAATTAAACGACCACAAGATTTTTGAGGCACTAGAACTTCTTCACTTTTAACATCAGATGCTAAGGCAATCGTTTTCTGTATCTTCCTCTGTGCATCATACACTTGCTCCATTTCCCGTCCTTTGATTATTGCTATACGATGATCACTATTCTCATCATCATCTTTGAAAAAAATACGTGTTTTTGTATCATCCTGGATCTAAAAAAAAAAAAATTAATCAAAATTGTTATGTTCTTGGCCGTAATATCTAAATTAATAAATACACACAGTTTAGATAACTATCAAACTTTATTAATTACTCGCGTTCTCTAACATAAGAGCGATGTCGTGCACTCGCAAATCTCAGTTGCCACCGCTAGGCGTCAGTCCGTAATTATAGTACTAGCCATAACATGACAACTCTCTTTTTTTATTTTTTATTTACAAACATAGTCGTTTAAATATACTGGATGCCTTCTTCTTCGGTTTGATTTTTCTCTCATCTCTGAACGTTCGACTGGTATTCTCCTTATTGCTGTGCCACTATTACTTGATGTTGATGGTGGTGATTTCTCTGTCTCAGGTACGGGTAACTGTGTCTCCTCACCTGGTTCTTGGGCCTGTGGAGTTGTGAATCTTTCAGCTGTGTTTTTCATTTTGATAAAATCAGCGTTGGAAACTTTCAGTTCATTTGTTAATAAATCAATAGAAGATTTTAATTTGCTGTTTTGTAATTGCAAATCCTGATGAACAACTGATAAACTGTGAAGATTATCTTTAAGCTGTTGAATCTGTTGATGTAATTCAGAATTCAAACTTTTTTCTTTCTCTAATTCTTCTACACTAGATTGATGTTTGTGAACTTTGATTCCTAACACATAACATTCCTTTTCAAAAAATTCTTTATTGTGAATAACAAGCCTGGCATTATCTTCAATTTTTTTTACATCAATTTGCTTTTGATTACTTTCATCAATTTTGTATCTTTCCAACTCTTGAATTTTATTTCCTAATTCTAACATTTCAGCTTCTACATTAGTGATTTTATGCCATTCCTCTTCCTTTACTCATTGAAATTTTCGCTGTACTTAGCTCTCCTTCTCAATTAATTGATGGGATTGTTCTTCACCCAATTTCTTTAATATTTCATGTTGTAAACGAATATCTTCCATTTTTTTAATTCCTCACATAATTGTTTATGTATACTTAGTGGAATTAATCTTGGTGCATAGATAACTGGTTTAAATGTTGGGTCTATTGTGAGGTGGTGTTCACCTTCATAACAACCCACACCTTGAAAAACATATTTGTATTTCTCATATATAGATTTGAAGTTTTCATTTTCTTTTACTTCCTGTGTTTTAATACTTTTATTATCTTTTCTACTCTTTGTTATTTTATCTTTGTTGTTGATGGATATATTTTGATCATTTTTACTTTTATTTTTCATCATTACTTTTTGTACTGTAATTTTGTTGCGTTTAATTAAACCTAATAACTCACAATCTCAGCAACTAAGAAGTGTTGGTTCATCTTCTTTTATTATTATAAAACATAAATTACGCAGATCTTTGTTTATTTTGCATTGAAGTTTTGCTTTTCCTATTGGGGTGAGAAATGATCCTCCAAAAGCACGTAATTTCTTCTTTGTTTTGTATATTATTGTTTGTGGATGAATAGTATTAAGCACTTTTTTAGACATAATGTTTACATCAGCTCCTGTCTATTTTTATTTTTACTTTATTGTTGTCTAATAAAATCTGTTCATACCAGCCATTAAACGAATGAGTTGAGTCTACACGTCTGACATATGCAATTGTGTTTTCAACTTCACTGGTATATGATGAATCCGATGTCGTAGTATCGTGTACTTTGTTCACATAACGTCCATTTCTATTAATATTTTTATATCTTGTATTTGAGCGTTTTTGTGTTTTTAAAATTTTATGGTCATAGCTTCTCGTACGGCAATTATTGGCAAAGTGGTTTAACTTTCCGCAATTATAGCATTTTTGACCAAATGCGGGACACTCATGTTTTGGATGATTACGGTGAAGCTGGAAATATAGTACATATTCCTGCTTCACCTAGTGCCAATGTCATCAGCACTAGTCTGAGTTTGAACCCAATCTTTATTAACTGACACCCATCTCATAATAGGTGGTAGTATATTTTAATCAATATTATAATCTTTTATATTTCATTAATCTTATTTTATAATTAAAACTAACCTTTTTATATTAGTTTATTTATTTTATATTTGTAAAAATGTATATTGTGTTTATTTTATTAAATTGAATTGAATCCTAGATATCTATAAAATGTTACAAATATTTCAAATTCTTTATTAAAGTTCATTTTCTTCAATTAATTAGTGGGTAACATTTTATATTTATCTTTTAATCAATGTACACTTGAGAATCAATTATTTAAACAATGTAATATTTTTAAGAAATATTTTGTAAATTTCTGCTTAAGTTTATGTCAAATATGTTTGAAAGTCATTGTACCAAATTCCTAAAATTTTTCTGAATAAAATCTACATTTTTGTTAATCTAAACCTTAATTAAATAGATTTTGTTAGTACAATGACTGATAAACTTAATATGCTTGTTGTTGTTTTTTTTTAATTAGCAAATCAACCCTTGGGGCATGTTCATGCAGAGTTATAGATTTTCCCTCCAAAGCAGGCACCAACCTCACAGAACTGCTTAGAGCAATTACAATTGGTGGAGGTCAGTGTAGATTTAATCCTATAGATAAGACCAGAACACATAAATTGTGGGAAATTTGATAAGGATTAATTATTGAGTTTTATTGAGAACGGTTCACTGAAGAGTGTAGTTTAGATTCAGTACATCGTGATTAAAGAATGACTGGCTGAAAGATCGACCCTTGCTTTCCGGAGCTCTGTCCCACCAGCCCATCCATGCCTTTCCAGTGCTTTAAACATCTAGCCAGAGACTGTCTGTGTCGAGGAAGCCTGAAATGATCTGACTGTATTAACTGCCTGTTTCAAGCCATGGAATGCCTACTGATTGATTCTGAGGTAACGTCCAATTCGCCGCAAGCCATTGATTCCATTTTACTTGTTTTCCAAATCAATACTAATTTATATTTTATATATCTGTGTGATGTTTATACGGCTTGGTTGAAAATGCGTCTTTTAATTTTATTAAATTTAGAATATCAATTCTTATAAAATCTTACATTATTTTGATGCGGCAAATTAAATTAATTTTTGTTGGTTTATTTAGAATATTTGATTTACTGAAATTTTCAAGTACAAAATTCAATGAGCTATTAACTTTAAATTCTCTCCCTCTTATTTTTCCAGTCAAAATCATTACGGGAGACTTACTTCCCGTAAATTAATTAATAGAAAGCTCGTTTAGTTTTGTATATCATATATAAATTTATTTTGAATGACTTATTTTAAAAGTATCTTAGTATTGCCTCCCATTTAAAATAGCCCTGTAATTATTTCTGAAAGAATAAAAAATTTTAGTGAATCAATTAAATAAAATTTATCATAGAATTTTATCAGTATATATTTCATACACATATTTTATTTGTCAGAAAATATTAAAATTATGATTTACAATTTATTATGATATATGTTTAAAATTCACCAGAAGTGAATTTGATATTTAATACCCAGTTTGTTTATGTTAATTAAAAGACTGATTTATTTTGCAATCTTCAACGATGAGCTATTTAATAACTTATTAATAAATGAAATATTTGGAAGTGTGGAAAGCAATTTATATTTTAGTTTTAATTCTTGCCGTCCTTTTGTATTGTAAGTTATGATCCATTTAGTAAAGGCCTAAGGTTTCTGGGACTTTCCATTATGGCAGGGAGATAGTTTAATTAGAAATTAAGTTATTAATTTTGTTAGTGATACACTATCTATCTATATATGTCTAAGGCATTAATGTTTTTATAGCTACAACCATCCATTTATTATTTTGCTTTGCTACTTACTCATCAGGACCTTCGGAAATTTAACTATGACCAGTCCAATCTTTCACACTCCCTCAAAGTAGACGTAGTTCATACCAAGGGATCCATTTTCGGGTATTGCCATTTAAGATGTGTATGGGAAGTCCAGCACATCAAAAATATTATTATTATTATTCAGAGACATGCTTTGGCTGGAGGGCCAACATTTCTCTTATCTACCTGTACATATCAGGAATTTCCTTTAGCAAAGCCACCCAGAGTTTCATAACAGACCTCATTTATTTTTGTTGTAATCTATAATAGCATATTGCCTTCTTCATCATTTTATATCTTTATTTAGCAAACCTGAAATGCTCTCTGCCATGATGGCACGTCCTTCACAAACAAATTTCGTAATTAATTAAATCTGACTGTATAATTGTCAATTATTTATTTAAGAACTATTTTGCTTCCCACACTCATTATATACAAATGATTTTAAATGTATTAGTGTTTTAAATGCCCATCTTTCATGTCTTGTAATATATATATATAAAACAGATTTATTTGTAATATCTTGAAGAGGGCTAATAATATTTTATTGCTGATTGGTTTTTGGCCGACCAATTAACAAACTTTTACATTGTTTGTCAAAGCCGCATCAAAACGAATTAAAGAAAATAACCAAGTTGTATAAACAAAGACTTAACTTATTTTGTACTAAATTCCTTAATAAATTCCTATAATATTGTTATTTTAAATAAGCTTAGTTTGTCATCACTCCCAATCTCTAAGGTTAATTACTCTATTTATTTAAATATTTCTTTGATTTAAATTCACTTCTTTGTAATGTTGCCATAAAGAATTATCATTATTATGGTTCAAACCATTAGTAATCGATCAAATCATATCTGTACCATTCTGCAATCATCAGAATCCATTAAATCATTGATTTTTCATATAAACCCTTTATTATTTTGAGTCTCTATGTGAACCATGACCTCCAGCTGGGACAGAATAAAACCAAGCACTGCTAGTGTCATCACAAACGTTATCCATTAGTCAGAGAGGCAATAGTTTAGGCAAATAGGTTAGGATTCATCCTTGTCCTGACATATGTATCTTGTGCATGGTTGGATTCAAGGTACTTTTGCTTGGATTATTGGTCTTGTTGAATGAATACACGATTTTGACCGGCACAACGGTTGCACTTTTGACAATTGCATATGTTTGTTATTGTATTTTTCGCTATTACATTAATACATAGTTCAGACTTTCCCAGTATTCATTTTTGAGTCTTCTAGTTTCATGTCCACATATTATTTCCAGTGCTTTTTCTAGTGAAATATTCCCTTTTTCAGATAATCTGTCTTTTAGTCCTTATTTTTGTACCATTATAATTCTATCACGGAGGATATTTTGTTTTTGATTCCCGAAGTCAGGTTTTTCAACTACTACTTTTAAGCGAGTAAGAAAGTGATCAATCGATTCTCCCTCGTATGGTTCCATTGTATATGCTTTTATTCTGTCATATAATGTTGTTTTCATGGTGTTGAAATATTTATCCATTTGGTTTAAGACAGATAACAATTTTGTTTTATCTTCTGGGTTCGTGTGGTCTAATGTTTTTATTACATCTCTCCCTTCTTTTCCAATGAGATGATGTAATATTCCTAATTTTACTTTATCAGATTTTATATCGTTTTCTGTAGTTTCTATGAAATTTAGGAATAATTCTTTCCAATCAGTCCAGTTGATTAACATATTTCCTTCCATAGATAGCGGTTCGATATTGTACCAATGATCGAATTGTGACGCCATTTTGTATTTCGGCAAATATGATATATAAAAAAAAAATTTGCTATAAAAACTGTTTTTATCAATATTTAAATACTCACTGTTTTATAGACTTTAGAAATATTTTTTTTACTAATACTTCATTATTTCACTCCTGACACCATGTTATGTTCTTGACCGTAATATCTAAATTAATAAATACACACAGTTTAGATAACTATCAAACTTTATTAACTACTCGCGTTCTCTAACATAAGAGCGATGTCGCGCGCTCGCAAATCTCAGTTGTCATCGTTGGTGTCAGTCCGTAATTATAGTACTAGCCATAACATGACAAAAATACTGTCCTAGATAAATGCTCAAATATGATGTCACCCAATACTCAGCTACTATGCTGACATCTAGGTTAGATATCTTTGAAAATAATGATAAATGTTACATTTGCTGCTTGGCCAAATGAAAACATTTGATCATTGTTGATATTGCTTGCAATTCTCTTCAACCCAATTTATTCTATCATTTCAGTTTTTTGAACTATATTATAAACTCTAATAGCTTTTACAATATTAGTAACAACAATTTTCTGTATATATCAAGTTTACAAAATTAAAAAAACCTGGTTATACTAAAATCTTGACTGATGAGAATAACTCTTTATTACTGACAACATCTGCTCTTATATAAATGTTCGTTTAAAAAAATATTCAGTTTATGTGTATTCTTGAAGTTCATTAATTCATATATATTGTAACATATAGATGTGGGGTGGAGAAGGAATATTGCAAATCTTCATTATCAAAAGAATTCTTATTTTTACTGAGCATAGAAAATGAGAAAAAATCAGTCATTGGAAGTAAATAATATAAGCAATATATAAATGATTATAAATAATAAATATAACATCCTCAGCAATAACCATCAAAAGTCAACAATCATCCTTTGTGATTGGATTTAAAAAACAAAATGTAAAATCTTATGCTAATCATTATATCTATTCAATATCAAACCTAGATCATATTATGAAAGCATTCGTCAATATACATACATTAAGTGCTAAAAATAATTATAAAAGTAATCCTATATCAAAAATGCTGAGATCATTATATCAATACTGATCATCATCAATACTCTAAGTCATCAAGTACCATCAGGGTACTGGTCATCAATAAATTAATTATCAAATCAGTAAAGTATGTGGATTTTAAAAATGACTTTTATGACCTTGGCATTATCCAAATAATTCTATAAAGAACTATCTGGATGTCCACACACATATTCTCATATATATATATATAGCAAATACCAAGTACACCTGAACTAGCTTAGGGATTGTGAATTTAAAAAAATATGCATGCTTAATTTGTTTCTATTATTAAATATAATCTACAAATCTCTTAAAGTACAACTTTATGATGAAATTAGTCATACGCACTGGTAATTCTCAGAACAAACAGTTAGAAGAATAAAGACAACCAGAAAAAAACAACAACTATTGTTTAATAAAGTTAATTAATAAATAAAAAAATAGAAAAAATTTAGTAAAATGATAACGTGACAAACTCAAAGTTAATTCATAAGAAATATATATATATATACAATTTCATATACACATATAAATATTATAATAATAAAAAAACAATTAGAGATAAAAGCCAAAGAACATAACAATGCAATTAATAGGTGAGATGATAAATCTGCTTTAAACATTTACTACTTAAAGTATGAACATAAAATAAATGTTACAAAAAATATTAAATCTTTAAATTACATTAACGATCAAAAAAAAAAGGACCAATATATGAAACATTTCATATTAAGCATAACTTAAATAATTGCATGAATATATAAAACTTCAATAAATTTGGTTAACAACTGGTCAATTAAAAATGAATGTAAAATTAGGTAGTATATATAAAATTGTATAGTATATATATTATTTATTCTAATCATAATAAAAATAATAAATATAATGGTAATAAACTATTATAAACAGTCTTTCAATCCGCAGAAGTACTTTCAGTTAATTTCTTAATTAACAACCATAAACATGGACATTCTTTTTTTACTATTCATACAAAGCAATATAATTACCTTTTACAAATATATACACATACTATATAAAATATATGGTTTTCTTTTGTAACCTGTGTTCATTAATGCATGTTAGCTTTTTTTTTTTTAAATATTTTTTGTGATCTCAGATTTATGTGTCGATTTTGATTGATATTTATAGTCACGTGGTGACCAATGTTCTAAATTTTTCATATTTTGGCTTTTTCTTTTATTGTGTAATGTTGGGGGGGGGGGGGTCCAAGCCACGTGACCCAAGGTCTAAATAAGTCACATGACCCAAATTCTAAGTTTTTCCCATTTTCATGAAAACAGAAAAAGTTTAGAACTTGGGTCACGTGACTTGGAAAAATCACCCCAAAACATTGCACAGTAAAAAAAAAAAAAGGCCAAAATATGAAAAATTTAGAACACTGCTCACCACGTGACTATAAATATCAATTAAAATCAACACATAATCTGAGATCGAAAAAATATTTTAAAAATATAAAAAGCTAACATGCATTAATGAGCACAGGTTATAAAAGAAAACCATATATTTTATATGGTATGTGTATACATTTGTAAAAGGTAATTATATTGATTTGCATGAATAATAAACACACTGTGGAAGTTTTTGTCATTAAAAGTTAATATTGCATTAAAAAAGAATGTCCATGCTTATGGTTGTTTACTATAAATGCACTGCATTTACTAAAAATAACATTTTATCCCTTATTACATAATTTTTAAAGCTAATAAATAAGAACAAAATGTTATTATGGCTTAAATTAATATGTAAAGAAAATGCAAAGCTTCTCATTGCATTATCTTAGCAAATATCTTTTAATGAGTATGTAAATAATTTTATAGTTTATCAAGTATGTGACACTAAGAATATAAGTTAGATTTACAAGTTTGTTTAAATGATTCTTTAAAAAACTAGCTTGTGAATTATCTTAATAACATATTCGGACTAAGTTCAAATGCATTTTATATAATAAAAATGTACGAAAGATTCAAGAGGTATTTTTAAAATATATTTTTAAATATTTTTAAAAAATATATATTTTTATTTCTGATATTTGACAAGATTATTTTTTAATTTCCTCATGTCTGACTACAAAATATTAATTACCTGCTTGATGTTAATCCCTTGCCGACCAATAACTGTAGACATCACTTCCTTTGGCACGCTGACTTCGATGACAGCTTGTCTTGAAGTGGTGGCATAGATATCTTCATCTACAAAAAAAAAAATCAATGCTTTATAAAAAAACAAAATGCAATGAATAGAAAAAATATTTAACAATTTATATATACATTTTCTATGTCACACAGTATTTATTGTAATATATCTGGAAGTAAACCAATCTTCGCACAAGTGCTGTTTTAATATAAATTGACATGCACTCACCTATAAACAAAGATTTTAAAGAAGTTCAATTGTCCTTCAAGCTTTTAAAAAAATCAGGCATATAATAGACTCAAGTGATAAATAATGCAAAGTAAGCAAAAGTTGGCTTATATATATAGATAAGCTTGAAGAATAAGTGATTCATTTGTTTTTTTAAAATCTTTGCTTACAGGTGAAATGCATGTCAATTCATGTTTACTTCTGAATATATATATTTTTTCAAAAGTAAATATTTAAAATGATTCATTTTATACCTAATAAAAAGTCCTCAAAATATTCCTTAATAAAAAAAAATCTACAATAAAAAGAACATCAATTTTTATCTAAGAATTACAATTGTTAGCATTCCTCAGGTACTGTAATATCTGCAAGGATTTGGGAATTAAGATAAAGTTTCTTGAATATTATTCCAAAATTTTACATTTGAATAAAATATAGGTTAAAAACAAATAATCTTTTCATTGGATTTATATTATAAAGCGATTGTTTTAGAATCTGGATTCTTAATAGTTTTTAAAATCCAATACTGTTCACTTCATTTTCCAAATTAATGACGTCATTCCAATTTCATTACTTGTCAATTACACAAATGAAGTTCCATAAATTATCCCAGATAACTTTCTCTAAATCTTCCTGTATATTCTTCTATTTTTCAAATAATTGTTATTAACACTTAGTTCCTTAATATAATCTATCAATTTCTTTCTTTTTTTATAGTTCTTTTTACAGAAATTTATTATTCTTTCATTTCTAATAACATAATTAATTCCATTTCCTCTTCTTGATATCTTTAATCAAATTTCCTCTTTTATTCATTCTTTTTTAGTACCTTATTATTTTAAATACATCTATGCAAATTATTATTGTGACCCCCCCCCCCCAATCTATAAACACTTATCCTACATTCTTAACAAATTTCTGTTCTGTATAAACTCCAGGCAAAACATTTAATAAGACTCTATCTCAATTAGAACAACTTACAAAATAATCTTAATTTCTTATTAATAATATTTATAATTATAAAAATGATGAATTTCTGAATCACTCATTTCACAAGATAAATAAAAAAAAAATATTGATAAACATTCATGATAGTTTATCTATTCATACTGCACCTATATATAAGAATAACAAATTTTCTATATATAACAATGACTCATTTTCTTTCTAAAATTACATGATTATTGCCAAAAATATTAATTTTGCAAACTACAAAGAATAAATATAGCACACTTTATAAGAAAGTGAATTTTCAAATTCATGTCCATATATATTAGAAATTAATGTTTGTATAGATTAATTTTCTGTAAGACGTCCAACAAAAAAATGAAAATAAACTATACATGAAATTTATTTAACTATAAGTCCTATGAAAAACAATTGTCTCTACTAACATCTTCAATAATTTCTTTATATCCAAACTTCATCTTTTAAGGAATTTTTTAATTTATATGCTAAAATACTATACTCAAAATTATTTATTTTTCTCAAAACTTATTAAAAATAACTCCATAAGTTGTTCTCACCCTATAAATTCATCAAAGACAGCATTTTAATTTGAAGTGCCCTATTTCCCTACTGATTTGTATTTTTAAAATCTTTTTAAATAAAAATTTCACCATGTAATAAAATACTAGTGTCTTTTTTTCACTGTAGGGTAAAAGTCTTTGTAAGTGCAATCCAGTTTTTCTAATATAAAGCCTCTTGTTTCTGTCATTTCCACAAACTTCCATATCTCATCGATCCATCCATATTATACAGTCTCTTTATCACTTTCTTGTACAGTCTAAAAATTTTAGTTGTTCATCCACTATCACTTCTTCTAACATGATATGCTCAGTTCCATGTAAGCCTCCTCTTTAGTCCTTTCAAGGATGATGGTGATTTCTTAGTTCTGCCATTCTTATATTTTGCTTTCTCTTCCTCCTTGTTAGTTACAATATATATTTCTCCATACTTCATTCTATGATCTGATGTTTTTATGTTGTTCTATTGAGTGGCCAAATATATGAGTACTAATAAAATATTTTATTCAAAATCTTTCTTTCCACGCACATAAATATATTTTCTTTTAATTTTCAGTTATTTCAACCAAAAGCATTCCATCTAACTCAAATTCTAAGATGAATTTCACATAAACAAATTTTCTTTTAATATTCAGTTATGTCAACCAAAAGCATTCCATCCAAGTTAAATTTTAAGATTAATTTTATTCATTATGTTTTCATCTACATTAATAATATATCCACAGCATATTTAATTATTAACGTTTACTTCATCATTGTCAACTTTATTTTTAAATTTTTTTAGTTTTTAGCTGTAATTTTAGTTTCTTGCTTCCATCTTGTTGCAATATTTCCAGCTACTGTGAAGCATTATTTAATTTTCTGCTTCTTCTTTTCCTATGTATTGATTTCTACTTTAACATATCATACCATTTACACCTTTCTTAAACACTTTATAAATAAAAGTATTGATAAAGTGTTTAAGAAAGGTGTAAATGTATGATAAGCATTATTTAAGAAAAATAACTACATCCTCTGCAATTCTATCTTAAGTAATCTATTTTATTTTCTTAGCTTCTCGTGTTAATATAGAAAATACTTTCTGAAAATTGTTATACAATTTTGGAGATGAAATCACTATGTGCCACAATAAGTCATAACATTTTGGATAACACTCTTCAGAATTCAGCTATATTCTGATGTTCCAAAGCTTAATCATTATCAAAATATATAGAAAGTCAAAAATTTTTTTTATAATCTACAAACCCAAAGCAAAATACTCATTCATTGATTGTATACTTCTCTTAATACTTAGATGCGAGTTTCTGTTTTAATCATTTATAAACCCAGTTTGTACCCTGGTTGGTTTTAGCCCAAAGTTCTTTGTAGAAGAGTTATAAAAAATTTTATTAGTGCATTCTTCCAATCGTTGCATATATCATTTAATACTGCAATATAGCTTTGCCTATTATTTTTATTTCTTCACTTTGAAATATCTATAATAATTCCATCATTTCCTGATGATTTTCAATTTTTCATAGATTCAATTGCATATCTCAATTCTTCGTTTAAACTATTTGGCCTTGCTAAAGATATTACAATAGTGGGTTCCTTTGCTCTTCATTACTATATAATTCTTTGTAAAATTCTTTCATACATTACCTGATGTTATTCCTCTTTTTAATAACAATGCTGTATTTCTTATTACAGTTGAAATAACTTTCCTTCTAATATTAAGATAGTGATTTATATCTTTGAATTCTTTTTTTTTTTTTTTGGCTTTACTTTTCAGTTATATTTTGATATATATTCTTTTTTTTTTTTGTTCATACTAATTTACAAAATTCCAGATATTCAATTCTTCTCAATGATTGATTTTTAAATATTTTTATATTTATTGTTTACTTCATATATTGTTTTTTCTCAGTTAAAAATTTACATGTTCCTAACTTATCTAGTTATTCATAATAAACTATATTTCATCTTATTGATCTTATTCAAATCTGAACAATTTTCAGAATTCTTAATTAATTAATAAGTTCTAGTTTAAATTCACTGATGTATTTCTAAATATTAGAGATGTCAATTTAATATTGTATCTCTTAACATTTACTGTTTGATTCTATTAGTCTTGAAATGCTGAATTTTCATTTGAATATTTTGCTTTAGATTCTTCTCAAAAAATAATTCATAGCATACAATTTTCATTTTTCTGCAAATTATGCACAAGTCTGAGTTTTCTCTCATAATTGTTTCCATGATCAAATTTAAACCTTAGCAGTCGTCTTTCAATTGTGTTCCAATTCTAATATTAAAATCTCTCAAGATAATATTAACATATTATTTGATCTGACTAAACAATACTCTATACATAATTACATTTTGAATTACAAGTGTCAAATTAACTCAATCCATATCTTTGACACCATTCACTTTAGATAAATATAGTAATGATTATTATTAATCATTTGTCTTTTATTGTATCTTTAGTTATATGAATTTAAAAAAATGAGGCTATTTAATATATTTATAAAGATATTACACGTGGGAAAAAGAAATGTGAATAACTCTGTGTGATTGTGTATTTAATTTTAAAAAATCAGATATATTAATCTTTAATTGACTTTTGAAGTTTATATCTGTGCTAAAGATAATCTCTAGTTTAGTAAATGATTAATAATAGTCATTACTATTTTTATTTAAAGTGAACAGTATCAAAGATATGGGTTGAGTTAATTTGACACTTGTAATTCAAAATGTAATTATTTAATATAGATAAATATTTTTCATATAATAAAGATATATGTGAGAGATAGTGATCTGGACCAACTAATGAGTGCTGGTTCAACACAAAATGCATTTTAGGAGTCATTTGTCTTTTATTGTATCTTTATTTATATGAATTTAAAGGAGTATGTGATAATATTCAGGTTATTTAATATATTTATACTCTATACATCTATAAAAATCATCTACTTCTTTACAAATCCAAATTATCTGCATTTGAAGTCTTCCAAAATTAATATTGTACTTGATTATAAAATAATGTTATTCTACCTTTTATTTATAATACATTCCAATCTGATTATGCTTTCTATATGTATATCTTTATAATAAAATATAAGATTATTTTCAAATCAATTGTCTCTTCACCTTTTCTTATAACTTCACAAAGTTTCATTAAAAATTAGACTTATTCCAATTCGTGCAATTTTTTTTACTTTAAAGTGATCCACAGTTGTAGACAGCCAAATAAAAGGATATTAATGAATGTCAGCTTAGGTTCTATAATCTCGTGATTCTCAGCACCCTCTGTCTTAAATTGCCTTATCTGATGATATGATATAATCATCCTAATTTATTTTTATCTGATATAAATGTTAATATAAAAAAGGGAATAAGCATTCACACACACATCCTCTCCAAAATTCAGTCGAGTCTAGATTAATGATTATAAGGAATCTGAAAAAGACCATATTTTTTTGGGTCTTAAATCCAGGTAAAAATAGTAACCTTATCATACTAATTATTGCACGTTGCTGAGCAATTCATCCAAGTTCTTTTATCAGGTAAATAATCACAATGGCTACAATAATAAAAGCATATGAAATGGACATTAAAAATGTATCCTGCTGACATATATAAAGAGTTTGAAGACTTGCACAGTTTTACAATCTTTATTAAAATATTAGCATTAGAAAATACATTCTGCAGTAGTTTTAAACTGAATAAATGAGAATTCCAAAACAAGTATTGAGATTAGTTGCCATAATATAGAATAACATTTCTTCACAATAATCAATAAGTCTCCATAAATGACATGTTATAATAGCACTAACTGTTCTATTTTTACTTCCATTTCTTTAATGATTAAATAAAAATTCAAACCCATTATGATCAAGAACTTTGTATTATTCAACTTTTACATCTATAAAGAGTTGACAAAGAATATACTGGGGATAATTCTGATTTTTGCATTTATTGATGAAAGATAAAAGAATCTTCTTTATTTTCATTCAATACACTATTTAATACTATTTCTAAATAGTAAATAATGTAGCAAATAGAAAATCATTTTCAACACTATTAATCAAAATGTGTATATTTATTTATTTATTTACCAATTTATAATAAACTCCACTTATAGAAAAAATCACCTGTGGAGTTAAAAATATAATCAAAAATAATTATAGAATATATAACATTTATATAAATAATAAATTAACAGTTAAAACCAAAAAAAAAATAATAAATATAATAAAAAATTAATAAACAAATATATAAAATAATAAAATTAACAGTTAAACATACAAAAAAATAACAAATGAAATATAAACAGTTATCCAATAATATAGATATCTATTAATAAACATGTATACAAATTAATAAACATGTGTATAAAACATAAAATAGTAAGATTAACAATTATAAGTATAATAAACTATATATATATATTATTAGTAATATTTAGTTGTACTATATAAATTGTAACCCAGTGCTTTGCCACTTGGATTTATTTAACATTATTTCTACATGAAATCAATGCTATTCTTTAAGAAAAATAAAAAGATAAAATAAAAAATAGTAATAATTGGTTAATAAAGTGTGCTATTCACTCACCTAGACATGGTTTGTGTGAATAACTAATAGATTTCCTAATGCAATATCATATTTTTAAAAGAACATGAATAATTTGATTAATATATTGTTTATTAGAGCAAATTAAGATAAGATAAAACAAATATCATAAACTGTAGTTAATTCTTAGATGGTTATAGAAAGAAGAAGAAAAAACCATAAATGTCAATTAAATAAACTTGGGATGTCTTATTCTAAGGAACAGTAACTTCTGGTAAATTCATTTGTAGAAAATAATTTATGTATAACAGAGAATTATTGTTGGTTTTAAATGTATTTATTATTTTCATTATTAAACTACCTTGTAATATATTTTAAATAATACTGATAACTATATGATTGTAATAAGTTTTTTTTTTCCTTTTGTTTATGTTATAATCAAATGATTATTGTTTTTCTTGGAAGAGGTTGCTAGAGGTAAAAGAATGACCAATTTCATACTCCAATCATTTTTATATAGTCTGCTGGTCTTTCAAAAGTTTTAACAGTGTGAAATTTTGTAAGATTATTATTTTTATTTATTTTGAAAACAAGAAATTGACAAGAGAATTGAAATTTCATTAAAAATGAATGAGTAACAGCTCTGGTAAGACATTCTGCAATTTTATGCTATTCTCTACACTTTAAAAACTTTCTACATTTAAAATTTATTGCTTCATGAAAGTTAAAGTTTTTCACCAAAGTTTAAAAAAAATGAAAGAATTAACTAAAAGGATCAGGCAAAGTCCTATTCTACTTAAATTAAGGAAAACAAATATTTTCCAAGTAAAAACTAATTATCTAATGAAATGTTCTTTGTTAATGTTTCCTGGTATGTAAGAAAATTAATTATAAGAAACATTAAAAAGAAAAGAAAGAAGAACTAGAAACATTTTTTAGCGCTCATTCTAAGTAATATCGTCTGCTTTTTGAAATAATGCCATTTTTATACATTGAAATGTGTTTTTGTTCGCTAAAAATTATCTAAACAGAAATAAAAAATTTTAATAATCATAATAATACTAAGCTATACATCCACCTGCATGTTTTTTTTTAAATAGAAAAAGAACAACTCTTTGGAAATAAATGTGAAATTATATACGTGCATTCTTAAGGGCAAAATTACTATTGGAAAATAAAATTCTAAGAATATGAACGAGAATAAATATCTTTGGTGACTTAATAATAAAATCAAATTATATATTATACTCTACACAAGGTGGGATTCTTAAAACTTCATATATGCTATAAGTCAACTGCAGTTATTACCATCCTAATCTACAGAAAAAAGTGCGCATTTTTCTCAATACATAAGCTAGCTAATTATACGTGTAGTCAATAAATAATGTGTGTGTTTATCAACTCTGTTAGAATATTCGTTTTTCTTTTCTTGAATCCAAATTTTATTAGTATAATTCAAGTGAGAATTAATCTTCAGTTCTACTATAATTTTCTCTACATGATTATTATTAGAAGCGCTAAATAAAAGAAAACTTTTCATTAAAAGGAAAAAAAAAATGTGTTTATTACTTTAAGTGCTTTGTAAAATTTGACGGAATGAAAACTCTTCACCTGGACAAACAGCTCTCAGAAAAAGAGTTCTGCTAATGAGATAATATGCATTTGTTTATTTAATGTTTTTTTTTTTTTAAAAAAAAAAACTAAATTGTAAAATTATATTTTATTTTTTTTACTATCAATATAAGTTAAGGTTTATATCTGTCCCTTAACATTTTAATGATCTTGTAATGATAAGTATATGCCTTACTATCATTACCCCGGATTAAGTTTGTATTTAATATGAAGTAATACCTCTGAAATGCATCCGATTTATTAAATGCAATTGCAGATATAAATTTTGTATGTTAGATACTTAAAAGAAAAATGTTTTATATATATTTAACAGGTAAAATAAATATTTAGATTTATCAGAAGTAACAATTAAAAAAAAAAAAAATGCTATAACAAGATATTCCTTGTTTAAAGTTTGAACAGAATTTATATTATATTAATTAAGGAATTTAGTCCCAGTTATTCTTTAATAACACATCCACTTTATTTGGTTTAAGCTAGTATGCTACCAATTACTTTTTGAATATTCCTTCATTAAAATTAAAATTATTATTCTTTTCTCCTGTCATGTTCATTGGTTTCAGATATTGATCGAAGTATACATTGTAACATAGGTTTATTATGAATAGTGTGTTTTCTTATCTTGCCTAAGTGTAGCGTTGGTATATGCTTAATCTCAGCATGTTTTAATCATCATAATGTATTTTATTTTGTGGGATGAAAATGAGCTCCCCAAAATGCTTTATTTTCCATGAAAAGAATAGTTTTGATATAAGGTGATAGTATATTTGATAGTCCATGTGATCGATTCTCATGAATAGAACGATCCATAGTTGATCTAATATTTAGATACTTAAGGTATTTTAAATCCCAAGAGAGAATTATACTTGGTGTGTGTTCGTTTTATGCCTGAGTAATAGGCAAGAAACCACCAAAATACTTGTGTAGTATTTTACTCTGCAGACATTCGTTGTTATTCTGCATTCCTCATGTGAATATAAAGATAGTTCCACCATAGAAGGTGTTGATTATTGTGTGTTTGTTTTTTAAAAGTTATGACAAAGATAAATGATAGGTTTGAGGTGTTAGTTCCTCAAGGTGCACTTCAGTATCAATAGTGCCTTAGTAACTGAGATCAATATCTGTATTGTGCTACTGAATCTTGCTAGTAGTTGACAAGCAAGTCAATGGAAAAAGTTAAGTTAAAATTGCGTATTTTAAAACGCTTACTTATTGGAGGAATATTCAGACGCAATGTTTAATGTTAGTTAATAATTAAGAAATATTCAGTTTGAATTACACTTATAAATAAAATATTTATCGTAACTTAAGTGGACATTAAGTTAAATGTGAGATGGTGAGTGTGACTTCTGATAAATGACCCATAATTAGGAATAGGTTGTACAATTATAAACCATAACTTGATTAACTTTATTAGGAATAAATTTAATATTTTGTGTATTTCATATCATAGTATTAATCAATTAAAAACAAAAATAGTTAGTCAATAACTTTAAGTAAAAGCTTATAGAAAGTTTACCAAACTTATAGATTAATGTATTGGTAAATGAGATGTACTTTTTAGCTAGTCAATCCAATGCAATAGCATGATTGCAAACATGTGAATTTATAATTTTAATCTATACCTAAACAATAGACAGATTAATGTTGATTTATATTTCGTATCAATGTGATATTATTCAATAAATTTGTATATATTTTTTTTAGTTCTGTGATAGTAATAAATGATAGTCTTGTCAATATTCGTTGTGAATTCATTTTTTTGTATGCTAAATATATGTGTGTTTGCACAATATTGGCAAAACATTTTCTTGAGTTCAAAATCATTTCAAACTCTCAAAAGCTTAATATACCAGATAGACAATCTTTACGCAGATCTGAATATTTCATTTCATTTTATTTTAAATAATAATTATTTATAGGGTTGCAAACTTCAGACTGAGCATCATTTAATTGGAAGAATGAATTTATTCCCAAGTTATTAAGCCTGACTGCCCATTATTCCAGTTATATCTAATCAGATTGTTGAATTAATTAGTCTTAGTTAATTTATTGCGTTGTTATGGATGATGGAAGGACATAAAAAGCACCCTTGTCTTTTTATTATTCTGACTGAGATTCTGGATAAAAAGGTTACATTATTCGAAATTTTATGTGATTATTCATGTCTTTGTTGATAATATTTATCACCCCTTTTAAATAGTTATAATAGTTGTTATGATATATGAGGACACATTGACTTTGAAGTAAAGTGAATGTTTCCTATAGCTTACCAGAATACCAGTCATATGTGACAGCACAGTACTGTAGTTTTTTTTTAATAAAGTAGACAAAGAAACCCTGAGATTATTATTGTCATTATAATTATTCTTTAATTAAGAAGTGATCAATTATTGTTGATATTATAATTGTGGTGTGGCTTAAAAGAGTTTAACTTATAATTGTGCTATACTGAAAACTATTTTCAGATCATATTGGCAAGTGATTTACATAATGGATATATTTTTTTTAGAAACATTAACAAGAAGATGAGAAGTGATCATCATTGTTAAAAAGTGCAAATACTTATAGCTCAGAGAATGTGTTTTTGATAAAGAGAGGATGTTATTTTATTCTAAATTATTAATTAGGAAATGAGTGCATTTCTATCTTCCCAAGATATTTATTTTACTAATGATAATTTGTTTTATGATTTTAATTTCTTTCTTTATCTTAACTGCATATCTCTGCAGCTGAATCTTCTTATAACTAACCGACCACTGAGCTAGGCTGAGTATGCACATTGGTGAGCTTGCAGAACACCGAGAAGATACTTTATTAGGTTAGAAAATGAGACGCCTAATTATAGAGGCGATTGATATATTTAGCTTAAACTACATCTAGATTCGTTAATATTAAGCTTACTCATATTGAGAAGGTTAGAATATATATAATGCTTCAGAATTCAATGATCAATTCTATCTTATACTCTTATTAATCATCTGATTTAAAGTGAAAAATGTTATAATTTTGCATATTTATATATACTATAATATAATAAAATAATCAATATGTAAATATATGTGAATAAAGTCATGTTGATGCACCTTTTTACATGTAATTGAATAAATAGACATGGAATGATGATAATGAGAGAATGATAGCAGTAATAATCATTATTCATTCTAACATTTGGAGAGCCATCTATAAGTGACTATAATAATAGTGAAATAATGATGTGGAGATGGTGCTAATATGATGATGATCACTCAAAACACAAACAACATTACTAATTTTAATAATTGCAATAAATACTTTACACAAAATATCTAACATTATTAACCAGATAATACTTGAAATCAAAGCAGATATTGAGGAGAATATTCATTACTTGTGATTAAATTTTTGTTTGAACTGACCTGGTTACCTTTTAGTTTCCCTAAATAGTCACAGCCTTACTAATAATTATATAAACACTATTCAATGTTTCGATTTATTTTGGTTATTTCACACTGTTTCATGTTTTGTTCATTTTCTTATCATGTATTAATCAATGATACAGTGTGTGTATAATTTTCATGATACTATCTTATATTAGACATCTTAGTAAACTCATTTAGAGCAGACACGAGGAAAATATATGATATGACCATTGTTTGTACCACAAATGTAATCTTGACTTATTAAATCAGCTCTAGCTCTGTGATAGATATTGGATGTATACCCTGTTAAAAGTACTCTTGTATTATATCATCAATACATCAAATGCAAGTGGGTTATACATACTTGTGTATTAATATAACTGATTTCAGTCCACCCTTTTATAATGTATTGATTACCTATTTAGCAATACTTGTCATTTATTGACATTAAATGTACACCTTCTGTCAAATGTAATCTTATTATGTTTCCTAAGTTCCTAAAAATTTTGGGTTTTATACCCTTTTATTGTAATTCAATAATTTCATGCCTTATTCCTTTTGTCACATATAACCTTGTATTATTTTACCAATGCATCAAATGTAAACATGCATATATTCTGTTAATAAAGTTTTGGAATAATAAGAGGCACTGTGCCAACAAAACCCATAACTATTTATTATTCTTTTACACACACGATTAAAATTAGATTGAATAAAAAAAAAGGTTCAGATACTATGATATAATATATGAATACTTTAATATATTAACAATTAACAAAGATCCAAAAGAAATAATTAACACACAATATAATAAAGAAATTAATAATAATTCATAAATATATAATTATTTAAATAATGATATAAGCAATTATTTATATTGTAGATTAAGCAAATAATTTGAATCAACAGAGTTTAAGGCAAGGTCAAATTTACATAGGATTAATAACATTCCTTTCACTCTTTATTTTTCTTTTTTAAAGAATAAAAAGCAAAAAAAAAAAAAAATACTTTAAATATAGCACTCGTGAATTTTTTCCTTTATACATACAGTAAGACAGAAACTCAAAACTATTTTATGATAAAAGAATTTGCTACTGAATATTAACAATTAATAAATGAATATATCTTGCATAAATGAGAATATACATTTCCTTCTATAATTAAACAAATACATTTCTTTATATAAAAAAACAAATACTAACTTTGCAGTTATTTATAATTTATCAAATCACATATTCACCTGAAGACTCACAAAAAGTAATAATGGAAGTTAGCATGATCTTCAAAGTTACCTATATCTGCTATTTCATTTTAGGGGGTAGATATCTCATATTTCTTTCTTTCTTTTTTCTTCTTTTTTTTGAGGTTAAAACATTGATAATTTAATAATAAAATCTACAAGCATAAAAAAAAATCCCAGTGTTTTTTTATTACAGTAAGTATATTTACAGTAATAATGTTATATTATATTTATACCCCTGAAGTAAAACCAAATCAATAGTTTGTAGCAATTGTAAGAGAAATAGAAATTATTAATAAAAATAATGATAAAAGTATTCTATAATTGTCTGCTGTATGTATTAACAAGAGAAAAAATATACATTACCCAACAGCAAATATATTTTACACCTGCATCATTTTAATAGATATAACTTTTTTTGAAAAATTCCGTACTATTTTATTTCCCAAAAAATATAAATTCAGTGATAAATCCCCACATGGCTTTGTTTTTTGCTTGTATGTTTATTCCATTATAAAACCAATACCAGGTTTTAATAAATTATCTTATATTTATAAATTTATATAATTTCTTGAGTTTAAAAATCAAGTTTCACTAACTACAACATAGGACAGTTGAGAGGCAATTGCAAGGGCTTCTAACTATAATCCTTTGACAAAATATCATTTTCAACAATTATATTTCAGTTTGGCAGACTTATACAAATAATAGATTTTGCTTAATATTCCATTATAAAAATATAAATTGAGTTTTAGACATAGCAGTTGCTAAATAAGTATAATAAAAATTAATGATAAAAAATTTCTTAACTCATAAATTAATTCTTGATAATTGACTTTCAGATTGATGTGAATCTTCCCTTGATTCCCAATTCTGCTAAAATGCAAAATAGGTTTCTAGGAATTATTCTCTTTAGTAAACTTCTAGAACATAATGTAGACGTTTGTAAAATAATAAATAATTTTTTTTTTAGAATTCACAAATGTTATATACATACTAGGGGGCTCTGCTCACTGGCATCTTCAGTGCTGACTAAATTCAGTATTTTATTGTTTAGTGCACATATCATTATAGTAGGCTAATATAATTCTGTCAAATAAATCAATATCTGTTGAAACAATCTCTAGAAAAACATAAAATGTAAATAAATGATATAAGTTACATTTATATATTTTAATATCACTTCTGTCATTTTTTTCCAAAACATAAAAAAATAAAATGCTGAAAGATTGAAACAACTTTCAATTTCAATAATAAAGAATATTTTCTTCATAAAAAAATATTTTATGGTTAGTTTATGATTCAAAAATACCAGTCTAATAAATTAAATGTTTTATTCAGATATTGGTCATGAAATTATTTACCCAAGATATAAAATAAGTAAATAATCAAATGATTAATTGATTGAGAATTCATCTTTGAGCATCAGAAAAGATAGAGATGGGCCACTACATCTTGAACTCCATACTTGGCTACTGCCACTACCACCAAATCGTACAGGGCCACAAACATGCCTATTCTTCATATTAAGCATTTCATTAAGTGCAATTTAATATCCTTGCACTATTTAATTATATTCTTGTTTAGCTGGGATAAAAAAATATTTACAAATTTAATTTCTTTTTGTAATTTATTTCTTAAGAGTAATTTTATAAAATATTTGTTACCTAATCACATAGAAAAATTATTTTATATATACACAAAATTATACAAATAAATGCTAAACTAAATTATATGTAGTAATAGTAAATTATCATCAATGATAATCAATTGTCATTAGGTTGATCAAAGCAATCTTGACAGCTATTTCCTCTTCCTTTACTATATATATTATATATATTAACTAAAATTATTCAATTCACAGCTAACAATGAACAATTAATGCTTAGTTGTTTTGTTAACAAGTAGTACTGAGTATCCATTTTCTTAAAATTACCCTCACTTCCATAAAATTGTCAGGACTTTGAACCTATTTAACAATTTATATAATAATGTCATGTACGATAAGTTCTGTGCCTAAAGATTAAAACTGTCAATAGATTGCTATAATCAAGTGATAACATTTGATTATCATCAGAAATAATTTATCAACACCATATATTCAAAAAAATTTCGAAAATATATAAAATTGTAAACTACTTATTCAAAAATTGCTTCTTCATAAACAAACTGGAGGACAATAAATTAATATTTATAAATATATATCATTGAATATGAATTTTATAATAATATTAATGCTTATTTACATATTATTAAGTTTCAGTTGGAATGACGTTTAGTAAATTCTAGATAATTTCACCGATGCCATTCATTCAGACATTATATATAGTAATTTAAAGTGACTGTTCCATCGTCACGCTTTCTTTGCCAGTACTTCAGATTTGCTCATATATAAGCGTTTGAGTCGTAGGAATAAGAGGATTCCTTTTATTCCTGCATAAATACTATATCTTGTATTGGTGAGAAAGTATTCATTTATTATTAACACTCGCAAAGCGTATGCATAATTAGCATGAAAGGCTGATATTTGACTGTAATAATATTAACTATAAATAAATGCATGTATACATAAATATAATGATAAAATGTATTTGTGGGTTTAAAATATTTCACTCTGTAATTCAAATTCTTTTAATGTAAAGAAAAATAACTTTATTGTATATATAAAGATCAAAAGTAAAAATAAAGTATCAAAAACTGTACAATAAATTACAAATCTCACATCCAAGAGAGTTAGTTATCTGTCTTGCCAATTCTTGAGCGAATTATTTGTCCAGAAAATTGTCCAGTCTTCTCATAAAAACATTTGTATTCCAAAAACTAGAATTATCCTTTCAGCCTAAAAACTAAAAGAAAAAATTTTTTTTAAAAATTCCCATCATGCATTAAGCAAAGGAACTAACTTGAGGCTGTCTGTGTGCATTTTATATTCCATGATAGTATTTGGAGGCAGGTTTAAAATCTCACATTTCTTATTCTCAACTTGGCCATGATAACAAGAGATCAATAATGATGTTTATAATTTCAAAGCAAGGACAAGATAAAAATTTTAATTATACATTTTTATAAATGTATCAATTATTCTTTTCTGGAATAATCAATAATTTAAAAAATAGTTAATTAGTGAAGTTTTATAAATAACATACAGTTTATACTGTTTTTTAATCATTACAAGTATCACAATATTTTCAGGAAGATTAAGATGAGTTTTCTAGAATATGAAGAACACTATTCTTTATTTTTAATTAATCTTTCATTTACTCTAATTAATTAGTTTTTCATTTAGCCTAAAATACCAATTTTAATACATATCAATAATAAAATATAATTTTTGTTCTTGATAATTTAATCTTGTCAAAATCTCATTCAGAAATCTATTTCACTTTTTTTTTAACCATACATACACACACAATCCAAATGCCATAATATATATCTGCATATACATATATAACTTACCAATATCATCTTGTTTTCGGAAGAGAAGGAAGAGGAATATTGCTGAAGCTGGAAGACCAATACACAAGGCAATTTTTTGGTATAATGAAAGTTGTGATAACATCTGCAAAAACAATATAAAAATAATTTCATATACATATATATGCTGATGGGGATCAAGTAGTATCACTGGTACTCTATTGCCTAATAATCCCATTCTACTTTCAACTTACTATACATATGCACATTAACTTAATTGATGTAAGGAATAAAAAAATTACAATTTAAAATCCATTTTCAATACAATTGCAATTCATTAATCTGTTACTATAGAGTTTCTTTACATATATTCTGTTGCCAATATCAATCAGAAACCCTTCAGGAAAGCCGAGACATGTATTTATGTTCCATATCCATAACCTGAGATTTAAATTTAGATGGAATTATATATACATTATTTCACATAAGATTCTTTTTTCTCAGTAGTCAGTTCATGGCTACTTAACAACCATCCAATTAATGAATAGTAATGGGATACCTAGTTATTCTTAATTGGAAAAAGGTCCTAGATTAATCTGGATTGATGATATGTACAACAATATTCTGACCATATTCTCATAACATGATGCAGCCTTCAATCCTGTGAGGCCAGTGACATACTCCTACAGATACCGAATTCGTAGTTTATTTTTACATTTTTAACTGAACTTATTCCTAAGCATGCTATATATAGTATCTTGCCTAATATTATCATCTACTAGAAAGCTTAGATCAAAGAATACTAGCTGGTAATGTCAAATTCAGAGGTAATTATTTGAATGTTAGTAGTTTGGTTTGAACCCAAAAATGCTAATTATCTATTTTCTTAATGTTTTTTTTTTTTTACCAAATGATGTTTTTTAATAAATCAACAGTTTTTCACAATTGTATTTATGAAAAATCTGCTGATTTATTTAGTGTTCATTTATAACATCATTATTGGCACTAAATACAATCAATAATTTAATAACCTATGTAATTTCTTGTACACTGAAAATTAGAAAAGATTGATTAATTCGATACTGGAATATCACAATAAACATGAAAGCAGATGAAAAGTTTGTATTGCATTTGTAATATTTCTTAATCTTCATTTAAAATCAATACTGTTTCTATGGTTTAATAAGCAAATATCTGAATCTACAGCCCAGAATTAAAACCTATTAATACATTCTGAAATGTAATCTAGACCAAAAGTCATAAAAAATTCCTAATTCTATATTCTGGAAACAAATATGTCATAAATTGATAAGTTAATGTCATAAAATGCTATGCACTAATGCATAGAGCTTAAAAAGAAAAAAAAAAACAAGACTATATGCTGCACATGTATAATACAAAAAAATAATAATAAAAGCTAAAGTACTAGTTAATAAGGGATACACTTTCTTATCTGCTAATCTTATTGAGAATTTTCAATAAATGCACATGTAACCTGATTTAATTGACTTTCGACTAGACAGATATATGTGTGAATTTTTTTTTTTTTTGAAACTAAAAGTTAAAACTGTATGGGTAAAGTTCTATAATGTGTACAACTGTGCAAATATTCTAATTATATGATTGTAAAAGATTAACTATTTATACAGATCAATTTCTATAACAAATAAAAACAAACATGCATTTTAGAATGATGAAAAAATTAACATGGAATGATTTAATGCATTATTCTAGAAGCTTAAAATATTAATTTAAAAAAATGTTTGTAGGTATACAATTTTGAAAAATATTATTACTTCTTTACTGATACACAGGCTAAGTGACAACACTAGAAGATTCTTATAATAGTTAACTGCTGTTTAAAGTCAAAAATAAATGATTTATGCACAAAATGTAGTACCTTCATACAAGAGGTATGTGAATTTTTGTTTTCATCTTTTGAAATATATCCAAAACACAGAGTATTATTTTCTGTAAAGGAACTCGGATCTAAAATAAATTTTTATTAAATATTAAGACATTTAAAAATATAGATTTACATCAATAGCTATTGAAATAAATCGAGATACTGCCAAATCTCTAGTGCTCATTACAACACATAACTGACAACCAATCAGATGTCAAGGATAGCTGTCTAAAATGACATCCAAATCTAAACACACAACAAAGATTTTACAAGAAAAGGGCTTTTCTTTCTATACATCTAAGCCAGTCATCAATTTTCAACTATCGGCGCTTCGCAAATTAAAATATTATTTACATACTTTATTGCTTGTTATGTATTCTAAAAACTATTTCGTAGTAAATCATAGGATTTAGACTCGGTGAGATAATTGTGAAGATATTTAAAGCTTCAAGCTTTCAAACCTAAATGCTTACGATTGGCTTAGATATATAGAAAGAAAAGTTGAGAGAAAGGTGGCCGCCCTTTTCTCGTAAAATCTTTGTTGTGTGTTTAGGTTTGGATGCCATTTTAGACAGCTATCCTTGACATCTGATTGGCTGTCAGTTATGTGTTGTGACAAGTGCTAAAGATTTGGCAGTATCTAGATTTATTTCAATTTTCAACTATCGGCATTTCGCAAATTAAAATATTATCAATAGCTATTATTTCTTCAGTGTTTTCAACCTGAAATTGATTCATCTGTGTTTACTTAAGGCATTTGTAAAAGTAAAAAAAAAATATAGAAAAATTCTAAGCCAAGTCTATCTACAGTTCTCTACTAGTTTAGATAAATATATATATACCATATGTATCTGGCCTTTTGAAAGGCTGTCATTTTGACATGTTTAATTTGACATCTTTACTTCATTCACATTAAGTTCTTCATAATAAAAATTATTTATTATTAAATCCAACATTTGTAATTTTTTTTTTTAATTGGTTGTTTTAAGAAATTTTTTTATGATTTAATGTAAATATATCTTTTTTTAAACTAAACATTGCTGATATGTCATTCATTTGAACTATATTAGGGGATTGACAGACCATGAAAGTATTTTAATAAAGCTAAATTAAAATTTAAATTTTTAAATATATCTGTTATATTTGACAGTATTATGGCGCAAAATTGTTTTTTCCAATTTTTCGACAGGTCAAGAACACATGTAATAGTTTCTTTAGCTTTATTAATAGTGTAAGGGGTAGCTTACAACCCAATCATTCCTGCCAAGATTAGCCCACTTATTAAATCAAGTCCACCATGAAACTGAGACTAATAATGGGAAGGTCATTTAATTATTATTGACATGCATATATATGTACAACACATATGTTTATTTACATTAGCAGTTAAGTAAAAAAGTCATAATAAATTATTATTTTTATAATGAATTATTTAGTAGAACAAATATTATAGGAAACGATGTTATATATATACTAAAGTTTTAATAGATTGTTATACACTCTAAACTGAACAATAGTGTGATGTAATTTGATAATTAAGTGACTTGGAGATGACCTGATGTCAAGTTAGGTAGCTAGGAAACAGAGTATGAAAATAAAACTATGATTTAATTATTTTATTTTTTTATTAATGAAATGTACTTAACAATGGGCAGCCACGTCAATCTAACCGGAAATGAAGATTTTAGTGTATTGTGAGATCTAAGCATGGATTGTATAAAAGCAAAAATCTTTTAAAATCTTTCTTCTTGACAACAATGCATCTGCTATCATAAACTATTAGCAATTGAGTTAAAATTTATTTGAATTACAGGAGTTTTCTTTAAATCAAGTACTGTATTATAAATTTTGTCAAATTTAGCAGAAAGAGTTATGAAATGAAAATTAAGAACAATTTATAGATTTTCATAATAATTAGATTATTTTCTGATATTTAATTTTTAAATCTTGTCAGAAAAGGAAAACTAATTCTGCTAATAGTTAAAGCAAAAAATGGAATAATTTGTTTAATGTATATATATAAAAATTCTTCTATATATAAAAAGAAATTTATGATTATAAATAGTCATCTAATGTTATTTTGAGATGCAAATGGGGTAAAGTAAAAAATGCTATGATGTGATCGCTTTCTTCCCTAATATGTTTGTGTAAGACTTCTATTTTTTTTCTACTATATTCTAACACCCAAGAAGATGCCTGCAGTCCAAAAAAAAGCATACACAGGAATATTTAAAAATGGATCAGCTAAGGATCGATGTGTTTCTTTTAAACGACGCCAGGAGGCATTACTGTGTGATCAATCCTCTGCCAAAGCAAATGATATGGTGAGCTAAACTGCTTATTGGAGATTACCACGCCTAAACATCACGAGTACTACTACTGGGACGATTCTATGAACTTTGTCTCAACTATCATTTTTGAGCAAGAGAATAATATTGTAAATTTTGTTTGATTTTTCTTTTATCTCTGTTTTATTTTCATACACCGATGGAGCACTTCACAGTTTATGTTGTGAAAAATTTCATTTTTAGAGTTAGCAGAGAAGAGAAGTGGTGATGGTTAGCTTAGTTTTTTTTTTTTATAATTGTAAATAAAATCTTGGTCAGCTCATTGATTTTCTAGCTGCTTAATATCAGGTTATCTAAGTATATAGTGAGGTAAGATTTCCATCTATTTTTACACAGATTAAATTACAACACTTGATAGATCACAGAGTTCATGTTATGTGTTACATATTATTAATTAACCAATGTTATACATTATTTCAGTGTGAATGACTAATCAACTAGTATAAATTCTTTTATCTATCATATATGTATTTAAACTCAAATTGGGGGAATTTAAATCAAATAGATTGCTTTTGCAGGAATAAATCGCATATTATTATAAATAAGACAATAGATGTTTAATTTAGTAAGTCAGAATCGCAATCACTTTAAACCATTAATATTCATTTATTATTTTAGTATATTTCATGACTGTGTAAGTAATGAGTGTCATAAATGGATTTCTACCATAGGGTAAAAGGGTATGGATCTACAGAATTAGTAACTGATAGAATGATAGAATTTCGTATTTGACACATGTATATATATATTTTATTATTATTATTGTTTAAAATACTTTATTTCTAAGTTCATTTATCATTGTTAATAAATGTTAAATAGTTTACATTATTCTGGTTTTTGGTTTATTGAGTTGTCATGGCATTCAACAATCCACCAATAATCATAATATGCAAACATCTATTTCATTTTCATATGATAGTTTTATGGTAAATTAAATGTTTTCAATGCTAGTTGTAACCTATACAGAGGTGCAGAAGTTGCTTCGTATATCTGATCATAACTGTTAAGACAGTCAAAGGCAATATTTTCCCTGGGCTCGGAATCAGAAAGGGGTGAGAGGTGGATGAACTAATCTAAATTGTACCTGGTATTAATAAATAAGTATAGAGCTAGTCAATTAAAAGTACATGCAATCATTGGTTAGGCATTTCATCATTTTCATCAGCACCCTACCCGAAGACCCAAAGTCCGACCGCAGTTAGATGTGACTTTACCCTTTCCCAGCCTGGTAGAACTCTGTAGACCATGTCATCTGGGGCAGCCAATCATGGTACATTGACTGTTACATCTGCATTATATCCTAGTCCCCAGACTATTTTCCCATCATTACAATAGTTACCATTTTTTAATGCAAAAATGCCATTTTTGTAATATTTTTTTATCAAATATAATATTTGTAATTTTTTAATTGATTGCTTTAACAATTTTTTTTTAAGATTTAATGTAAATGTTTTTTTACTATACATTGCTGAGTATATCTTTCATCTGACAGGGGATTGACAGACCATGAAAGCACAGAGCACGTTAATGCCAAATTATGAATCAGCATTTGTGATTTTTTCTGCAGCTGGCTGACAACATTTACCACAAATATACAAACAACAACTGAGTCAGCTTATTCAGTGCCTGTGGTCCATCAGGAGCCACCAAACCTGCCAGCTGAACCCAGTCAAATTCTGAAGTAGTGACCATTCACGAATTTGATATTATTTCCTCTGGGCTTTCAGCCTGACATTTTTGTAATATTTTTTTTTTAATTGGTTGCTTTAACAGATTTTTTTTTTAAGATTTCATGTAATTAAACAAAAGATATTATATAAATAAATGCCTAGCCTGAAAGGCTATCCTTACCTGTATATTTTATATGTGAATTTGATAGCATATAATAAGGACTGAACATAATAGGCTTTTTAAATTGGCTGGGACATGTGACAGACTTAAGGACAACCATACATTTACCAATCAGATAACAGAGAAAATAGGGACTTTATATATAAGATATGTGCTAAAATAATTTATCACAATTTTCTTTCTATAAACTGACAAAAGTATAGATATGTATATAAATTATAAAAAAATATCTACGGACAAGCTTTATTATATATATATCAACATAGACAGAATCTAATTTATGATGCAAATTTAATGTAAAAAGAACAAATTAAAAAAACTGAAATGGTTAAATTAAAAAGTAAGTCAATAAATCATAAAATTGGCACTTGTAATTTAATCTTAAAACACAAATCATTGCTCTCATATGCTAATTTAATTCATATACAAGTTGCTGAGACAATTTGGTAAATTAAAAAAACAACAACAAATATATCAATAGGTACAAATATTGAAAATATAAAAGAAATGGAGAAATTGCTGGTATATCAGATCATAATACAAAATTATTTATTCAATTTCATGAAAAGATATCAAATGACTCAACAAATTATCATTCAGATAAAAAAGTAGTGAATATATACAAATGTATACAGTGCTTTTAATCAGAACATTTTAAAACTGTAATGGTACATTTTAATGTTAGAATTAGAAAATATTTGAAAGCTCGCAATATGCATAAATTTGAATATAGACAAAAATGAAGGGGGACATAAACTTATGAAATTTTCAGGGGGAAGGAGGACAAAACTGTATAAGATTTTTTTAAAAAATGCAAAGACAAACAATATTAGAAACATCCGAATAAAGACAGAATAAAACTATTTTGACAAATAGAAAATATGTATTTCAAACAGATGTGTTTAATAGATTCAATAAAAAAGAAATTAATTAGTAAAATGCCAGATAAATAAGTTTTTATATAAGTTAAAGACCAAAATTATTAATAAAGATAGTATCAATAACTACATATCCTTAACCTGCAGAAATACTCCAGTGAATTTAAATTAGAACATGCATATAATTTTAAAATTTGGCTATGAAATGTTTTAGACTTCAAAGAAATCAACAAAATAAAGATTATCAAATTAAAAAATGAAGAGGAAAAAAGCAACTCACCAATAAACTTTCTACAGAAATAAGGTAATGTGTATATAAAAAAAAATGAAATGGGAAATACCTAGAAATCTGTAAAATAGTATGGCAGGACTAATGATATTATCAACAAACTATGAAATAGCATGGAAAGACATAAAAAGAATAAGTCCCAGAGATGCAAAATAATATTTTGCTATTGAAAATAATTATTTCAACAATAAGAGGGCACTATTACTAAAAAGAGATAATATGAAAGTTAGAGAATTCTATATGACCTATACAGTAATAAAAAATGGAGAAACTTACTAGGCTAAATATCACAATTGTTTTTAATAAATAGATAACATTTGGAATACAATTAAATCTAAGAAAATTTGAAAAACTCCAATAAATAACGAACTAAAACAATAGCAAATTGTTTTCCCACACAATAATGCCACCTAGTGCAAGCTTTAGCAATCAACAGATCCTAAAAGATTCTGTGCATCATAATCCCTAACCAGTGCTTTCTAATCCAATATCCCCAGCCTAGTTTCTAGTTTATGGCTTTCATCAGTGAAAAGGTTTGAACCTGGGAGCAGAGCATTTATGTCTAATGCACCACCTTTCCAGCATCTATCTTGTATCTTTTTTTTTAATATTAACTATAAGGTTATGAACCCAAACTGAAAACACCCTAATGTTTTCAATCCAAGCTAATCTTCCTGAATATCATAAAGATCTGAAAACAAATTAATATATATTTTGGTACCTTTGTATTTTAAAAACTGATAATCTACCTTCATCCTTTGGTTAGAATTGATATTAAATCACTGTAATGTTATATGATCATCTTTATGCTTATACAAGCTTTTAAAACAGTAGCAAAATATTTTCCTCTATAATTAAGTCATCTAGTGCAAGCTTTACTAATTACTAGATGCCAGAAGTAGATTACCTTGGATTGGAACCATAGTGTTTTCAGTTTGGGTTCATATCCTTATATTTCAGAAAAAAAGGTATCAGTACTGGAGAGGTGATATATTAGATACAAAGAACTATGTGTTCTGCTCCTAGATTCAAATTTTTTCTCCAATGAAGGCCAAAAGCTAGAAAGTAGTTTTGGAATATTGGATTGAAAAGCAATGAATAGGGGTTATGGTGTATAAAACCTTCTGGCATTTATAACTAAAAGAGCTAACAATAGGTGGCACTACTGTGTGTGGAAAAATTTTGCTACTGCTTTAATAACTTATTTTAAGAATAAAGAAAAAAAATGATCATATGATATTATAGTGGATTAAATAATAGGCTCACTAAAATGCAGAATAGAGAAATTATTGGTAAAGATATACACTAAATGCTAAATGATAAAAACATACAGATAACTAACAAAATGCAAGAGACAATGATAAAATTAAAGATCTATTTATCTTCTATCAGTTCTATATAAAATCTTTATTAAAATAATAGAAGTTATAAAAACAATCAATGAATATGAATTGTCATTCTGCATTGGATTTGTAGATTATGAAAAGACCATAATAACTCCTGTTATAAATAAAACTTTGTAATGCCACGTTACAGACCCAGGATATCAAATTAATCAATCTGCAACAGCAATCATTAGAATGCATGGGAATTTTTAGAAGATTAACATTAACAATGATGTGCTACAAGATGATGGAAAGTATTGGACTAAAATAAAAAGCAAAAGGGATGAAAATAAAAGATTATTTAAGTCATCTAGATTTTGTAGATGATGCCAATTATTTTCAAGAACAATATTTCAGAACTACAGAAAATTTTTACAAAAGTTATTATATAAAAGCAAAAGAGTAGGACTTTTGTTAAAAACACTCAATTAATGTTTAATGGACTTTCATATATGGAGAAAATAAAGAATAATCTAATAATAAATTAGAAAAAGTTAATGAATACAAATATCTTAGACAAATTACTAGTATAGATAGAAACATAATCGATAAAATTAAATAGCAAATTAAATTTGAAGGGAATGCTTGTTTTTGGCAGAAATAATATTGAAAGCAAATATCCACACAAGCTTAAAAACTTAATAGAAAAGCAATATGATGACTGAAAAAAACACACCCAAGAGAAATGTATAATAAAATTACAAAAGATGTATTATCTTCATCCTTTGTATAAATACATTAGATGAGCTGTCACATTTTGTTTTATTGTAATAATAAAAAACACATAAACCAGAGTTACTATATATAGACATTTCAATAAATACATTTACCAAAAAAATCCAAATAAGAAGTAGATAAACTCATCATGAGTGATCATATTAATATATTACACTGGCATTTTATTATTTATACACATTCTATCCAAAATGAAATCCAAAAAGATTGATAATCCATTGTGATGGGCATTACATTTTTTTTATCATATCTATAACTTTTTATCTTATACAAACATTTTTAAATTTTAGAGAGAACACTATAGACGTCTTTATTATCTTCTATTCAAAATTAGATATTTAGATACGCAATGTATCATATCTTTTATTTCTTTCCTCCAGTATCTTTTAGATCAATTCACTGCTAATTTTTTTTTTTCTATAGACAGTTTGAATTCCAAATTTCCAGTACACCTAGTACTAAGATTTTAGTAATTGTTTTGCTAGATCAATCCAAGGTATATACGAAAAATTATACATTACCTTAATATTTGATTACAAATATTCAATTCGAGATGCTAGAATAAATTAATAGAATGGCAAGCAACGAAAGACTACTGACTATTGATGATAATCACAAAGTGCTTCGTCAGTTGCCTATTATATGATATTATCATTTAGTTGTATCCTGTTTGAATCAGATTTTGGGCAGAGAAATTAATATGCTCTATTAGAAACTAAAACACCCAATTAGCTATAATCATTAATTTTAATATCTATTAGATATTTCTTTATAAACCTTGCTGCTACAATATAAAACATTTATTTGTATCTATAAAGTATCTTTATAAACAAAAATGTAAAAAATTTGAGAATGAGACTTTGAGTAGTGAACTCAAGCACCAAAATTCCTGGCCCGATTTCCAGCTGAGGAAAGTAACAAAAAACTTGAATGGTAATATGTTCTCAACATGCCACTTTGATGCTTAAATATCATGTATCAAAACTGACCATATGATTATATATTTGTTCCCACTTTTTTTTTTCAATAGCAATTGTATAAATACGAATCATCCATATTTTAAAAAGCAGTTACTTAACAAAATCACAACATATACGCTCACCTATTTAAGCATATTAATAAACTTAATTTTAAAATACATTTATATTAACTTATTCAAAATTAAATAAAAAATGGTGCTAGAGTAAATCTTAACAAAATCACAATGTAGATTACCAATAATGGAAATTTTATTTAAAATATTATCTACCCCTGAAATTTTGACCGGATTAAAATGAAGCAGAATAATTAGTTACTAGTATTTGATGTTCACTTTCTATTATCAATGGTCGCTGCTCATTATTATTCAAGCTGCTAATTTACCAAGTTTTTCTTCCATCTTATGATATTCGATCTTCCAAGAATAATTGTCTTCACCCACTATTGAGTCTATTGATTACTCAAGTTTACAGTATATGACTTTAAAGTGGAGTGAAGTAAATTACTCTTAGAAATGTGAGAATAAGCTAAAAAAAAATCATATAATGTTAATATTAAATCTTTTCTGTGCATTAACTATGACAATGGGATCTTATGTTGTTCAACCATATTTCCATTCAACATACACAGCAATTCGATTTTGACTCCAGTTTTTGTTTTTTTTGCTTTTTATTTTTTACTATTTCACCTCCCCCTCTTCACCTAATGTTTGTTGATAATAACAGTGATAACAATATTATTTCTTTTATCTTTTAAACAGTTTTTTTTTCTTATAACCTGTTATTTACTATTCTCCAGATAACAGGTCAATTCTTTTGTCAATTGTTTTCAAAAAAACAGAAGTGAGAAGTGATTCACCTTTCAGTTATATATATCATATTTCACTTTTTATTTTCTGGTATTAAAATGGTCATATTCATTTACAAATGGTTGATAATGAATAAATTTAAGGACAATTTATATAACATGGTAGAAATAATTATATAAGATGTTTGTTCTTTATAGAACATTTGTTATGAATTTTTTTTTTTAAAGAAATAAAATAAAATGCACAAATCAATATTAATGATGATGATGATGTGAAGTTTGTTTTCAAGAAAAATGAGTTTGTCTAGTATATGATGAAATAGGGGTGGCATATGAACATTGAAAATATACAGGCAGTTCTCGAGTTTCATACTTAATTTGTTTCTGAAATGTGTACAAAAATTGAGAAGTATGAAAGTAAAGCAAATATTAAAAAAATATCAAAATATATTTTTAACATTTTTTTTTTTTTTTTAATGAGATGCATTAGCATTAACACTTTTATTGATTAGTATCTGGTGACTTCTTTATAAATTTATCAAGAGATAGATGAATTGTACTCTTTTTTTTTTCTTTTCTTGACTGTCTTTTCCTATTGCACTTCGTATAAAATAGCAAATTGTGAAAATCAAGGACTGTCTGTATAGATATATTTTAGTTTGCATTTCTCATTCATATCAATTTATCCTTTTTTTAAAAACAATTTTAGTTAATTTCTCCCTTCTGTTTATTTGTTGATCAAATCTTATAACCAATTTTTAACCCAATTCTATTAAAAGGATTTTCTTCAAATTTTATGCACATGGTTGCCCAGCTGACAGGTGGGCTGCATTTCAAATGGGATTAAAATTGGTTCAATAATTTTTGAGGGATACTCTGTTTAAAAAAAAAAAAACTGCCTTTATTTAATTTGATGATTAATGCTCTAAAAGCAAAGTATTGAAGAACATTTATGAGTGTTTGCAGTAAATTGAAATAAAAAGAAATGATAGATGAAATGTTGACATAAAACTTCCCTTTTTTTATTTTTAACCTTCTATCAAACAGATTTTCTTCAAATTTTATGTTCAATATTAATGACAATTTTATATTTCAGAGTTATCCAGCCTATCAATATTGACAGACGGCATTTCAAATGGTATTCAAATTGGTTTAGTAATTTTTGAGTGATGCCGAACAAAAAAAAAAAGATAATAGATGGTACTTGTTTGTATATGGTCCTTCATATAAACAAAAGAAATTGAAAAAGGACTTTTCCCATGTAACAAATATAAGAAAATTGAAAAAAATTTCAAATACTGAAAATACAGTGACATTTTTTAGATTCTCATTTTTTAAATTTGAATGTGAATAGCTTTCCTGTTCATAATAAATGACTTTGAAAAATTGAACTAATATAAACAATTTCTTAACAAAAAGTCAGTTGCAAAATACCCAAACATTAAAGAATAATATATATAAAAAATATTTAAAAAAAAACATTTTTATTTAATTTGATGATTAATGCATTAAACAGTAAAAAAAAAGTTTTTTTTAATCACAATTTTAATTACTATACATAGCTTCAAATAAAATCATGATGTATCCATAAATTAATTAATTCAATCATTAATACAATATTTAATTTTATTGCAGACTTCTTAAAAAAATTTCAATAAACTAATTGAAATTCAAAATTTAATTAATAGAAATTTCCCCTATTAAATAAAAAAATTTCAATATATGTGAAATACTATTTCACATTCTGTAACTTTCCCTTTTAAAATAAATTAGGTAAAAAATATTGATTAATTAATTTAAGAATGCCCCATTATTTTAGTTAATATTATATATGATTTTAATCATCAAAATATAATATATATTATTTCAAAAATAAACTTACAAAAACTCAATTTTTTTTTTTTTTTTAAGCATTGAAATGTTTTTTAGGTTATTACCATCCACTATAAAGACATGCAACTTTATGCTTTGAATAAATTAAAAATTTACTGCCATAATTGACTTAAGGCTATTTAGAAATTCAGAAATTAGTGTCAATAATAATTTATATATATATTTCATTCTGATTCTATAAAGCTAAATGAAATCTAGTAAAAATTATTTACATTGCACTTAACAAAAAAAAAAAAGTATTAAAATGTTATAAATAAATTGATTTAATTTAATGAATATGATTTTAAATGTAAATAAACTATATTTCTAAATTAAAAATAACATTAAAAACATTCATAAAAAATAAACTTCACTAATGTAACAAATATTTACAAACATACATCTATAATACATAAATATATATTAAAAAAAACTGGCATGGTTTAACACAATTCATTTTAACTGAATAAGAATTCACTAGCAATGAAAGATGAAGTTTGAACTATACAGACACCATTAATTACATCAGTCAACTGTTATCAAAATATCAGAACAAGAAGAATTCTGCAGTGTAATATAGATATATATTAATTATGAATTAGGGATCAAGATGTTATTTCACCCAAAAACCAAAATTAAGCTTAGTGTGAAAATGTTCTTCATAAATATTAGTAATAAAGTAAGGGTCACAGAATGAATCTCATGTTCAGAAACTAGGAATATTTGATTCTTTTTATGTTTTAAAACTCAGACACAAAACTGGAACAATTACCATATGATTATTTATAATCTCATAAATGACTAGAATTGACATACATTGAAAAATTCTACAATGATTTGCATTTCAAGAAAATGAGCGTAAGCTGGTTCCAAAAATTTCTACCGTGCAAATGCAACAACAACAAAAAAAGATATGACTAATTTATTCCCAAATCCCAATTAATTATTTCATTACGCATTTCAAATACAAATGAAAGATTTACTGTTCCAGTCTATAATCACTCAGCAGACGTGTAACAAAAGTAGAAAAGACTTTGGAATCTTACTTTACCAGAAACCATTAACAGATGTCGTATTATGGAATTAAAATGATTTCCAGAATATGGATTCAAAAAAACTTAGCTGCTAGGATTAATATTGAAATTATTACATTTAGTATATTTTGTTTCTGTTAGGTAAAATTTTTATATTTTGTTTTTATTTCCACAATTATAGATAATAAAATTAATTTAAATATATATGTGAGAAATGAATTAACTGCAAGACAAATAAACAGAGATAATAAGAATACTAGACATAATTATTTAATATAGAGTAATATAAAATATTCAATCAGCTATATTGCTCGGGAGTTCGTAAGAAATTTGAGCACGAGAAGTGTCAGCATCGAAAAAGATCTTAGTACCACACATTCCTGAGTCTCACATTCTGTGTGCTGAAGTGCACAGGACATACAGACTAATAATAAATATATACATTTCAGAATCCAAACATGGTTATGTACATATAGAGATAAAACATGTTTACTATACACTAAGATATTTTGATTTTAAAATATAAATATCTATTTGAATATTAATTACAACACCGATTCAATCCACCAGGCATGGTAAATCATAATGAGATCAGCGTGTCTGTACATTTTCCACTCTACAAATTTAGAACTTCTCTGATGATTTCAAAATCTTTTTTTTTATATAACTAATCCACTCTTTTGTTCTTTCAAGGATATTGAATAATTAATCATGCAAATTGACATTTTACCCAATTAGAGATTAAATTGAATTAAATATATTTTTGAAAATTCTTAATTAAATTTAAGTAAATTTCTTTTAATTAAATATGATGTAATTTTAATTTTCACTTTGTTATATGTGTAATATTTTGGCATTCTTGCGTGCTTGACGAAATGGAATATTTTTCCTTTCTGCTTTATTATCTGGATAAATGCACTTTCACTGCCAAGCACTATAATCAAAAATATCCAACTTCTTCAAATATATGCACATATATATGCATAAGTATTAAATATGGTATATGATTTGAAAAAAAAAAAAAAAATTCCCTTACTTAAATATAACGTATTATATAAATAATATTAATTTACTTACTTTTCCAATTTATTTCTAGCTAAATCCAATGGCTATTAATTTTTTATATTATTGACATACTTTCATTATGCAATATATTACATTCTCCTCTTATTTCAGAAAATGGGTCAATAATTCTACATATATATATATATATAAACTTCTAGTTTTTTTTAAATATTGGTTTTGTCTTTTTGGTCTTGGCATTCTATTCCCTGGCATTGTCTATTATTATTTATTTTTTTACTTTTTCCTCTTGCTGAGTTTCCATTTTTTCTGCTTCTTATTAATAAACTTATTAATAAACTACTTTTTAAGAGGCACATTTATTTTCTCAGTATATTTTGCTTCTTCTCATTCTTCATGAGAGTAATATTCTATTTTTAGTGAGTGTTTTAATTATGAGACATATTGTATCTTCCATTCTTTTCTAGAAAATATGATTAAGCTATCTGCAATATTTTACTTGGGTTACTATCCCTTCTATCCATTTTTTATTTAAACAATTCTAAACTTATTCATCCCCCACCCACCCAAAGTGAATTCCAATCTTTTGGTCATAAAATTTTAAATGGTTTTTATCCCTAAGAATTAAAATTGATGATTTGATTCATAATTTCCTGCAAATTAAAAATGTTTTTGGCATTTTATCTGCAACCACTGATATCATGATATATTGATATAAAAGAGCTGCTTATAGGCTTTCATGAAATTTTTTGTTTTCAGCTTTCTTAAGTGCTCTTAAAAGCTGTTGAACATTTTCCACTAACTTGTTAAATAAGGGATGTCAAGGTGTGCATATGTTCTTAATACCTTCCTCCCTGAAGTAATTTTCGATTTTTTGAACCATAAATTCTGGAGTCATCGTCTGAAACAAACTTCCAGTAATCCATGATGCGGAAAAAATTTGTTTAGTTTCACTATTGTTGTATTGGCAATTATGTTGTTTATGATGTGTTACTATGCCCACTTAGATTATGCGTCAATTAATATTAGTGGCAATTTTAATTGATCTATATGGATTCTTAATCACAGTTTTGTTGTCATTGTCTATGATATATAACATTTAATCAATATTTTTGTTATAAATTAGCAGATGGGTAATTCTTTATGTATTTTTTAATGTGTATAATTATATTTGGCTGTAGTACATTTATGCATCAATGCTTTAACATGTTTGACATTTATGTGTTATTTATGCAGTAATTCTAATAACCCATTAGTGCAATCTTTACTGATGAATAGACTTTTCTAATTAATCTAAAATGCTGATTCAAGGCATTGTAGTCTATAAAGTGGCCGGTCTTTCTTAATATAATTTATCACTAGATGGTAATCTTTATCTGTTTAGTCCAGTTCACTACTTTTGCACTATTATCTTAGATTATAACATGTCAATGTAATTTATTTCTACTTCCTTACTACAGGGTCTTCTCTATCTGGACTTTTTGATAATGAATCCACATGATTAACATCTTTTTGTTATATTTTAATAACATGGGCTTAAATGATCTGATGTTAATTTGGTATTAGCTAAATTCCCCAATAAAAATTTAGGTCGATGCTAAATTATTTACTGACATCTACTTATTAATTAGACAATAAGCTTTTTCCACTTTTGATCATCTTAGATATATAAGCTACAGGATATTCATCATTAAACCAATGATCACAAACAACTATTTCTAAATTCTAGTCTAATGCATCGGTAGTTAGTCACATCTCTTTACTGCTATCATGATGAACTATTAATCTAACTGATGATAGTGATTTAGTTTTTCAAAAGCTTCTTTCAGATCATGCCCCAACTCCAATTCTAATAATTTTTTAGCAACTGATGAAATGTTTATAAATTTGAGTCTTATTCTTAAAATAATTGATAATGACAAAAACCTGAAATTCTTTAACATTTCAGTCAGTAGTTTCACTGCTTGTACTTTATCTGAAGTTGGAATTTCCTTTTGTCAATTTACATGCCCTGAGAATTATATTTTCCTTGTTTTCCATATATACTTGACTGCATTTAAAGTTGCTCCAGATATTTCCAACCTTTAATGTAGCAGCTCTTCCAAATTTGCTGCAAGAAGTATGTCATCAAAATATGGGATTAGAGGATGGGAATAGTTCTCTAACCCTTGTAGTAGTAATGTTTCAATTTTCACCTGAGAAATTTTCAGTGCTACAATAATATCTAATAACAACTTACTGCATTTAAACCATCTAAAAATGCATTTTTAGAATTATTTTTTCTCCTGATCTATCGGTGACTAAAATCTGAAGAAAGAAAGTATTAAGATCAATCTTGACAAAATAAAACATAGTCAATACTTTTCTTATGTTTGGTATTAGATATGTCATTCTATTTAAATTTTTATTATCTGTGATGCCATAATAGTTGCAAATATGAATCTTATTATTACATTTAATTATTATTCTATAGGCATGGTTATTCTGACATTCCAATGGTTATTAAAATGCTTTTAGCCACTAAACCCTATATTTTTGATTCTACTTTGCTCACTAAATGATATTTTACACATTTTTGGATAAGCATTATCTAATAATTACATTTCTATGGGGCTTATAGGAATGCTATTCCATGATGCTTTAAATAATTAGAATATTTACAATGGATTCCTTATTCCAACAAATTTTTCTTCAGAATATTGATTTGTATCTCTATTGCTTCAAACAATTTTCTAACAATAATTGGACTTAAACCACTAAACATCACATGATCACCATCTCATGCTAGCACCTAACTGTTAGTAAACAGGAAAAAACTCTCCATATAGTAGTACCACCTTATGCTAACCAGAGTAATCAATGGATGCCAGAAGGCTTGTGTATAAAATCCGCCAGAAACTAATCTGGGGATATTGGATGAGTATGCACTAGATAGGGATTTTATGCACAAGCCTTCTGGCATCCATTGATTACTCTGGTTAGCACAAGGTGGCACTACTATATGGAGAGTTTTTGCCAATTTACTAATAATTGGACTTATTTTTCCATTTACAATGTATAATGGCAGGCTTAACCTTTTCTTTTGTTTTAATACATCATAATCTGCACAAAGTAATTTAAGCATATTTCCATTCACATTTAGAGTTTTTATGATAGTCTTTTTGATGGATGGGATATTAGAGCAAATGGCTGATAAAGCAAACAGTCTTATTTTGATATGTTATATCCCCAAACCACTTCCTATCTCATTAGAATATCTTTTCTGAAAATTTCCAGTTTCATTATTAATTACTTTATGCTTTTAATGTCTCTATTTTAAAAAGGGAAATTCACAATCCTATTTTTCTGCAATTGGGATATTCTTTGCTCATTTTAATTTTTCTATATATGTGCTATTTCAGCATTTAAAACAATGTTTATTGCAATTTTTGCTCTATGATTTATTTCTCCACAGCAATGGCAACTGGCTTTATTTTCATTTGCTTGAGTTATCTTACTTTGGGTTGTAGCTTTGTTTAGGCATTTCAAAAATCATAAGAGTATCATTTACCTTACTGTATTGGAATTTATGAGCTTGTTATGCTATTAGTTTGTAAATTATTTACTTCCTCATAAATTAATTCATCTGGCAAAGATAGCACGTATTCACTGCTTACTATTTACATTATTCCATTATTCATAAAGCAGAGTAGGTCAATTATTATTTTTCACTTATTGTAATAAATTGCATTCAATATGAAAAATTCCTCACATATAGTGTGTAAAAGTTACCTTCGGGCTGCTAATTAGATTCAGGGTCACATTTTATCTGCAATTAGACATAGTTAATTCCACAATTATGGTCAGTAACACTAACTTAATATGCACAGAGGAAACCTCTTCATACAGTAGCGTTACTCAGTGCAAGACAGAGTAATCAAGAGATGCAGGAAGGTTTGTGCATAAAATCCCTATCTAGTGCCTACTCATCCAATATCCCCCAGACTAGTTTCTAGCTTGTGGCTTTCATCAGTGGGGAGTCTTGGGATTTCCGAGCATCATACCTGGATCTTAGAATCTAGCAACCACCTTTTACCTTATCTAACTATAAAGCCCTGTGTCCAAAATGAAGGAGGCTGCTGGAAGGTTGCATTAGATCTTAAGATTAGGAGCAGTGCACTCAGATCCAAGGCTCCTCACTGATGAAAGCCACAAACTAGAAACTAGTTTGGGGATATTGAATGAGTAGGCACTAGATAGGGATTTTATGCACAAACCTTCCTGCACCCATTGATTATTCTCATTTGCACTGAATGACGCTACTGTATGAAGAGTTTTGCCTGTGTAAACAGCTTGCGTAAGCATAAAGAATGGTGATCATGTGGTGTTTAGTGATCTAACTTAATATGCCTGAGAAATAAATTACATGCATGATAAATAAACGAACATACATACGAATGGCACATTTTAATACAACTAGGAATTTAACTGAATTAAATCTATTTTTAAAAATTCTTCATTAAATTTAAATAACTTTTTCCTTAACTGATTTAACTATTTTTCCAATTTACTTTCAAATGGATCCGATGCCTATTATTTTTTTAATTATTTATTACTCAACATATATGATCAATTATTCCAATAAAAATTCAAGTGTATAAATATATATTTTAAACTGTGACTTATTCTAGCTTGTAATCAACCTTCATAAGTTCTAACTCTGCAGAAAATATAAAAAGATAAAGACGTGTGGGTTATAAAAATATTTGCATGAATGAAAAATATTTGGCACCAGTTAAGTATTTATTATGGAATCGCATAGAAAACCGAATTTCAATATTTGCAGTAATTCAAAAAAGAATCAGTTGTATGGTTTCAAAACTGCATAATAATTGTGTTATGGAATGTGTATCAGTAACTTTTGAAATTTGATTTTAATATTCTTTTTAATTTAAAAAAACATATAAACAAATTACGTTTTAAATGAATGAAAGTTTGAATACGCCTAGATTTCAACTAACCAATCGTAGGAAGAGAGAATTATCCCATTCCCCCTTAAACAAAAATAAACGCAACGTTTTTAAATGGCCGATTTGAAATGAAAAATTCAATTAACTTTTTTAAAAATACAAAACGGATTTATAACTTTATAAACGAAACTTGGAAAATGCAGTCTTCGATAGAGTAAATTTTTATTTCCAAACAATAATAAAGTTAACAAGTCTTGATAGTCAAGGCCTCCGTTCAACGCTCATAATGAAAAATACAAAACATGAAGAAAAATCGAAGGAAATACAAATAAATTATCAATAAAAATATTTATATTGGGCATATGCACATTACTAAAAATAATAATTAATATTTTAGGTACTTACGGTTAACTTGAAGTTTGCTATGTACTAACATACACTTTAAATTTGGAACATTACGGTAGACGAGACAGATATTAGCGCCTCTGGTGGAATGCCGGGTATTAATTGAGGTGGTTGTTATTCTGGGTAATCAATTAAATTGCTTGCTCCGAATCTACCTATCTAAAGCTTTTTAAAGAGTTGACTTTGTTTTTTAAAAAATGTTAAATTAAACTACCAATATGAAAATTGAAACTTTTCCAAGTACAGTAATTTTAAATATTATTTGGTAGTAAATAAAAAAAACGCAAAAATTTCGGATTATTATTAGATATGTTTATCTAATGTGTATCTGTTACAAACAGATTAATACTTGTTTAATTTATGTAAAACTGCAACCAATTTATAGTTATTTATTGTACTGCATTTTAAGAAGGGTTATAGCTATAAAAATTAATCTTAAATATCGGGATATCATTATCATTTGCAGCCAGTTGAGAAGTAAGTTTCACCTTTCTAATTCCAGAGACGTTAAAAAGAGAGAGAGAGACAAAGGAACAAAAAACTGTGTTTTATCATGATCATATAAGTCAATTACTAAAATAAAAATATATCACACGCTGTTCTTAACTTTTATATACGATTTTGCTACGTTTGAAATAAAGTAAAATAATGTAATCAAGTTTAAATAACGTTAAGTTATATATTTGAATAAGTGTTAATATAAGTTTGTGCCTTGATGTTTGCTTTAATAGTAATTATTTGCATTTTCAATAGATAATTGAAAAACTAGCTATGCTAAATAACAATCTACCATTAAATAATAATTAATTAGATTGGTAATCAAACTAAATTTTTTTTTGGTATGCAAATGTAATTAAATGATTATGACATTACTACTCGGTAAGGATTTTCAACAAAATAAATGCCAACTGGGGAAGAAAAAACATATACACGCACAATGCACATCATGGACTTTGTAACTGACATGAAGTTTTAAGTTTGAACTGCAAGACCAAAGTTTCAAGTATGTAAGAAGATGGAATATTCAGTGAATTTCCACTACTGAAAGTGCCAAGGTGAACCAAGAGACTTTTGAAGGCCACATCGACCTTATTACTGTTTTATAGTAATTTTTTGCTGAGTACTCTGTATTTCAAAATAACAGCTTTTTTTTTTTAAAAAAAAAAAAAAGTTTATTTACTAATATTATGTTTATATGAGAATCTATGTACAATGGCTGTACTCTGTCTGTTACCATTTGACAAGGTATAGCTTCTAGTGTGAAGTGTGAAAGAAGGGATTGTATGTGCCCTTATAGAATTCCTACCATTTCTAGCTGTATCTTGTCAGCCTGCTTCATGAGTGGATACAGTGACACTTCGGCTGTATTATGACAACTTGCCTCATTTCAGCATTTGGTTCTAGCAGTGGTAACCATTAACTTTGATGCCTATTGTCTGGAGAACATGTATATTACTGTTTAAGTTGACAGTAGTTCTCTCTATGAGCACGTATGCCATTCAACTATGTGATCATTGCTGGAAAGAACAAGGACTTTGTCTTTCAGCTTTGTGATAGTAGTTCTCTGACTCTACCTTCAAAAAGAATGGCTATTCATTGCCAGATTTTCTACCTTGATGGAAACATTTGGATTCATGAGCATCATTTCCTATTGGCCAGTTCTTGCCATTGACGATGCATTATCTCTTTATATACATATTGGTTAGTAGAAATGAATACTCAATCTAATTGAGATAAGAATCTGGACTAGTCCATTAATTGAAAGTAAGGCATCTTCTTCACTCTGTAGTTTCTTCTGGCTTGGTGATCTTAGCAGATCAAGTTTTATCATCTGTGGATTTTGGAACAGTAGGTGTATCATAGCTGACTCAGCACAGCTGTCTTGCAACTGTCATCTGGTGAGGTTTTACTGACAGCTGGTCTTGGATCTGTAGATGCTGGATGATGCATCACTGTTTGCTTGCCACTATTTGTCATCTGATGAGGCTTTGCTGATGGCTAGTCTTGGAACTGTAGGTTCAGTATAGCTGGCTGATGATGTATAATTTAGCCTAAGTTGGTTTCTGTGATGATGATGTTATTGTTCATAAACAGTTTTAGCCACAACTGTTTGTGATCCTTTAACTTTGATCATTACTGCTGGAACTCATTTGGTGGTTCCCTTAAACATGTGGGATAAGATGTGAGTACCGATCAGCTTTTATGTACTTTTATTTTCGTGGATTATTTTGTGGTTCAAACCCAGATTAATAACTATTTCTGGATAGACCCTGTTTGAAATTATTGTTATGAGCTGGTTCACTTTAGTCACTGTAAGCTCTAAGTGAGCAAACTAGTCATTTCTTACCAAATTTCTCTGCTTACCAGCAGATACAGCAAGAAGCAGATATCTAATTTTATTGGTCATTGTAACCTTCACTCTTGCCTGATCCAAGAGTACTACTAGATAGCCTTGGCAAACACTAATTGTTTTGCTGCTGGAATGCCACTGATATGTATTATTCTTATTAATGATAGCCCATGTCTTTTTTTGACATAATGGATACTGCAGACCCAGTGTCCAGTTCCATTGTTACAAGCATATCATTAATGAGTATTCTGCTTTAAAAGCAGACTCGATGCCTGTCATATTTGTTTATACAGGCATTTTGTTTTTTTAGACCGGTGTGCGTGTATTGGTTGTTCACATCTATAAAGCTTTTCACTTGTTGATTTATATAAACAGTGACTTTTACTGTCAGTTGGGTGTTTGGCCGACCCAGTATTCTGCTCAATGGTTTGAATATTATAAGTTGGGTGTTTGACCGACCCAGTATTCTGTTCAATGCTTTGAATATTATATGCTTGACTAGGTATTGATTTTGCAAGAGTCGCTTGAGATGAGGTGGAAACAAATGTTACATAATGGTTCATAAGAAACTTGACGCTGAAGCTGTGGTCTCATTCTGCATAAAACAATCTCACAGATCTTCTAGGAGGATGTCTTTTAATTCACATTTTAAAGCCTGCATTTTTCCCCGTCTCCTTGTATACAAAGATTGAACTGATATGTCTACATTATCATGAAAGGTTTGGGAGTAAAAAAGTTGTCAAAATCTAGGTCAGCCAGCATCTCAGAAGTTGTTTGGGATTTTAAAATCTTGTAAGTCTGAGGCTTAATAATAGACATGAACATGGCTAATTTTACCTCAGGTTTTTGATTTGATTAGTCTGTAAATAGAAGATTATTTGATCTTTATAACTTGGCAATTTCTCTGGATAGGCTGGATTGAATGCTTCAATTGAAAATTGAGCCAATTTTAGCCATTTTTATTTTTTCCATCAAAAAATTTCTTTTTTATTTGTAAGAACAATCACTGGAGTTGATTTTCAACCTTTATTTGACAAGCTATTGTTTGTGTAACTGTCAATCTTTGATAAAGACAAAATCTAACAATCTACTGGGGGGAGGGGGTGTCTGCCTTTATTAATAAGAGTAACCACTCTCATTTGATTTTAACCAAAAAATTTTATCAAACATGCCAATAATGTTAGTGATCAATTTTTTTGATTAATGACCTGCAGGCACAAGATTTTATCATTTTAAACTTTTTTTTTCAGCCACGGGGAAGTTGGGGGGGAATTATTTGTCAACTGCATCAAATCTGTTGTTTATTTAGGCAGTGTGACTCATAAATACAAACGAATGTTAATTACAAATCTGCACTCATGTATTCACACTATTTTTTTTTCCCAACTATTACATTTATATGTGAATCGTATATACAAGGGGTATACTCAGCCTGTTACCGTTTCGCAAATTATAGCTCCTAGTTCTAGTATAAATTGTGGAAGAAGGGACTGTAAAATGCCCTTATAGATTTCTCTACCACTCCCAGCTGTATCTTAACAGCTTGCTTTGTGAGTATATATGGTCATTCTTCGGGCTGTACTAAGACAGCTTGCCTTGTGTCGGCATTTAGTTCTAGCAGCTTCCAGTTGAATGTGGACTCACCTCACTGCATTAACCATTAGCTTTGATAGCTATTGTCTGGAAAATGTGTATAGCACATGTACAGCCAGCTATGTGACCATTGTTGGAAATAATGAAGATTCTGCTTTGTGACAGTAGTCCTCTGACACTAACTTCAAAAAGACTGTCTATTTATTGCCAGATCTCCTACCCTGATGGAAGCATTCGGATTCAATGAGCATCATTGCATATTGGCCAGTTCTTGACATTAGTTATTTGTTATATCTTTATATACGCATTAGTTAGTGGCAGTGAATGCTCTAGTCTATTATTTGAAAATAAGGTGAGATATGACAACTAATAATAAATATATATATATATTGTAATGATCATAGGGGCTTATGATTCTTAACTGATTATTACTATTTATTATTATTTATTTGATGTCTACATTTGTTAACTGACTATGTATCTCTATCAACATATTGTACAGTTAATGTTTCAACATTTATACATTATTTGTTTAGAAAAATATTATTTATTTTATATTTATTATATCACTATTTGGTGAAAACATTCATTTTTTATTTATTTTAAACCATTCAGGTTTTTATTTCTTTAAGACATTTTTATATTTATTTCTCAGTTTGTAATATATTTGCCCAGTGATTGCACATTCGAGCAGAAAGATAGAATGTCACTGATAGATTAACTATCAATGACACCTATGGCCAGGTCGGGGCTACACAAACGCACAGTCCCGACTATTTTTCCTGGTCATAGCACCCCTCCATAACTGCTGGGACAACACCAATCATTCAAGGCAATTTATTTGTTTTGAGATGAATCTTAGATGCCATCTGCCTTTTTAACTTTATATAACCAGCATGCCCGGATGAAACACAAATGATTTTATTGCTTGAAGACTTACCCAGGCTAGCTCCACCATTTCGTATAGGGGACCCAGCACATTAATGACAAGTACATATTCGTAATCATGGTGACGCAGGTACAAGAGAGAAAATAGACCAAGCAATATTTAAATAAACATTTTTTATTCCTAAGCACACACCAATCGATTAAATATTTCAATAACGCATATATGCAATCCAAAAAAATACACATATAATAATTATTTAACATTAAGTATCATTTATAATATTGACTGTCCTTCCTTTTAATACTCCATTTTCTCTTAATAATGTGAAGACTTTTAATTTACAACTTTTAGAATGTTTATACTTATCTAGGTTTTCTCAATGGGGAGATGACATTCATCTTTTTGGCAGTTAGCACAATTTCTTTCTATGTCTTGTGGTCCTTTCCATTTTTGATATTTCTCTTAGCTGGCCATTTGGTCATCATTGATGATTTTCTTTGTTTTTTTCTGTGCTTCTAAATTACAATAGGAGAAAGTATGCAGCAATCTTATACTATGTTTGGGGCATTGATCACAGGAAGAGAAACTGATGGTTCCATCCAAGAATGAAGTCCAGACAAACACTTCTGAAGTTCTTTACCAACACATGTCATTGCTTTCTGGCTTGTAACTTCTTAAATTTTTATACACAATAGAAAAAAAATTGCTATTGATGATTTCTCTGCTTGATCTTGATGAATGAAGAATGAATAGCTAAAGAAAGACCCTCTCCCAATTATCAAGCCACCGCTTTTATACCTGATTTTATTATAGTTCACCTTAATCAGATTTTTGGTTTTTAGCATTTTCATTACATTCAAATGATTTATTTAATCTTTCTCTTAGATTCATCTACTATCTTATCAGCCAGGAATCTTTCCAAAATTTAAGTGCATTCCTGCTGATGAGATAGTTTTCAAGGATTACCTTTATTAATTAATTTTATTGTTTAGTTCTATTTTATATTTTTTTAACATTTATTTTCATTTTAATTATAAAAAGAATAGAGTGGGCTCTAAATCTTTATCTAAACAGGATTCTCGTTTCCCTCCCTTATTATTAATAAAACAAATCTTAAAATATATGATGCAATATTTTAATTTATTCTTAAAATTCATTTGATATTTTACATTATATTTAATTTTTTAAATTATTGAAGTATATGTAACATATATATATGTGTGTGTTTTATAGCATATATTTTAAAGCATTACAATATACACCTGGGTCTCATTTTACGCGATAGATAGGTTCCTCAGAAAACACGCGCAAACGAAATCGTGCAAAAATAGACGTAACTTACCTTGAAAAAGGGGGGATACGGACTGTGATTTTTCAAAAATCGTGTAAAAGCAAAGCACCAACGTTAAATTACTTTAAAATTCGCGCAAAAAAAAAAATAAAATAAAATATGACTAATAAAAAATTTCAAATTTGAAAAAAATTGATACAAGACAAACTTTTTTTAACTATAATATTTAATTTTATTCAAAACAATATATTTTTATGCATAATTTACAGTAATTTATATTTTTTTATACACGTTTTAATTATTATCGCTATTTGCTGGTAAACAGATTCGTTTGCAAACTGATTAAAAAATTCAGATTCTTCACAAGATGGAATACAACTAGCGCCAACGTCACTCTCATGTGTTAATTAATGGTTTTCTGGTGACAACGTAATTAGTAATTAATCTAACAACTAAAAATTAAATTCTTATTTTTGTCTTTAATTTTCAATTTTAATTGTGCCCACTGCTATTACTCATCTTTTAAAAATAAACTTGCGGACACTAAATAATTAATAATTGATTACGTTCTTTTTTAAAAAGCAAAAACAGAATGTGATTTAAAATGCAAAATTAACACGCACAATGTTTGAACAAATTTACATTATAATCTTGTAAAATTTAATCTGTGTATACATAAAATGTGGAAATCATGATTTTAATTTCATTATTGCATAAAATATTACTATTATAAAGCACTGAAAATATTGAAATTACTAACATGAAAGTCGAATTCCAATAGTAATGTGCTATTACAGTACTTTCAATATAACATTAAGTGCGCAAAATTTATTATTTAAAGTAATAGCGTATTATCGGAGTTCAACTTCCGGTGAAACCTGAATCGCATAACTTCAAAATCGTGTTAAATAAGTCCATGTAAAAAGAGACCCAGGTGTATATTACTGAATAAAAACTAAACATTAATCTTGTGAATAGATAATCTATATTTGTAGAACACCATCGATTAGGTGTGTAAATATTTCTATACACGCAATCTTAAACAGTTCATATGACTGTATCCATTTTACAGAATTTCTCGCACACAAACACAGTTAAATAAATAAACTGCATCTTGTAATAGTGTGACTTTTGAATAATCTAAATAAATTAGCATATATTAAGAAATTCCAGCAGATTAACAATATGTAAATTTTCTAGAGTGAAATTTAGTGAAGGATAGCTTATTCATGTGTGTATGGTAGTAATTACATGTAATGGATTATGATACTAGTTCTGTCTTGACTGGCTGTATTTAACTCTAATGATGATGACTTAAATAATTGTGGATGTCTAATTCGGACTTCAGTCTCCAGTTGTACTTTTTTTAACTATATCAATCTGGATTCCCAGTGGTTCAAATCATTTCTTACCTAAAACTGGGGTAAGCATTTGCTACACAATGTAAAGAAGTTGTAATTTTACTTTAGACTTCAGCTTGACAAATACCATTACTTTTCCATGTATTTTTAATTTAATTGCAATTCACATCAGTGGCTATCACCTCTGCTTTTTCAACAATAATACCCTTTTTAGCCTTTTCTTTTATTTTTATCCAATCCTTTATGAGATAAAGGATAATCCCATGCCACCATCAATATTCATTATTTTTTTTTGCCCATGAATACATACATTCAGCAAAATGGGTTTATTATCCATGTTGTTTATTCCTTAGCTCCTATTTCTTGTGATTTGAAGTCGTGCATAAATCCCCATTACTATTCTAACATGATGTGTCTGGTTTTTCTACATGTATGACATCATTCATGTTTAAATTTACAGGTCTTCTTCAAATACACAATAGTAGCATATAAAGGCTTATGTATGACTTTTATAGCTCAGTTTCAATGTCTATTTTATTTACTGTCATTTTATTATTAACTCATGTCTGTTGTGTTGAAGCTCTGCAGCATTTTTTATAAGTAATTCATGGGTTGTACATTTATCAACTGCCTGCCTATATGACAGCACTAACCCAGGAGAATTTTCTATAGCTTATTGGTTAGTTCCCATAACAATCAAGGAGCATATCCAACTCAGTGTTAAAATTGCATCTGTTTGCTAACTCTTGCAGTGCTGCATCATAATCCTGATATTCCTCATTTGATGCTTGTGTAGTATTTATGAAACACAGGCATATATGTATTTCAATGATTGAAAGTGTGCAGTTAATTTCTCTTTTAGTTCCAGGTATGCTATTTCTTCTAGAAGTTTCAATTTGCAAATTTTCTTCACTACTTGGCAGCACAACCTTGCTATCAGCCATATCTGTGCTGCTACTTTTAGCTTGTCACCCTCCATCTTGTTTATCAGCATATTGTTCTCTGGGTGCTTCATGCACAGTATGTTGACATCAAATTCCTTTATAACATTATTTTGTAATGCCATTTCATTGGAACTTGCCTATTTCATTCACAAAATTGTCACAAATTTTTCAGTCATTAACTGCACCAATGTAATATATAATATTCGCAGGTTCTCATATTGCTTGTGAAAATCTGCTTTTGCTTACAGATTCTTCTGCCAACTGCAACAATCTGCTGCATACCCTGGGGTCACATCCATAATAAACAAACAACCCCATTCTAAACTTAATGAGAGTTTATTTACTCATAACAAATAATATTAATATCTATTTTCTTTATTATTTTATACAATGCTTTTCTACAATCCACTATAACAGTTCCAATTGCTCCAGCAATCAAGAAGATTGCTGGAGCAATAGAAACTATCAGTGAATTGTAGATTGCAAAAAAGTACTATATAAAGTCATAAAGAATGTAGATGATATTAATATTATATGGATTTGGCAATGCAATAATATATATATATTACTGAATGAAAACTAAACATTAAGCTTGTGAGAAGATACTCTATATTTATAAAACATCTTTGACAACATGTGTAAATATTTTATACATGCATGCTTAAACAATTCATATCTCTGTCCATTTTACAGTTTCTTGCACAGACACACAATTAAGTAGATAATCTATCATAATATTAGTGCAACTTGATAATCTAAATAAATAGCTTTTATTTAAAAAGTCCAGTGCCCTAAATATGTAAATTTTCTAGAGTGAAGCTTAATGAGAGATAACTTATTCATGCATCTGTGGTAGTAATTACAATAAATAAAATCTTTATTTACATTCATCTGGATGTACATGTATACATATATAAGCATGCACTGAATTTTATTATTACAAACATTTACCTTTATTTTACATTTCAATACATTATTATATCACCGGATTAATAAGCATCAGATTATAGTTGATTTAAATCTATTTGTGTAGTACTTTATTTCTACTTGTCTAATTATCTTCATTGTGATTGTAGTGTTCATGGTATTGGTATGCAGCAGGTTAGAACATTTTGCTTAATTGCAATTTTTCTTTCTACCTTATTCTTCTAATAAAAAAAATTTACTCTTAAAATAACCTTTGGAAGATTTGATATTTTATTGTTTATAAAGTCAAATTTATTAAATGGTTGAATTTTTAAAAATGTCTGGCTAAAAACCAATAGAGTAGGGAGGTATTGTTTGATCCTTTCGTGAAATACTGCTAGTATATCTGCCTAAATTTTATTCAGTGAGAGTAGCTGTTAATAATGATTATATGAAAAAATTAAGAAAAAAATCACTCTACCTATGAAAATAATAAATTAGCAGTATTTTAGGAAAGGATCAAGCAATACCCCTCTTACTCTTTTGGTTTCTAGCCAGTCATTTTCTTAAAATTCGGCCATGTAATAAGTTTGACTTTATAGCAAATAAGACATCCATCCCTGAAAGTTATTTTAGAAGTAAATGTTTTTTTTTATATTTTTAGATAATGAAATTCTTCTAGAATATCTGCACTTACATCAGCATTGCTATGACAATTTTAGAATGTCTTGCATGTGATGGGGTATTTTATCTCTATGTATAGAGTCACATATACACTGTTTAATGACAATTTAGAACTATCAGGTATTAGTAAAAATGAAATAAAAAGTCACGCACTGATAACCATATAGAGTTACCAGACATTAGTAAAAATAAAAACAAACAGTAAGCTTTTTCGATTATATATAGTTCAGAATAAAATAAAACCTATTATAGGTTATGAATGGTTTGCTAAACTAAATTTATTTAAATCAAAACAGAGTTATGAAAAATGAAACTGTTGAAATTGATCTGAAAGAGAAGGCTAAACCTGTTATTTGCAAAGCTCATAAGATACCATTTGCCCAGGAAGAGAGAGTTAAAGAAACTCAAGTGAACTAGTTCAGAGGAGGGTATTAACACCTACATAGGAATCTGACTGGGCCACACGTACAGTTGTAATTTCAAAGCCAAATGGGAATTAAGAATTTGTGGTGGTTATCAATTCACTATTAATAAAGCTTAAACAAAGGTGTGTATCCAGTATCAAATCCTAGGGAAATACTATATAATATATATATATTAGTACACAATTGTTAGTGTAATTAATATAATATATACCTATATATAAATTTACATTACACATTTAATTTGCTTGTATAATATATATACACTTACACACATATATATATATTATAACGGAATTAAAAATTAGAAGCAATTATAGATATAGCAATAGATAGATAACCATTTGTAACAGAAAATAAATATAGACGAAATGATTAATTATTATAATATGTTTATAATCTGCGCCTTTGTAACAGTATGAATAAATAAAGATGAATTGGCAAAAAGGTCGATAAAAGACTGTTACTTTATAACTGATTACAATCTATATATTGATGAATGACAAAATGATAGTTGCTATAATTCAATAACTAAATATAACATTATAGCCCGATTGCAACTATCCTAAACATTAATTCTGTCACATTAGTAATGAAATAAATAAATTATCTCATTTCTTAATACTTAAAATAACAACAATGAAAATTAAAACTATCATCATTAAAGATTTAATGATATTTAAATATTGGGGAAGTCATTTGAACAATAAAACATACTGGCCATTGTCATCAAATAAAATAATATTAAATATAGCAACTGAATAAAATTACCCACTGTGAGATCCCTGGAGTGCATTATGCTTATCTCCAATACTAGGTTCTTTTAACCAAGAATCCTTCTCATTCCTCTTTCCATGTATATACGACCATTCACTGGTGCTATTTATAACAACGTATAAAATTATCATATAAACTTAATATCATTAAGTTGGAAAGGGATGAAATCACTCTTCATTCAGTTTAGCTAAATACATGTGTTTTCCCACGAGCGCCACTAGATTGTTTTAAATCTTAGATAAATATCTGTTTAGAGTGTACTGAGTTCAAACTCATTCGGTACATTTTTATCACACATGACTTGGATGACTAATGAAAAAAAATGACACTCTTATATTTTACTCATGTCAATAAAATCATAAGATCCCCATATCACCAAAAATTTATATAGATCAAGACTCTTATAGACATTGCTAGCTCAAATTTACATATATTGATGAACAGACAAGTATAATCTTATTAATGGCTTCTAAACAAGCATCTTGAAGACCATTATTGATATTGATGGCCATTTAACTAGATTATTTATCACGATATAAAGGTAATAATGATGATGATAATAATAATGATGATGATGATATCATAATAATAATGATAATAATAGTGATGATGATACCAGCCATAGCTTTATACTGAACTCACAACAATAAATTTATCTTTATAAACTCATAAGCACATTTTACCCTTGTCGAAATGGGATTTAAATATTACATTCACTAGCATTTAGAAGTTTATGGTTATTTACTAAAATACTTTGATAGTTAAAACTAGGATTCAATAATACTAGTGATGATGAATAATCATCATGAATCTCTATGCATGATATTCAACTTTCTATAAATCCTTATTTACTAAATATATTAATTATGTTAAACATTAGATTTAATGATTATAATTTATTAATGATGATGGCGATCATAACTCATGTATAGTATTATTTGAAACAGTGTTTTAATCAATAATATATCCATCTTTGATGAGGATGATCAAAACTCATGGACATAACATAATTTCAGCTTTCTATGGTTGAACTATAATTATTAAAATTTGGTTATTATCAAGCATAATCCCTAAATACTTAAATGTAAATCAACATTCTAGTTACTTAACATTTTGCAAGCGCTTAATATTTGCAAGTGATTGCTCAATATTTACGAATGATGATTCTTAATATCTGTGAACGATGATGATCAATTAAAATGATAGAATTAATAGAAGAAAATACAACAATATTTTTAATAAGAACTCGGAAACCAATTAAGATATATAATTATATTTTATTAATACTATTACTCTTTCTTTCTTTAAAATCAAATTTACTAATTAGATAAATGGCTTATTATTACATTAATTCAATACAAACTAATAAACCCAAAATTTTATATAAGCACAACCAAATAAATTTAATATACAAGTTTGTCATTTTGGATAATTTTAAAATAAGCTGGCTTAAAATGACATTTAAAAAAAATATTTCATGGAATGCTTACTTAAGACTTTCCTAACTTATTATATCATAAAAATAAATTTCATATGTAACTTGTGTTTTATTTCACTTCCATTCATATGTAAGCCTTGCTTTTATAATTTACCATATTTAAACTAATTATGTATAACCTATTCTTTTGACGTGTTTGTATAAGCAGTTACACATGCACACATTCGGTAATGTTAACATATATGTCTAAAATGTATACCCCTATATTAGAGATTAATACATAAATTACATATATAAAAATATTCTTGCAACCTTTTAGCAAAATAAAATAAAATACATTATATTAATTTTAATATGCAACAAGATAAAAATAAAAAAAAACATTATAAATGCATATTTATAGGTTGCTCATTATCATAATAAATGAAGAACAATAAAAAAAAAACATTTCAATATTACAATATATAATATAAAAAAAATAATAAAAAAATAATGAAAATTTAAGTTTACAGATTTAAACTGTGTTTGTGTTATGTTATGTGATATTGAGAATAACTATCGATAAACAAGCCCTTAATGTTTCTGTATCAAAAAAAAAATAATGCTTTGACCAATAAATTAAGGTTTACTTTTAATAAGCAATAATAAAAGATCTGTTAAGGAAAGTTCATAGTTACCCGATTACTTTCACTTCTTATAAATGTCCTGAGTTTGAATTTTCAGACTGCTTGTCTTTGCTCCATTTAAAAAAAAAAGTTCTTGCAGATACTTTCAAGATAAATATGAATTAATTGACTTGCTTATTTCTTCAAATTTAAAATTATTTATTGCTGATACTTTTGATAATGCTGAATTCGTTGACTGGCTTGCTTCTACCATTTCAAAAAGAGTTATTTCAAATACTTTTAGATAAGTATGAACTGGTGGATTTTCTTGTCTCCCATTTTAAAAAAAAACATTGTAGACACTTTAGCTGACTGAGGAAAACTTTAACAAAAAATTTGATTCATAGCTTCATCAAATTTGGCTATATATATGGCTTTTATTCATCTTTCCTATCTTCTTGGCTCTTGTCAAAGATAATAATGAGATGACATTTTTGGCTGGTTTTAAATTTGTCCATTCTTTTGGTTACTATGGACCAGTATATAGGTCCACAGTAGACCAGTGATTTAACCCATTCTGTATTAATCAGGAGCAGAAACAATGGTTTTGGCAATGCAAATTCATTGTATTATACACAGCAAAATATATTAATATCATTTCATAGAGTTGTTAATAACTTCTTCCAAGAAATTCAATTTTGTTCCATTTTTTTCTTTATCTTAATCTTGCTGGGAATTGCTTATATATATGCCCATCTTCGTCTATACTGACTTTAAAACAAGAGTCATTTTTTTTCTTCTTCATCAATTTTTAAAGAGTAAAAAAAAAAATCGCTCTCACTCTTTAAAATTAAAAATGAAAACTGTCCATTTCCTTTTAGTTTTCACGAACTCAATCACTAAATCTCTGTCTCATAATAATGAATAAACTGATCATTATATCTCTTCCTAACAACATTAAAAAAAAACTGACCGTAGTAATATTAATGATTGACTTTCTTTTTAAAACTACATATTGTTAGATCACTCTCCTACAAACAAAAATTGAACTGCCCACTAAAAATTGAAAAAAACTGACTGCTACATCTTTCCTTCAACAACTTTAAAAAAAAAAAAACTGAGCGTCTAAATATTGTTTCCTTCATTTATATTGCGAATCTTAATCAAAGAAAAGAACCACCTGGAAATCTTATCTTGAAATAAAAATCAAAGCTTCACAAGTTTGATGGTCTGTCACAATTAATAAAAAAAAACTTAGGATCAATTGTTACTTTTATTACATCCAAGCATCACTTCCTTATCTAGATATCTCCAATCCAGATAATACAAAAAAAACAACAAAGCTTGCAATCTTAGCCATTAAAAGATTTGTGTAAAAATGTTTGATGTTTAAACATTTATACTCACACGTGTACATTTTCACATCCTAATCTACTAATCTTGATCGCTTTATTTTACACTTTCTTACTGATCTGCTTTATTTTAACAAAAAAAATAATGTTAAACAATTTAACACCTTATTTAATAAGAAAATATAATAAATCAATATTAAATATTATTTATCATTACATTCTCTTTACAACTGCTTATTTATTACCTATTTATAAATCATATAACAAATACACATATAAATCTATATATACAAAAGAAAAAAAATTTTTTTTTACATAAATAATATATCTGTGTGTTTGAAATGAGTCATATACATACAATATATATATATAATACATAGCAATAACAAATGGCACTGAGTACAACTAAAAGTAACTTACTAGTTCACTAATAAATATATGACTTTATTTAAAATCACTGAAAGTTTCAGAATGTGATCTAGGATTAATCTGTTTATGTAAGATTAGGAAATTGCATTTTGAAATAATGGAGTGAAAAACCTGAAAATGATCACAGGTTATTTTTTTCTCAAAAATTGATGAAAATGAATTGAATAAGATAATTTAATTTAGGAACATTTTTCTCAGTTACAAACCACACATTTCTTTTTAACTGATTATTGATCTGCAAGATTTGGCTAACATATAATGAAAGTTCATTATTATTGTTCCAAGAAAGAAGGTTTTTGTAACATTCATTACCACAACTGTTTATTAATAATGGATCTTCTACATAATTCATTATTACTTTTATCTAGATTCTTTAAAAAAAAATCTGCATTATTCAAATTAAATGTAAAGGATATAAAAATATTCACAAAATACAAGTTCATTCTCCTTAGTTTAATGTTATATACAATGACATACATAATTATCTTCTTTCCTTTATATAAATATTCTCTTTCCCTTGAACTTACTTAGGATAATAAAATAAATATTTTGTACTAAAGGTTATAATTGTAAGATTATCAATAGTTCTTTCAAAATATTTACACCTAGAACACCAAACAATTATTCCTTCTTATGCTTACACAAAATATTAAAGTAGTAGCAACTTTCTCCAAACAATAGTGCCACCTAGTGCAAGCTGTAGTAAGCAATAAATGTCAGAAGGTTCATGCATTTAAATGTTATCTAGTTTCTACTAGTATTGAGTATTGGATGAGTAGACACTAGATAGGGATTTAAATACATCTAAAGCTTATTATAGCTTGCATTAGGTGGCACTATTGTTTGGAAAAAGTTGCTACTATTTAGGACAGTAGTAGAATGATGTCTGCAGATCAAGATCCATGAATCATACCTCGTTCCATCACTTCGGATGCTTCTTTCAAACTCCCAAGCAATAAACTATTCAATTATTTTTTTTATTCTCCATAGTCAGATCTTTTTGGATTTACTTTTTTTGGGAAAAAAATTGGGGTTTTTTTTTTGCATAAAATAAACAAAATCTATTTAAAATTTACCTGCATCAAATTAATTTTATACACAAAATTTTAATTATTATTTTTATAAAACAATATTTTATATATATATATTTTCAAACATTAAAGTAAATTGATTAAAACATATGGAAGGTATGCACTAAAGATTGTCTACAAATGTATTCTAAAACCTCACCTTTATTGTAAAGTGTAAGAACAAAACAGGTTTCTACATTATTATTTAAAGCAACAATAAAAAACAACAAAAGGCAGATATGTAATTTTTGTATAAATTATAAAAACTCTTAAAAATTATAAATCTCCTAACAGTCATTTATAACAAATCAATGATTAGAATAAAAAATAATCATCTTTTAATTAAAACGGTTTTGAATTATTTTCTGAAAATTATTTAATCGAACAATGTTGTAAATAATAATAATAACTTTTTTTAACCACATCCATATATATGTATATGAAATTAATCTTTACAATTTTTTATTAATTTGATTACATATCATCATCATCATCAACAACAACCATTATCAATCCACTGCAGGATGAAGGTCTCTCCAAGTTTAATCCATCTTCTCCGATCTTTAGCTTCTCTTCTCCACAACACCCCTGCACATTTTCTTATTTCATCCATCCATCTCACATGTGGTCTCTTTCTGGGTCTTTTACAATCTCTTAGAATCCAGTTTAAAATTTCAATTGTCCATCTATTATCATCTCTTCTAGCAATATGTCCAGCCCAACTCCATTTCAATCTTTTAATTTTTTCAATAAGGTCAGTAACACCTGTTTGTTGTCTTACCCATACATTGCGTTTTCGATCTCTTCTTGTTACTCCCAACATACACCTCTCCATACTTCTTTGAGTGGTCTGAAGTCTCTGTATTGCTCTTCTATTAAGTGTCCAAGTCTCAGATCCATAAGTAAGAACTGGTAAAACACATTTGTTAAAAACCATCCTTTTCAAACACATAGGCATATTTCCTTTTAGTATCAAGTTATTTCTACCAAAAGCACTCCAACCAAGTTTAATTCTATGATTAATTTCCTCCATTATTTTTCCATCTGTATTAATAATCTGACCAAGGTATTTGTAACTGTTAACTTCTTCTAATTCTTCATAATCAATCTTTATTTTCATATTTTGAGCAAATCGATTAAACATTACTTTAGTCTTTTTAACATTTATCTTTAGTCCTACTTTTCTACTTTCATCTATTAACTCCTGCAACATTTCCTGCAGCTCTGAAGCATTATTTGCAAAAACAACTACATCATCTGCAAAATCTAAATGACTTAAATACTCTCCATTTACTTTCACTCCTTTAGTTTCCCATTTTAATCCACAAAATACTTCTTGCAGCACTGCTGTAAAGAGTTTTGGAGATAGGGAGTCACCTTGTCTTACACCTTTCTCAATGTTGATTTTTCCAGTATCATTAGGTAATCTAATTGTTGCTGTTGCATTTTTATAAATATTCTTTAAAATATGACAATATCCTGGATCTATACCTTGATGATCCAATGCTTTAATCACTGAAGAAATGTGTATAGAATCAAATGCATTTTCATAATCTATAAATTCAAAACATAAAGACAACACATATTCATTTGTTCTTTCTATGACTTCTCTCAATACCTGGATATGATCTATTGTACTAAAACCACTTTTAAATCCAGCTTGTTCTCTTGGTTGGTGGAAATCCAAAGTTCTCTGTAGACGAGTTGTAATTATCTTGGTAAAAATTTTATATAAAACTGATAAAAGGCTGATAGATCTGTAATTTCTAATATCTTCTTTATCACCTTTTTTAAATATTAATATTATTACTGCATTCTTCCAATCTTCCGGTACATCTTTATCATTTAGACATTTGGTATATAACTTTGCTAAAATTGTTTCTATTTCTTCACCTGCTTCTTTTAATATATCAATTATAATTCCATCATTTCCTGGAGCCTTTCCTTTCTTCATACACTTAATTGCATGTCTCACGTCTTCATTTAAGATTCTGGGTAATTCGGAAGATGTAATAGATATAGGAGGTACTTGTTCTTTATTACTATATAATTCTTGATAAAAATCTTTTACCAATTTCATGATGTCATCTCTCTTTTTAGTAATAATTCCATCTTTTTTTCTTATTGCAGATATAAATTTCCTACCAATACCAAAATGTTGTTTAACATTTTTGAGACTTTTATTTTCTTCTACAGCTTTCCTTGCTATTTCACAGTTATACTTTCTTATATCATTTTCAACTCTTTTCCGTACCATTTTACAAAATTCGAGATATTCAATTCTTTTTAATACATCATTTTTGTATATCTTCATATTCCTTCTTTTCTTCATAAATTCTCTAGTCTCAGTAGAAATTTTATTAGTCAATTGCTGCTTTTTTCTACCAGCTATGTTTGTTGCAGTTTTTAAAAGTGTATCAGTTATTTTCATATTAATTTCATTCAAATCTGTATCATGTTTAAAATCTCCTAACCCTTGAAACCTATTTGTAAGTTCTAATTTAAATTCATTAGAATGTTTCTGAAGATTAGGAATATCAACTGTAAATATTGTTTTTCTTAATAATTTTTGTCTCTCTAGTTTTACATTAACACGTAACTTACATCTTACTAATCGATGATCACTTCCTGTGTTAAATTTATTAAGAACATTACAATCTTGAAATATGTATTTTCTGTTAGTCAAAATATAATCCAATTCTGCTGTACCTTCATTTGGATGCTTCCATGTCCATTTCCTTTTAACATTTTTCTCAAAAAATGAATTCATAATATAAAGTTTTTCTTTTTCTGCAAACTCCACAAATCTATGTCCTCTCTCATTTCTATTACCATAACCAAAATTACCTACAGCAATTTCATCTTTCATTTGTCTACCAATTCTAGCATTAAAGTCTCCCATAACAATTTTAAAATGTTGTTTACTCTGATCAAAAGCCTTTTGTACATCCATATAAAAATCTTCTACTACTTCATCACTATGAGAACTTGTTGGGGCATAAACCTGAATTATCTGCATTTGGTATCTGCTATTAAGTTGTATAACTAATCTTGCCACTCTGTCCGATACACCATCAATCTCCACAATATTGTTCTTACCACTTTTTATTTATAATGAATCCTACTCCACTTGTATTTCCAATATGTGTGCCTTTATAATAGAGTATATGTCCACTTTTTAAATCAATTGTTTCTTCTCCTTTTCTTCTAACTTCACAAAGTCCAATAATATCCCATTTAATATAAGACAGTTCTTCTTCTAATTCTTGCAATCTTCCTTCACTTGAAAGTGATCTGCAGTTGTAAGTACCTAAATAAAAAGTCATCATCAAATGGCAGCCTGGGTCCACAATCAGGGGATTCTTAGCACCCTCCACCTTCGGCCACCAACTGCTGCCTTGGTTGGTGACTTTACAGCCTCCTGGGAATAAGGGCCATGCTTTATTTTTGTCTGTCATAATTGTATATATGTATTGGAAAAATATTTATCATTTACACAAACATTCATTCTGCCTTATCAGGCACTGAGAAGAAAGACCATGGTGTTTCTTGATCTTAAACTCAGAGGTAAAAAGCCAATAAACTCACCACGCTGGCTAATGCGTGTTGGTGAGCAGCCCATCCATGTTCGTATACTATATAAATAATCACATATAGTAATAACAGCTACAATGACAAGAACGTATGGAGTGGACATTAGGAATTTTATATATATATATGATCACTAGATGGAGCTTTACTAATAGCTCCTAACAAGCTTGTTTACATAAATGCCGAGAGAGATATAATTCAATATCTCTTTTGTTGTCTATCACCTCCAGACCAGGGTTTCGTAGCTCCTAACAAGCTTGTTTAAATAAATGCTGAGAGAGATAGAATCTCAAAACCATGGTCTGGAGGTGGTAGACAACAAAAGAGATATTGAATTCTATCTCTCGGCATTTATGTAAACAAGCTTGTTAGGAGCTATTGGTAAAGCTCCATCTAGTGATCATAAAATGCAAGCTAAGAGCAAGTTACAAAATGTATAACTTGTTTTGTTTATCATATATATATATATATATATTATGCATGGTTGTATTCTTACTAGAATTTTTGGGAACTTGTTTTTAAAGAGTCCTTTTAATATTTATAACATTAACCAAAATATTTTATTTTGAATATATATAAAACAAAAGGGTTCCTATGACCCAGAGATTTATATGGATTGCTTTGTTTTGCTTCATGTTAGCTCTGTCCTTCACACACACATGAATATGCAAGAGGTCTCTGAAATCATAATCCTGGACACGTGTTTATTTTTGACTTTTCAGTAGTCAAGCAGATGAATTGTTGGAAAGGTATATTGTGTAATATTATTTAAACATTATATCCATTGATGGTGATTATAACTTGGAAGCTGCTAATATATATATATATATATTAATTCTAATATTTTCACGGATGAAAGATGTCGTATTATTATTACTATTTGCGGGATATTCCGTGTAGTGAAAAAGCTAAATGATGACGTTTCATTACAATATCAAGTACCTTCCTCAGAGCATCCTCTTTCTCAAATCATAAGAATGCGTGTGAGATTTAAAATCATTTTTATCGTTTTCTTTCTTTTCATATTTAAATTCTATTGGTTGAGAAGTTTTAAAATTTATTTTCTCTTCCAATAGCTTCTTCCAAATGTTTTTAATATATATATATATATTAAAATAAACATAAACACAAAGTAAAATAATCTTTAAATAGTTTACTGCAAAAGCAAAATCCCCTTCAACACCTCACAAAGAAATAGGGAAGGATATGTCATTACTCATTATGATTATCAATTACAGAATGTTGAGAATATAAGTGATTTTTCATTCTCATTTTACTTCTAGCTAAGAATACATAAATACCTATTTTCTGATGAATATTAAACAGGATTTGAAGTAGTTAAGAATCTGCTACCTGATAAAAAAATATTAAGTCAAATTAGAATTAAAAAAAAAAGTTTTATTTGACTCACATTTAAATACATATTCATAGATATAACAAGCAAGTACACAATGATATTCCTACACACACATATATATATATATATAGAATTAAATATTTCCATGGATTGTTATTATAATAAAGAATAGAAATGGGATTACATCCATGTAAACAGATATTTTTTAGCTTTTGATGTTGCTAAGAAACTATCAATTACACACTAATTGGCAATTCTTGAAGCTAAACAAGTTTTCTCATTAACCTATAATAGCTCTTTTATTGGAGTGTTTTGTTGAAGTAAAAAAAAGCTATATGTTGTAGTAACAGTTAACAGGAGAAATTAAAAGTCTTCCAGAAATCCTAAAGAAATTCTTGATGAGTGCTTCTGAGTTCTGAATGTGAGAAATTTTATGCTTATATCATAGTTAGCAATGTGACTGTGTTATGCAATGATAATTTCATCCCTTTTTGCAAAAAAAAAAAATTGACTTTGTTTTCATCTCTACAATGAGATATATTAATGCAAACTATAGATCCTTTTATTAAATGATAATTACAGTTCATACAAATATCAATAATATAAAGGAACATATTTTTAACATTTCTAGTCTTTATGGATTTAGGATGAGTAAATTAGACATTTTTAAAATTTGATATTATTTCTTAAATGTATTGACTCACTTATATAATAATACTAAATCAAATTATTTACTGCTTAATAGGTAATAAGCAATTTGAATGCTGGAAATTTCAGAGCTGGAAACAATCCACAGACCCTGAGTCTGATATTCCACCAAATTACACATAGTCTTTAGAAATATTAATGTAAATCAACGTAGTGTTCCATATGATTGAACTATGCTGAGTTTTCCTGTGTAAAAGTTATTGTCTAAGTTCTTGTCAGCAAATATTCTCTTCTGCTAATAAAAAGAATTCTGGAATAATTTATTCTATTTTTTTTTGTAATAATAAATAATTGTTTCTTTTTCTTTTTGATGTTACAACTTTAATTATAAATACTTTTCATTTTAATGAATATAATTTTATTGTCATATAATTTTCATTTTTTTTAATTATTAAATTAACCTTAATATAATTTTATGTTCATCTATATATATTGAAATTATATTCTATAAGAAAATATATTATGTGTGTATATTACAATATAGGTACCAATTTAGAGTGCACTCACAGCATTTTGAAATCTAAAGACCATTCAAAACTACCACTGACACATCCAAGTACTATATGACATCAATGAATGTACAGTATTTAAAGTTTTTTATTAATAGTATTGTTTAAACATGTTGTGCATCTTTTGTTTAAATAAAATTAATTTTATAAAACTATAATTTAAAATTCAACTTATTTATAATTATATAAATATTCTATTTTATTAAAATCAATTTTTGTTATATGTAAAATATTAATTTGTAGAGAACTGATATTTATTATTATGAAATATTTTAATTATAAACTATAAAGTAATCTATTGTTCTGTTGGAGCATTGCCATAAATAACTTTCTTGAGGTTCACTAAAGTTCAGGGTACGACTTAGATCAGCTGACATGTTTAAAAGAAAAAGAATGTATTCCACAATGAATTTCTGATTTCATTGTTTCATCCCAAAGAATGGATATGAGTTTGAATGGATAAATATAATCTGTTTAAACTCTTAATCAAATGTTAATAGGAATACTTTCAAAATTATCATTTGTAATTGTAAACTATCATCTTTCTCTTCAACTTATTACAGGCCTAAAAAATAAAGTACCATCAAGATGGTCTGCTATTGTTTGTGGCCTCTGACTGGATTTTTTAATAAATCACTGAAAGAAGACAAGACTTGGATTTGGTAAATAAATAAAAATCAAAGCAATTTATAAATCTATTTTTTATTGAATTTTTTAAAGATAAACTGTTTCTGATGTAGACACTTCCATACAATTATTACTTATTCATGATATCCTTATTGTATGCTCTTAAAAAATATTTAAATTTAAAGTTGTAATAATTAAATTTGTAAAGCCATACTTGTTACGTAAAGTAATATATATAAAGGCTATAACCTTAAGACTATGCACCTGAAAAAATGACAGTAGGGACCTCTACAAATCTTTAACACAAGATTTATTTAAAAGACAATATTTAAATTTATAATTTGTTGATAGGTATATATTTTTTAATTAACATTTTAAAGTGTTTTATTTCTGTAAATTCAAAATATAATACAAATGCTGATTTACTTTTATTATCCTATTAAACATAAAATATTTTGACTGTCATTTTATAGCGCAAACAATTTATTAATATAAAATTTGAGTTGGATAAATATGCATGTAATTTCAAGTATGTGTATTCAACCATTATTTATAAAGTTGAGATGCATAATGATCTTTAATTACTAGTAATGATTTGTTTATATTTGAAGACTGATTGATGCAGCATGCATTGACTAGTTTTTAAATATTGAGTCATTGGAAGTAATTAGTTTATGGTGCATTAATGGTGTCAGATGCAACCTATCCACTGATTTGCTTTCTTAAATAATTTAATGAGGGCATGGGTAATTTCTTTAAATATTAAGTATGGCATATTATAGTAATAAATAAAAAAATATTCTAATGCATATTGCTAACTAAAAATTAAATACAAAATATTCAAATCACCCTCCCGAACATTGATATTTCAGTAACGTCCTCTATGAATAAACATAAAGTCTGAATTTCAAACAGACAACTAACAACTTAAGATTGTTACTAATTTCATTTCATGCCTTTTGTTTGAATTGATCTGAATTTCAATATATAACATCATATGATTCAAGAAGATATCTTCTTAAAAGAATATCTTTTTGAATCGCTATTTGAAATTTAGACTTTATATTTATTCAAAGAGGGTGTTGCTGAAATATCATAACATTTAATATAGTGATTTGAATATAATAATAACTATATTTAGACTATAGAGTGTTTGCTATTAACTGAAAAGAGATCCTTTGGTTCCTCTTTGAGATCTTAAAAAGTTCTCAGCAGGATAAATTCCTTATGCCCATTCATTGCAATTTCTACATGATTATTCATATGGTAAATGAACATAGAAGGCTGCTTATCAGCATAGTGAGTTTATTAATATAAGTTTATGACTAAGAAACACTATGGTATTTTTTCAGGTGTCTTATAGTTCTTAACTAAAACAGCAGATGAGTTTTCTTGAAAGCAGGATAAATTTTGTGTGTGATATTCTTTTTGTTTGTTTACAATTATCATGACAGACAAAATAAACTTATAACCCTCATTCCTAAGAGGCTGTAGTCATCAGTCAAGGCAGATGGTGATTAATGGCAAACAGTTTTAAGACTATTATGATTGTGAATCCAGGTATCATTTGATGATGACCTCTTATTTAGCTTCCTACAAATGTAAATTACTTTTCAATGTTAAATGGGACATTGTTAAGCTTAGTGAAGTTAAAAGAAAAGGTGATGAGGCAATTGATTTTCTTAAAAGTAAATATATTCTTTACTATAAAGGCATAAACATTAAAAAAAAAGAAATGGAGTGGGATTATTATAAAGAGGAAATATAACATTGTGGAGATTTATCATAGAAGATAAGAAATGTAGATAATTCAGGTTTATGCCCCCAACAACTTCTTATTATAATGAAATTGAGAATTTTTACATACATATAAAAAATGTTTCTGATTTCACCAAACTTTCCAAAATTTTCTAGAATAGAAAAATGATTGGAAAATGCAATATTTTATTATGTAAAAAGAGAGAATAAAGACCTGTAGAATTTGCAGAGAAACTCTATGACATGAATTCTTTCTCCATATGAAGTACAAAAGAATTGGATTATCTTTTGATTGAGAAAATATTAATTTCAAGTGTATTACATTTAAAAGAGATTTAGCACAGGAGATGGTAATTGACTAATGAAATATAATATACATATTAATACAAACATGTAGAGATGAAAACTATTAAGAAAGACAGTGATAACAGAAGATATTTTTAATCTTCAGAAACTCTCCAATGAATTTAAATTAGATCTTTCTAATTGTTTTAAAATATTAGCACACTCTAAAGATGGTTCAATTTGAATAAAATCTTAAGATAACTAAATCTATTAAGAACTGCTATATGGATAGTTTCATACAAACAGAAATTTACCAGTGAATTTTCAACTGATCAACACAATATGGGAAGAAAAGAAGGCATATGAAAATATTTAACTATATGGCAAGAAAATTCATAGAGGAATATGGACTATAGGGCATACACAAAAATATAATAAAAACAAAAAAAGTATATGTATTGGAAGAACACAGTAGGTTATAATATAAAATGGATAATAAATTAGAAAATGTAAGGAATATAAATATTGATCAAGAAGATCATACAGAGAAGCTAGAAGCAACAAATATATACTAGATAAAAGAGCTATATCAAGAATAAATTGGATATTGTAGGATCAATAATATATCAAAAATCAATAAACTTCAAATATATGACAATATTAAAAAGTAATCATTACATATAGAAGTATGATATGATGATTCAAGAAAAAAATGTAAATGGAATTAATGGCTATGAAAATGGATTATTAGAGAATATCTGCAAGATGGTCAAGAGTATACAATTAAAAAACTAATGAAATAATGAATATCGAATACACTATAATAAATGATATCAAAACAAGACAATTGGAATAATGGATATATAAAGAAGATGTTTCAAGATAGATTACTAAAATAAATATTAAATTGGACATCATTAGAAAAAGATAATATCTATAACTGAGTTAGAAAGAAGGAATTGAGAAATTAGAGACATAAAATTTTCAGGTGATTTATATATGGATAAAAGAGCACATCAACTGTGAATCGGAAGTTGCCATAGATCATTATAAATTAGAAAAAGATCAATAAGAAGAATTGAAAAAGAGTTATTGATAATATATAAAACAAAGAAGTAATTCAATTGACTACCTTTAATGATATATTCTTTCTAAATCAAATCAATTTGAACAGAGATAAATATAAATTGGCAAAAGAAGTTATAGAAAAAAATACAAATCTCAAATGTATAAAGAAATATCTCGGAATTTGAATGGAAATTGTTATAGCAATGAGAATAAAAGATGGCATAGTTAGTAAAAAAGATTACACCATAAAATGTTTAGGAGAATTTTACAAAGAATTATAATAAAAAACAAGAAAACAAAATAACACTTACAATTAAAAGAAGGATATCATGAAATGTACAGAAGAATTTTACAAACATTATAATAAAGAATACTAGAATAATTCTTACAATAATAACATATGCGAATGAAATATCCAATTAAATTTAAAACAAAGCTCTAATAAATTATATTAATGATGTTTTAGATTAGAAGGTGAAAAAGTAATGAAATCGATGACAAAACCATATATGATTGAAAGAATGCAGCATCATATCAGTTTTTATCAAATCTAAACAAGATCCTTAAACTTATCTACAGTGAATTTTGGATTCAAATCAACTATACTACATGTGCATTTAGGCATTATATTATAAGTAAAATTTACTAATAATTTCAGTGCAATCATAATCAGACAGTGCATGAATAAATTACCTTAATTATTATTTAACATTTTAAAAAAATTACATACATCACACACACATTTGAATGTCATTAATATTAATATATTAAACAGGCAAAACTCTCCATAGTAGTGCCACCCTGTGCCAACTAGAGTAATCAATGAATGCCAGAAGGCTTGTGCATAAAATCCTTATCTAATGCCTACTCATCCAACAATTATGTTCTAGTATAAGAGATGGTGATCATGTGATGTTTAATATTAATATATGTCAATGAGGATAGATTTATGCAGGATGACTAGCATAAAAAATCTTGCAAAGTCTATAATGGGTATATTTATGACCATCAGCCAATAAGTTCATTTCATACTACCCTTGGTCTATAGTTTTGAGTGACAGTAAGTAAAGTATAGAAGTGACATAAGTAGAAATTATGTATACTGTTCATGTATAAGAAATCCAATAAATGTTAGCACTAATAAACAAGGACTAGTTAAATTTGTGTTGCATGTGAAGAAATAAATCACCAAACCAGAAGTTTATTATGAACTTTAGAGATTACAAAATAATTTCTAAGAACTATTAATTTTATTTATAGATGTTTTCTTTTGGCAGGTGAATACATGTGTTTGTTAAGTTTAATACGAGTGTTTTATTTAAGAAAACTTATTGATGCTACCCAACTGGCATTGTTAAAAATATCTCAGGAGTATAACAGAATGGCACAGATAGACAGTGGTAAAATCTGGGTAAGTAGATTGGCACACATCAACAGTGGAAAAAATCTGTGCCAACAAAGATAATTGCAAAGATTGACAGTTGAGTTCTTTATAATAAATAGCATAATAGCTTGATTAAGGAGTGGATCATTTATTTGATATTAATAAAACTCCTCACAATCAAGAAATGTGGCACTACTAAATAATATTCGTGAACTTGATATTAATAATGTGCCAGGATAGTAAATTTATGTTGAACATGTCAAAAGATATATGTTTTATTAATAAAATTTGATGATGAAATAGTTAAAATTATGATGCTTATATGGTTCTCAGGAAAAAAATCTTGCAAGTGGCAAACCAGATCCCCCCAAAAAGTACCATATCAGGAGTTCAAGATATTAATTGTTTATTTTAAACCAGTGATGTCTAAATTAATGGCATATCTTAGATTTAGAAATAGATGTCAGTTACCTCAAGAAAAATATCAAGACTATATGGCATTAAGGATATTGTCCAAAGAATGTAATTTTAATGATGAGCAGAATGGTTCAATTATTATGAAAAATGGCAGATAATAAACTCAGGAAAGTCCTGTGAGTAACCCAGACCTAAATTATAAGCGTGTGATTGAAAAATATATAACACAGGAAATTGTACTGGGAAAATGTTGTGGACTTTCAAACTATCACACAATTGAATCTGTAGCTAAAAACAAAACAGTAATTGATAGATCCAGGATATTTTAATATGTTAATGCTGTGACAAGAAAGGGCATGTAAAGAAAAATTGTAAATATAAAAGGGGAAGATGTTAAGTTTGCAAATTAATTGGACACTTATGTGTGTCAGAATAAAGCCAAAAATATTAAAAACAAGTTAACATCAGATTGTAAATCAGGTGAAATGTAAAAAGTAAAATAATGTGAAGAAAATAAATGATATAGTTAATGATCATATCTTGCTATCTGTGAACAGAAAATTAATATGGAAGTAGATAATGGGATTAGTTTTATGTCACAGTATGATTGGGAAAAATTGCAAAGTATAAAAGAAAATTGATGCTTGAGAAAACTGACATATTAGCTACAGATGTAAATGGTGATAAAACAGGAATATGCGACAAAGTTAAAGTACCGGTTAAAATTAATTCCCAAAGTTAAAATTGTACAGTTTTATATAATTAAAAGAGATTTTAGTCCTATATTTGTTAGAAATTAGTTTAGGCCATTGGGAATTCATATTAACACCTTTAAAAATTGCAGCTGGAACTAGAGTCCATAATATATATCCACAAGTTGTTCAAATCAAGATCTGCAGAATTAATAAGAAAGTGAACTTGTGAAGCCCAGTCAATTATGCATATACATTGTAAAATCCCATTTGTTTTAAAGTCCAAGATGGAAATAACTATTAACGATTTGATGGATAAAGGTGTTTTAACATTAGTGGATGAATTGTCATAAAACATGCCAGTTGTAGTTATAATGAAGCCAGATAGGACCATTTATCTATGTGAAGACTACCCATAACACCAAACATATATTAATAAAGTAGCTTATCCTAATCCAAGTGTGTCTGACAGATTAGCATTGCTACAGACAACCTCCTATTTTTCAAAAATCAATTTAGGTCCCTACTATCACATTTTATATACATGTGCTTGAGGCTAGAGCCTTGATGAATTTATCTGTTATTTACCAAATTCTCATAATGAATAAAATAACAGAATTGTTAACTATTAATATTCACCTGAGGGTATTCAAATGCAATAAGCTACCATATGGAATAACCATTGCATCAAATGTATGTGAGACCAAGATGGATAATTTGTTTCAAAAATGGCAGGAGGTATCCCTTATGTGGATAATATTTTAATTAGTGTGGAAACAGAGCATGAGTAGGCAATACATGTATTTGAATTTTGTTCTAAACTAGCAAAAATTGGTGCAAAAATAAACATTTCCAAATGCATTTGGGCTACCTTTGAAATAAAAGTTTCTGTGACATGTTATTAATCAAAAAGATAAATATCCAAATTCAGGAAAAATCAAAGTAATAAAAAATGCTGCAACAAAGAATGTGAAGGATTTACAGGTATTTTTAGACCTGTTTAATTTTTTCTAAAGTTTTCTGAAAGTTGCATGTCTTTATACCAAATGCTTAAGAGGGGATAGTTGTGGAGATGAAATGAAGTGTATAATAAAGCCTCTTAAAACAACAAAAGACAATCAATTCCAGTCAACTCCTTGTACTCTACTGCAAAGAACTATCAATTGATAGTGATGCTTCACAATATGGAGTAGGGGCAGTCATTTCACACACATTGCTATGGAGAATTCTGATATCATATACATCAAGAATACTCACTTGCTGAAAAAATTGCCATTAACTTGACAAGAAAGCTTGGTCATAATCTTTGCTATTAAAAAGTTCCAACAGTATATGTATGACTGTGAATTTAAAATTTACATGGACCCTCACCCATTGCTAGGATTTTTTGGAAACTGTAAGAAAACTTCTGATTATGTAAACCAGTGTATCATTTGTGGGATTAATTTTTAAGCTGCTGATGACTATAAACTCTATTCATTAAACCATATAAAGACATTAGTCATGCAGATGTTTTATCGCATTTATCAGATACACAAAAGTTTGAATGTAAGTTTTCTGAGATAAATTATATAGATTCTATGAAATCTAAAGTACTGAATAGTTCAATAATTGCCAAATGTACTAAAAAATCCCAGATACAAGAGACTAGAGAAATAGATAAAGTGTGGATGGCCAAAAAGTTGACCTAATTATGTAGTAAGACCGATTTACAATGCTCATAAAAGTTTGTCAACATCAAATGGTGGTATACTTATGACCAATCACATACTTATACCTACAGAAGGCTGAAAGCAGAATGTTTGAATTACTTTATAATGAATACCCAGGGCTAGTCAGGATGAAAGCATTAGCAAGGTCATATGTGTGGTGGCATAATATGAGCAAAGAAATTGAGCAAACAGTGAACATTGCACAAAATGCCAATCTACCATAAACCTGCCTCCAAAAAGGTTGGAACCCTAGCCAAAGTTCTATGCAACTCTGGAAGACAATACAACATTGACCATGTCAGTACCATAAATGGATACATCGTTTTGATTGTCATAGACTTGTGTTCCAATTGGAAGGAATCTCAACTAGTAAAAAATACCAGTACAGAGTGTACTGTAAGAGTATTAAAGGACATTTTTGCAAATCATGAATACCCTGAAACTATTGCGACTGATAATTGTACTTTGTTTGACAAAAGGGTGTCATTTTAATACTGCTGTAACATTCTGAATCAAATGGTCTAACCAAAATGGCAGCACAACAGTTCAAATTGATGTTAAACAAAACTACTTATAAGGATATCAATGTAGCATTAATGGATACTATGTTTTTTTCAACATTTCACACCTTGTACATCAACAAAGACCACAGCAGAGATGTTAATGTGGCCAAATTTTCACACGTTTCAGTGTTATTACCAAGTAATAATGTAATTGGAGAAACTCTTATAGTCTGTAAAAACTTTAAAGTCAAAAAATTATTATGGATACAGGATATATATTTTTTTTAAAAATATTTCTATGAGTATTATTAAAAATGTTGTCTAGACAAGTAAAGTTAATTCAATTGGGAAATGAAAAGTAATTGAAGAGGTGCACTAAGCCAGATTTAAAGATGGTAAAAAGTTATAAAAAGAATCAACTAGTTGCCATTATACTTTGGATTTGTAGAACATGATAGGTATTTGACTCTACAAGCATTTTCATGATGATTAAAGCTTTGGAACATCAAAATTTAGGCCAGTGAAGAATATTTATGAAAATGTAATGACAGTAATTAGATCACATGATGGTACTAAAAAAATTAACATTGATAAGGATGTATTGCAGAGTGATTCCATATCTCCAGGACATTTTATGAAAAATATTTTGTGGATTAAATGATAAGCAAAGGAAATAAAAATAATAATTTTTTAACTCATGTAAATTTTGCAGATATTGTTTTATTTTTTTAAAATTATATTAGAATGCTTTAGAAATACTACAATACTTATCAGATGAAAACAAGCAAGGCTAAAAACAAATGCTAAAAATATTAAAATAATATTTAATGGTTTTTCACAGAGTGAAAGAGTTGATAATCATGAATTAAAAATTAACATTTATAAATATCTTAGTCAGATTATTAAAGCTAATAATATCATAATGGATGAAATTAATCATAGAATTAAATTTGAATGAAGTATTTTGATAGAAATAACTTAATATTAAAGATATCTGTCTTAATATTAAAGATATATGTCTATGTATTTGAAAAGGAAGATTTCTAATAGACATTTTTTACTAGGACTTACATATGGATCTGAGATTTGGATGCTTAACAGAAAAGCATTATAAACTTTAGACCATTTATGGAAATATGGAGAGATGTATGATAGGAATAATGAAGTGGAATCCAAATGACATATGAATAAGAACAAGTAATCATTATTGAAAGAATAACCAAACTAAAATATAACCAAATTGATATATTTCTACAGGAAATATCAAAAGATGGACCATTGAAGTCTTAAACTAAAACACAAAATATTGTAAAAGATTTAGAAAGAAATCACACACAAGATGTATAATGAAGTTTATATGTAAAGAAAAATTGGATTGGAAAAATTCTTTAATTCATATTTTCTCCTTGACATTACTCCAGAAAACTTCATATCATCCATCAGATACAGTCTCTTTCTAAATCTTTTGGAATCCAGCCTAAGATTTCAACTATCCACATGTAGTTATTTCTTCTGAAAACATCCAGCTCCATTTCAGTGATATAAATGATACTTTTTATAGCAACATATATAGCTCCATTTCAGTGATATAAATGATACTTTTTATAGCAACATATTTTGCTTTTGATACTTCTTGGTTACTTCCAATGCATGTTACTATATTACCTTATTTTGTGGAATGAAGTTTCTGTATTGTTGTTCTATTAAGATCCAATTATCTGATATATTGTGGGTACCAGTAATACATTTGTTAAAAACCTTTATTTGTTTCAACACATAGGAATATTTCCTTTTACGATTATTTCAACCAAAAATACTCAGTTCATGTTAAATTATATGACTAATTTCATTGATTGTTTTCTAACCATATTACTTTTTGTTAACTTCTAATTCTATTTTTGAAAAGTCAGTAAACATCGTTTTCCAATGAAACGTCCATAAAAAATAATCATTTAGATTTCCTTAGCTTTCCATTTTATCCACAAAATATACCCCAATAATACAGCTGTTAAAGGGTTTTGGAGATACGCAATTATTCTGCCGTATTTTCTTATCAATGTGATCTTAGCATCATGTAATTTAATTACCACTTCTGCATTTTTATATTCTTCAGATTTGACACTATCTTGAATTTGTTTAGATGTTGTAATGCTTTAATCATCTGGTACATTTTTTATTTAGATATTGAGTGTGTAATTTTGGCAAGAATGCTTACAAGTAGTCTTTTCATTGTCTACAAATCCGATGCAAAGTGATGACTCATGCTTATTGAATATTTCTATAGCGAATAAGGTCTACTACATTATCACCATTTTTAAATCCAGATTATTCTTATGGTCAGGTTGAGTACAAAATTTTATGAAAATAAGTTGCAGAAAACCTTGTATAGAATGGACAAAAGATTGATGTCTATAATTTCTAATATCTTTTTCATCGTTCTTATATAAAATAGGCAATGTTGCATTCACCTGGTATACTTTATTTAAATATCTGGTATGGAGAATTGGCAACAATTTCTTTACCTATTTCTTTTATGATATTGAAAATAATTTTAATATTTTCTAGATATTTTTCATTCTTTGCACATTTAATTGCATATCTCAGCATTTCAAGAGATTTTACTATAATATTTAGTAATATTTACTGAGGCTATAACCTCGATAATTTGCGTATAAAATGCGATAGTAGGGACCTCTACAGGTGTTTAACCACAATAGCAGGTTAAAACACCTGTAGAGGTCCCTACTATCGCATTTTATATGCATATTATCAAGGTTATAGCCTCAGTAAATATTACTTACGTTTCAATGTGCGTTTAATAAATTTATAATATTGTTTTTTTTTAATTTTTATTACTATATAATTCTTTTTAGAATTCTATCAATCATGTCATAATATATCCCTCTTTTGACTAATAGAATCGTTTGTTTTTATTACAGAAACAATGTTACTTCCAATACCAAAATGTATGTTTTGTAACTTCTATGCTCTTCATATATTTAGCTGTCATCATTAACTTTATTTCCTTACACCACCATTAATTCTTTTTCATATTGTTTTATAGAACTCCTGATATTCAACTCTTCTAAGATCTTGAAGAAAGTTTATATCTAGGATTAAAAGAAATAGAATACTTTCTATCATAATAAAAAGTAATTGATACTTATGTATTTGTTACAGGCAATTATTGTAAATTAGATGATTACTAAAAATATAATTGTAAGATTGATTTGAGTAATATACGCATATCCACTTGCGTTGCCTATAACCCGAGATTTGAATTTAAACCAACTTATTTTCAAAAATTTTGGGATTTTTCTCGCATGTACTGACCCATAACTAACCCAACTCACCCAATATTAGTCAATAAATAATTCTCAAGTTATATAATAACTGATAAGGCTTTAAACAATCAATTATAAGGGGAAAACTTTTATAAGTCTCTTAAAGAGAAAGTATGATGGAAAAGGCATTACTCACAAAGTTGTTTTTCACTTTTGTTTTGCCTGCTATCTAAGAATAATTCAGAGATCCATTTACTGACCAATTGTAGATGGTTACTAGGATTTATTATGGGCTGGCTATCTAAACAATCCCAAGCCTATTAAAAAATGTTCAAGATTATTCAGCCTGGATTCAAACCCAAATCACATTCTTGGCATGGAGATATGTTACCATTGTGCCAAAAGGTTTTTTGTACATGTATATGAAAATCATTTTATAAAAATAACCTTGCATGGACTGAAAAAATAAATTTTATGAAAAAAAAAAAAAAATTTCTTGGCTGCCACACTTTTCTATTTAATCCCATTCATCATTAGAGTAATTGTTTCAATATTACACAAATGTTTTCAATACTTATTTGCAAAAAAACCCTCAGGATCCAGAGAGAGGGTGACCTTGTTGTTTTAACTAGTGCATTTTTATTTCTCAATAAACTGTTAGTCTATCGACTTTCATTATACCACATCTTTTACTAGCTATCAACTCTAGTGGTACGATGTTTTTTCTTAAGCATACTGATTTTCTGAGTCATTGCCCATGCAAATAAGTTTTGAATGAAATAATGATGGTCACCACCTGCACAGAAATAGCAAGATTTTATAATGTACTCCCTTGTTATCAAGACTCTCATACTGTGATATCAAGAAAATTTATTTATGATATGGGCCTCAATGCACAGTAAGTTATATTTGTATATAAAAATCATGTAGTTATATAAATCTTACACTCACATATGTATATATATATTGCAATTTATATGACTATTTAAATTAGTTACCTGGATTTGAAGACATATATAGATATCTGAAATTTTCTGATTTTCTTCTCAATAATTAACTATTAGATAACTGCTGGGCTTGAGGTGGTATTTTTAGATCTAATATCTGAATATCCTAGTGCCCCACAGATGACAGCCAACAGCTAGAAACTGGTCTGGGGATAAGTATATTCGGAAAAGCTTGTTAAGATTTATTCATGCTCATTGTATAACACACACACACACATATATATAATGAGCCTATTATAATCCTTTGAAATATCAGCATTTAAATAAGAGTCCAAAGAAAATCAGTAATATGCAATGTTTTTTGTATTTTAGATTTTACTAAGAAACTAGTACCTGGTGAAAAAGCATGAGCTATCAGACAAACCTAATAATTCAAAAACAATTGCTCAAGTATTCAAATGCATCTGTTTAGCATATATTTTTGATTTTATTGGTACAGCAGTGCTATGTATATAGAAAAGGTATGTTACTTTAAATTAATTAGTAAAAAAAAAACAGATAAGTAGTCAAGAACAATCAAATTATTTTGGAAAGAATAATATAATCCAGAGACACAAAGTACTACAGGTTAGGAATATTTAATCAAGTCTAGAAAAATGCTTTTTGTTGGGACTTTTGAAGAACCAGAAAGAACTATTCCTGTTAAGTTTAACAGGAGGCTTCAAAAAAATTCTAGTTGAAAAATACACATCACACAGACTTTTTATAAGTACATAGAGGCTAAATTCTCCATACAGAAGTGCCATTCAATGCAAGCCAGAATAATCAATAAATTTAGCCTCTGTATAAACTGCTTGTGTAAGCATAAAAAATGGTGATAATGTCATATTTAGTGGCTTAACTTTTTATAATTTTTGTAAGCTCAAAAGTCAACTAAATTTACTTAAAGGTATTAGATCTGTGCAGTTATTAAATGTAACTTATATACCCATATAGCTTGATTTGGCATAATTGATTTATCATATTACTGCATCCAGTGAAAAAGTAACTGGTTCTCTGTTCATATTGTCTATAATATCATCACTGAATTAATTGATGTGTTACACAATAATATAGTCTAATTATTTACCACAAAAATTTTAAGGTATTAGCATAATCATGAAAATTTGATGACAATCTTCAATGTTCTTCTGGCCATCACAAAATCTTGCAAACCACATAAAAATATTTGGGAAAGTGAGAGCTTCAATGCCAAATCATTTCAAGCCTTTCAATAACAGTTCTGTCCAATTTAAAACAAAATTTAATGTTAATGCATTGTTCCATTAGGGTGACTAGACATCCTGATTTTTTGAGATTTGTCCCTATTTTTGATTAAATGTCCAAGTGTCCCCGAAATGTCTTTTCAGGATGGTTGTATATCCCGTTTTCAAATACTCATAATTATTGTCTTTTATAAATAATTCATTGCAAAAATGAGTTTCTTGGCCCTCTCTATCCATTTCAGTACCTATAGTAATATAATAAAAACTTCAAATTCCAACACCAAAACAAAGATTGCTATTATGTTATATGGGCAGTTTCTCAGCTAGACATGTTCTCATATCCAAACTTGCCTTGGAACATGCACAGTTGGATTTTTGTAGGGTAAAATTTGAACTGCGCTTGCACCTGCTTTGATTGACAGTGTAATTTTACTAGTTCTTTGTTGATATTAATTTTCTATAGTGATAAAAATAGGAATATTAATAACCCTAAACAATAGACAACATGCCAAAGAGAAAGTGTACTTACAATGATGAATATGCTTAGGAATGGAGTTTTATAAAAAAAGGACACAATGCCATAAAATTGATTGGTCATTATGTCCCAATTTTTGATCGAACCAGTTTGGTCATCCTAAGTTAGAGTGCAAAATGGTAGTGCATTAAAATCTTTGTGGTAAACAGTTAAACAATGTCATTAATATTACCATGCATTGATTCAGTAACAGTACTACAGGCTGCTTGGAGAGAGAACTAGTTAACTTTCACTGGCACAAACTGTGCTCATAAATTTTGGTCAAAGGTAATTTTGAATGTTTGTATTAGCTATATGGGCAGTTAGTAGTAGAATTATCCACCATTATCATGATACAGACACTTATTATTGCAAATAAAAATAAGAAAGAAATTGATACAATCACATAATTAATACGCACACAGTTGACAATCACAGAATTAACAGACAGGATTAATAATTATGGATTAACAGACAAAAATTTGATGAACAAAAATTAGCAATCAGAGTCTTTATTAACAAAGTTAGTTATGGCAGAAATTAATAAAATTATCAGGCCAATATATGAGAATTCAATAGAAGTAATGAAGATGGAGTAGTAAACCTACAAGGTAACAACTTTTTTCTTTCAAACTAAGATTAAGGTTGCCAAAAGATTATCACAGTTTTGTTTTTAGACACAAAGGAAATCAAGATTACTAACAAGCTGTACAATTATAGAAAACTGGAAGAGTATATGTATGGAGAAATAAATAAAAAAGTTAAAAAAATATTTTAATTCTAAACTGACCCAACACATAGCAAAGCCACATTTTCTGAAAAGATATCAAGAAAAAACTAAGAAAATGGTGAACTACAATTTAGCACTTTAAGAACTGGCAAAGTCGTGTTCACAATGAATAATTGAAGAAAACAGTGTTCAATTACTAATAAGGCTAACCAAGAACAAATTATGATAATAGTTATTAGTAGATGAACATATAATTTAAAAGCAAGCAATATGCAAGAAAACTGCTTATAAGCTAATTGTGGACTAGGCTAAGAAATTTCTGATATTAATAGAGAGGAAAGAAAAATAATAATGGACCAAAAAAATACAGGAAAAAAAAAGAACAAATTTTTATTGCTATTGTTACTGAAAAGATCAGTCTCTAGCTATAAACAGAGAAAAGTGACATCTACAAAAAATCTACCAAAATGGACATATGAAGTTAAAGACGATAAACCCTGAGAAAAATGTAAAAATAAAAAAAAGTGACCTCATGTACAAAAAATCTACCAAAATCAAAAAACATATGAAGTTTAAGATGATAAACTCAGAAAAAAATGTAAAAATAAAACATCTTGAAGTGCTGATCGTTTCTTTGCATATATATCCAAAGTTTAGACTGAGATGAAAATACATAGTACCTCAGGAGCAATGGTTATTAAACAGAGCAAAACTCTCCATACAGTATTGCCACCTGTGCTAAACAGATTAATCAATGGATGTCAGAAGGCTTGTGCATAAAATCCCTATCCAATGCCTACTCATCCAATATCCCCAGACTAGTTTCTGGCTTGTGGCCTTTGTCAGTGAGGAGCTTTGGATAGGGATTTTATGCACAAGCCTTCTGGCATCCATTGATTAATCTGTTTAGCACAGGTGGCAATACTGTATGGAGAGTTTTGCTCTGTTTATCAACAATTAATGTGCTAGTATAAGAAATGAGATCATGTGAAGCATTGGTTATTCTTAAAAAGACTTGAATATTCTTACAAAGTGAGTTTCAATCACATAAATTAAAGTCATAAGATATAGATGGGAATAATATAAAAAATATTAAGTCACAGAGAGTACCAGTAAGAAGAGAAAATAAAAAAGCAGTTACAATTATCATCATCACCAACCAACCACTTGTAAATGAGTATGACTATTCCAACTCCAAGAATAAAAGATAAAAAACCAACTTCTGAAGGTGTTTTGCAATGACTATACAAACCAATCTGTTACCCACAAATATATCCACATTCAGAACATGCAAGCCAACATTTGTTTATAACTTCTGTAAAAAATGTTTATTTCTGAATGCTTCAACATCATGTCTAATTGTCACTTTACAAGGTATTGTAAGAGTATGGAATGATAGGGGGAAATATGAGAAGATGGGAAACCATCATCATTCCCATAGACTAATCAAAAGGAATATAGATGAAAAAAATGAGCATGAGTGATCAGCAAAAAATAAGATTAACTACAAGTTCACCCAGCATTAAACAAAAATAATAAAATCATTCATCATTACGAACAATCAATAACAAAAATCAACAGCCAATCTTGTGTCTGGATTTGAAAGGAGTCCATTATAAATAGGCTAATTATCTAGTCACTGCCAAACTTAGGACAAAAATACAACACAATTATCTGGATACACATACATAAGTGCTAATCCATCATATTTTTAAAAAAACAAAACAAATAATGTTGAAATAACTGAAACATGCTGATTATCATCAATGCTTTGACCATATAGGACCATTAATGCAGTGGACAACTAAACTTAATTTCTAATAAAATAAAATGTAGTGCACATTCAGGATTATCATATGGATATCCAAAACACCAACATAAACCCCTAATCTCTATAAATAACCATTATGCACTAATCTAGCTCAAAAAGGAAGAACTCTATGAACTGTTACTGTGAACAAGAGATAAATAAATAAATATAACAGCTTATTCTAAATAATTTATAGCTTTAATCTTCTGTAATTAAATAGCTTTACTAAAATAATTAAAAAATCCCTAAACTCTAAGTTGTATTGAAATCAAGTAACTCTAGAATATTTTTTCAAAACAATTATTTAATAACTAATTAACATTAAACAAAAATTAGAAAATGACACAAGATGAAACTTAGAACATTCATTTTATCAAAAAAAATTATAGTTAAATAAATTTCTATTCATAAAATTAATTAACTTTTAATAAATTAAATTAATTTTTTTACATCACAAAAGTTGGATAACATTTTCAAAATCAAGTATCTTTAAATTAGTCTAATTAATCTTTTACCATGTTTTGGAGGGAAAATCAAATAAAACAAATGTTTCAAAAATAAATTTTAAATTTACTAAAAAAATTTCATAATTTTGAGGAAAAAAATTGAATAGTTGAAAGATGTTTCACTAGAAAATGTTAAGTTATTGAAATTATTCAAAATTATGAATTCTTTTATAAAATTATTACTTAAAAAAATATTTGTCCTTTTCCTGATATGCAGTGTTTCGGGTTAAGAACAGCAAGAATTTGCCCATTTTTTATGCAACAAATTTTCTGAGTGAGGTTAACAAATAGACTCATGCTTTTGAGCCAGCTGCTGAAGAAGACAGTAGGAGAAAGAAGTTCCTGACACAACTGCTAAAAAAGAGAAAGCAGAAGTCTTGATCCAACTATTGATGAAGTCAATAGTAAAAAAGAAATTCCTGACTTAGCTGCTAAAGAAAATAAGTGTCTTAACCAAACTATTGCATAGAACAGCTGAAGTTTTAAACAAGTTATTAGTACACTATGATGGTTTCCCTTCTCATATTAACCCCTATCATTCTGTATTGTTACATTACATTGTAAAGCTACAATTAGACATGTTGTTGAAGCATTCAGAAATAAACATTTTTTACAGAAGTTATAAGCAAAAAAGTGGGCTTGCATGTTCGGTATATGGATATATTTGTGATTCACATATTGGTTTGTATAGTCATTCCAAAATTCACATTCACAAGTTTTTTGACTTTTAATTCTTGTTGGAATAGCCATACTCATTTAGAAATGGCTTCTGGTAATGATAGTTGTAACATTGCTTTTTTTATTTTCTCATCTTACTGGTACTCTGTGACTTAGTATTTTTAATTTTAATCCCCATCTCTATCTCATGACTTTAACTGATTCAAGTTTTTTTAAAAAAACCAATGCACCTGAACTATTTATTTTCATCTGGCTACCAGGAAAAGGACAAATTAATCATGTATATAATATAGAAGCCTTCAAGTAGAAAACCAACATAGAAACTGAAAAATTATAACTTCAAAAAAGAAAAAAAATTTAAACCATGGTTAAATGTATTTTTATGTGCACATTGTATTTTCAGTTATAGTTTAAAAAAAAAAATTTTTAAAGTAATAATTTTATAAAATTGATAATTTTGAATAATTTCATTAACTTAATATTTTCTTGTGAAATATATATAATTTTAATTTACTCTTTTTTTTTCTTCAAAATTATGAGTTTTAAAAAAATTAATTAGTAAATTAAAATTATTTTTTTAAACATTTTCTTTAATTTAATTTTCCCTCCAAAACATGGCAAAGAATTAATTAGGCTAATTTAAAATTATCTTTGATTTTGAAAGTTATTCAAATTCTGTGATTTAAAGAAATAACTGTATGAATTAAAAGTTAACTCGATGAAGAGAAATCAACTGTTACTTATAATTTTTATGAAACTATATTTGATAAAATGAATGTTCTGGAATTCCATATCATGTCATTTTCTAATTTTTGTTTATTATTAATCAGTTAGTTATTAAATAAATGTTTAAAAATATTCTAGAATTAATGTCTTTATTCCTCCAGCTGTTACATGAATTGGCAGTATGTGACTTGATTTAATAGCTTAGAATTTAGGGATTTTTAAATTATTTTAATACATATTTAATTATAGATTAAAACCATAACTTAAAATTATTTGGAATAAGCTTTTATTTGTCTTGTTCAGATTAAGTTTGTAAAGTCCATGCACATTTTATCATTAGAAATTAAGTATATAGTTGGCTAGTTCATTAATGATACTATATGGCCAGGGCATTGATGATCAACATGTTTAGTATTTCAGCATTATTTGATTTTTGTAAATATTATGGATTAGCACTTAAGTATGTGCATAAGATAATTGGGTTAATTTCTGTCCTAAATACCCTAGTGGCTAAATAATTAGCCTATTTATAATGGAGCTCTTTCAAATCCAGTCACAACATTGATTTATTTTTGTTGTTGATTGTTCATGATGAATTTTATTACTTTTGTTTAATGCTGAGTGAACATATAGTGTCTCATTTCTTATTAAGCTCTCTTGCTCATTCCTTTCATATGTATTCCTTTTGATTAATCTATGGGGTTGATGGTTTCCCATCTCCCCATATTTATCTCTATCATTCCATACTGTTACAAATGACAATACAACTGTGGGCATGATGATGGAGTTCTGGTCAGTGACCACATAACTTTGAATCTCAGAAATACACCTGAAAAATGACTGTATTTTGATGAAGAATTAATTTTAAAATGTATTACTGTGAAATGTCATGAGAATAGAGCTGATCAAGTTATAATTTGATTATAAATTGTAAAATGGTAGTAAGACATGCTTAAGGAGTTCATATTTAAAGTAGAGTAAAAAATCAAAGTAAAATTCTTAGAGATTGGATTGAGTTTTTGACTGTTGGAGTTTGTTTAGTTGTACTTTCAGTTTGATTGATAGAGGGTTTTGTCATTGGCTTGAGGATGCAATGTTTTCTTGCAACCCTAAGGAATGTTCCATGTCAGGCATTACTCCAATCCATTTTCAGATTTCTTAATGTTTATCATGGTTTGGTTAATATAATCCCACCATAATTTCCAGCATCTAAGTCTCCAAGGAAAAGTGCAAGCCATAGTTCTGTATTTACCAGTCACTAAGACTCAAAAAAGCAGGGCATTGCAAAGATTTTTTGCATTATTTTTATTTTGGGTTGTATGTAATTGAGATAGACCTTCTGGTGCTCATGCTGTATTGAATACTTAATAGTACAATGGCTCAATTCTGTATCTATCCCAGGATTGCAGGTCACTGTGTTCCTTTGCTGTCAGATTCTCATCAGACCTCTGAACAATATGGTTTGTGATATGAACTTGTTTTTGTATCTGTCTGTGTACTTAACATAAAAATAAATAATAAAAATATTAATGGACTGGAAATCAGTCACAGACACACAAACAAAATATAGAACTGGAGAATAAATCAGGGGAAATAAATTGAGACAAACAAAGCCAGGTATTGAGACAATAAGGTTTAAAGAAAAGCATATTAGAAGTACTAATAATAAATTAGTAGTATTTAGTTAATTAAAATAAAAAGGTGTATGGGAGAGGTGATGTTAAGCTTATTTTAGAAGATATTTTTAAAAGTTTATATTTGTATATCCTGTATAAAAATAATTTAAGTTTTTCTTGATGATTAAAAGTTCTATAATTGAAATGTCTATACTGACAAGAGAAAAATTGAAAAAGATGGAGGGAGAAAATGGTCAGAAAAAAAAACAGCAACCAATGAAAGGAACCCCAAAAAATAGAAGCTTCAATGTTAGCCAATTATTACCACTATTTAAAAGAATTAAAGAAAGTAGAGAAAAAAAAAAGAGAAGATAATAAAAATACATAAAGGAACCCAAAAAATAGGTGCTTCAATATTAGCCCAATTATTGCCACTATTTAAAAGATTTGAAGAAAGTAGAGCAAAAAAAAAAAGAGAAGATAATAAAAAGACATCAACAAAGAGAAGGTAATAAAAAAGAGATGAAAAAGAAAGAGAAGATAATAAAAAGGAGAAGAGGATAATAAAGAAATGAACAAAAAAAGATAATAAAATAATATGTGCTAAAGAAAATGGAAGCAAGCAATCAACAGAGAAGATAATAAAGAGAGATCAACAAACAGAAGGATAATATAAAAAGAGCAAAAGCCCAAATACTGCTAGAAAGTAGATGAAAGCAGTAAAAAAAATGGCTAATGAAATGGCAGACCAAATCAAATAAGTTAAAGAAAGTTATGAATGAAGTTAGACAAAACAAAGAACAAGATGTGCAAATGAATTAGATACAAGAAATAATGGATATTAAAATAAACTAAGTATATAAATGCCATCCAATAAACTGTCAAAAATCAAGCTACCACTGTGATCCCATGACAAAAAAGAAGTGCAACCATGGAAGATGAAAAAACAGAGAGCAATTGGTAGCCCAAATAGTTTTAACAGAATCTGGTAAATTAGATGATCTGGAAGTGGATCAAACCTTCAATATAGAGATGCTCTTCAGGAATATAATCCACAATCCCCTACCAGAACATGGATAATTAAATGAACTGGAAGTGGATCATATCTAATCAAAGAAAGTGATTATGAGATCTGATCATGATCCTCAATCTCTCAAAACAGGGTGCAGTTATACATCTGACCCAGAAATAAAAAAAACGCAAACTGATAAAGCAGAAACTGATATTTTGCAGATTGGGAGTCGGAATAAATATTATGAAATATGATACCTTTGCTTTCATGCTGGTGGTGGATAGATATTCTAATAGATGTAAGGATGCAGTATGCTCATGTGTTACCAAAAGTTTTATCTCAGCATTTCATCTACCTAAGGTTTAAAATCTCTCCAAATAAGCCCTTCAGAGGAGCAAGGCTTTATATCAGTAGAAGACTGAGAACTGTCATGAGTCTGGAGCCTATAAGATTTGTAAAGTAAATGAGTAAGGCTTTCAACTTGACCAAACATCCTTTTGGTCTTTTCTTCAATGTGTCCTCTGGGTAAGTTGCATTTGTGCTTAAAATGAGATAACTTTTATGGTACTCATGCTGCATTACATACTTGTTTTTTGTCCACCACAGCGCTGGAAGTACACATGTATAGTATGCCAACAATCACCCCATCTCATAATTCAGCCTTAATGTTGTGTAACATTACAAATGCCTACCCAATTGTGGAACCATGTAACTCCTCATTTTAACTATTCTCTACCATGTCTTCCCAATAAAAACAATCAACATTACACTTCTTTAATTAAACAGTAGAAAATCCTCCATACAGTAGAGTCACCCAGGGCAAGCCTTCATTGCCAATAGATGCAAGGTTTGTGCATAAAATCCATATCTAATGTCTACTCATCCAATATTTCCAGATTAGTTTCTGGTTTTCATCAGTGAGGAGTCTTGGGTCTGACAGATCTGCACCTAGATCTTAGGATCTAATGCAATCCTCCAGCAACAATATTTTCCCCGTTTAGTTAACTGCAACCCTATGAGGTAAAGATAAAATGCATTTTCATTCCAAGCTCTTTTGCTATTATAAACATATAGATCTGAACCCAGCTCAGTATCTATACATTTTGGTGTCATTGGTTTTTAAAAACCAGCCATAGGCAGTATTGGTATAAAATCACTAAAACATCACAATCACCTTTTACTATGCTTACATAAACTGTTTATAACAGTAGCAAGCTTTCTATGCAATAATACCACCCAGTGCAAGCCTTAGTAATCAATTGATGCAAGGTTAGTGTATAAAAGTCCTACCTAGTGACTACTCATCCAATATCCCCAGACTAGCTTGTGGCTTTCACCAGTGAGAAGCCTCAGATCTGAGAGCATTGCACCTAGATCTTAGAAACTAATGAAACCCTCCAACAGTCACAATTTATCAGTTTAGTTAAATATGAGGCTATGAGGTCAAGATGAAGCTTGTGTAAGAATAGGAAATGATGAAGCTTGTGTAAGAATAGGAAATGTTGATCATATAATGTTTTAGTGATTGCACTTCTTTAGAGTGCTTTTGGAATAATTATTACAAATAATGTCTACTTCTCCCATGAAAATATATCAAATTGACTTTAAAGCACTCTTTTACCAAATCCTGCATTGTTCATTAATTGCACATGTTCAATCCAATAAAAGTGTGATTTTTATAAAAGTGGATTCTATGCTGCCATATCCAGCAAGTTGGAGAATACATCGATTGTTTTTACGATCTTGCCATTAAATTTTTAAACTTTTATGAGTATCACGACCTTTTCTAATGTATTGAGTATCCAAGTCTCACTTCTATACAATAAATTAAATCAAATAATAGCTTTATATACATCTAATTTAGTTGCAGTAGTTATTTCTCTGCGAAGAAATATCCTATCTTTTAATTTACTAAACGCAGCAACAGAACATTGGAGTTTGTACTGTACCTCAATATCTAGATCCATCTCTCTATATAAAAAGCTATCAAAATATTAAATTGCTTTATATTCTCAAGTTGATAATCATCAAACTAAAAGTTACTGAGGATTTTTCTTCTATCATGGGAATTAAGAATTTTTTGAACATTCATAGCATTAAGTATATTCCATAGATCTTTTGAAATTGGCAGAAATAACACAATCTTCAGCATACTGTAATTCCAGAATCCAAAAAAATGGAAGACAATCATTTTGCTTTTAATTGATTTAAATTAAAAAATTATACCATCACACCTTGATCTCTGTTTCATTAAGCCTTCTATTAACAGTTCCAAAGACTGTTATTATAATGTTGGGCCAAGTATCCAACCTTGTTTAACACCAGTTTTCATTTCAAATACCACAGATTCCTCTGATTCCGTCAGGGAGAAGCTATATAACAAAATGGTTTAACTACTGAGGATTAAAGTGCACTTCATTGAACAAATAAAACTAAAAGATATTAAGCCAAAATATACAAATCTGTTTAAGATGGGCTAAGGGATTATTAAAATAAACTCAGTTTAATTAATGATGGCTGAAGGGATGAAACTAATTAGAAGCAAACTAGTGAAAGTAGCATTCACATTAGACATAAAGAGTTAATCCAATAAACATTACATGATCACCATTTCCAACATAAAAAATAGGATACTCATTCCAATAGAAGAATGCACAATACCTATTGTAGACATTCCAAACCTAGAGGTCAACTATAACTATGCATATGTGGAGAAACTGATATAGTATATTAAGAAAAATACATATCTCATCTTATTCCAAAATTAGACCTATAAGCAGTTTTTCAATAAACAATGAAATAACTATAATCACCATTCAGAATCATAACCATCTCTAATATATTCTTCTCAAAGATTGACAAATGATAGAGAGGCATGGATAGGGTGATTTGATATTTTGACAATCTAATAACAGTAATGTTATATAGAATGTTAATTAAAGGATAAAGGAAATGTACAATCTGTTAGACTATTTTGGAGTACACATTTATCTGGAAAGTATAGATAACAGATTTTTTTAGTTATCCTCATCTGAGAAAAAAGCAAATCACCATCAGATGGAAAGGTTCAAGTCATGATGAATGCAAAGAATCCAAGATAAGTAAAAGAATTACACATTTTTTTAAAGATCTAGTTAATTTTCTCCTAAAAAAGGAAAACTCATGTAGCTACACCAACTTTATGATATCCTAAAAAATGAACATAAAGAAAATTCAAGAGGAAACTTTCTGGTAACAAAGTCATGGTTATCATTTTGCAGTCTATTAGTTCATTATAATGGAGTTAAAAATAACACTAACAACACTTGTGCATATGGAGTTAGAGCAAACATCATCCATAACATAAAAAAATTATAAAAAGACCAATGATCTACATATCATACATTACACTCTGTCCAAGGTTGAAAATTATAGTAGGTGGATGAAAATATTTTGACTATATAGTATTTGAGATCAGGAAATTTTATTAATGTGTGTTGAGAAATTTAACTTGGGTTATAGATCACAAATCATTAGATCACAAATCATTATTAGGAATACTTTCTAGAGGTTAAAGGATGTTGCAGACTTTATGTTGATGTATTATTCAGGTTTCTAGATAATCATGAGCCATGCATAAAAATTACAACAGATAAATTTTATAAATGTAATGAAAAATGAATTGAAGGAATCTGGATTATCATAAAATTAAAAAATTGGCCACGTGATGGATGGTCATCTAACTGTCTTAATTATATATCACTTTTTGGGATGCAAAGAAAAACCTATCGATCAAAGTGATAGATATTGATGGATGAGACAAAAAATCTAAAAAAAAAAAAAAGTATGAAGCTTGTCAAAGGAAAATTAGGTTACCCACAGAAGAGTATCATATATGACCAAGAGTTAATAGGTCCTAACAAAGATCATGCAGAACCCTATAGCTGACAATTATTCCCAATAACAATTAATGCATATTCTTGGTAAGTAAACTATCAATTGGCAAGGAACATTAGCTCTGAAATATTTCTGAAGAAGCTCAAGAGGAATTTTCTCATTCAGATTGATGAATGTTATAGCAATTACATCAGGAATTTTAAGGATAAACTAAAGAAATGGGAGTACTATATTCATCCTGAATCAAATGGTCTTGTTACAAAAGCAGTCTAGCACTCCTTATGGTAAAACAAGGCTTAATGAAGCTATTTACACAATCTTGTTTTGTCACCATGCAACAATAACTGAGAAAAATCAATCAGAACTACTGACAGGAAGAAAACTTTGTTTAAAAATATTTACTAAATTTTATCTAGTAACCCAACAGAGGAAAAAGTTAAGAATAAATATAGAATTGATGACATAGATTAGGGCTAGTTAAAAAAAAACATAGGTAAAGAAAAACATTAAATTAACAGAATCCTAAAACATTGTCTTTGTAAGAACTTAAGATGGAAGCATAATATTGTAAACACACCATTTCTGAAATCCAATACAAAAAATAGATCCAGAGGATAAAAAAAATCTCCTGAAGATGCTAAAGCTCAGATGGAATTAAATGAACAAGCTAAATCATTAAAAGATGACACAAACTATTTACAATATACCACAGACTAATTTTATAGTCTCCTGCACTTCTGGAATGGAAGAAAGTATTTGCTATGTGTTTAGAAAAAGTTAACTGATGAAGGCCACAAGCCAGAAACTAGTCTGGGGATGTTGGATGAGTAGGCACTAGATAGGGATTTTATGCACAAGCCTTCTGGCATCCATTGATTGCTCTTGTTAGCACAAGATGGCACTACTATATGGAGTGTTGTTTTGTTTTGAATTGTTTAGAAAAAGTTACAGTCATTAAAATTAATTAGTAAGAGAAAAATATGATATAGAAAAACAGATTAGCAGATAATCACTTAAGAAAACCATATTGTTTAACAACAAATGGATTAATTTGGAAAAAGCAATGTAGCCCAGATATAAAAAATAAATAAATGGTTTTTTAGAAGGATTAAATCAAGAATAAAAATATAATGCTCTAGAAAAGTTCTTTTTATTGGGATTTTTGGAAAAGAATTAGAAAAAGCTACCATAGTAAAATTTAAATAAAGTCACCAAAAAAAAATTATAGGAGCTAAAACATATTTTTTCAGATAGGTTTTTTACGATTTTAGTAAGCCTGAGAGTTTACTAAATTTAGTTATGAATATTAAATAGGCTAGCAGTTATTATGTATATAAATTTATAATAGAATTGTAGTAATTAATCACTGTATTCAGAAAATAAATTGCTTTTAGCTTGATATGGCTAGAATGACTTACAAGCGAATTTAGGCTAGAGGTAATTTTGAAAGTTTGTATTAGAATGTATAAGTAGTCAGCAGAATTTATCCAGTCATTCACAATGAAGGAACTTGTTAAAATGGATTCATAACAAGCAGTAAAATTTGTCTATTCTATATTTTCATCAATTTTTTTTACATAACATACAAATTACCTGAATTTGGAAATGTCTTAAAGTTGGTATTAAATAAATAAATAAACTATAATAAGAATTTCTTTACATGGAAAAGTGAAAAATAGACACAAGTGATTATATAGTTAATCATATTATAACATGCAAATAAAAAAATATATATATATCCTTTTTCGCGATCATTTATATTTTCTTTATCTTAATACAAATAGTGATCATAGCTAGTTAAGAGTTAAAGAAGGATAGACTTCATTGTAAACTTAAAACTTCTCATTAATGAAGTGTAATACACACCCATACACAGTGATGATATCCCAAATTTCCAAGAACCGGTTCTCTAAAAGTAGGTTGTATTTAGGAACCTATTCTGTTTATTTTTCTTTTTTCTAAGCATGGAAGCAAATCACTTCTTGGTTTCATACCTAAAAATTTTTGGCGACTTCTCAGAAATTTTGCATGACCCCCCCCCCACCCAAAAAAGTACTGCAGTGCACATGCGCACTATGATGTACTTTGCAATCTCACTTATGGAATTAAAAAAGAATTAAACCCTTTTTATAATTGGAAAAAAAAACTTATTTATTTGGCAAGATATTTCCATATTGACATTCTAGTCACATCATATGTCTCTTCAGGTTAAACCACTAAACATCACATGATCACCTTCTCTATACTAGCACAGAATTGTTGTAAACAAAAGCAAAACTCTCCATACAGTAGTGGCACCCTGTGCCAAACAGAAACTAGTCTGGTGATATTGGATGTGTAGGCACTAGATAGGGATTTTATGCATAAGCCTTCTGGCATCCATTGATTACTCTGTTTGGCACAGGGTGGCACTACTGTATGGAGAGTTTTTTCTCTTCAGGTTGATGATGCTTTTTGACTATAGCATCATCAGCTGTATTGTTATTTCTTAGCCAAACTTGAACTGAGTCACTGCAATCCCAGTGATCTAATGGAAGACCTATCCTATTTATTACTAGAAGAATTTGCCACATTTTTCACTTCAAGGTGATTTCTTTTATCTGATTAAATTGTGTTCACCACAGAAAACCTTCATTCAGCCTTGGTTTTAATTATATTTTTAGCTCTTTGGATAGTTTCATGTATCAAAACATTTTCAACATAATCACAGAAATCATTAACTGAAATCTCATGGTGAAATGCTTTGAAAAAATCTGATAATTTCTCTTCAAATTCTTTCCAGAGAACTACAGCTTCTTCCAGATTCCAAGCATCTGGGTTCACAATTTTAACTAATTGATGGATTTTATGATTTCTATCTTGAATATTATTACTTATGCTATTACAATCCATTAATCTTAATTTCATATTTGTTATCACTACATTCAGTAATTTTTGATGGGGAAGACTCACTCATTTGTTGTCTTCAACAAAATTAATATGCAGGAATTCCTTAGAAGAGATAGTTTCATTTATTATTTTTTCATAACTACCGCTCTTCTCTCTGAGATATTCAAATGCTTTAATTGTTTTCTTAATCAATTGTTCAGCATGCAATATATTTACATTTGTTCCTTGAATAGCATCCGCCAATAAAGCAATTTCTTCTAGAATATCTATTCTTAAAGCTAGATCTCATAAAATATTTGTTGACAAGATGTTTAGCCATTCCAGAAAATTTTTTATTAGTAGAAAAAAAATCATATAGTGCTGGATAGGCTCACCATGTTGCAACTGCTGTTCTATGACGGCATGCTGCCCATCTTGGGTCAAAACCTCTACAATTTTTAAAATTTCCAGTTCCCAAATTGGTTGAAATTTTATTCAATGCCATTTGGTTTTTATTAGACTGATAAAAGATTTTACATATTTCATTAATAAATGCTGTAAAGTGACTCATTTGCTTTATGTCTTTGATAAAATCCTCCAGCACAAGCTGAAGGTAATGACTCAAACAATGCCAAATAGTAATGTCGGGATAGTGGTTTTTTATTTTAACATTCACTTCTGACCACCTTTCCAGGATCACAATTACTCCATCTGAACAAAATCCAATCAAATTATTCTTCAAGTATGGATTATCAATTCCTATTGATTGCAGACTTTGTAGTAGAGCAGTGTAAATGGCTTCAGCATCTTTGTTTTGTAATTCCACTAAATCTACAAAAATTGTTGGTGAGAAATCTGCATTTTTAACCTTAATAAAAATGATAAGGACTGGTTTGCATGATATTGTTGATACCTCATTAATTATAAATATATCTTTAAATTCTGATCTATTATTTTTCTAAACACTTTCTTTTTAATGTATTTTTCAATGTGCTCGACAATTTTGACAGCCAGGAATTGAGAATGAAGTCCCACTCCCATATCTAATCCATTCTTTTTTTATAATTCTATCAAATGTTCAATATCAGAAAACGGTCAGTTTCGTTTTGCTAAAATGCAAACCGTACTGAAAATTTTACAGATGGAGCTCATAAACTTTTCATGAACTTTGTCTATGAATTTGAAAATTGCATTTTTTGCACTTTCTTTCAATTGCATCACACATATCTGGCGTGCTTTTGATGAAAAGTGTTCCTTTATTTTCTTTTTGAAGAGAGGCTTGTTGAACCATTTTATTTTTTTCCACTTGGGACAATATTACTTCTCCATTCTTTTGACACATGAGCTGCCTTCACTTTTATTAACTCGATTTTGATATAGTTATCACACTCAAGTTTTTTTCCAATAATAAGTAAACCACAATATTTTTCTTTAAATTCATTGGCTTATTTCATATTCCAGCAACCAGGAAGGTCACTATCTATATTTATTTTATATGCATCTTTTGTACTTTTGATACTGGACAGCTTATTTGTGTTGTCAACATTATTTTCTGTTGCATCAGAAGAAACAGAAAACAAAACTTAATTCAAAATATCATCCTTTACTATCGTTTTCGATTCTGTATCAGTTTTTGGATCTTTTATGAAGGAATCTGATATTGTTTTGGCATTTTTGTTTCATTTTTTGTGAAGGGTTTATTTTTTATTATATTCTCGTATTACATTCACCTTAGAAAAAAAAATCTAATTAATTAATTTTTTAATACAAATGAGTTGTAACAAATCATAAAACTGAAATAAAATTTAAAAAAAAAAAAAATTTGAAAACGAGTCATGCCACTTGATGAGCCAAAGGTATTGTTATATTTATCATCTTGCCAAGTTATTCTAGAAAAAATATGTTGAACTTATTATTAAAAAAAAGACGCACTGTTACATCAGATATAGCAAACTAAATGAAAATAATATACTATAAATTTAATACAGCTGATCATCCATTGAATTTACTAATCAAATAAAAACAAATCTTGCATGATAAATATGTAAGTGAAGAAATAAAGTATTTAAATAAAAAATAAAAGTTAAATAAATATTTAAAATGTCGGCCTAACAAAATCATTTGAACAATGGTTTTAAGGTATTGTTTGTTTTCGCAATGATAGGTCCTTTTGAATGAAGTTATTTTCAGCAAGAGTAAATTTCATTAAAAAAATTATAGACATTTGTGCCGAATTTATTTCTAATTTTTAATTTTAATAACACCTCTGTTAAATGTAAGTAAACTAATAGTTAATTAATTTCTCACTTACTTTGTGTAAAAATTAAATATGGGTTCCTTTATCACTAATAAAATAACACTTTTTATTTGTATACTTTTAAAGAAACTAATTTGAAATGTGATAAATAATGGATTTAATTACTTAAAACAAAACTGTTGTGAATTATTTCTTGCAGAATAATTCTTAATCACTCAAATTTCATCGCGCATATCACATGTTCCAAGTGTAATATCGTATAGTCAAATTATTCTGGGGAAAGCATTTTGAACCCAATCTATTCAAAAAGAATCATTGTTACATTAGCTATAACAAAAAAAATAATAATACAAATAATGTTCTAGATTATTGTTGGAAATAATTAAGTAATTTGTTAATTCAACTCTTTTTTAGGATAATAATAAAATTTATTTTCGGATAATTTAACTACCGGTTCGCTAATTGTTTTTAATTTTAAGAACCGGTTCGTGCGAACCGGTTGGATATCATCACTGCCCACACATACCCATATAATCCTAAGTTTCTTACCTTTATATTTTAAAATTATTAATTTAATACATATTTTGTTAATGCTGGGATGTTCATATTATCTATTCAAAGACTGGTTTCATTAAATAGATAATAGAATATTGGGTCAACGGATAACACTTGAAAATGCAATTGTGAGATATTGGCAACATTTCATTTATGAAAAGATTAAATATACGCACATTTTCTATTTCTATATTTTTAAATCCATAGTGAGGAAAAAAATTATTCATTTTCTTCTCTTTACTATCATCATAAAATAATGGAATTCAAGAGAAGTAGTATGGCGCTGCATATTTTAGGCAGTGGTAAAATGGGAGATTGGAGCTTAAGGTTCATGGATTACAGCCCCACCTCTGCCACGGTGTATAAACTTCTTACAAATTCTGGAGCAATGAACTATTTAATTATTATTTTTTTACTGTTTTTAATTTATTTAATATAAATTACAGACAGTGCACAAGTTTTATTTGGATTTCTATGATAACAAACAATAGACAATTACGTCTATCACACTAGTCTATTTGTAATTTGCATTACATCAAAATAATATGCATAATCAAACTGTATTCACTTACAGTAATTTTTTTTAAGGAATATTTACTATTACACTACATGCAGAAGACATTACACATAGTTTCTCCTATAAGTAAAATCTTTAAATAAAGCATAGACTATAAAGTGTAGTATTGAAAATCCCCCCCCCCCCAAGCTGAAAGTGTTTTAACTGCTTTTTATGATTAATAAAATCCGAATCATTTTTGCCAATGCTTGGCATCACTAATCATAGAATTACTTCAATTTTCAAGTTCTTAGCCTTAGAGCCTAAATTTTTAAACTACCTAGTAAAAGTAAATCTGGGAACCATGCATACCAACTGGTTCCTCCACCACAAGAGGTTTCTTAACAACATTGACCCTAGCTGCCCAATCTGCAAGAGGCATGATGATACGTTTGACCACATAATTCGCTCATGTACCGGACTTGGAAGTATCAAACTTTTAATTTTCCAAAATACAAAAATTGATATTTACAGAATCCTCTCGCTAAAAGAATCTCTACAAAGTAAACAGTTTCCAATTATAAGAATGTCAGTATTTCTCACCCACTCTATCTGGAATGTAAGATGCAAATTAGTCTTTACAACTCCTCCACTGGACCCAGACAGTCTATTCATTTCTCTTTTAAACAAAATCAAGCATAAAGACATGACCCTTTTCTCCAAGTTTCTATTTGAAGAAACCTGGAATCTATTCCAGATTCCAACGCCCAGTACATTTCCAGATAGCTGATAACAACAATCTATAAACCACAGGATATATTCCATACCCAGGATTAATATCTCTATAGATCATCCACTATCAACCCAGTAGTGACATTGTAGACCCCTGTTTAGTCAATGTACTGTAAGAAGTTAATGTATTAAAAAACCAATATTCTCCCTAAATAAAATTCTTTTAAAACTAAAATCCGAAATTTCCTCGGAGATATTAACAAATACAAAAAGTCTTCTAATTTCTAAGTAAAGCATTCCATGATTTTTGGTATAGGTGAAATTTTAGGTAACTTGGATTTTCCCTTGTATATCAATAGCCATGGGGCTGAATATATTTTATAGCAAATGAAAATACGTGTTACAATATATTACTGGAAATGTTCATACACCAAGTTCTAACACAGGAAATGAGAGCTGTATTGACATGAACATCAATTTTTATAACTTTTTTGCATTTAATGCCTGCCGGGAAATGTTTATTTAAAACCAGATTTACCTAAGCCATGATTTACATAAATGGAGAACTGCTTGTTTATTTAATATTACTAATAATCAATATAACCTCAAAATAGAATTTTATTTCCATTATTACTTATTAAAGATAATATACATTATATAATCACTTTCTACATCAAACAATAGCAGTACTACAAAAAGAAAAACACATAAATATATATATATAAACAGAATTATAGAAAATTCCAAAATAGATACACAAATATAAATTTCCAACTTATGCTCTTAACAATTTCTTCAAATAAGGTAGCACAAATTCATGGAAATTCTCTCTTTCTCTATCTTCCTATAAAGTGCAATGTAAAATTTGCTGTCTTTCAGTTTTTATTTTATGAAATTTGTTGGTGGTAAAATTCAGTCAAGAGTCATCAAAAAATATCCATTAATGCGAGTTAATAACTAGTTTGTTCATTTCCAAATTGAACTGAAAATGATTTCTGCTAATAACCCAATGGATCAAGAGTTCATATCCTGTAAATCAGTTCTTACGAGCTTTAATTCATCACCAATCTCCTTAAAATGTAATCTTTGTTCTGGATCATATTCCCAACATTTTAGCATTAGAAGATAAACAGATTCTGGAGTATCAGCAGGAGCAGGAAGACGATAACCTAAAAATAGAAGACAAATGTGAACACAAATTATATATAACAATAATAAATATAATAGTCTTTCAATCTGCAAAAGTATGTATAACTTACCAAAATAATCATATATATATAAAATTAGAAAAAGAGAAGTATAAGATAACATAATCTATGAACTAAACAAATATTTAATATCTGAAGCTTATTAAACTGTAAACACAATATAGAAAAGAATGTAAAAGAAAATAACTTAATGGTTAGTTACTCAATAGGTCATAAGATATTTAAACACCAGATTGACTATGATCTAGGAACTTTAGCACCCAAATCCATCACTGTTTTGAATATTAAGGAAATAGAAAACTAATTTAAAATTATTTCTTCTGAAATATAAAACTAAACTAGGAGCCCCATTGGTAGTATTTTTGTTGTAGAATTACTAGTAGCTAAGTTTATGTATTTTAAATTTTTTATTTAACAATGTGGAAATAAGACAAAAAAATAAATTCCAATAAATACCACTAGCATCGCATCACTTAATCTCACTAAAAAATTATTGTTCTCTAGGGAACTCTGTAGAGTATTTATAATTGTAATAGGCTTACAAATAGGTAAGTTTGTTTATCAGCTTTAAAAAATTTAATTATTTAATATTTATGAGAGGAAAAAAATGTTTTAAATTTAATAACATAACAATAAAAAAATTTCAATTGATATTTTAGCATCAAAATATTAAAAAAAGTTTTTTTCTATATTCTTGTTCTCTAGGAGCCCCTGGGTAGTATTTTCAATTGTTGTAGACTTACAATTGGATAAGTTTGTTTATTCATCTTTAACAAATTTAATTATTCAATATTTATGAGAGGAAAAATGTTTTAAGTCATAAAATTTAATAAAGTAGAATTGCTAAAAAAATTTCACAATAAATGATGCACCTGTGATAATTTTTTGATTCTAAATTTTCTGCGTATTCATAAAATTTAAATTAATAACTTGGACGAGCTATATAAAGGCATTTTCATGAACTTAAATTGAGTACTGATCTAGCATCTACAATAGGTAAATAACATTAGTAATTTTTTTTAATCTGTTAAATATTCTAGTTTTTGTTAATTAAATAAAGTTTTGAATTAATGCGAGAGACAAAAATGTTTTCCTACTTCAAATTACCTTCATAACCTATATCATGCAAATTAAGCAGCGGTAACAACTCATAAAAGTCAAAGCATACTATTTCTTGAATTTCGTCATATTTATTTCATAATGCATGTCTAGCAGTGGAAATTGATGAAGAAACTTTCTAAAATAGACGTTAATTTCAAGATCAGATATCTCTCCTTAAAGAGTTATTCAAATCAGTTCCACAATGATAATTTTTTACATCAACAGATTTTTAATCCACAGTTCTATGACATATGATGTGACTCAGGTCCATCAACTCCATTCACTAAAGTTTCTCAGAACAATAAAAAGTAAAAAAATAAAGAAGCTTTACTCAAATCTAATGTCTCATATTTTTAAAAAGGTCAGTCAGGTAATTTCTTTCCTCACTGTGGCTCTTCTGAAAGAAAAAAAATCATAGAAGCAAATTGACCTAGGAGATATTTTCTGATTTTATAAATTTATTTAATTTTGTAACTTTCATTTCTTTGTATTCTTAGACTCACATGACCTATCTTACTTTTCCAACTCTGCATCTCAGAAGCAACCATTTCTCTCTTTTTTTTCCTTCATAATTACTTTTGCTTCATACAAACTATAACCAAAACTAAATATTTACTCTAGTCTTATCTAAAAAAAATAGTTTAATGTTAACATAAGAAAGAGATATTACTTAATATGACTTGAAAATTATCATAGTAAATATCTCTCTACAGCTCAACTTCTAATAAAGAGAAATAATTACCACAATACATTGAATAATGAAATTATTAGTGATGTAAATTTTCAATGATTATCTTCGTCAAAAGTTTCTAACTAATGAGCAGGATTAAATAAATCTACATTGTCAAAACTAAACTTAATCTATATCTCTCCCATATGTGATTTTTTCCAGCAATAGAGTATCAGATTCAAGCACTAAAGGGTTCTGAATTGAATATGAACTTGTTATTTCTTGTGTTTGAACATCAAATGATTTCCTGACCAATTAAACAATTCAATTTTTGTTTCTTATATCTCTCACATTATATTAAAATGTATACGGAATTTCAATGTTCTTTCTCTCTTCATAAAAAGGATTGCTATATTTTTTTTATTATCTTTCTACTTTGTTTGCCTTCTATTTAATTTCTCATTGTTTTATTATTAATCTCACTATCATATAGCTATATGTTACATAATTCAAATTTCTCCTTAAAAAACGTAAATCATATAATTCATTGTTTTCTTTACTTAGTTATAATCTTAATTACTAAACTCCTAACATGTCAAATGGCTTCCATCAGAAAAGAGTTATTGAATTAAGGGTACTGTGACTGCTATTCAAGTTTAGGTACCAGATACATAATTCTATACTTTCTAATGTATGCGTGAAAAACATTAACTTGTAAAACATGCCAAATCATAAAAAAATTGATCTCTGCAACATGGATAAAAAAAAAAGTAGGAATATCAGTAAAAATTAAACTTACATTTATAAATTTTATTTAGAAGATTAAAAATCTCTGAAAGTATTACATTTTGTCATTATAAGATGATCGTGTTGAAAATTCTCTTCAAATACAACAATTAGTCCTTGAAAAGTGTGTGTGTGTTATGTAAGGACAAAGAAAACTTAGAGAGTATGATCCATTTAGTTTTTATAACAGATTGTTGACTAAAGTAAAATACTGAATTGCCAGAAACATAATTGTTTTGGAAAGCATACACATATATATAACATTAACAAGCACATGTGTGAAAGACTTTATAATTAAAATGCATAATATTGCTTACAATAGAATCTTGTGCATGTCTACAACTAAAGGATTAATAATAGATTGTATTTAATTCTTATGAGATTCCAAATTATTTATATAAATTGTTTTGTTATTTAACTTGTGTTGTTACAGAGGGTTTGAACCCAGACTTTCAATCTAACTTTAGCTATCAGTTGTATGAGATAGATTGGATAGCTGAAGAAAGCTTGAAAGTCTGGGTTCAAATCCTCTATAATTATATTTAAACTCCAGGGATATAAAGTATACCTGTATTAAAATAAACTTGTGTTAATTTATTCAAAGTTATTGATGCTCTCTCCTTTAGTATCTCTAACACATAGCACATGATAATGTGGCATAAGTCACCCAGATAATACTAATAATATTTCATTTATAGAAATAAACTCCAGCACTCTTCACAAGCTGGTGAATTGCGGGAGTTTGGACTCATTACCATCAAGCGTTTCCTGATTATACAGAATTGATTACAGAGTGTGAGATAAAATTATGGCTGTATAATATATTTACTCTTGTTTCAGGATTAACTTTATTCCTTTTCTTACTGAGTCATATTTATTTTGCCTTAATGTTTAATAGAAAAAAATTGAGAATTATGATCTGCATCACATAATTTGGTTCTACGAATGTGGTAATTTTGAAAAATATATGACAAATGATTAACATTTCATAATGATTCTTAAACACAAGATTCTATAACAGTTTTTTTTTTATCAATACTCTTTATTTATAGCAAAACTAACAGTTTCGACTGTCCTGCAGTCATCATCAGAGCTACAATATTCAAATATATAATTATATAATTAATACACTTATACACATATTCATATACATAATTAAATACACAATACCAACAAAAATAAATATACATTTTAACCTGACCATTATATAATTTTTTTCCATTTTATTACTTTACTCTTAAATAATTCTATCAATATTTATTTTATATCACTTTATTTTATTTTTTTAATTTTTTAATAAAATAAAGTGATATAAAATAAATATTGATAGAATTATTTAAGAGTAGAGTAATAAAATGGAAAATGATTATATAATGGTCAGGTTAAAATGTATATTTATTTTTGTTTTATTTTGTGTATTTAATTATGTATATGAATATGTATATAAGTGTATTAATTATTTAATTATATATTTGAATATTGTAGTTCTGATGATGACTGCAGGATAGTCGAAACTGTTAGTTTTGATATAAATGAGGAGTATTGATAAAGTATTTAAGAAAGATATAAATGGTATGATATGTTAAAGCAGAAATCAATACATAGGAAAAGGAAGAAGAAAATAATGTTTTACATTTAAAAAAATATTATTTAAGACTTTTATTTTATAATATTAATTTCTAATTATATAACTATTTGAAAATAATGTCTTTATGGTAAATAAAAATTACAATGTATTTATTAAAAATGGTTTCTGAATTCAGATTGATTACTGCTTCCATGCATCTTTCAGAAAATATGTTCTGTTTATTCTAGAGCCTAAATAAAATGGTGGACTCAAGAGACAAAGGATATGGAATGAAAGATCAATCTGTCAGTTCTGGTACTCAAATATCATATGACTTTCTGAACAATAAACTTTTCAATTACTGATATTAATTTTGGTATGAATTACGAATAGAATATTTTGGATTGAGATTTTGATGTGCATTCAAAACATACTTTAGGTGATGAATTTGAATATATAATTGATAAACAACCAGTTAATGAATATATAAAAAAAAAGATTTCAAGACCACTAAAACATACAGAGCACACAGAATTCATCAAATGATAACTTTAAGTTCAATCATTAGCAAAAATTTTTTTATTTTAGTAAATACGATTGGTGGGATATATTCTAAAATATATAGAAATTGCATCACGTGATCACATTTCCTATACTAGCACATTAATTGTTGATAAACAGAGCAAAACTCTCCAATACAGTATTGCCACCTGTGCTAAACAGATTAATCAATGGATGCCAGAAGGCGTGTGCATAAAATCCCTATCCAAAGCTGTTCACTGACGAAGGCCACAAGCCAGAAACTAGTCTGGGGATATTGGATGAGTAGGCATTGGATAGGGATTTTATGCACAAGCCTTCTGGCATCCATTGATTACTCTGTTTAGCACAGGTGGCAATACTGTATGGAGAGTTTTGCTCTGTTTATATAGAAATTGCAAAAACGATCCCTTTTATGAAAATAAAATATTCATGATGCAATTTTATATTAATAAAAAATATATTAATCAAAAATTAATAAAAATGGTTATTATCACTAAATTCGCTAATATAAATGTGGAACAAAGATGAAATGACACTAAGCAGTTATAGGCGATAATAATAATAATAAAAAGAATTACCATTTAATTTGTGCAAGAAATAATAAGATTTTGTTGTAAAAAATACTTTTTGGAATCAACACGGAAATTTGTTATTCATAAAAAAAAGTCGTTTGTCAATGGACTACTAAATAATGCTATCGAATAATGCTTACTTAAATATTGTGTAAAAAAAAAAAAAAAATAGAGAGAGACAATAAATAACAAGGTTAAATCAATATTTTATTAAAAATATTTCACTGACCTGAAACTATGTACAAAACATAAACAAAAACAGGTATAAAAATAAAATTAGCTTCCTAAGTATAGAATTACTAATGAACTTATAATAAAAAAAACTTTATATACATAAATTCACTATAATGTAAATTTCCATCACGATTAAAAGGTACAATGGCAATTTTAATGTAAAATTAGTTTTAAATGTCCAACTGGTAAAAATTCATCCAATAATCAGCAAAATTAATAATCACATAAAATTAAGTTAAACTTTTACAGAATTACTAATAAAAGTGGACTGTAATGTGAGTATTTGCAATGAGGCAGTCCAGCAATTACTCTTGAACATTGCATTACACTCTAAAAGATTTACTACGTAGTACCAATTATTCTTGATCTAACAAAATAGAATATGTGAAGAATGTTAAATACTTGGGAGTCTGATTGGATCAAAACCTATTATGTGGTTTCTTGACAGGCTATTTTGTGGCAACAGAATTGGCTACATGATTAATTATATTTCTATGTAAGAGAAAGACATTTGATTATGCAATTTTAAATCTAAAAATATTACAAAACTATGCTCTGTGTATCATTTTTGGACATAATAAAATCAATCATTTATGAATAATTTTAATCAGTTTTCTTTTGCTTTCTAAATATGGTAACATCTTTACATATAGAATAATTTATGAGTTAAAAACATATTATTTTATTAAAGATTAATCTTTATGTTTTTTGAAATTATCTAATTATTACAAGATTCAATGCAGAAGACAAAGAGGATATAATGGACTGGATTTGTTTAACAAATTTATTTCAGATAATAAAATATCCATTGAAAAAATTGGAAAGTCTTATATTAAAAAGATCCTTTCATATATGACTGGATTTAAATAAACTTCACTAAAATGAAATTAAAATTTATGTAAATATTAAAATTAGTGTACGCATACAAGTGTTCATTAATATCACGATTTATATACAAACTAATGTTAGAGATGTTTTACATGTATCTATGCATGTAACTTATTTGTAGACAACTGAAATTACTGTATATTTATGTATTATACAAGTTTCATACATTGACTTTATCAATAGGAAACAATTTATTTGTAAATGATTTAAAAATAAATTTCTAATAGTAAAATTATTAATGAAAAGATGAAACTAATTTATGCTGTTTTCAAAAAACAAAGACAAATAGATTCTTCCTACTATAGAACCGTATATTGTAAGCTTGAGTGATCAATATCACTAAAAATATATTACTACACAATCCCCATCTCCAAACTGATTTCTTTGTCAGTGAAGACTAGGATTCACTTAGCAACCATCCTTTACTTCTTTGTATTGTTCAAGCTAATAATCTAAAATTTTTAAAAAATAGTACAAAGGAGTAAAAGATGGTTTCCAGATACATAAAAGCATTAGATTCAACTTTGAATCCTAATCTTCACTGACACAAGTAAAAATCAGAAATTCGTTTGAAGGCACAATTTTATAGCACTATACTATCTAATGTTTATTGATTACTCAAGCTTACAACAGATGGCACTATGTAATAATATGAGAGGAAGAGGGATAGAGATACCTTTAATAGGTAGTAAGGGAGTATATATTTTGTCAGGTCTTTTTTTTTTGTGGATGATATATTTTTATGTGCAGAAAGAAGAGAAGATATGGAAGTTATGCTGAAGACATGTGCAAGGGTGGGTAAAGAGATGGGGATTAAATTTAGTGAAGAAAAATCAAATATAATGATGGTTAATACTGGGGAAAGAGAAGATGTAGAATTTTTATTGGGAGATATTAAGTTAAGGGTGGTGAATAGATATAGTTATTTGGGAATTATTTTAAGTAATCAGAAAAATTATTTGGATGAATGGGAGAAAAAATTGATAAATGAAGCAAAGAAAAGAAAGGAATTGTTAAAGAAATTAACAGTGTTTTCATATAATAAATATGATGTAGCTAGAATTAAATGGGAGTTGCAGTAGCAGGGTTAACATATGGTAATGATGCATTATGTGTTAGTAAAGGGGTATTAAATTACTTAGAAAAAGTTCAAAGGGAAGTAGGAAGACATGCATTGGATGCAGATGTATGGACAGCAAGGGAGGCAATTCAAGGAGAAATGGGATGGTCAAGTTTTCATATGAGAGATGCAAAAAGTAAAATGAAAATGTTTGGTAGATTGCAGTTTATGGATAATAAAAGAATAGCCAAAATAGTATTTAATTGGGTTATGAGTAAAGGGCAGGTAACAAGATGGGTGAGAAAGGTAATGTGGTATGCAAAAGATTTGGATAAAGAATTTATATCAGTATATTTGTACAAAAGATGGGATGATTGTGTTAGGAGGATTGTTGAGTGTTATAGTGGTAAGGAATGGGATAAAAGAATAGATTTATTAATAAAGAATAGGGAGTTAGAGAGATGGAGAACTAGTATGGAGAGTAAAAAGAGTTTAAATATATATAGAAATAAACAGAATATTAGGTGCAAGTTAATATATGATAATAGTAAGGAAAGTAGTTTATTGTTTAAGGCTCGAACGGGATCTTTAGCAACAAGAGAATATACATGTAAGTGGAAAAATATGAGTGATTTAGTCTGTAAATTATGTAAGAAAGGAATAGAAAATATTAGGCATCTGTTAATTGAATGTAAATGCTTGAAAACAGAAAGGGCACATATAATGAAGTTATTGAAGAATAAATATGAAAAAAAGTGATTATACAGAAAGTGGATTATTGGTTTTTATGCTGGGTTTGGGAAAAGATAAGGGGGATTTAGATATAAAGGCCATAGAGTTGACAAAGATTATGTTGTGAAAATGGGATGGAGTAGAATATGGGAAAACTTAGACTGGGGAATGGAAAATCAAGTGGCTAACAAGTTTCTCTGGGCATAATTGTTGAGAGATTCTTGACTCTGTTTAAGAAGCTACAGTACTTCACATCCCTGTCTCTGAAAAAGGAGAAACTACAGTGCATCGCATCAGGTGGATTTTGTTGTTGATATTACCCTCTACGATTGTTTTCTCTTAGCATGTTGAAAATGCTTGAGGGCATAATTTTTATGTAAACAAACAGAATTATAATGTTACCGAGCCATTGTTCTTTTTTTTTTTTTCAACTTTAAAGTGCTTTTTTTGATTTACAATAAAATCATAAATAATGAAATTTATCTAAAAGAAATAAAAAATACATTGTATAAGCCTTTTTTTTTTTCTAAAATGAAATTTGTAATTTTAACAAGAAAAAAAAACAAATCGAAACAATATCGTGGCGACGCAAATCAAATTTTAACATGAAGAAAAAGAAATAATTTATCCAAAACAAAAACATTGTGGCCACGCAAATAAAATTGTTAATTTTAACAAGAATAAAAATAAATAATTTCCCCAAAACAACATCGTGGCCACGCAAATATAATTTTAACAAGAACAAAAAGAAAGAATTTATTCAAAACAACATCGTGGGCAAAAATAAAACTGGTATTTTCGATTTGTCTCGCAATTTATCTCACGCAAACATGAATTTTAGCATGATTTCGTAAAAATCATGCTTACACCTCCCCTTTGATGATTGATTAGTGTCACCCTTGTCTAGAAAAGTGGGGCAAAGTTTCCACAATTTTTATTACCTCATACTACATCATTGGGTTTGGAAAATAATGACTTGGACATGCGAATTTGAAGACTTTTGACAGTCTCAATTACAGACACCCTCACAAATATCGAAGCGAAATTTTAAATGGGATTGTTCGTATAAACTGCGTAACACAAAATTTACGGTAAGTGGCAACGTCCAAATGTTATGAACATAATGAAAAAATAAAAAAAATATTATTATCACAACAAACATTTTAGTAGTAAAATATTACTAAGTAGAAATTGTTTTAGCTATGAGATATTAAATATCTTATAAATACTTATCTACATTACAATAAAATAATTTAATAGCTTCTATCAGAAACTAACCATTCTAAATCTTTTAGAAAATTGGAAAAAACCTTTATAGCTGTCAAAAGGTAGATAGTTAGCTGAAGCAAGCTTAGAAGTCCAGCTAATCAATCAACCAAAAAGCCAATTGATTATTAATTGGACATTAGAAAACATCTTCAGGTGTTAGTTCTGACACTACCTCGCTTACTAAAAAAAAGAATCAAAGCAGTTCCTTTTAGAACTAAGATTTTGGTTACAAGAAATGAGTGTCTTCTAGTTATCATAAACAGAAATTCAATTGCTATTCATTTTTTAAAGATATAATGAAATTGATTAAACTTATTTCCCCCCTCTCTCTCTTTTTTTTAATAGTGTTTATCTAAGACTTATACAAACTTAATTTACCATTTGTTGCTATAGAACATTTATAATATTATAAAAAAATGAGGTGGAATATTTTTAATGGTAGAAAGAGAGAGAAGCTTTTTGATAAATACAAATTATCATAAGAGAAAAATATCTTTTACATGACACATAAAGAGAAATGAATTGACTACAAGTGGTAAAAAACTTGAATCATCATTTTAGCTGAGCTCTGGTTTCGCCACTGTTATAATGATGATGAAGTTGTGCAATAGTTTCTTCTCAGACAACAGCAAGAGTTCCAGTGCATAGAAGACTATGTACCAAAAACTCTCGTAATAAATTAAATACTTCCTCTGACTGATAGTTTCTCATGCTATAAACCCATCTATTTCTTACCATTCTTTAACTCATTCCAATCTACTATTACCAAATCTTTTTCTATCAATACTGAAACATTCCCTCTTTTTTATCCTAACCCGGAGATCATCTAGTTAAAATAGTAATTTGAGCAAAATTTAGTTTGATAAGGTCTCAATGACTCTTTCTTCTCGAGCAACTTCTAATTTGGATAAGTTCTAATAGCTCAATGCCCACACCTATTCTGACACTCATATATCTACCATTAAGCATGTTAAACATTCCTTTGGTGATGAGTGATATCTAATGAGATTTAAAAAATTTTAAAAGTAGAATAATTGGATTGTTTTTTTTCTAATTTCTATGCAGAAATGTTTTTCTTTAATATGATTTCCTACAATTTTGAATTCAATACATAATTTTTAATCTTACAATATATTTAAGTTTTAACTAATAATCCAGCTCGTTTGTATATATAGTTATTACATGGAGAATAATTACTGTGAATGTTACTAGGATTAACTATGTATGTGATATTAAAAATTTACAGCACGAAATATTATAAAAATACTTTAGGAATAAAAATCTTCCTAATTGCCATATAAATAACAGTTCACAAAAAAACTTGTATATAACGGCCAAACAGTTAACTGTTTGGCAGTTAGATATAAGGTCTTGTGAAATGTTAATGTTATTTATATAGCAGTTGGAAAGATCTTTTGATTTCTCTCAATATATTTACATATTTCATGTTGAGATATTATTTTATATAGCGCTATGTTTTTTATGTAATATGTTGAAAATTTTCTAATATTATCAAAGACGTTAAACATTCTTAAGGTTATTAAATTGAATATTTAATAATTTTACCTTAGGAATATTAAGTTGAGCTAATTTCAATGCAGCATTCTTTACACCTACAATAATTAAGATTTTGTTCTTGCAGTTAAGCTGTCTAAACTTTTATCTATAAGTTCTTAATGCAAACAAAATAAGACTCATTTTGATTGTTTGGCAGTTAGTTACAAGTTTCTGCAAAATGTTAATGTTATTTAAATGGAGATGAGAGAGAGAGAGAGAGAGAGAGAGAGATCTTTGTTTTCAATATATTTATGTAAGTAACAGCATATCTCTTCAATTTAGTATTTTAAATTTTATTCATGAATAATAATTGTTTTAAAAAATGTATGTACGTTACATATCAAGAATAAAAGTGTTTTTCTAAAAAGTATTCTATTAAGGTTACTATATAGCTAAAATATATGTCATAAATTGTCATACCTGATTCAATATGTTCTCTAGCTTGGGTATTTGTCATACCAGAATATGGAGTACTACCATTTGTAAATACTTCCCACATAAGAATGCCATAACTCCAAACATCACAAAGACTTGTATATCGTCCTATGAAATTAAAAATCACAATTCAAATTTGTTTATTTAAAAGTTAACATAATTCGTCAAAATGGCAGGTAATATAATTGCATATGCAATAATAACTCAAATGTTAGCAAAAAAAAAAAAAAGACTTTAATTATTAAAAGTCAACAATTTTTTTAATTATTCTTTATATATTATTAATATCCAATAATTAATTAAATGTTTATTTCCTCATTTAAGCCTTGTTCACTATTTCTGAAATTTAAATTTAGTATAATATCAGAATCATTGTTAATAGAAACTTTTAGTTATGTTCAACTGTACTCTACAATGGTAACATCTATTCTTAATCAGTTTTTTAAAGCATTGAGTCTTAACATAAAGATAAGTCATATAATATTTAATATTTCCCAAATGCCAAGAAATCTCTAATTAACTTAAAATAAGTTATTTCTGAATAAGATTAAGATATAAATAGCCAAACATTAGATGGCCATGCTGAAAACTTTAGATTCCTAATTTTCAGATCATTTGTTTGAATTAATACACTTCTTTGTTAATTTTTTTTCTGAAAGATGGCAGTTAACTAGAAAACAATCTTGGGATTCTATAATTAATGACTATACTGCCATCTAGTATTCATCTGAAAAAATAATAAGCAGTATTTTTATTTATATGAATTTACCCAATGATTAATCTAAAAATACTAATACAATATACCATAATTAAGTGCTTCTGGAGCTGTCCATTTAATGGGAATTTGTTTTAAACCATCTGATACAGTATATTCCTCTTCTTCTCTCGACATTCCAAAATCAGAAATCTTTACAATATTATTAACACCAACAAGACAGTTTCGTGCTGCAAGATCCCTAAATAAATCAAAATAAATTAGGGTAAAAGTATAAAATACAAATATTAGAAATATCACTAAATATAATTTATAAATAAAAAAAAGTAAATTAGTCAAACATGAAACTCAATAAATTTTAAATAATTTGGTTTTTGGTCAACAAAGAAAATATTCACAAAATGATAAAGCAGATATATCTTAAAATAAGAATATTACCTATGTATACAGTTTTTACTTTCTAAATAGGCCATGCCTGCAGATGTGTCATCGCACATACGAACTTTATCAAGAAGAGGTTGTTTTATCCCATTTTTTCTCAAAAAATTTAATAAGGATCCACCTGCAAAAAATAAATAAATCATAATTTGTAACATAACATGATCACCATTTCTTATGCTTGCTTATAACTGTTATTAAAACAGGAAAAACTCACTATACGTATTGCCACACACAGCAAGCTAGAGTAATCAATGGATGCCAGAAGGCTTGTGCATAAAATCCCCAGCTAGTGCCTACTCATCCAATATCCCCAGACTAGTTTCTGGCTTGTGGCCTTCGTCAGTGAGGAGCCATGGATTTGAGAGCACTGCACCTAGATCTTAGGCTCCTCACTGACGAAGGCCACAAGCCAGAAACTAGTCTGGGGATATTGGATGAGTAGGCACTAGATGGGAATTTTATGCACAAGCCTTCTGGCATCCATTGATTAATCTAGCTTGCTGTGTGTGGCAATGCGTATAGTGAGTTTTGCCTGTTTTAATTTGTAACATACATGCATTTTCTTTAGTTAATTTTGCTATTACATACATATAATTAATAAAATCTCTAAATATAATGAAATATAAGCAGAAAATATATTTTATTCGGCTGATTAAACTTTGGCAAAAAAAACAACAACATATCACTTATTATACTTACGAAATGAAGTATAATCATACATAAAAATCATGACATCTTAGAATGATTATAAATTTCATTTCCAAAATAGAGGATAAAAGAATGTAAAATTGGATATGATTTTCTAAACACCAAATATTACTCAAGTACAAAGATAAAAGACATTCATTCATCTACAAAAATTCTGTCACAATTTAATCTATATGTGCTAAACTCTAGTACAATTTTAATGACAATTATTATCTTTTCCGATAAATTTATTAATATTATTAGCAATTAATTTAGTAAGTTAAAGATTGTTATATTATTATAAGCTAAATATAGACTTTAAATTTAGTGAAAAACCAATATATCCCTTCTTGCAAACTATATTGTCTCATAGTATTCTTTTAATGCTATTATCATTTGTCCACACATGAACAATGTTAATTAGATATATATTTAAAACTTTCATTTAACACTAACACACTTCAAACAAACAAATATAGTTATAGAAAAAGGTAAATGATTCCCAAAATGCACTTCTGCTAAATCAGCATCATCAGCTTATAAGAAAAAATATATTGACTTTAAACTATGAGGGGGTATCCCAAATAATCAGAATTGTTCTCTGGAGGGCAAGCTCATTGTAGTACATGCTCCTGCCGCTAGTTGCTTCTTGCAGGAACACCCCTGCATCAATGTGCTGACCATCATCATTAATAAAGTCATAGTGCAGTATAGTAAATGTTTTTGTTAAGTATATTCACTTACTTGGCAAGTTTTGTAATGCCTGAAAAGTTGGAACAACATGAAATTCTGTTTTGTTAGAGGAAATGGCAAGAGAAACAGTTATAATACTTGAAACAACTTACAAGGAAGCTGCTCTAGGAAAAAGCCAAGTTTATAAGTAGTTTAATTGAAGAGGTCAAATTTACCATATCCCAACCAGTTGGCAAGTGAGGTCCAATGTCAAGATAATGATTTTTTTTTATTTATGCAAATGACATTATTCTTCACTCACAATTTGTTTGTAATGATGAGACACTTCACTTACAAATTCAAAAATGTTTACATGACAAAATATACCGATTTCTGTCAAAGTAGGAGTGCAAATTTGCACCAACACATAAAGCTGTGAGATTGAAACTATTTTCAATTAAAAACGTCATGACCCAGCTTATCAATCAGCCATATTCACCTGATCTCACTCTGTGCAACTTCTTTTTATTGCCCTGAATGGAAAAATGCTCAAAGGAAAAAAGTTTGCAGACTTGGAAGTGGTGAAAAATAAAATAAAATAAAATGGAGGTATTAAAAGGCATCACTTTGCAAGAGTTTCAGGACTACTTTGAAAAGTAGAAAACACATTTAGACCGGATCACTAATACTCAATGTTTAATTTTAAAATTCCGATTATTTTTGGGTATTCCCTCGTAAGTCTCATGTCTATATCTGGCTAATAATAATATAATAGTCTCTACACTAATGAATAATTATTAATAACACTGCTACATTTATTTTAAAAAATGTAATCATCATTAAGATTGTGTTAATGATCATTAGCACTTGTAGAGGAAATATTTGTCAAATAAAACAGATAAAATATTTGAGGCAGGGAAATATTATGGCTGATTTTCTGACAATGATCTTATTATTAATGATTTAAATATATAAAAAAAACCGTGGTATTTTCTGCTTGGCTGAATAATAGGTTAAATGTGGAAGTTCATAATAACATAGAAATAGCTTTATCTTTCTTATTGCATTGCCAAATCCATATAATATTAATATCATTCATGTTCTTTATTACTTTTTACAATGCTTTTTAGAACCCACTTTTGAATTGACAGCAGTTAAGATTTGAAAATATAAGTAGAAATTCTGACGAAGATTGCTGGGGCAATCAAAACTGTTAATAGTGGGTTGTAAAAATCATTGTAAAAAGTAATAAAGAACATAAATGACATTAATATTAAATATAGAAATCCAAAAAAAAAGTTGAATGATTGACAAGAAGTGGCTTAAAAATAATTTGTGGGTTAAATCTGCAAAAAGATAGTCAATTGCTGATCATGGTCATTCAATTTTTTTTTTTTTATGCATTTAAAGTGACATATGGTCCTGAGAAATGGTATCACAATCTTTTTAAATCCAGCAATGACTTTCTCTTATATGATGACAATAATAATTATAATAATTTGAATAGGTGGAAAATGTATTTTGATCATCTTTTGAATAATAATACAAAAACTGACAGAACAATTTTAATGATATATCCATTTTATCTACTCATTTAGATTTGGACAAAAATATCCAGCTTAGTGAATCCAAACAACTCTTTCTAATAATTAAAATGGAAACGCTGCAGGTCTTGATGAAATACCTGGAGAAGTTTTAAAATATGATGACAATATATAAGTTTAAAAATTATTGGAATTTTTTTAGAAATATATGAACCCATACATTTGTGCCACTTGATCTTAACAATGCTTTTATAATTCCAATTTTTATAGCAAAGGGGATAGACATGATTGCAATAATTATCATAGAATATCATTATTATCCATTACAGCAAAAATTATTTTCAAGAATTTTAGTGAATAGGTTGTTTCCAGTCATAGATGAATGGTTACCAAAGACTTAATGTGGTTTTAGAGAATGAAAAAGCATTAAAAGACATCACTTTTGTTGCCAGACACTTGGGAATGAAGGAGTGATTTAGATATTGTTTTTATTGATTTGGTTAAGAAATTTAATTCAATTAATAGAAAAGGTCTACGGCATTGTTTAAAATTAGTTGGTTATATGCCAAAATTTAGTTGCTTTTACTGCAGATGGAAAACCTTTGGGTATTTAAAATAAAAACTGGTATTAAACCAGGAAGTGTAATTGTTCCAATATTATTTTCAACTTTTATAACAATGATCTTTGGAATTGTTTATCAAGATACAATACAAGTCTGACAGTGGAATTTTTAATTTGAATCGATTAAAAGCAAAAACAAGAACGTTTTGGATTCTGGATTTACAGTATGCTGATAATTGTGCTATTTTTTTCCAATTCAAAACACGATTTACAGAATGTACTTAATGTTTTGAATGCAACATATGTGTTTTCCTGAAGGTTTGTGATGATGGTGTTTTAGTTGTATTTACATGTTGGACTATTTCCATCATCTAATCTGAGTGTTGAATGTCTTTAGAAAAATATAACTTTATTTTAATATTCCAAATACATTCAACTGTTAGTAATAGCACACAGGTTCATATATGCACAATGTTTCGAGAGATATTATTCTCCTCTCTTCTTCAGGTGTTGCTGGCCTGACCAGTGACAGTACTAGCATGGGAACTGAACCGGAATCCTTAGATTCTTGAATATCGAATTTTAAGGTAACGCTCTAACCAAATGAATCATCCTGCCAAAGGCAACAGTCAGTAAAAATTTCATATACTTATCTATGAGATTCCTCCTGATTTCTCCACTTTTTCCTAAGAGCAAAGTTGAATAGTGGTTTCCATACATTATGTATAGTCACACTAGGTTGACTTACAGGATTCTGGTTTATTAATTAATGTTCAAAAAAATTCAAGACCTTTATTAACCAATGATGAAAGAAAAATTTTCAACATCTTTTGGATTGAATGGTTATCAACATAAGACTGTAAAACAGTTTAAATACTTGGTAGTTTTATAGATAGAAAGGTGGATTTAGATTCCGAGGTATAACACAAATTCCAATATACCGCTGGTGCTTTTAACAAATTAAAAGATAAGAATATTTCATTCATCACAGGGAAATAACTACTGCAACTAAATTAGATGTATATAAAGGTACTACTTTACCTAATTTATTGTACAGAAATGAAATTTGGACACTCTATCAGTGCAATATAAAAACATTAAAAAGGTTTCATTTAAGGATGAATTACAACATTTAAAAAATTCAATGGCAAGATTATAAAACCAATCAATGTTTTTCAACATGTTGGATACTATTGTAAAATCACAACTTCATTTGATTGGACATATAAAATAAATGACCAATGCAAGATTTCTTAAAAGGATATTTATGGTGAACTTGAGCATGCGTTTTTGTGGGATAGGTAGAGCCTGTCTATGTTATAAGGTTTATCTCAAAGACCTTTTTAAGATGTGCAATGTCACTCCATTGGGAAGATATGGCAGAGAATAGAATACTTTTGAGTGCTATAATTAGATATGGTATTGAAGTATTTCCGAAAGAAAAGTTTTCTACCAAAAAATTAAAAGATAACATTGTAAAATATCAAATGAACAGAAAAATGGACTGTGTTCTATATGTAAATGTAACTCACAGATTGGTTTACATAGACATTGCAAAACTCATTTCTAGAACAGTTGCCCCCCCCCCTCTTTTTTCCTTCCTTTTTATGGAGTTTGAACAGCCATATTTTATAAGTGACTGTTTATTATTATTAAATGATTATTTACCATCAAATAAGCTCTTCAAATGATTCATATCATGGTCCTGGACTCTGCCTGATTCTTAAAAATTCTTGCCATTTATAAAAGCTTTATTTTTCCCACTTTCTTTTCGCTCAAAGTAGATCCTTAAAAAAAAATCTTTACTTTTAAGAATACGCTTTGTTTTCTTTGTAATTTCTTCAATAAATAGTCTTTATTCATTCTCCATTTTCAGTACTTATTTTATTTAAATCTTCCACATTCTACTTATTTTCAAAACACATAAAAGCCTTTGAAACTTTTTGTCATTTCCGACCATCCAAGTCTCTGTACCACATAAAGAGGGGTAGTCAAACAGAACATTTACAACCCACTTTCTTTCAATTAAACAAAATCACTCTTAAAACAGCTCCTCCCATTTTTTAAAACTTTGGTCAAATGTTATAAATGCCATTATAATCTTCCCTGCTCCCTATCTATCTTTACTTGCTAAGATTTCTAAATATTTAAAATCTATGATATGCCCTATATCTTAGTGCCCAATTACTATCTTCAAATTATTACCCTTTCTATTTTTTTTGTAACATTAATATATTCATATTTATTCTCAATCCAAATTTCTGACAAATATCCTTTAAAGCTTAAAATAAATAATAAACTGGTTGAAGATTTTAATTACCTTACCTGATACAAGTTCCATGACAATCATAATTGGCTGCTTTTGAGTACAAATCCCAATGAATTTAACAATGTTTTGATGATCATATTGTTTTAGGATGCTGCCTTCTTGAAGAAATTTTTTTTTTTGTTCTTCTGGAAGAGTTATTCGACATGTTTTAACAGCAACATCCATATTTTTACTCTTCAAAATTGCACGATAAACATCTCCAAAATTACCCTGAAGATAATTTTTAATAAAACAAAATTTTTAATCGTAATATAATTCAATAATTAAAATTATTATGCTAAATTATATATTAGATTGTTTAAAAAGTTGTAAAAAATTTGTTCTATAAACAGTTTCTTGTAAGTAATTTGTGTGGTATGCATGTTTTACATATATCATCATCATTGCATACAAAACATCATCCCAATACTTTTTTTAATAAAGATTTATTGCTAAGTTTTCTTTTTTTATAATGATTTAGAAAATTTCTTCAACTCATCTTAAATTAGGTCTTTTTTCTGGATGTTTTTTACTTATATTCAATTAAAAATAGCCCCCTATCTTCTTACTGAATCCCACCCCATCTCATTTAAGTTCAAATATTTTTTCTATAATATTAGTAATGCTAATTTGGCTTCATTTTGAGTTAATGCCCAAGCCTCACAACCATCAGTCACATAATATACAAAACACATTGATTAAAATTTTTTGTTTTAGAATAAAAGTTCATTATCTTTAAATATAGTACCAACTCTATCAAATGGACTTTGTCATTCAAATTATAATAATTTGATTAATTCATAAAATTATTAGATAATTATTGCTAATGTGTCTATGTTACTTTGAGCTTAGATATAAAACCTTACTCTTGCAAAAGGATATTATTAAAAGACAGGTTTTGATTATAGCTATGAGTTTAAACCTTTCACAGTATATATATATAGGAAAGGTCTAATAGCCATAATCCATTCTTTGTCTGACAGTTTAAAAATTGGAAAGCTTTTAAATATTCTGATTTCCAGAATTTTAAATCTGCATATAGATTTTAGCATCATGAATATAAAAAGAAACCAAATTTATTTTTTATTAAAGAGTTTATTTAAATATTTCTCCAATCATTATCTTATTAATAACCTAATTATTTCATACAGAGGTTTAGTCTAAAGTTTTTCCATCAAAAATATATAACTTAGATACAGTTCTCACAAAAAGCAATTTTTTTAGCACATTTGTATAGTTAAAGATGACATTTTTTAAGCATACACGATTTTCATTAGAAATTATATGATTGTGGAAGAGCTAACATTAATAATATGTAATTAACTTCAACAAACATTTCATTTGTATACTACTGCATATTAATTTGATATAGGTTGGCAATAACATTATTGCTAGGCATTCAGAAGTATATCTGTTGTCTTTATGCCTTATATATAATAACAAATATAATCAGAGTAAGGCAAAATGATTATTTGATGTGGTCAAAGCATCTAACATAAATATTAATTATTTGAATTATTTCACATAAGCATTACATAAAATAATTTATACCTAATATCAACAGCAACATCAGAAGATGCTTTTATATGCTTACTCATATTCTTCCAAGAGCAATTACCTTCACACTGCTCTTGAACCATATACTGTAAGCTTGGATAACCAATGCAGATGGGGATAACATTATATCATTTGGTGTCCAGTGATTACTCAAGCTTCCAGTAGACAGGCCATAAAGTAAAAAAAAGAATCTCTTGGACATATTATTCCAGACACTTTTTTTTTAATTATGTGTTTTGCTTTTTATTAAGTTTTAAATCTACCATTTGTTCTTCAAAAATGTCAGAGACTGCCAAGGTTAGTCAAAACGTCTCAAAATTCTAATAATAAATAAAGCAATGGAAAAGAATGCATAATAATATCTCACAGGGTTACAGGCATCCAAAAGACAACAGATGTATATATAGTAAAACACTGTTAAACATTTCATGGAATATAATATTTTACATCATGTTAGAATATAGATCGTTATTACTTTAGCAGCAAAATGGAGGACTTTAGAAAATTTGTTTGTCAATAAAAAAAATAGTAAATTATGCTAATTAGCACAATTATAAAAAGATGAATGGAGTCAGTTATAAGGGAGCACATAAATTAAAGAGAACAGTCAAGTTAATAATCATGGAGTTGTCTCAAAAGAAGAAAAAAGCAGGGTTAAATTAAAGCCATATTTTCATTTTGTAAATACTTGAAAGTGAAAAGCAGAATGACAGACTGAAGTGAACTAAAACAGCATCTGTTAAGTGACTTTAAAGGAAAATAAGATCGAGTTAAGGATACTTAATTATAGACTTAAAAGATGAGAGTTAAGAAAATTCCAATTAACAAACTATAATATATATTTTTGCAGTGTATGAGAATGAAGTATTCCCCCACTGAAACATGTTAGTAATTCTGTCCCAAGTTAAGGAATAACTATATCGTTATTAATATTAATATTCATCAGCACAGATAAATAAACTTGCTGAGATATAAGTGCTTGTGTCATTTTATTTTTATTCTTATCTTTTTTTCACTTTCTTTGCATCTTTCTTCATATATATTAAACTTTTCTATATACTCTCCTCATATACACTCCAATGCAAGTTTATATAATTTCTCATTTATTTTCCTTACAGTTTCGACTGTCCTGCAATCTTCATATAATCATATAATCTTCATATAATCATTATTTTATATATATACATATTTTTTATATTATTATTCATAATTCCATCTAATTGTATCTTTACATCTTTTAATAGAATGGGATAAAAATAATAAATAAATAATAAGTATAAATTAAAAGATGTAAAAATAAATTAGTTAAAATTAGATGTAATTATGAATAATATGTATATAAAATCATGGTTATATGATTATATGTTTAAATGTTGTAGCTCTGATGAAGACTGCAGGACAGTCAAAACTGTAAAAAAAATAAAGGAAAAATTATATAAAACTTGTAATGGAATGTATATGAGAATATATATCATTTTATTTTGTCATTAATATGGGTGGTAATATTGATTATCCCCGTATATATTGCAGAATAATCAGATAATTAAGAGGTCACGTGATATTTAATTACCAAAATAAGCAGCCAAGCACAATAATTTTATTCAATTGATCAAAACTACAATAGTCTTCTTTTCCCCAACTGTGAATTGGACCAAAAACCATCAGTTCTTGAGTTAATCATATGGAGCATCATTATAGTTATTTCTTTTTAAAAAGTGTAAATTTGAAGAGTTATATTCAAGCTTTAAGGTATCACTAAATCTTTAATATGTTTGGTTGCTTTATTTTATTCTTGATAATTTTTGCAATGTTTAAAATGGATTCGTTAGTACTATGTTTCAAAACAAAAAAAAAATTATTCCATTATATATTGATAATTAAATAGTCCATCGCATGCCTTCTTACGTATCTATCTATGTAATATACCAAATGTTTTTATAAGTTAATAAGACTGATGTTTTGATGACATTATAGGTATCATTCCCAAGACAGCAATAACTAAATTCAAAAAAAGAATTCAGAAGTAACTTTATATATTAAAAACAAGGAGGAGGGGAAGAGGAAATTTATCTTCAAAATAAACAAAATTGGCTGACAAAAAAACAAAAATTGCTGAATGAATATTGATAGTATATTAAGATTTTGCTTTGTTTTGTTTTTCTATATTGATTATTTTGACATTAAATGCCTAATTCCTTCTAGAAATTTGGTCATTTCAATGTTGAAAAAGGTCATTGCAGTTGCAATTGAAATATCTTTCTCTATACACTGGAAAACTTAAGAGCATATTTGATATCTTTCATCTATGTAATATTCACATCAATATATTTATACACAATGATAATTAAATGGTGCTAATAAATATTTTTTAATACCCAAATTGGACTGATAAATAATGAAAAGTCTTCATATACAATATAATTTCAAAGTGAATAGCTTCATCAGTTCCATATTAACCAATATTCTCTTGGGATTATCAAACCTGTTTTCTATCATGTTTCATAACAAGCATAGATATTAATTAAAAAATGATGCAAATTAAATTTATTTTCTTAATCACTCAAGGCTTTAAAAAATATCTAATATTATTTTTAATTAATAAAAAAATTTACTTTCATTGGAAATAATTGACTTACCCGTCCAATTTTATCTTTCAGTTCAACATCACTATTACTCAGCTCCCATTTTTCTCTTAAACTTGGATTAAGCAAAATTGCTCCTGATTTGGTAGTAACTGGAAGACCACTTTTATGTTGATGAATAATCAATTCTTGTACAGTAGGAAAAGCTGGTCCCTCAAACCGGTAAAAACCCTTCATTAAAAATAAATTTTCATGTAGCATATATCTAAATACGAATAAACAGTGTTACTATTAAATAATTATTTGGAATAATAAACATTCGTAGTGCTGTCTGTCTACTAAAGTTAAATTATTAACCATATTGAAAGAGACTTTGGTAACAACTGGATCTGATTGGATATTTATGATAATTAATAATATCACTTCTCAGATCCTCTATCCTTATAAAAAATGGGAAAAACAAAAATAAATTTACATTTCATATGCAAAGTGAGTTTGATAATCATAATATAACCAACCAGTGCTCAGAAAGTTTATCGTTTCAAGTGATTATACATTGCTGATAACTGCAAAAAAAGCATTAAATAATATTTTTTAAGCATTATTTTCAATTCAAATTAAAAATGACTAGCTTTTATTATTTAATTTTTTAAAAATATATATTTAAAAAGATTATGATCTAAAAAATCATATGGCAGAAATAATTTTTCTTTCCAAAGTCAATTTTCAATGCATGAGCAATCAATGGATACTAAATATGTAAATATTTTTTTTTTTGGCGTATTGATCTAATAGGATAACAACGCTTCCTTTTGGTGAAGGCCGCTAAGTTGAAAATCAATCTGGAAATCTCTGAATTAAGTATTATCATACTTATAGATATAGTTCTTGGGATTACTGCTGCAAATACAGATAAAGCTTGAATAATCAATGGACACCAGATGGTGCAGTGCTATAAAATTTTTGCCCATTTCCAGAACGGTTTCTAGCTTTTGCCTTCATCAATAAAAACTAAGAATTAAAGCTGGAACTAATGCACTTATGCATCTAGCAATCAATTTTTAATCCTTTTATATTATTTAAGCTAATATTCAAAAATTAAAAAAAATCCAAACTAATTCACTTGCCCAGTTATATAAATTTGAGACCAAATCATTCTCTATATATTTTAAAGGTCACAGTTCTATGCCAAATGTAGGCAAACACTAATAATATTGCATGACTTTTTTATATGCTTACTCATATACTTCCAAGAACACTTAAATGCCATTCTAAATCATTTACTGTAAGCTCAAGTAATTAATGGGTTCTATAAAGTAGAGTGCTATAAACTTCCCATCTCTAACCCAATTATTCGATTATGCTATCATTTGTGAAAAATAGATTACAAAACTGGAATTAATGTATTTATGCATCTAGCAGACTACCATTTACCAATTTGGAGATGAGCATTTGAAAGCACCATCTGGTATCTAGTGATTACTTAAGCTGACGATAGATGGCTCTAGAGTAGAGTAAAGATAACTGCTCTTGAAAACATATGAGAATCATGAGATATTGGTGGTTTATTGTCAGGAAAGTGCAAGAAAAGTACCATAAGCAATGATATGATTTATATATTGCTTACAACGATTTAGTAAGGGGATATGAAAGTTTATGCCATTGTTTGAAAATGGCTATTATTCATAGAAATTTAATTTTGTACAACTACTACACAAGTGATATGAGAAATTCCTAAGACCATTGAAATATAAACTGCTATTACAAAGAAATTTATATTAGCTCAGGCTATATTAATCATTTTTATTATAATGGTCTTAGAAACAGTTTATAGATACAATATAAGTTTGGTAGTGAAGTTTTTAACTTGAACCGATTAAAGTACAATGAAATTATTATCTCCTTACCTTTTAGATTTACAATAGCTGATAATACTGCTATTGTTACCAATCAAAAATGATCCACAGAATAATTTTAAAATTTAGAAAATATTTTATAAAAACTTTGATTTAATAATTAATGTTCAAAAAATGTAGGTGCTTTATCAGCTAGTGAGTCCTTTTTGATTTGGACATTCATCATTTTGAGAATGATGATTAGTTTGCATAATGAGAAGCTTTGTGATTAGAAAAACAGAGCAGACATGAAAACTGAGATGCAATACAGACTCAATTATACTGCTGATGCATTTAACAAATTAAAAGATAAATATTTCACAATGTGATATAATTATCTTAATTAAATTAATCATTTATAAAAATGTTATAGTGCCACAAAACTATATGGAAATAAGACATGGTTCTTCTATTGATTACCACCATCTCCAGTAATGTAACAATATTATTGCTATATAGAATATAAATAAAATAATGTACTGTAATTAGAATATAATAAATAATTGTAGTAAAGTTGAAAAAAATGTAAAAATATTAAGAAGTAAAAATAGTTAAAATATGTTGATAAGATAAGCATTTCTATATTGTAAATATTTAAAAGAATAGACCAGAATACAGATAAACTAAAATGATATAACAACGGTAATAATTAGTGTTCTAGAAGTTTCCAATGCTATAGTGTTGCTATCTGTTTTTGTACGCCTCTATGGCCAAGTATCGTGTTAGTATAATACTAATCTTTGTAAGCATTATTAACTGTTAAGTGTATATATTAAGTATTGTTAATTTAACTTTTACCGTTGCTATCTTGTTGGCAATAAACGTCAATTTTTAGTTATAAAGTTTTCTTGAGTTACAATTATTTCTGCTTGTTTGACCACCACTACCATGACTGCAGTAATCATGGTGACTGTACATGGTAGTTATCTTTATCGTCAAATAGATTGTAATAGTGGTATTTAAATAAGAAAGACATTGACATATTGTTGAGGTAAATAGTTGTCTTTTTAAATAGTTACCTGAAATATGTGTTCTGCAGAGATTGATTTGATTTTTTGTGATTGAAGAAGGCTCTAAAGATTTTTATATTACTTCAATTAATTATATATGTGAGTGTGCATGTGTATTATAAAAAAATCAAATATAATATTATATGTGATATAATGATATCAAGTTTATTATTAATAAACAATAGAAAAATAAAATTACTGATTTGTACTGCATTTCTGATATGTTAAATGATACCGTAGTTACGATGTTGACTAAAGTCACACAGAATTGTTGAAAACAAGAGTAAAAAGTAAATAACTTCACAAGTAAGATATAATTTTTTGTTATTTCTGACACATGAATTTCCAATATTTGAATGCTACTGGAAAAACTTAAAGAGAATGTTCTACAATATTTTGAATATGTGATGACAAGATCATTGATGTTATCTTCAGTTTTCTGGATGTGATGATTTTGAACCTATTATTAAAATGTATGGGGAATAAGACTTCTTAGAAAAATATTTAATTTTGATTTAAGCACAAGTATGTCTCAAGGGCATTCTAAAGATATGCATTATCTATTGTTTTCAATAAAAAAGGAAAGAATACAAATGAAATCTCTAATTAAGTGACGGAATCTTTCAGAAAGAAACATTTGTTGTAGGAGACATTCAAAGACAGAATGGCAAAATACTAGATAAACAGATCAAATGACCAGTATCTATATATAGGTGGATGTATTTTGTTTTGCACATTGACATAGTTTTAGCAAAAATTGCTTTTAATGTTTCGGTCTTCATTGTATTTCTCTTTTTTTCAGGAGTTAGGATGGCTATGCTTATTTATGAGTGGCTGCTAATGGTAATAATAAGGGAAGTAGAAGATAATGGGTGTTCCAAAATAAAGCAAATAAAACAAAAAAAATAAATTGAAGACGTTAAAATGATTTATAATGTATTTAATATTTAAAGAAAGCATGGCCTTATGCATAGAAAATAAACAAATTAATCAATACGACTTGCTACTTGATTCACAATAGTGAAACATGGATTTTAAAATTTTATTTTACAATGAAACAAAGATTATAAATTATACAAAAAAAACCCACAGAAATATTTTGAGTATAAATAGAAAGCACAGAAAAACGAATGAATTTAAGCCTAAAATGTTACTATGGATATAATCATAAAAAAGAAAATAACTTAAATGCAAATGAATTATATGCACATTAAGGAAAAAATGACAGATAAAAAGAATTAAAATAACCACTGAATACAAAAAGATAAGCATTATTTTAGAAAAAACTACTTTAAGAAGAAAGTTATCAGGATTATTTAAGGAAAAAGAAAATACATGACAGATCTTTTCAGAGAAGTGCCAGAGAGGCAGCTGACCTGCAATGGACTATAAATGGCTGCAAATTTATTTTAAAAATGTTTAACCTCAGTTAAAGAAATAAGATATTCACAAGGAATATGCAATATGTCAACTGAACACACTCCTAATACATGTTATTTTTATTTTAAAGCGAAGAATTTTTTATTTCAGATAGTCATTCTTGTTTGTGATATTATCTAACATTTTATAAATACAAAAACTACTACATATATAAAACAAGTATTTTACCTCATTGTTGACTTGAACAATAAAATGCCTATGTCCATTCCAGCAAACTGAAAGAACATATTGGCTGCCAGATAACCGTGATGTTTCTCGCAGTAAATAATCACCATTATTTGTCAATAACCTCTGAACTTCATCTCGAGGTAGAATCCCATGAAACCATTCTTCTTCAGATAGAGGCCTATTAGGATTTAAAATCATCTACAAAATATAAATAAATAAAAGTAAATTTACAAAATTAATAAAATTGAAAAAAAGTTTTTTTTATTTAAAAAAAAAAACTAGATTAAATTGAATTATTTGATGTCACTTAAACTCCCCAAAATATAAAATTTGTACAAGTCAGTTGAAATATGATCATAAGTAGTTCCAGTCATGGTCATTAACTGTTCATAATTGAAGTCGCAAATAATAATATTTATCGTGTATAATCAAAGTTATGTTCATTCATACTAAAACTTATTTCTATTTACCATTTTCTATCAATATCAAACCACTGTAAAACAAAGATTTCACTGAGTTCAGTTTTCCTTCTACTCATTTCTTGTTTCTATATCAATCCAAAAAATTTTCTTATCTCATCCATTCATTTCACATATGGTCTCTTTCCACATTTCTTAAAATCTCTTGGAACTCAGTTTAGAATTTTAGTTAATCATCTTATAAGGTCTTCTTATAAATTTATCTAATTCAGTTTCATTTCAATCTTTTTCCAAAATATCAATGATGCCTGTGCCTATTCTCACTTTTGGATCTCACTTAAAATTCTTCTTTGTTAATCCTAATATAAATTTCTCCATATTTTGTTAAGTGATTGAAGTCTCTGAACTGCTTAAGTCGCCAAGTCTCAGATCCATAAGTAAGAACTGATAAAAAAATATTTATTAAAAGTTTCCTATTTTAGGCACGTATCCATATTTCCTTTTAATATTAAATTATATTCATCAAAAGCACTCTACCCAAATTAATTCTACAAATAATTTTATCTGTTATGTTTCTACTTATATTAGTTGATAACTTCTAATTCATTGCTTTCAATCTTTATTTTATTCCATCTTTAAGTCATACTTTTTTACTCTCATTTATTAGTTCCTGTAACATTACTAACAATTCTGAAAATAATCACATTATCTGCAAAATATAGATGATTTAAGAAATCTTTACTTATTGTTATTCCTTTGCATTTTAATAATAATCATCAAGTCGGTACTATTCTATTCTATCGTGTCAGCCGCTTGATGGCGTTGATGCTAAGCAAAAACACACACATATAACATTAACGGGCCCGCCTCTTACTGTGCTTTTGCATAGATATATAGGCCTAGATACATGGCGGCCAGGTAAATGGCATATTTATGTGCTTTTGCATACAAATAGTGCCATCAAGCGGCTGACACGATAGAATAGGAAACTACTGTAATGTCTTTAAAATGATCGTAAAATATTTTAGAGAGTTAGAATAACTCTTTTCTACACCTTTCATAGTATCTCAATCATTACAACATCTTGTAAACAAAGCTTTATTGTAAATAAGCTATTGAATTTAAAATCATTAAAAAAAAAAATCAACCATTAATTAAGACTATTGCAAAAAGTCGAAATCCAAGTCTGTCAGTCGCAGTCAAAACTTTCTCTAATTTTATTTATAATAGCAATGATAATAAAACCTCTCTTTTTTTTTAGGCATTCTATTTTTTACCTCAGTATATCCATCAGAAGAAACAGGAGAACTGCCTGGAGAAGCTTGAAAATCTTTATCTGGAAGAGGAGGTGGGTTTGTCATTGTATTCCGTTTTTGCATACGGGATTTGGCACTTAAAATGCGAGTTTTGACATTTTGCAATGTAATACTAATACTTCCTTCATAGAAGGATGACTAAAAAACAAAAAAAAAAAAAGTCAACACAACCGAAGATCATTGTCATTATTCTACAATTAATTATCTATTTCTCACTTAATGATAACCAAATGTTTAATCAGAAATTGCCTTACCCAGAAGGAAGTGATGTAACAACTTACAAATCAATTCACGTGAGCTAAAAACCGCGTAATAGTAAATAGATTTGAGGAAATCAGTAACAAAACTGAAATCCAAATCAAGCAGTGATACAGCATCCACTACATCCAAAAATCAACAAGCCAACACATTTCCGAAAATCTTAAATATTGCTGTTTGGTCTTTATGATAATTCACAGTCCATGTGTATCAGAAAACAAAACTTTATTAAACATGTTTGGCAACAACAATTATTATATATAAATTAGTATACAACATAAATAACTCATTTCTTCGAACCTCACAACCTATTGTAGTAAGCAGTAGCTATGTATCAGCATTTCTATCATGAGATGACTAATAAAACTGAAGATCAGCAGAGCAGCCAGAGCTCTGGAAATTTTTGTTTTCATTTATTACGGTTGTTAAAAAATTCAGAATAATAGATGATTCTACCTATTTTTAGAAAGACACACTTCTGATTGTGGTTTGTTATTATCTTTGCAGTATCGGGGGAAACTTTATGAACAGGGTTCTTTATCTCTGCAGTCATTTTGCAGCAGAATACATAATCAATACCGATCTGCACAAAAGATTTAAATGCTCCCTTAGTTAGTTTAATCTTTAGGTTATTTCTCATGGAATCTTGCACTTCCTGAAATGCTCCACAGATTATGAAATCAAGTAAATATATACGTATCAAATCTTCCACAACAAGTCTTTATCATTCTAAATTCACATTCTGTACATGATTGCATAGTGCAATTCTTATTTTGTCCTTGAATAGAAAAACACTTTTTAAAAGTAAGTACCCTATTCATAAACTGTTTTAAATATAATGAGTTTGGTCCCATTTACACCAGCCTTATTGGATGAAGCAATTTTTATGTACTAAAGTTATCAAAGACTCTGTGATCAATCAGAATGCATGCAAAAAAAAAACAACAACTAAAACTAAATTAAAGATAGTTTAAAAATAATATTTTATTGTTCACCATGTATGTACACATGTTAAGTTTCCCATCTGATGAACTAGAGTATGATCAAGTGATAACATTTGATTATAGTCACTAGAATAAATTTATTCTAGCTTCTCAATTTTAGAGTTTATAATCAATTATATAAACTATTACATTTAAGAGCTAAAACTTGTAAGTAAAGGAATCAGAATCCTCTAATTACTGCAATGTGAAGTAAGGTATTTTATAAAATCAAACATTTTATTTCATAATGCATCTACTAGAGGACGCTTTAATGTTTGATATGTGAATAAATAATGTGTTTGTGGATATGTGGAATTTTTTTATTAATAAGAGGAAGTTATATAGTAACGATGGATTGCAATTAGCAAGACAAGGAAGTGAAGCATTAGGTGGTTAATATAATAAGAAAAATGTTATAGCTCAGGTAACTATAAAGGGAGGTAGGGTTTTAAATTACAGTATTATCAAAAAGAAGATTAAGAATGGACTGGAGTAAGAAGTAAACAAAGGGTAGCTGATTCAGATATAAATGTAGATGTGGAGAGGGAATGGGTCTGTAAAACTAATGATAAACAAGCTAATTACAAATGTAATAGAGAAGAAAAAGTCAAAAGAATTTATAAAAGGGTAGGATAAGCAAGTGAAGAAATTGTTAAAATTGAATATGCAAAGAGATAGAAGAACAGAAAGGTGGTTGGAAAAACGAAGGGCTTGAGATATTAGCAGTAGTGGAAACACATCTAAGAGAAGAAGAATCTACACTGGAAGATTTGATATGACAGGGTATAAAAAGAAAAGAAAAAAGGGGAGGTGGTATAGGAGTTATGTGAAAAAAATATTTAAATACTGTAAAGTGTCAAGAACATTTGTGGTTTGAGATAAGCTTAGGAAGACAAGAATGGATGGTAGCTATAATGTATATGGCCACTGGAGACAGTCAAACTATAATGGAGTGGAACAGTAGCATATATGAATGCTTATTTAAGGATATACAGAGTTTCAAAAAAGGAGAAGAAAATTAATGCTTATAGGGGATATGAATGGGTAAATTGAAAAAATTGATGACGTGGATAACAAATGAACTGCTTTTGAAAAATGTTTGTCAGAGTGAATTTGAGCATTGAAAATTTATCAAATATTTATGAGGGACAATACACATGGTCTAGAAATAATATATTTCACACAATAGATTATGTATTAGTAGAGAAAAAGAAAATGAATAGAATATGGAAAATTAAAGTGTTTGATAATGAAGAGAGAGTATGTAATAATGATCACAATTTCTTTATAATAGAAATGCCTTAGTAATGTGATGGAAAATAGAAAAATAGTATATAGGATAATGAAAAATGTGAATGGAAAATGAATGATAAAAATAAGTTAGAAGAATATAAAATAAAAGTAGAAGAAATCACGAAAGAGTTTGTTGGGGATGAATATAAGGACAGGTGTGGGAAAGTAGAAAAAGTGGCAAATAAGATTTTAGATGAGAATATTCAAAAGAATAAAAGTAATAGAAAAGTGAGAATTAGTAAAAATGTAAAAGAGAGGGGGAAAGCATATAGAGAACATAAATGCACTATTAAAAACAAAGAAAGTGAAAAAGATGTTAATATTAAATGGGCAAACTATTTTTTTAAAAAAGAAGTTGGCTAAAATAGATAATTATATAGAGAGAATGAAATTAAATAGTAAATTATTGGAGGATATTAATAAAAGTGGAAGAGATGGGAATAAAAAAAATATATTAAAAGAAGAAATGTAGGGTAGAGAGAAATAGTATAAGGAAATGATGAGGAAAAAGAATGTAGCTCTAAAGAAGAAGTAGAGACAATCTTAAATAAGTATGTAATGGATATAGAAATGATGTTAGATGTGAAAGACAGAGTGATAACAAACGTAAAAGCATATAGTAATGGAAATATTAGTTTTACAGAAAATGAATTGAATGAGGCAAGGAAGAAATTGAAAAGTGGAAAGGCAAGAGGTTTAGATGGATGGGCAGCAGAGATGGTGATGAATTTGGGAAATAGGGCAAAATTAAATCTATTATCATGTTTTAATAAGATGGCACAGAAGACAGAATTTCCAGATAGCTGGAATAATACAAGAGTAAGGCTATTATTTAAAGGAAAAGGTAAAGACCATAGAAAGATAAACAATTATAGACCGATAGCAGTAACATCAGTTTTTGCATATATGGTGGCTGGAAGGGCGACAAGATGGATGGAAGAAAATAATATAGTGGGAGAAATGCAAGGAGATTTGATCAGATGGGCATATAGGAGATAGTTTATTCGTAGTTATACAACTTATAGATATGAATAGGAATACAGGTAGACAGTTATATACAGACTTTATGCATATAAAGAAGGCATATGATAGAATAAATTGAAAAAGATTATGGGTAAGTTTAGTAAATTTGGGAATAAATGAAGGTTTAGTGGATCTTATTAAGAGATTGTATGAAAACAATTACTATACATATCAATTAGGATATAGAATCAGTTAGAATTAAAAATGGGATGGGACTAAGGCAAGGATGCCCTATTTCACCTATTTTGTTTTGTTATATTTGAGAAAAATAAAGAGAACAATAGAAAGAGTAGGAAGAGGGGTAGAGATACCATTAATAGATGACGAGTGTATACATTATCAGGTCTTTTATTTGCTGCTAATATCTTCCAGAGCACAGACAGTAGGGAAGCTATGCACAAGAGTGGGTAAAGACATGGGATTAAATTTAGTGAAGAAAAATCAAAAGTAATGATGATAAATGCTGGGGAAAAAGAGAAAAAAAATTTATTGGTGGATATAAAGTTAAATGTGGTGAGTAGGTGTAGCTATTTGAGAATCATCTTAAGTAATCAGAAAAATTGCTTGGATGAATGGGAGGAAAAAAAAAGATAAATGAAGCAAAAAAAAAAAGGGGACTGATAAATTAACAGAGTTTTCATATAATAAATGATGTAGCAAGAATTGTATGGAAGGGAGTGGCAGTAGCAGGGTTAACTTATGGTAAAGTTTTGTGTTGAAAGGGGTGTTTGATTACTTAGAAAAAGTACAAAGAGAAGTAGGAAGACATGCATTAGATGCAGATGTGTGGATGGCAAAGGAGGCAATTCAAGGAGAAATGGGATGGTCAAGTTTTTATATGAGAGATGCAAAAAGTGAAAATGAAAATGTTTGGTAGATTGCAATTTATGGATAATAAGAGAATAACCAAAATAGTATTTAATTGGGTTATGAGTAAAGGACAGGCAACAAGATGGGTGAGAAAGGTAGTATAGTATGCAGAAGATTTGGATAAAGACTTTATGTCAGTATACTTGTACAAAAGATGGGATGATTGGTTTGTTGAATGTTATAGTGGCAAAGAATGGGATAGAAGAATAGATGCATTAATAAAAAATAGGGAGTTGGAGAGTAAAAAGAGTTTAAATATATATATAGAAGTAAACAGAATATTGGGTGTGAGTTAATTTATGATAATAGCAAGGAAAGTAGTTTACTATCTAAGGCTCAAACAGGATCATTAGCAACAAGGGAATATACACATAAATGGAGAAATGTGGGTGATTTAGTCTGCAAGTTATGTAAGGAAGGCATGGAAAATATTAGGCATCTGCTAATTGAATGTAAATTCTTACAAACAGAAAGACTCCAAATAATGAAGTTGTGGGAGAATAAATATAAACAAAGTGATTATACAGAAATTGGGTTCTTGGTTTTTATGCTGGGTTTGGAAAAAAAAAAAAAAGATCTAGATATAAAGGTCATAGAGTGGACAAAGATGATGTTGTGGAAATGGGATGGAGCAGAATAGAGAAGAATATGGGAAAAACTTAGGCAGGGAATGGAAAAGTGGCTAACAGGTTACTCTGGGCATAGGGGCTGAGAGATTCCTGATTTCAATAAAGGAGAAGCCATAGCACATCACTTTGCAATATTATATACAAAAATAGATAGATATATATATTGTTAATACTTGACAATTATCAAGCCATTTATTTATTAAAAAGTGTTAGTATTAACCTCTAAAAAGTCACTGGCAGTAAAAGATACAACTCCCTACAATCTTCACTTTGAAATTGTTCCATATCTGGTAAGAGCATGACACATCAAAAAAATTGTGATGGTTATCAATACATGTAAGTTTATACACATGTATAAACAAATAAATAATAAATAAGCAGAATAATTAACAAGTTGTATATTAAATATCTTCTTGCATGCTAATATTATTAAACAAATCTCTACAAAATTTTACTCTTTTTATTCTTCACGATGCTTTATTCGATTTATTTATCCTACAGTTTTAAATATCTAGTAGTCTTCTTCAGAGCTATATAATATTACTACATCACATTATTTTTTTTACACAAATGTACAATAACCTTATTGTGATATATGCATTCACACATATACATTTATTATTATTTATACATTTTTAATACCATACATTATATATCATTTTTCAAAAAACTAAAAATATTTAATAGGTCTGCATATACATATATTCATATATACACATACAAAATTTATTATCATCTTGAATAAAAGAAACGATAATAAATTATAGTATGTGTAGATATCTAGGCGTACATAGTGTATATACATATATATCTGTATAGAAAAATAATGAATTATAACTGTTGTATTTTATAAATAAAAATAAACTGCAGAAGTAATTTCAGTTAATTTCTTAACTTTCTTCAACTGAAAATCATTTAAATATATTTTCATTTTGTGAAAAATAAATGACAACATGTCAGATTCCAAAACTTATGAAGTGTAAAGTTGGCATATTGACTATTAATTAAAGATAAGCTATTTCTATTTATAAAAACTGCCTCCTAAATTTTTATTTTATTATGACTTCTTTCCACGTGAAGAATTGTAATATTTTCCAGATCGAAATTGAAAATAAATATAATCAACAAAAACAGATGCTGTTATTAAACCATTATTATTCTCACTTTTAAAACAGGCAAAACTCACTATACATATTCCATACACAGCAAGCTAGAGTAATCAATGGATGCCAGAAGGCTTGTGCATAAAATCCCCATCTAGTACCTACTCATCCAATATCCCCAGACTAGTTTCTGGCTTGTGGCCTTCGTCAGTGAGGAGCCTTGGATCTGAGAGCACTTCTGGCATCCATTGATTACTCTAGCTTGCTGTGTGTGGCAATACGTATAGTGAGTTTTGCCTGTTTTAAAACAGTTATACACAAGCATAAGAAGTGGTGGTCATGTGATGTTTATTGGCTTATTCTCACTTTTATAAATTTTTATAACAGTTGATGCTCTTTTAACTTTTTCTTAAGACTACACATCAATTCACCAATATATGAAGCTTTGCATCTGCATAAAATTAATTAAAAGACAATGTTTTATCATTAAACTTCATGAATTTCGGGGTATATGATATTTCTTCTGCTAAATTTAAATGGTTTTCAGTTGAAAATATTTAAGAAATTAACTGAAAGTATTTCTGCAGTTTATTATAGTTATTTATAAAATATAATTCATTACTTTTATGCCAATTTTATTATAATCATTATTGTACAATGGACTTTTAATTTTATTTATATATCTGCATATATGTATGCACATACTTATTAAATATTAGTGCTTTTTTAATCTTTTAGAAAATGATATATATATATATATGTTATGTATGCATTAAAAACATATATATGATAAAAATATAGACATATGTGTTTTATATATGAATATATCGATATTAAAACAGGCAAAACTCTCCATACAATAGTGCCACTCAGTGCAAGCCAGAGTAATCAGTGATGTTTCATGGTTCAATATATCGATATAAAAGTTGCTGTAAGATTGTGTAAAAAATAACACAAAAAAATTGTAATTTATAGTACTGAGGAAGACTGCTAGAGAGTTGAAATTGCAAGATAATTAAACTCAATAAAGCATTGGGAAGAGTGCAAAGAGAAAAAGTTTTTAATCTTGTGTATTGCATTAACACATAAATAAACTTCTTTTGATATTGTGTACCATCTTGTGTGTAACAATATTAGCATAACATTCCCATTCTTTTTCTTAAACTAATCATCAAATTTAAGATGGATAACATTCATCACATTAAATGTGAAAATATGACTTATTTTGCACCCCATAAACTCAATTACAAAAAGTTCTTCTTCGAGTTCACTTCTATTCATTACTTACATCAATTTCCTATTGACAAAATTCAGCATAAACCTGTGTGGAATTCAAATCCTATCAATAAACACTACAATAAACCACATTACACACATGAATGACATTGGCATTATTCTTTCTTCCAAAAAATGTAGTTATTCATCATCCTAGACAATTTTATTATAATACTAACAAATTGTCAATTTGACAATTATGTCTAGACTTCCCAATAAAATTATTAGGCTTCTCCATTCATATAACAATCAATATTCAAAAACAGTTACTAATATCGATCAAAAATTAGGATTAATTCTTTTTCAAAATCATATCAGTCAATGCATGCTAAAATCTCATTTATAAACATACTAACACTTCTTCAGTCAATAAAATGTTTTCTACTCCCATTCTTTATTTTCAATGCTCCGTTAAGATCTTCATTATCTTCCAAAATCTATTTTCAATTATACATGAAATAGAAAAAATAAGATCTATAGACATTTCATTATCACAATCTAATATATAATTAAAATATGCACAAATTCACTGCTATTTCTCTCTCTTTAGTTGTAAACAAAAAATATTGGAACACTTACAAAATACACTCAACTATCTCCAAAAATGCTTCTTATTTAATACTTGAAAATTTAATAATTACCCGAGTGTTAAAAAGTTCAGATATTGCTTTTTAGAATTTAAATATTTTAATTAATATTAATTTAATGCCATTTCCACCAACTTTTTCAATTTGGCTAAAATAAGATTTTCTAATATTGACTCCATATGTTTATTATATAGGAGAGATGAAGAAACCATGGATCGTCTATTTTAATGCTCATTCATTCTTATCAAGATTGTAGTGTCCTGAAGAACTGCTGTGACTCAAGGGATAATAATGAGTCTGTGTGTGACTTAAAAATCTTTTCATTAGATATTTTATCAGATAACTATTCAATCACAATTGGGAAATGATCAACAAAAGTTTCTTCAACCATGACTAGACTATAAATGAAAAGACTTTGAGTATCACTATTAATCAAGTCACAGCAATTCTTTGGGATGCCATAACGAAAACAAACATGAATTAGGCTTCATCAAAATCTTGGCAGCATACGAGGATTTCTGTGTGCCTGTGGATGGGGACTTTTTAAAGACTTTAAGTAGGATTATTTTATCACTGAACAAAAGAATTTCTCAATGTAAAGGACTGATATGTGGTATGTCCCAAAAATTTCTTCAACTTCATATAAAATAAATATATTGAAATGAATAATATTTTATTCATTTTGATTTCAACCATGGAGTTTTTCACATAATTGTGAATTGGTTCAGAGTTGTAAGGATTGTTAGATGTGATAATAATATGTATATTCAAATGTTAAAATTATTAACTGTCATATTGTAAAATAATATAATAGGTATTCATTAAAAATATTTTAAATTTAAGAGAAACTGATAAATGATGGGTAGTTAAAATGTTCTATTATCAAAGAATGTAAGGAAGGTATTGCAAAACAATTTAATTAAGAAACAGATTTTAAATAATTAAAAAAAAAAAAAATTAAGCCTGTTTAGATAAGAGATTCGAAAACAAAAGAAAAAAAAAATTCAGGCATTTAACAATTACAGTGTTTTGCAAGTTCAATTAATTAAATAACGAAAGTCTTTTTGAAATGTTATAATTAAAATAAAATCTGGTATCAAAAACAAGATTAAAGGGATCCAAGGGTGTTGGAAATAAGATGTCAAACATTTATATAGGCAGTTTTTCTTGAAAGCAGTCAAGCTGGATTCATATTTTAATCAAGCCGAGTGACTTTATTCAAACTTCATGGAACCTTCATTATGATGACCGAGTAGAAAAGAAAAAAAAAAAGCCAACTGCTAAAATCTATTCTGGATCTGTGGAATCTGATCATACTAATTTTTGAATGAATCTCTAATTAAAAATGAAAGCATCATTGCTTAAACTTCAAATTTCAAAGACAGGAGATTGTTAAAGGATATTATGCAACTTACAAATGGAGTCAAATATTTGCCAGCGTGGGAAAAATCATACTCTGGCCGTAGAACTTTTTCTTTGTAAGCAAAAAAAAAAAACTGTTTAGATTGTTGTCCTAATGTATTAACCATTATAAATTTTAGCATATATTTAATACTAACAAGCTATATTTTATATTATGAATTGTTTAAGCAGGAAGCAAAAGTTTTTTTAAAAGATAATTTAATTGCATTTTAAAGCAATTGATGTTAAAAAAAAAAAATTGAAAACAAAAAAATTCACTTCATCTTGTATATATATTATGATTTGTTAACATTTTTTTAAAAAGTTTTCTTTAAAGTAAAATTGTCAGATAAATAATCAAAGATGTATTCACTATAAAATAAATAAACATGCTTATAAAATAAATAAAGATTCGAAGAGAAAAAAAAAAGACGAATGTAATAATTAATGGGAGATTAAGTTAAAGGTTTAGTTCAAAATTTGATTGATTTCATTTGTAAATATATGTACCCTTATATTAATGGCTGTGAGTTAAATTTAATGTGTGTTAGAACTTATTATGTACGTGCAATTATTAGATCTCTGTTAAATGGGTTATTATACACTACATCCATATGATAGATTTATTTAGTTTTGTTCTATAAATTTTGGATCAGATTCAAAAGACTATCTTGGTTAATTAAGGAGTATTAATAATAAATAGGGATCATATTCAAAGAACTACCTCTCATAACTAGTACGTTATTGTTAAATAGGTATTGTGACCACACCCTAGAATTATCATTGTAAGAAAAGTGTACTAATTAAAATTATGCCATATTAAATATATAAGTGTGTAATAATACTATTAAGCTTACGATATAAATAAATATATTATATTTGTGAGGGTCAATCATAAGTAGAATTGTGTTTAGAATATATTAAAAGCCATCATCATCATCATATTAAAAAAATATTCTCACATCTTATATAAATATATATATATGTGTTCTGGTCTATTTCTTAATGTTTAATGTTAGGTGGTGCCCAAATCAATTAAATAAATGTAAATAATGTAAACATACCTTGCTGAACATTGCAATATATATATATATAAATATGCTTTCAGCACTTGTTTATTTAATTAAACTATTATAAAACATATAAAGTAAATATTAACAGCAATAAATCATCATGTCTAACACTAAGTGAAAATTAAAAATTTAGTTTTAGAACCAACAGGATTCATCTTGGATTAATACTGACTAAGGAAGTCGATCTTCAATCTAGCTAAAAGCATACTTCTTAAACTATACATTCTTAATTCACAGTAGGATGACTTCTTATTATTAATATTTAAAAATATATACAAATTAAAGCATAAGTGTGGGTCTATTGCTTGTAAATAAAAAGATATCCTTATCAGTGATGTTGCTAGAACACCAATTACTATTGACAGTTCTGAAGCTAAACTACTTTTCTGTAGAACCTTATAATAGTCTTTCATGGCTTAAGTTTAATTAGACTTCCTTTTACTTCTTAATAAACTCAAAACAAAAAAGCTATTATTGGGTACTAAAGAAATGTAATTTACCTCGAGGACTATCGATAATAATTGGTGGTGTCCTAGTAGCAAGACTGATAAAGATATGTATCATTATTTACATGGAATAGCCCATATTTTGCTTAGTTCATATCATAATAAATCCATGAAAATATATCCATATATATATAAACAGGTTTTAGGTTCTTACATGCACACATACATTACAATTAAGTACATCTACTTGTAATTAAACTTAAATCTGATTTCGTACTATTTTTAAAAACAATGTTTTATATTATAACTGTTGCTAGGTGATGTCTATAAGTCAGAACTTACACTTCTGTCAGATTTTTCCAAAGAACCTGAGGGTGAGGGGTCAATAAATTCTATTGCTTTAGGTGGGTCATCTTCTCCTAGAGCTGTAATTGGTTTTTGGAGAAGATCATACATCTTTTGTAATTTTTTCTCTTCACACTGTAAAACAGTTACTTCGCGAGTCAAGGTATCCAGTGCTCGCTTCTTCACAACTAAACTGCAAATAAAGAAACATTCCTACAGATAGATTCATTTTAAAACAGGGCATTAATTTCGATAAATACAAAAAATTACTTCCTATATTAAATCAATTGAAAAATTTTCAAAACAGCTTTGGTAGTTAAAAAATTATAATAAAATTTGCGCACTTTTTTTTTTAATTTATTTATTTATTCTGTTTTAATAATAAAAAAAAAGTTTTATTGCATTTGTAAAAAGGAAAGAGACAATAGGAGTATAATCTACAACATGTTATTATGGTTTTATAGAATACTATTATCTAGTCTTAAGATAAGCTTAACCAGATTGGTAAAATAGTAGCAATGCTAATTTATTTTATATAAACTATAAATAAATTTAACAATAAAGGAAATAATATTAATGGCATCTATAAATAATAATTGAAAGGTTATTGCCCAAGGAAGTTATTTGAATATCAAAGTAATAGGTGATGCTTCGATTCGTGCATATTCAATCTTAGAGTCTACCCATTTGCTGTGTCATACAGCTGCTGAGGTCATCTGTTGGTCAAGCACTAGCAGTAGTTGGTTGAAATCTAATTCAGGAATCATTAATTCTTTAGACTGTCATCACCACTGTACTATGTTAAACTGAATAAAGCATTTAGATAAATTGTATTTGATGCAAAGCCTCAACTCACAAAGAAAAAAAAAAAGCATTAACAACCATCGTTAGTGAGTTTATGCATCTTCTAAGATAAATCATTCAATGCTCATTGCTGAGACTTTATAGACATATTAATAGCTACAACATTATTTAGTAACAAGACTTCCACCTATTACTCTACATTAGCAAACCAGAAATATTATAATTATTTTCAAAACACATTTACGATTATTGAAATCAGACATTTAACTGTAATCAGGAGCAGAGGATGTAAATAAGTTTGGTTGATGGTTATTGCTTTTCCAATAACTGATAGATACATTATTATCTTTAATTACTGTATCAGTTAGCTTAAGATAGCCTTACAAATAACTAAAGTTTCTAGATATAATTTCTATTTGTGAACAAATAAAGATCGGTTATGAAAGGGAATTTCTGAGCTGAATGAGTTATTAATTATTGAATATAATTCTACCAAGCTGAACAAATTTGTGACAAAAAACAATTATAAATAATTTAAAACCAATCCCATTAAAGGATGGAGACTATTAAAATAACAAAGCTTAGTACCTTTAAAAAGTATATAGTCATAGATATAATAAACACCTCCATACTTCCCCATTCTTTTTAAATTTCACTTAAATAAAGGTATAATAAAATACAAATGACTTAAAGATTCACTTAAATAAAGGACTATCTCTCATATATATCTTTATTATATGAAAAGTATTTATCTAGAGTAAATTGTTATATTTTCATTTACCACTGTCAAACTCCCTCCACTCACAACTCTGATGCCATCCATTTCAGATAAATACAATAATGATCATTTCTAATCATTATCGATATTAGAGATTATCTCTAGCACAGATATAAACTTTAAACCTCATTTAAAGATTAATATATCTGATTTTTTTATTTATTTTACACACAAGGAGTTATTAACTTTCTCTTTCCTGTGTGTAATATCTTATAGATATAGTAAACACCTCCATACTTCCATATAGTCAGAGTAAATACTTTATCAAAATGCAAAAAATATGAAGGAGCTACCATATTGCTTATCCTCAAGGATTTACCTGCTGAATAAGATTAGAATGCCAAAAGTGAAAAATGAGCCTTACAAACCTATAAGCTACTAAAAACACTTCTAAAAATAAAATAGGACTATTTTTGAGGCTAATTTTTGAAAATTTTCCAACAAAATATAAAATTTAATTGTAACATAATAAAAGAATAAAAAGAGATTTGTACGTTAGCCTGCCATGTTCATAACTTGAGATTCAGTTGCAAACTGAGTCTATCATTTTAGTCATTACATTCAAAACAGTGGCGATCCAATAATGACTCATAAAAGAGTATATATTAACTATAAAGTATGGATCTATTGATTGTGTGGATATATTTTTTCTTTGAAACAATTGTGTGGAATATTAGAGTATTCCAAAAGTTAAATTCTATCTCTCAAATTCACCAGGTGAATGACAAATTAAAAATTGGTTACTGCCAACTGAAATTATATTCCCTAGTAATAATATTTATGCACGACCTAATTTTTAAAGCAAATGTGGACCCTAGTACTGCTTTTAATTTAATACTCAACATTAAACAAGAATTGTAAGTGAATCAGAAAGAAATATTATTATTATTAGATTTTAACTTGTAGTCTCAGTTTTTAATTGGTTATTTGCTGATAACATCACAATAAATATATCTATATAAATACATGAAAATTCCCATTATAATTTTCAGTTATTTACACCTATAAAAGTCTGCGAAAATCTGCTAATTATATATTTATAATTTCTGGTCTTGACTAATAAATCAATGACTTTTTTTTTTCCAAATGTCAAAGCATCGGCCGGGAAGTGAACACGTGACAACTGCCTGCAAGCAACTGCTTGCTTGCAAGGCAGCTGTGCTGACCTCTCGGCTACCAACACATAACCAAACTTTTAATAAACACTTAAGCACTCCTTTGCCTGCTAGAATGTCCAGCTAATGAATGACCAAAAATTATATAATGCTACATTTGTTATTGTGTGTGTTTATATATATGAACAATAAAAATAATAAATACAACAGTAATTAATTATTATATACAGTCTTTCAATCTGCAGAATTACTTCTGGTTAATTCTTTAATCCTCCTCAACTCAAATCCCATTAATACCGAATTTTAACGTTAGCAGTTTGTCTATTAATTATATTCATTTTATTTCCATTTATTAAATTTGCTTCCTTAATTTTTCTTTCATTATGGTTTCTCTCTTCATGAAGAATCTTAACATTTTCAATATCAAACTTAAATTTATATTTACATGTTCTTTCATGATCCAAGAAAACTGAAGCCATCACTAAATCATTATTATTTATACTTTTCACGTACTTGGATAACAATTCATGCTCCTTTAATACTTTTTCCATACTGCACCTTGATTCACCTATATATAACATACATCCACAAAAAATTTGATAAACAATATTACCTTTCGGTCGTTTATGAAATTTTTTGTGGATGTATGTTATCATATATAGGTGAATTGAGGTGCAATATTGAAAAAAGATTAAAAGAGCATAAATTGTTGCACAAGCATGTGAAAAGTAAAAATAATAGTGATTTAATGATTGCTTCAGTTTTATTGGATCATGAAAAGAAATGTAAATATAAATTTAAGTTTGATATTGACAGTGTTAAGATTCTTCATGAAGAGAGAAACCATAATTAAAGAAAAATTAAGGAGGCAATTTTAATAAATAGAAATAAAATGAATATAATTAATAGACAAGCTGCAAATGTTAAAATTCAGGATTCATAAGACTAGAGTTGATGATGTTTGCTTTTCTATTATGTTTTTTGAATTTAATGACAGTTGAGGAGAGTTAAGGAGTTAACCAAAATTATTTCTGCTGATTGAAAGATTGTATATAATGGTTAATTACCGCTATATTTATTATTGTTCTTACAATAATTTTTAATGAACAGATATTTTATTTGTGTGTGTGTATATATATATATATAACCAAATGGCTAATGTATCTATCTACTTGATTAGCTACAATATGAAAGCAGATAAAACATGAAAATTTATTCAGATGATTATGTATTTTCAAGCAAACTTAAAATTTTTCATTCAAATTTTGAAGGCTAAGTGGATTAAACTATTAATACTTGCAGCTGATTTGTCAGGTAAGTATTGACTATTAATTTATGAGAGGATACTGTCAAATAATATATCTTAAGAATTTCAATTATCACAAAAAATAAACACAATATTCTTACTCACAGTATCTGAGTAATATATGATTTGTTTTTGAATTAAGAATCTAAAGGCTTCCATTTTGACTTTTATTAGCCTATATATATATATAAATAGGTTGAAGATAAAAGGGGGCCGCTCTTATCTTTATAAAGTCGAATCTTGCGTTTAGATTTGTAGAGGTCTCTTGTAATAAACTAAGTATTCAAGGCGCATGTATTAAAGTTTTAGCCTTATTTAAGTATTACGTGCTGACATTGCGCTTAATAAGAATTAATATTAACTCTAATTTATTTATTAAATTCTTGAAATTCAAAATTTATGACAAATTTAAAGATGTTAAACTAAATTTCAAGTTATAAAGTTATTTACATTAATACAAATAATTATACTTTATTGTAGATGATCCGATTGGCCTCTGTAATTCAATTTGGCCATATCAATGGTGTGTTATTTTTTAAGAGTTTTTTTTGTTAAAATCAAGTATTCTTTCCTTTGTTTTCCCAAATAATTATTTAATACTAATTTCCTCTTCATTATATCTATTTGATGAAAACTGAAAAGTAAAATAAAATATTTTTAAAAAAATAATTTTAAAAATATTTAAAAAAAAACAAACAAATCTTTTAACTACAAACTTTAAAAAACATAAAGATAAAACAAGATACCAGAACCTACAGATACCTGGATATTCCCTTCCTGCCAGGAATAAGATCTATCTCATATTCCAATTGCATTTTCTGTTTATGAACAAATTGTTGACAATCAATTCAGATTTTATGGGATTTAAATTACCCTCAACCTAGGCATATCATTTTCAAATTGATACTGGGTGAATATTGCACGAAATATTCCTACTTGACAAATATTTAATTATCGAAACGTCTACCAGATATGAATTCAAATTAATACCATGCCAAGTAATGCACAAACCATGACATCAGCAATCCAATACACTTACCATATATGATAATTTTACACAATTGTTTTAAATTTTTTAAAACTTAATATGGAGTCATAAATTTATGTAATAAGTATTCATTTATTATTAACACTCGCAAAGCGTATGCACAATTAGCTTAAAAGGCTGATATTTGAATATAATTAGTTAGGTGAAAATTTAATCTATAGGATTCATTGAAGAACTCCGATGAATCGAAGATGTGTTGATGCCAATGTATACACTACAAATTCCTTCTTAGGAATTTTCGCATTACATTAGAATGAACATGGTTTTTTGAATGTAAGCATTAATAGTTGTATGATCTTTCACTATTATGACTTCTTTAAAAAATTTCTTCTTTCAGATCGCTCATTATGATTTGGAGATCTACCTGATTGGTAAATCCTACTAGTAACTAGTAATCTCTGGATGCAAAACAGCAATAGATAAAGTGAGCCTTATTTTCTTTTTTTCGTTTGGGAATTAAATAAAAACTTGTACTCGCCAAAAGAATGTATTACTATTATTCTCTTGCTGACTATGCTTTCGTAATGGCAATATGAAATTAAATCTCTTAATGTTACAGAAAAACATCTCATGATTTTTTTAAAATTTCCATTCACACACACAAATAAGCACATCTGTGCAAAGAATTGACATGCAAATGGTTTTATTTACTATTCATATAAATATATACGCTAAACCATAAATTAATTATTCAAATATAGATAACTTAATAATTTTATCAAACTATTTAAACTATAATTTCTTGTAAAATCAGTTAAATGGAAAGTTTTAAACATTTGAAATCATTTCAATTCGATTATGAGTGTCAAATTTTCTGCACTTATAACTTTGACATCTATTCCTGCGTTTCAAAATTACACCATAATTTCACATATAAATACATAAGCATGTACATATACTCCTGCAACATAACTTACACAGTTTTTGAGAGTTCATCCATAGGTTCAACAATTAACTGCAAATCATCATGAAATTTATTGAGTTCTTTTTGCTTTCTTTCAAGAGTCTGCTTACAATCTGCCAGGGTATGTTCTATATGTGAAAATCTAAACAAAACATATAGTTATTATTATTTATATACATTGCCCCCTCCCCTAACAAAACATATTCTAGAAGAATACACATAATAAATTTGAATGTTTAGAGCTATATTAGATACTAATAAAAATATTATACATATTACAAATACCATTAACATACTAGTAAATAATGCGCAACATTACCCCTCCTATCATGAAATACTTCAGTAAGAATATGCATCATCTTTCTATTTTCTTTGCCTCCTTTAAAATTCTCCCCAATATGGCCTTCATAATTCTTCTTTAAAAAAAATATGTGAAATACAGTTTTGCCATTTCTTAAAATAATTTGTGATGAATATAATACACGACTAATAAGTTCTCTTTCTGAAAGCAGTTTATGGTAAAAGAGTTTTATAGCAAGCCATAATTCTTAAATCATCATAAATGGTTATTAGAAATTGGATAGCTATATTCATAATTCAGACAGTTCATCTATGGATCTTTTCCTGCATAAATTGGTATCTTGCCTGTCAATACTCAAAGGAAATCCTAAGAAAACATTTAACATATAAATATATGTTAAATAAAACATATAACCTTTTTTTATATTTCCAAATAAAAAAAGAAAGAAATATGTAGGTTTTCTGAAAAAAGTATATATATTTCAGAAAAGCTTTACACATTGATTTTATTTTTGTGTTTGTTAAATAAATGCAAAAAAGGTTTTAAATAGAAAAGCATTAAATATGTATACTGCTTATTTCTAATACTGATAAAAAGTAATAGTCACTATTTAAGGCAATGAATAAATTAATCTGCAGAATACATATCTGATTTTCTGTTTTACTTCTCATATATAATAAAACTAAAGAAGTCTGGTCAAATTACTGTTGAAATATGGTTTCATAATTACATTCAGTTGGTCAGCTGTGTGTTTCCAGACAGCCATCAAAATATCTGGAATTTCTAAGAAGGTAATAAGAACTGTTCAGAAAGTTAGTACATATATTCAAGACTTTTTGGTATTGTTGAAAAAAATGACAAACGTTGGTCACTGCATAACTAATTAAGTTAAAGAAAATATGAAGATCATACAATAATACAATTCTTACAATAAAATCTCTTATAATCATGTTTGGTTTATTATACAGTATATATATTTATAAGGGATTTATAATATTGCGGTTAGAGTGCGCAGTTTTTCCGTGCGTAGCATGGAGAAACAGCGCCGCGTAGTGGGCTAGAATCTTGGTAGTTGCTGGTAGCAGACAATGTAAGCTAAATGGGCTTATGCATGGAAACCAGTGCCACCAAGCGGGCAGCTTTGGTGCCAGCTAGCTGGTGGAATGTTCCTATGCTTATGCATGGTGAACAGCGCTACCTAGTGGCTGGAGCAAGTATTGCTGCTTTTGGGCACCTACTGTGGATATTTCTGCGAGTTTATGCAGAAATGACGTCTCTAGCAGTGGCAGTACACTATCTCCACCAGTACCAATAAATGATCTCCAATATACATATTTCATGCTGAACCAGCCCTCATCAGTTGGTCCAGATCATCATCTCCAACACCTATGTACAATTACAGCTTAGTTTATATTAAGATAGAAAGCTTCAATCTTCTCTACTCTCCAGCCATCCATATTATTGAAAATCCGAGGATGAAATCCCCAAAGCCCTTGATGATGCCAATATTATTGTCATAATTACATGTATAGACAATATACATGTATTTAAATATTGTATATTTAGTAAATGCCCTCTTTCTTCATCAGAATAAGAATTCATTGAAGCATAAACTTAAATTATTTAAATTTTGTATTTTCCATTAAGTTGAATAATTAATTTCATTACTTTCTCTGATATTCATTTATAACAAAACCTATTCAATATGTGCTTTCACTATTTGTATCCATATAGTAAGTATATGTTTGTTTTTCAAATCAATTGCTTCTCATCTTTTTTAAGTGTTCCATTTAATATGTAGTCATTCTTCCAATTCAAGAAGTCTTATTATATTTGAAAGATGATCATCAAATTGTAGCCTTTTAGACACTCTCTTTATTTGTTCTCAACTTGGCTTTCAGTTGTAAACAGGCTCAGGAAAATGAAGTCAGATAATATTCACGTGGATAAAGAAATACTTTCACTCTTCTTATAAAAAAATCTAATAAATATTTCAATTGGGAACTATCCGGCTTTTGAAAAATAAGAAAAACTACGGTATTTTTTGGTCTCAAATTTATAGAAGAATGCCTGTAAATTATCCACGTTGGTGAGCAGTAAATTGAATTTTGCTGGCCAAGTTCACATTTACATGGCAATAACAACTACAATAATAAAAGCGTATAAAAAGAATGCAATAATATGTTGGATTATTTCCATCATTTATCATTAAATGTTGAATGTCTAGAAAATTTTAAACTTTATTTAAACTTTTCAAATATAAATAATTTGTTAGTAATAACATGCAAATAGGCAACACAGGTTAGTAATTTCACAACATTTTAAGTAGTAATATTCTCCACTCTTGCTGGCCTGAATAGTGACAAAATTAGCATAGGAATCGAACTTAACCTTTAGATTCTTGAATATTGAATTTTAAGGCAATACTCTAACCAACTAAGCTATTCTGTCAAAGACAATAGTCAGTAAAAATTTCATATCATTATTTATGAGAGTTGTTTCAAACCTCCTGATTCTTCCATTTTTTTTAAATACTTTTTTCTAAGAATGAGGCTAATTAGCACTTCCAGACATTGTGTATTGCCACACTGGGTTGACTTATAGGATTATTTGCCATTGACATATGAATAGTTTCTATGAATTTTCTTCTTTGCACCTTTTCCCTCTCTATCCAATATTTTTATATTTTCCCAATTGAACATATATTCACTAATACATACATTGACTGCTACTGAGACACCTGTTTTTTTTTTGTCTTTTAACCATTGCTCTTAGAAAAAAGTATTTTAAAAGAAAAAATCAGGATTTGAACCAAGCCTCATAAATAAATATATGAAATTTCTATTAATTGTTGCCTTTGACAGAATAGCTCAGTTGGTTAGAATGTTGTCTTAAAAGTTAATATTTAAGAATCTAAAGGTGTAAATTATACTCCTATGCTAATATTGTCATTGGTTAGGCCAGCAATACCTGAAGAAGATTGTGAATATTAATTGAAATATTGAGTAATTACTAACTTGTGTTGTCTTTTGGGTGTTATTAATAACAAGTTGTTTGTATTTGAAAAGTTTAAAATTTTCTAGACATTCAACATTTAATGATAGATGATGGAAATAGTCCAACATATTATCACATCTAATATACCACCACAACTGTTCCGGCAAATACCTATAAAATGAACATTTAGAATACACACTTTTTTTAAGAACTCAATGAGAAATCACAAGATTTTTTTTCCTATTTATAGAAATACCCCCTTTTGTAAATGTTTCTAGGTAAGTATATATATATGAGAATAAGAGAAAAGGAGAGGAAATTTTATCAATAAAACTAAAACTCCAAGTCAACAATGACTACTATCAATAATACACTGTAATAAAAATTGGTTAAAATTAAATTTGCATAAACAATCTTAATCCAGCTTTATGAATAAACATATCCCCCCCGTCCTTATCTAATTACGCATTGAGTAGGTGTCAAATTCTTTGGAATTTCGCAGAAAACAGTAGCACAATATATAATAAAACATGAGGATATCGAAAGATTTAAGTAGAACAACTACTCACGCGGGAAAAGACAAAACGGATATGTAACTTTAGAAGCAAAATAATAAGCTTTTTTTCTGGTACTATCAAAAAACTTGCAAATTAATAAAAAAAATATTGATGACAAACAAAAGCAATATATTTATAAAATAGTAGTTGCCTTATATTTACAGCTAATATTTATACCATATCAGGTTAAATAACAAAATAACTTTTTATTACGTTAAAATGTAAAACTTTCGGTGGCATTATTGTTAACTCTTCAAACTATATATAAAAAAAGATCAAAATCACTCATGAATACTTACTATAGAAAATTTAAAAAAATGAGGGCAATTTATTAATAAAACCAAAACCCTATATCAAAATTAGCCTATGATTGTTAACACACTATAATAGAAATTAGTCAAATTTAAACTTATACGTACAACACGATATTGGCATCAAGAGGAAGCTATTAAATAATTACAAATGCACTTCCCTTTTTTTGAAAAAATTAAAATTAGTTCAAAAAACATACTATAGAGGTCGCAATTTGTAGTTATGCGAAAATAAATATAAACAAAGTGATTAGACAGAAAGAAAGTGGGTTCTTGGTTTTTGTGCTGAGTTTGGGGAAAGATAAGGGGGATCTAAATATAAAGACCATAGAGTGGACAAAAATAATACTGTGGAAATGGGATGGAGCAGGATAGATAGTAATATGGGAAAAACTTAGGAATGGGGAAAGGAAAGGTAAGGGGATGGCTAACAGATTTCTTTGGTCATAGAAGAGATTCCTGGTCATAGTGGCCAAGAGATTCCTGAATCCGATAAAGGAGAAGCCATAATGCATCGCATCTTCTAAGAACAAATTTAACATGTCTGAAAGATTATGAAATTGCTAAAATAATTTTTAATTGTATTAATATTTAATTGAATACAAGTATAATTTAACTAATTGGAAGGTGTATCAGATGAATTGTTTAAAGAAGATATTTAAATAGGCAAAAAAATTAGATATATTCCAGACTATATAAAAATTAGGATGAACTTTCCAATAGAATAATAAACACAATATATTAGGGATGAAATAGAAAGATAAACAGTTAACAAGTAAAGGGACAGGGATGTTATGAAAAAGTATGTGGTTTAAAAAAAAAAAAAAAATCAATACAAAGCTAAAATATTTACAACGTGCAAAATCAGGAAATTTGGAAACAAGGGAATATACTAATAAATGAAGAAACAGGTGATGGAAAGAAAATGTCAAACATTCATTATTAAAATGTTAAAATAGTTGGTGTGTTATTTTTTTTTTAAGTGAGGGAAAACTAGAAATAAAATAACGGAAATTTTTTGAAAATGAAATAGAAAATATATATATACATACAGATATTATAGCACATACAAATTAATAGTAGCCACTGACAAAAAGTAATTACAATATGCCATATCTATCTTTCTGAAGAACTACCAATATACTAGTACAAAAGCTTTATAATTTAATATAATAAAATCACATATTATCTGAGCAGATATCATTTAATTATTGGGTTATTCCAATTTAGTAAATATAAAGGCTTTAAAAAAAATACATCGACAAATAATGTTAAAATAAAATATAGGTTAAAATATATATATATAATTCAAAATTCCTGATTTCAGGACTTTTTCAGATACATGAATTTCTTAAGCACCAAACTATGGATCAAAATTTAAATATTTCAGGTATATATATATTTTTTAATTAATCAGGAATAAAAGGTTTTTCTTTCTTGGTGTGAATCTTGCCACTATCTTTTACAAAAAAGACATATTGCTATCATGACCATCAGCATTGTAAATAATATTAAAAATTGGTCACTGTTTAAACAGCGCCTCTAGCGGCCACATAGCAGGTCAGGTTAAAGTACCAATTAATGATTGCTGTGCAAATCCCAATATAAAAATCTTTGTTATGAGGATTAAGATTTAATAAATTAGAAATTGTTTAAGCAAGTCAGGATTTATTTAAGGTTGGTTTTCACAACAGAGGGCAGCCTGAATATTAAATAAGGCTCAACCTATAATTACTAATTTTGAACTTCATAACACTCATTAAGAACTAAAGGTTCTTTATGTTATTCTATAAAAGGCTTTATGTTATTCTATAAAAGGCTTTTAGATGTATATATTTTCTTAAGAAAATGATTGCCATGATAATGCAAATAAGACTTGGGTATTTTATTATTGGCAAAATCTTATTTAAAAAAATAGTGTTTTTAAAATAATTATATTCATTTTACTTCCAATAGATATCTAATGCTGAATTTGTTTACTCCTATAGAGCTCTGGCACACTGTCAAAGGGTTGTATGCAGTCTGGTACAAATAGGTATCAGCAGCCTCAATTAAAATTGCTTCTCTTTGTACTCATACATTTTATTCTCAACATGTTAAAGTATAATAACAAATCTAATTAATTGTTAGTTTTTGTTAACATTCAACTGTTGAATAAAATAATATTTGAGCTGTCATTTGCTTCTAAAATAATCTGAAGCCAAGCCAAAAGAAGTTTCGTTTTTTTTAATATTTTGTTGGAATTAACTGTTATTGATTTTTTTAGCCACTAATATAGATTCAGTAATGCAGAAATTGAAACTATTAGTAATATAAAGCAGTCAAAACAAAAAGACATATCAAATGTAAGCTTAATCAGAACTAGAGAGCATAATATTATGTCTACATCTATTTAGCTATAATTAACACCACCAAATTTATTGTACGAAAGTAAGCCACGAATCATCTACAAATTTAACATGTAATCATGAATTTTTTTTCCAAAATTTAAAAATGTTTCATAAGATTCTGAAAAGAGAATAGCACAATAGGTCCAATTGATAAATTTTTCAATTTATTGGATTGATAAAATTGAATCTATTATTGAAATGACACATCTTCATTAACTAGGATGTGAGAATAATACGAGAACCAAATTTTCCATACAGTAGTGGAGATTTTGGTAAGCAAATGAAATGGTGATCGTGTGATGTTTTGAGGATTTGAGAAGTTAGTGAATAGCAAAAGACTCCTTAAGAAAGTATTTTATGGCAACCTTGAACATAATTTCCATAGAAGAAACAGTCACCGTTTATAAAATTCGTACAAAAGACATTCTAAAAATGTGTAATATTGATTGTTCTTATTGCTAAGATTTGGCTATGAATAAAACACAATAGAGAACTAAAATTAGGCAAAGTATTAAAATCTTTCAGGGAAAAAAAAATTTGCAGCAGCAGAATGTAAAAGACAGCACCGTAAGACAGCAAATAATCAGACTAAAGGATTAGCATATGATGTATACAGATGTAACTGTGTTTCACAGAATGGTTTTTAGAGTCATTATTAAAAATCACTTTTAAATTTTTAGTCCTTAAATTATTTCCTAACTTTATTTTTTTTTTAATTTTCTGGAGTTAAAATGACCACATTCATGTGACTGAATGCTGTAATTGAAGATGATGATGAAGCTTTACATACTGTAAGTGTAAAAGCAAATATATGATCTCAATGAAGAAAGATTTAAATATTTACTAATATTAATTTTAATGTAATTGACTAATAGATTTACTAGTGCAGTTTCAAACTGTAATTTTGAATAAAAGGTAATCAACCCTTTACCCATGTGCTGTACTGTTGTATTAAATGAATGTTGTTTTTAGAGAATGTAAGGAAACTCTTAACCCAGGGGTCCCCAACCTTTTTGCACTTAAGAGCACATTCTATAATACCGGCCAGGTGGCGGGCACCATTTATTTTTTCAACCAGGTGGCGAGCACCATTTATTTTTTCAATGTAAATTTATAGTTGGATATTGTTAATAATACACATAATGTACAAAAAAATATTTATTTTAAAAATAAAATTTTAGCATATAATTAACGTTTATGATTTTACGTTATAAAAGTATAGTATGCCCTACAATTTGATTACAATATAATACAATAATTTATAAGAAATTTTAAAAATTAAATTTATTTGTATCAAATAAATAATTTTTTATTGTGTTTGGATAGCGGCGGGCACACGTAAAATGGTCTGCGGGCGCCATGGTGCCCGCGGGCATAGGGTTGGGGACTCTTGTCTTAACCCAAGGCACAAAATAGAGATTTTTAAAAGATAAGAGTGGCCATCTTATCTTTGTACCTAAATTCAATTATATAGGCCAATCTTAAATATCTTAGAATGAGAATGTGAAAATTTTATATTCTTCACTTAACTTCCATTTTCTTTATTACACATATTAATGCTCAGAAAATTTTAATATTTACTGCGTGTTAATATTCAGAAATTTTAGAATTAACATAATTGACTAAAAGATTTATTAGCACAGTTTCAAACTGTAATCTTAAGCAGAAGGTAATCAACTCTTTGAGTACAAAGATAAGATGGCAGCTTGATTTAATATAACAGTATAGTGCAAGTATAAAAGGTTGATTACCTTCTGCTTAAAATTAATATTATTATATATTCATCAATTATTTACTAATGAAAAAATTTGTCCAGTAAACATTTACCATCTTTTTTTCTTTCAAGCTAAGATTTCGTACCCCCCCCCCTTCAATCAATAAATTAATTAACAATTCAAAAGAGCGCCTGCCTTCTGATCAGACTCTTTACACAGTGTACAATATCCCATGCTTCCAAACCGGCTGTAATGCCATATACTATGGTGAATTCTGTGCATCTCTCTCCACTAGTGTCATTTAGCATTGTTACTTATACAAAAGAGCTCTGAATGAACCACAATATAATTCCATCTTTTTAGAACACCAAAGGTCCACCGGCCATATATTTGAAGTCTTCTGCTTTCATTGCATGCATAGAACACAATGACCCTAGGGGTAAAATCAAAGAAACATAGCTTATAGATAACAACATCTGTGTTATAAACCGGAAGGAAGCATGCTTCTCTCTTCCCAAAAAGTGGATTTTCTAATCCGCTTTGCATATATTAAAATATTTGTCACATACATTTTCTATTGTGCTTACACTACCCACTTGCTATAATTATGAGAAGATAAAACTTCTTGAAAGCGTTTAGTCAATTAATATTACAATTTGTACTTAACTTCACCATTACCTGCGTTTTAACATATTTAGACATAATATTAATAGTAAAACTATATATATATATCAATTTCAACAAGAAGAAGAAAAATATGATTATATTCTTTAGATAATGTTTAAAAAAACCTAACTTCCTTGTAAATATTTCTTTTTTTTTTTTTTTGTATATAGAATATAATATAACTTTTTATTGAAACAAACAAACAAAAAAAAAAATACAGAAATTTTTAAAAAAACATTTTTAGCTTGTAAGTGATATTACCTAGCTTTTAAATTATCCACAGTCATATCATTGAGCACCAATTCGTTTGCTTGCAAATTCCCAGAATATTCTTCTAATAGTTCCTCTGCAAACTGAAATTTCTGAGATTCAACAGTCTCGCCTCTGTAATGAATAAAATATCGTACTGAAATATAAATTTAAAAACTAAAAAAAAAAAAAAAAATTCTAAAAAATCTTCAGTGAAGCAAAAAGATGAGCACACAAGCACCCAAACGTACACATATATAATTACAAATGATTCTTGGCCCATGTATTCACCTTTAGTGAGTGTAATAATCTCCATATCATTTAGTGTGATGGTAAAGTGGTGGGTTCGAGAGCTCAAGATCCATGAAACATGGCTCAATTCTGTCACTTCTGGTGTTTGAAATTTGTTTGAATTCCCGAACAATAAACCATTCAATTATTTTTGAATTACTGTGTTAAGATTTCATATTTTCAAAAAAAATTTTAAGTAAAAAAAGATTTAGATTTATTTGAAAAAATACTCGATTACCACTAGGAGATAATTTGAGATCATATTCATGTTAAATCATAATGCAAATTAATACGTTTAGTTTTTATCTTAAATACAATATTACTATTACTCAAACTCCATGATCTCTTACACACACACACACACATATATCAGTGTGTTTATTAATGTCTCTCCTATTAAGTTATCCAGTGGTACAAAAATGCATTAATACATCTGTGTATTTATTGACTAACTTAAACAATTTCCAGTAAAAAAAGAAAAAATCAAGAGTGGTTAATAGTTTAAAACTGAACTATGTGATGCAATGCACATAAAAAACTATGCCAGGAGTAGATGGCTACTAGAAATATATTCCAATGATGACAATAGCACTAGACATCTTAATAGTGATTACCAATTATATTGATAAATATTACTGGTTAAAGCATAGATAACTATTAAACTATGGCAGAAAAACAAAACTCAACATTATCATTACTTGTAATGAATTTTATCAATGTAGGTATTAACCAGGATTAGCCAGTAAATCTATATTATGTTTTTATCTATCTTTAGTTTTTTTTTATTATTTAGTATAACTATTATTTTATTATTTAGTAAAACTATTTTGCTTCACATACATATTAATTTAAGAGGGTAGTTTTACTAAAAAGACCCTTCTCCTTTTTTTTATTTCAATAAAAGAATATATAGATTAGTTTATTCCATTGTCAGAGAGTGCAGAGACATGAATAATAGTGTAAAAGACTTATGACAATTGGAACCTGAACTAATCTTTAATTTCTTAAACTCTATTTCTGATCCAATCTTTTCTTTTTTACTTTCTTCATTCTCTAACTTTTTGTTCATCACCTTTTTCCTTATCCTTATTTCCCTGCCCCCTTCCCTTTCTGGAGTTAAAATTGCCACTAATAAAGATAATTCATGTGAATAAAACACACTCTATATCTAATCATTCTAAAATTAAACCTGTATGTATTGAGATCTTTATTGATGCATTAAAAATAACCATATAGATCTGAAAACTAATATAATTCTATTAATTACATCAAAGATTTTCTATGATAATGCAGATATATCAAACAAATGAAGGTAATAATTATTTTTTGAATAATGATAAAAAAATTGAGCTGGCAGCATTTAATCGTATATTCGTACAGTCTACATCACTTAGATTTGGGGGGGGGGGGAATATCCAATTTAAGTTAATCTTAAAAATGGAAAGGCCGCAGAGGCTAAAGAAGTTTTAAAATGTAGTGGTAATATATTAATTCACAACTTCTGGAATTTTTTAATAATATATGGGGTCATGAAGATGTTCCACTTAATTTTAATGATTTTTCTATCATTGAGATTTATATAAATACAGATAATAGAAATGACTGCAAGAATTATTATGGAATATCACTGTTAATTTTATAGCAAAGATATTTCTGAGAATTTTGTTGAATAGTTGCTTCTAGTCATAGATGAATGGCTATCAGGGATTGAATGTGGTTTTAGTGAATCAAAGGCATTACAGATATCATTTTTATTGCCACACAAATTACAAAAAACAGAAATAAAAGACTGATTTAAATATTGCTTTCAATGATTAATTCGAAGCCCGGTGATTCAAGGGTCTGAACAACTATGAGACAATGTTTGGATTTAATTGTATGGGTGTCTAGTGAAATTTATTCATATTAGACAACTTCTGCATAATGGAATAAATGGAAGAATTATTACTGTTGATGGAAATGAAAATTGTCGTCTAACAAAAAGGTGTAATAAGATCAATTTTATTTTCCATTTTCGTGACAACATTTTTTGGAATAGTTTATAGGTAGCTTCATGCAAGCAGACATCAATATGCAACATAAGTTTCATGGTGATGTTTTTAATTTGGACAGATTAAAAGCAAAAACAAGGAACATCATTTCTTGATTTCAGAATTCACAGTCTGCTGATGACTGTGCTATGCTTACTGATTTAAAAGATCACCTGCAAAATGTTCTTAATGTTTGGAGATGGATATGTATGTGTATGCTTAAGTACACACACATATAAAGGTACAAATTACCAAGAGAAATAAATAATAAGTTATAAAGAAATTAAAGAATTTTAAAAGACTGACCCTTTTAAAATAGGAAATAAAAAATTATTTATAACTTTATTGAGAATAGAAAAAATATTTTCTAAAAGTAAAAGCAATTAAATTAATGAAAGTGGAATGCAGTATGATAATGGGATATAGAACAATTAAAGGAATTTGAGTTTATATTTCCTTCACGATTACAAACTGTACGCAAAAAATAATTCTTTAATTAAGTCAAATATAATGGTTAAATTCTTATATCCAGCATATGAGCAGCGAAAGAAAGAATCATCTGAGCAAATGGATGGAAATACAAGCCAATAAGCTTTAGGGAATGAAATAATGAATGGACTCAAAGCAAATGTGATCAAGAAAAGGACACTTGATTCTTGGAGCACCTGTACACACAGACTTATAAACAGGTGCAGGATGTCACCGAATGCACAAGTACTTCAAAGTATGGAGACCTGGACTCCAAATGTGTGAACATCCAGCTAGGATTCATATAGGCCTATGAGCCTATGTATATATGGAATGTATATAGATGTATATATTGCATTTAATCTCAATCTAATAGAATTACATCGTTACTGGGAGATTATTATCGTTAAATTAGTCTGGGAATGGTTATGTTCGCAAACAAGGTGTCCAGCAGTATAATAAGCCAGGACATAACAGAGATCAACATATAAAACTTTCTATTAATAATTAATGCTGAAAAAATTTCGAACCTTGAGTAGCCAATGACGGGGAAAAAATCTGCAACTTTTACTCTGATAGTTATTAATGTAACAATATGAATCGGTTTAAATACTTTGGTAGCTTTTTAAGTAGAAAAACAGATTTGGTAATGAAATACGAAGAGGCTATCTAAACTTAAAAAATGAAAAGCTAAAGTATCTAGCCATAATGACGTAACTGCAACGCAAATAAAAAGGTGTACAAAAAGCAATAATTTGTTTAATTTATTACATAAAAATGATATCTGAACTCCCCTATAAACATAACATATTGCATTATAAAAATTTCATTTTATGTGTAAGCTCTGAAAAACTTTAAAAAAACACAATGACTAAATTGTAAGATCAATGGATATGTTTTCCAATTTGTAGGATGTGATATTATTATTGTTAAATCACATCTTTGTTGATCTAGGCAAATGGACAGACATTTAAAAAGGTATTTTAAGATCAGCATGAGTATGGTTTTTGTAGAAAAGGATAAACCCCAATGGTGCAAAGAGGATTGCTTTTGTTGAAAAAATATATCTAACAATAGAATAGTATAAAAAGATATATTTAAGCAAGATATTAAAAGAATTCAAAGAATAAAATTGGTTGCAGAAAAAGTTAATAACAAATAAGTCAATTAAAAGATCAGTCTGTGGTAAGTATAGAGGTACGTGTTCTTCTTTGATTAGTTGGTGTTTAATCTTCAATCTTTGTTTCTTTTTTTTCTTCTGGATTTAGAATAACAATATTCCCTTATGAGTGACTGTTATAATAATGACATGGCAGTACAATCTAATTCTTATTGGAAATATGAGGAAGGAGCTAAGAAAGCAGTATAAAAAAATTTCAAAATGAGAAAATATTTAACTTGGTATGTAGGGTCTCTAATCATATGACCTATGCACAGAAAATCTAACATATATCTAATAAATAGGCATTTTATATCATATAATTATTAATCCAATACAGATTAAATGTGGGTTAGAAAAGTTAAATGGTGCTAATAAAAAATACATTGTCAGATTTATGCAAAAAGTGACCCGGTATATTTCTTGAGTTATTTTCCTGCCTCAAACCAATTTAAATCATTCACCTAACACCTTATTAGAAATTTATAAATTTAGTAATGTTTATCATAAAACAACAGGTAATCTAATATATGATAAAGATTTTAAAAAAATAAAAATTCCCTTTTAGATTTCACTACTATTGAAAATCTTGGGACTGAGCAAAGGCTAGAAGTCTAGATTGCATTTATCATCTAATTACAAATAAAACTATAGTATATCAAGCCTATTTAAGCCCTAAATATACATTTTAAACTTACTTAAAAGATACATTTTCTTCCTACTTCGGAAGCCACAAAACATAATAAAATCAATGCACATTAGGTGGAAATGCATCAGGCTTCTAAGACCAGTCTTTTACTCTTGTTATTCAAATTCGTTAATTGAACCTTCAAGAAATACTTCAACTTTATAATCCAATGCAACTAGCTTATGATGAGCTGATTCCAGACATTAATTTTTTTTTTACAGAGAGATGGCTCTACTGTGAAATAATTGCTGAGATATTCTTGACTTCGTTTAAGGAGAAGCCACAGTACATCACATCACATCAACATCAAAAAATATAAACTAATCTAAATTTACTATAAAAGATCATTATTTTACAATCTGTATCAATCCATTACCGGCTAAAGACATCTAAAATTTAATCCGATTTCTCCAAATTCATAGTATCTCTTCTCTGCATTATTTCAGCAAATTTCTTTATTGTATCCATTGAAAATAATCATTCTATATCAGGTATGCCAAGGAAGGTCATATTGCCATTTTAAAACAACTGGCTCTACTTTAACATAAAAAATCAAAAAGTAAAATCAATTTAATAAAAAATAGACTTTAGTTTTAGCTTCCCTTATATTTCCTGTTTTATACCAGTGACATTTTTTTCTTCTTTCTTTTATATCTTTAACCTTTGTTAAAATTCAATTATAATCTAATTGTATAAAATGTCATTAAGAATTTAAAAAAAAAAAATACAAATTGTTTTTAAATTATCTAGAAAAAGTATAATATTATAATTGTTATAAACTAAATACAAAAAGACAAAAAACAAACTTAAGCATTTAAAAAAAAAAAGGATGATAAAATAAATTTATAAAGATTAAAAATAAAAATAAAAAAGTGGAAAAAAAAAAAGTTGATTGATGCAAAAAAATAAACAGAAATAGTTGTAGAAAGTGGACAGGCAGACATTGTTTAATTTATAAAGCAGTTCAACACTGAATGCATTCGCTAGAAGAATCTGCCGGAATATAGAATACAATGAAGAACTAAAAGTTTTGAAGTGTTTAACAAAGTAAAGTTTGTTCCATACGTTAAAAGACATTATCCATAAGATATCATATAAACAGATTAAAAGGTCAACATGTTATATAAGTGGATATATTTGAATTTCATGGATTACTCTGCATAAAGATCACTTAACTCACCGTTAGCTTTTTTTACTGTCTTTCAATCTTCTCTTTGTTGAAGCTAAAAGAGTTATAATTATTATAGAATAACTGATGATGATGAAGATGTATTTATATTCACAACATACAAATATCAATTTCATCTCTCTATCTCAAAAAAGTTACCACAATATTTAAATTCATTCATATTCCCAAGCCAAAAAATTGATGAAGATTTATATTTTTTGAACATTAATTACTAAACCAAATGATTGCATTCAAACCATATATATCTCTGAGAATTGGTAAGAACAGCATAAATACTAATTAAAATATTGTAAATCTAGAAATCAAGAAAATGGAATTCTTATTTTTTACTCATGCTCAATACAAATTAAGAGCTTCAATAGCAAACTTACAACATATAATATTTGTTTTTATGGAGTTGCCTTTAAACCATTCCAAGCATCACAGTTATAATAAGGAAAAACAAATATGGAATTAGTATCTATCCTTGTTTAACACCAGTTTTCATTTCAAATAACCTCAGATTTTTCATCTGGAGTAATAATCACTTCTTTGTTATACCACCATATAAAAACACTATAAAATGAAAAAAAACTTCTGTGGATATCCAACTTGTTCAAATATTGCTGTAAACCTTTTTGATCAATCTTACCAAAATCAATATACAAATAACATATGTGCTCTTAAAATTTTTCTTGTATTTGCTTGCAACAAAAACTGTACTTATAATGATTCTTGATTAGTCTAAAACCACAATGAATTTCTCGTAACCATTCATCTATGACTGAAAGCAACTTATTCAAGAGAATTCTTTATATAATTCTTGTTGTAATAAAAAACAATGCTATTTTAAAATAATTATTGCATTCTTTTCAACACATTTTCAAAAATTCAATAATTCTGAAAGTAATATATTACACCATCATATTTTAAAACTTCATATTTTCTATCAGAATTTACAGTTTTTCTGTTTTTAACATTACAAAAGATTGTTTTTGTTGTGTATTGACCCACGACTCATGATCCTGTTGATTGTGCCAGTTTGTTGTGTATTTACGCACGATTCAAAAAGGAGGAACCCACAATTAATTAATAAATAAAACTAAATTTAGTACTAAGGATTTTCTATAAGTTATACAAACCAAAACTAGAATATATATATACCAGCTTAATTATAATTAATATATACAGACAAATAAATAATCACGGAGTTCTTAAAGTCTTTAAACACTCTTTCAATAATGTCTGACAATTACTGTCTTATTTAATGAATTGGCTGTTCCACAATTATGCTAAATAACTATGGTTTCCCAAGTTAAAACCTAAGAGCCATTTAGGCTTACATAAAACAAAATAAGATCAAGACAATCTGCTTTAAATACTAGTCGGAATTTTCTGTCTTCAGATTCCGAAACATCTAGGTTTATTCCTTTGCAGATGTTGACTGGTTACTGACAATACTAGTTTTTTTTTTCAATAATATATTTTATTGTACAACAAATAGGTTACATGAATTCTACAATGATTTTTTCAGTGTTACAAGGATAGCACAATAGCACTTCACCAACACAAATGGAGAAAAAGAGCACTTAAATCTACAATCCCAAGTTTTTACGGTTATGTTCCTTTAATGGAAATTGTCCCATCATTAAAATTCCTTTGCAAAAGTATTTAATTAATTTAACTTTCCAAATCTATTGCTTTCATAAGATTTTATCTTTACTCAGTTCAAAATTTGCTCTTCCCTTCTTTTTATTCAATTTGTAGAAAAACCTTTTAATTATGTAACTATTCATTTTCATATATCTATAACTCATTCCTAAAACAGTTTCAATTATCATTAATTAGTACATTTAAATTTAACTTCTGGAGTATCGATTGCTATTTCCTATAATAAAACATTTATTGCAATTAAAATACTACAGTTTTATTGGATTAAAAACAGTTATTTGAATTCTTATATCATTATTCAAAAAGTCAAAATATTTCCTCCAATCATTCAAATTATCATTACAATATAAAAGACAGTTATCTAATAGTTTAACTAACAAAGTTTATGATATTATTTTTGAAATTCATATATTATCTACAATGTATAAAAAAAAAACTAAAGTGATCATGTTGCTCTTTTTAACTTTAGTTCACCATAACAGTTTTCTTGTCAAAAATAAACTTCTAATTCCAAATCCTACATTTGAAGTCACATGGAGAATACTGAATTTTCATTCATTTTTAAATCTTATCAGTCAGTTGTCTTCTAACTTCAAATCTACTTTTGAATCCATAAGGAGAATGCCACTTTTCCTTTTAACAAAGTCACAGATAATAGAATTATTGTCAAAGAACTATTCAGGATTTTTCTTTTGAGGGGAGTTCAAGAACAGATTTATTTGTATTCACAACTTTAAAAAAATTCTATGCTTCAATATCAAGCCAATAAACATCCATCTCCGCTTATGCTTGTATATAACTGTTGCCTGTTTTCAATATCAAGATAAACTTGAAAATCTAAATAGCTAATTTTAATATTTAATAGTTGAAGAAATTTAGAATAAGTAGTAGTTGCTTCTAAAAAACAAACAACACATTTTATACGAATATATTTAAAATGAGAAATATTTTTTAACGCTACTATCATTTTAACCTTGATGCACATTAATCTATGTGTCTAACATTCTGCAACCATAAATACTTGTATTTATGACATCTCATGTTATGACTCCTAACTATAACATAATATCACACACAACATCATAACAGGGATGCATCTAAATCACATACAGCATGTTTTCTGCTTTACCAAAGGAGTTTTAATAATCTATCCATATGTTATGCAAAAGTTAAATAACAACAGACAATTGGGTTCGTAGATGTAACATTATTATTTCAATGACTTTCAGCGATAGTTACTGCTTCCAAAAAGAAAAAATGTGATCTTATAAGAAATAAATGCATTCTTTCTCTGAATCTAATATGAGAACAAAAGCATTGATAAAAATGTGTGTTCCACTCCTTTCTTGGATACATTTCAGGAATAGAAGATATCAAATTAGATCTATCAATTTTCATTCATTAATCTGATTTTATACAAGCAGTATATTGGCTCTTCAATTACTGCACACGAAAGTTAATTTGCAAAATAGTTGGTTTAATTCTCAACACAGATCGATGCTTACTAATTTACAGTTTATACAAAGTTCTGATTCCCGCCGAGCTGTGTTAGAAAAATACACTATGTACACACGATAACGAATACTCGCACGATAATTCTGAATGTATAGTTTCTACGTCTAACTTCTCTTCTTTCTCCACGAGGGTAATACGCAATTCTCATGCTGTTCTTTTGCAATTTATGCTCTTCTCGAATTCACTTAAAAACACTCTGTTAATCTTTTCAAAATGGCACCCTTTTTATATGTTTGCTTTCTTTTGTTTTCTGGAGTAACTCTTATAAATTAAGGTGGGATTTAATTAAATTGGGTTCTGCTAATTAAATTCCTTCATTATCTGTTTAATTAGTTTGTTACAATTGATTGCATTTCAAGCTAACATCTATGATTAAAATATTAGTAGCAAAATTTAAAGATTTAACAATAAAATAATATTTTAGAATAAGATACTTTCGTATGTACGTTTAATTTAAAATGCATATATTACAATACCTCCCCTTACTCCAGAAAACCCCATGATGTGACTCCTCGGTGCTTTATTTTTTCTTTTTCCAAACTGGAGAAAACTTTATTTTTACGATTAACCGATGTAACCTTGAAATTTGTGCAAATTCTTTTTCTTTGCCGCCCTGAGTGCCTTTTTCTCCCGCTTGGAGAGAGTCTGATTTTTTCCTTGCTCTACAGTTTTTGTATCTGGCAGCTCACTGGTTAAAGATTGCCGCTCTTCTAAAACATCTTCGGAAGTGTCTTCTTCATTTTCACTTTCGGCCATTTTTTCTTGTGGCTCCATTTCATACAGCTGCCAACTCTCTACCTGTTCGGATAATTCTGACATTGCGAGTTTACTTTGCAATTTTTCACTAAGTTCTGAGTTTTGTTGTTCAAGTTCTATTACTCGTTGTCTAGAAACCTTCAATCTTACTTGAAATTCTTCGAGTTCAGCTGATTTCTGTTTTATGGCCTGCTGACTTTGTGCTAGGGATGACTGCAGCTTTGTTTTTTCTGTGACCAACATATCTATCATCTGTATGTGAATCTGGAGTTGCTCTTTCATAGAATCTTGCTCTTTACACTGCTTCTGTTCAGAGTCTTTCCGATCATCTTCAAATTGATTTTGTAATTTAATGATCTCTGTTTGTGCTTGCGAAATGGTCCTATCTCTTTCCCCCTTGGTAGATATATATTTAATACTATACACTCTACCATTTGTGTCTGGACTATATTTCCTTTGTCGACCATCCCTTTCTGGTGATTGTCTGCATGCACGTGCAAGGTGACCCTTAGTTCGGCAATTGAAACACGTTTCTTGTTTCCATTTGCAGTCTTTAGCTATGTGGCCTGTTTTCCCGCAGCAGAAGCATTTAATTCTGTTATTTCTCTGGGGTTCCCGTTGAAACGAACGTATTTCTGCTTTATCAGTTTTGAAAACTTACTCGTAACTTTTCTCTTTTGATCTGAAGGCCTGTGCCTGTTCTAGGATTAGCTCAAACGTTATTCCTTTCTTTATAGCACTTTTGTAGGTTAGGTCTGCCTCTGTTAACAGCTGTTGTCTGAGCCTGTCGTCAGACATTCCTCATAACAGTTGATCTAATAATATTTCTTCTATGAAATCACCATACACACAATCTTTCGCTAGCTCCTTGAGAGCTAAATTATACTGTTTGATTGTTTCACTATTTAGTTGTTTTTTGTTTCTTAACTGTAGGCGTGCTATATGCCGGGATGGGCAAGGGCTAAAAAATTTGTTTAGCCATTGGGATAATTCCTTGAATGGTACACATTTTCATCTACGGGATTTTGGTATAATTTATTGGCGATTTCAAAAATTTTTTTCCCCGAGAAACATAAGAGGGTGGATACTTTCCGTTTGTTGTCTTCAATGCCATTTAAAATGAAGAAATTTTCGATTTGTGACAGGTATAGTGGCCAATCGGCCGCGTTTTCCACGTCGAACTCTCCAATAGAGTTTTGTCCGAAAACTGACATTTTCTTATTAATAGCTGGTTATTCACTGTGGTTTTTAGGTTCGACTGCGCCAGATTGCAGTATATTGGCTCTTCAATTACTGCACACAAAAGTTAATTTGCGAACTAGTTGGTTTAATTCTCAACACAGATCGATGCTTACTAATTTACAGTTTATACAAAGTTCTGATTCCCGCCGAGCTGTGTTAGAAAAATACACTATGTACACACGATAACGAATACTCGCACGATAATTCTGAACGTATAGTTTCTATGTCTAACTTCTCTTCTTTTTCCACGAGGGTAATATGCAATTCCCAAGCTGTTCTTTTGCAACTTATGCTCTTCTCGAATTCACTTAAAAACGCTCTGTTAATCTTTTCAAAATGGCACCCTTTTTATATGTTTGCTTTCTTTTGTTTTCTGGAGTAACTCTTATAAATTAAGGTGAGATTTAATTAAATTGGGTTCTGCTAATTAAATTCCTTCGTTATCTGTTTAATTAGTTTGTTACAATTGATTGCATTTCAAGCTAACGTTTATGATTAAAATATTAGTAGCAAAATTTAAAGATTTAACAATAAAATAATATTTTAGAATAAGATACTTTCGTATGTACGTTTAATTTAAAATGCATATATTACAATACAAAACTAGACATATATCTCTAAACATCTCTTCCTTGAAGGATGTTTCCCTAAGAGCAGCTCAATCTTAAATCTGGGTAATTTCTTAACTACAAATATTAACTTATGCTGAAATAGTTCCCCATCAAACAAATTTTTCAAATTCTGTCGCTATGTTCTGTTTCCTGATTTACCATCTTTACTATTACTACTATTACAACTGTAACTACCCCTAAATGAATATCTGCTAAGTATTATGATAGAACCAGATTTTGAAAGGCAGGTCACTTTTAGACTATTTTATCTAGGCTGTTTTACATTTTTTACTTCAATAAAAGTATTTGAAAATTATTCATATCATAACAATTAATAATTTTATTTCTGTGAAACCTATATTTAAATAGTTCATAATAATTATAAGACAATCCCCTCCCCCTTTTTTGTAGGTTATTTACGACTGACATAAAACAACAATGAGAAGTTCGTGTGTGTGTGTATGAATTGTAACTGTAAAAAACTATGACATTATTTGTCATATTTTTATTAACTAAAACAGTGACTCAATTATAATAGCCTAATCAATTAAATAAATTTTCTTTAATTGGTTATTAATTATTATATTAATGAGATTACAAAGGCTAATTATGGTGTGAATAATTTCAAAATACTTTATATATATATATATATTTGCTACAGATTGTTAAAACTTTTTTGAATAATTGAAGAAACAAAAGTAAATATTTTACTGTCTTTTGAATAATGATTCTTATACTGCAATTTCAATACTACGATAACCATTACCATAATTAAATAAATAATAGACTTACTTGTGTACTTCCAGAAAGACTTCATATTCTTTGTCAGCCATAATGGTCTCAACAGCCTCTTTTTGAGTCTTATGCATAAGTTCAAATTCTTCTGGTATATGATTACAATAACTAATATATTCTTTCAATACATTTTTACTGCAATAAATGAATTAATAGCCATTAGTGACATAAGAAATTATTGTATTCATCAAAGTTTGCTAAAACTAACAAATATTTCAAATACAATTTTAAATTAGACTATCTAATGATAGATAACATTCCTGCAACAAATATAAGAAATTGCCACCTAGTTATTATGTAAAATCGTGTGACTTGTAGTAGCATTCAAGAAGACTTTTCCAGTAAATAAAAGTTTGAATTTCTACCGAAACTTTATAATTCTGAAATTATATAAAAAGCACAGTCTTTATACTAGTTCTTTATTTCAGCCGTATAAAAAGTTAATATAAAAGCAAAGTTCGTATACATGGATATGTATATAACTATTTACAAATTGGAATCTGTATGCAATATAATAATTAGTAATAATCTTTAGTTTTATTTAACTGAAATAGATGGCGTTAAAGTTGTGAGTGCAAAAAGTTAAGTCCTTGTAAATCAAATTACAGTAATGATAATCGATCCAAGCTGCTGAAACAATTGGAATCCACACTACATATAAATCTGGAACTGTTGTAATTCATAAAAGCGGTGACAAATCCTCATAGCGCCATCTATATTATTTTATTGTCAATCACTATGTGACTATTCATCTATATGTATGTATGTGTTAAAAACTGGATATCAGCAAAGTCCAGAAAAAGTCATGGTCAATGTGCTTATCTATTTTCAGAAGTGAATTTTAAAAGTCTCTGACATAGCTGTGAGCATGCCTTAACCATGAATCATCATCATGGTTTCCAAATTTATAAAATCACTAGGGGATCTCTCTTCTGACTGTAATTTCTCAGATTTCTTTGCAATCTTTGAAAATAGTTATACTTAAATATATATATATATGCTAAATAAATATCACAAGCGATTGGAATTTATAATAATAAATACTAATCTTTAACTAAGTTTAAAGTTTATACCTGGGTTAATAGTAATATAACATTCTCTAGACAAAAAAAACAGTTATTAATAATATTACATACTCTTATCCAAACTAATGGTAATCATAATGAAAACCATTGGGAGTTTGAAGAATTGGACCAACTGATGAAATTAGTTTAGCAGAGATACATTTTGGTGATCATTTGCTTTTTCTGACATCTTTATTCATCTGTTTGAAGGAGAGTAATGGTGAGCAATAAATTTATATGTAAATTATATATTTAAAAAAGTTTTTCAGTAAGGAAAAATGTAAATACAGTTTCCATATTCACTTAGAAATATGGGTGGCATGAATCTGAAAAATGTTTTCATATATATATATAAACACACGCACATATATGTTGAGATTGATGGTATATTATACAGAGTGGCAAAATTAATCATTCAACTTAATGGAAGATACCAAATGCAGATAATTCATGTGTTCCAACAAGTTCTCATTGTGATGAAAAGTAGAGGATTTTTATGTAGCCATAAAAAAAAATGGTTTTCATGATACCTAACAATATTTTAAAATTGTCATGGGAGATTTTAATGTTAAAATTGAAAAATGATTCAAAGATAAAAATATTGTGGGTAATTTTGGCTATCGTGACAGAAATGAGAGAGAATAAAGACTTGTGGAATTTGTTGGGGGAAAAAAGTATATTATGAAATTCTTTCTTTGAAAAAAATGCTAAACAGAAATTGATATGGAAGCATCCAAATGAAGATACCGCAAAATTGGATTATATTTTGACTAACTAAAATTAGGTATTTTAAGATGGTAATGTTTTTAATAGATTCTATACAGGAAGTGATCATTGATTAGTGAAAGTAAGATATGTGTTAATACAAAACTTGAGACAAAAACTATTAAAAAAAAGGACAGTATTAATGTATGACATTCCTAATCTTCAAACGCTTTCTAATCGACAAGCTTTGAAAATATGGTAGTTCAATTTAAATGAGACCAATAAGAAGATGACTATTTCTTTTTTAAGAACCATAATAAAGCTAGCTAATAAAAAAGGCAACTTACCAATAAATTTTTAACTGAGACAAGACAATATATATAAAAAAGAATAAGAGAAATATTTAAAATGATTCATATAAGGAATTAAAAATCTGGAGTTCTATAAAATGATATGAAAAAGAATTAATAATGACATACAAAAATATGAGTGTGAATAGGCAAGGAAAGCTATAGAAGAAAATAAAAATATGAAAAGTATAAAACAATATCTTGATATTGGAAGGAAAATTATTTCAGTAATAAGAAGAAAAGATGGACATATTATTAGAAAGATAACCAATATCATAAAATCTGTGGAAGACAAAAAATTGGATAGTAATGAAGACAAAAAAAACTAAGAAACTATTACAATTATTATAAAAGAGGCAAAAATTCTTCATATAGTAATGCCACTTAGTGCAAGCCTGAATAATCTGTGGATGCAAGAAGATTTGTGCATAAAATCCCTATCTAGTACCTACTCATCCAATATCCCTAGACTAGTTTCTAGCTTGAGCCTTTCATCAGTGAGGAGCCTTGGATCTGAAAACACTGCATCTAAATCTTAGGATCTAATATCCAGTGATTACTCTGGCTTGCTCTAAATATCACTATTGTATGGAGAGTTTTTGCCTCTTTTAACAGCTGGTGATCATGTGAAACAATTATTATATCTTCTAAATTGCCAGAATTTTATAACAGGGGGTGACATACAATTAAATCTACCAAAAAATAAAAAGAATAACAAATGAAAAAAATTGAAAAATTATTAGCACTATTATATACTAAATGATAAGAATGTATTAGATGATTGGAAGAAGGTAATAGTACAATTGATATTTAAAAAAGGTAATGAAAAAGATATTAGAAAATTATAGACCTATCAATCTTCTATCATTTCTATACATAATTACAAGACTTGTTTTTAGTGAAGTTTGATTCAGACTAACTAAAAACACAAGCTAAATTTAAAAGTAATTTCAGCAGAATGGATCATAGATAGGAACAAAAGATATCAGTTGTCATTATGTTTTGAATTTGTAAATTATGAAAAGGCGTTTGATTCTATAAGCATTTCTACAGTGGATTAAACCATTGAATCATCAAAATATAGACCAGGATATTGTCACAATCTGAAAATATTTATCAGAATATATCAGCAATGATAAAAGTATATGACAAGATGATTCCATACTTCCATAACTTTTTAGTTTTGCAAAAAGTATTTTGTGGATAAAAATGGGAAGCTATAGGAATAAAAATATATAAAGATTATTAAAGTCGTCAACATTTCATATTGTGATGAAGTTTGTTTGTGCAAATAATGCTTCAGCGTTTTAGAAAATGTTGCAAGTGTTATCACTTGAAAATAAGAAATTATGAAGAAAGATAAATACTAAAAGGTCTAAAGCAAGGATCAGTGAATTTTCTCAGATTAAAAAATTAAGATGGATAACCATGAGTTACAAAAAGTGAATGTTTACAAAAACTTTGATTATATTATTAATACAGATGAAAATATAATTAATAAAAATTGGAAATATGTCTATACCTTTGGGAAAAAAAATTATATGTGTTTCAAATGTTCTTTCTTATGACTCTGAGACTTGGACATTAACTGAAAAGCATTATGGAATCTAGAGATTACTCACCAAAATATAGAAAAGTATAGGTTGTAATAACAAGAAGGGGTTAATAGTGAAATACTTGGGTGAGAAAACAAAGAGGTAGGCATCATTGACATAACTGAAAGAATTAAGAAAATGAAATGGAGATTCATTGGACATATCACTAGAAGAGATAATAGATGAACAGTTGTAGTCTTAATCTGGATATCAAGAGAATGTAAAAGACCTAGAAAGTAATTACATGAGAGTGAATAGATAAAATAAGAAAGTTTGTTGGTAAGGTGTGGATAAAAAAAACTATAGAGCAGAGAAACTGGATTAAATTTGGAAAGATCTTCATTCTGAAGTGGATCAATAATGATTGATTCATGATAATGATATCTATTCACATGCTGTAAAAAAAGACTTTACTATTAGGTGAAAAGATAATCTTTGGTTCTTCACTAAGGCCATAAAAAGTTAAGAATGACAAATGTTTAATATATATCTTTTTGTAATTATATCTGTAGTGTTTTGTAAAAATGGCAGACAAGTTTGTGCACTCCAGAAAAACTAGAATTTATTCGAGTTGTTGTTTTTAGATCGCACGCTGATAACTGAGGAATTTAATTAAGGCATTAATGTAATGGCGAACGATAATTCCAAGAAATATTTGCTGATTGCAAATATTTCTAGATAAAAGAACTTACCTTATTGGACAATCTAATTAATTGCTGCAGTTATCAGAAAGCTATAAAAAGACTGTATAACAACTACGCAGGGTAGTATAGAGAGTATTAGAGGCAGTATTTGAGTGTAGACGTTCCTGTTCAATTCCAGTAGGAGACATCTCGCATCAGTGCTTTCGGTTAAAGACCAGCGCCCAGTGGAAATGTAGTCCACGGGTATAGCTGAAGGAACCCACAGCCTGAGGAAATCGTCTGGATAGCAGCTGAATAAAGAGTTGAGTTTCCAGCGATTTTCAAGTGGAGTTACTGGTAGACTGTTGCAGAGACGGAAGCTGTAAGGAGCTTAAGGTCAGTCACAGTGCTTACTACGAAGACTTCGTGGGCAGCTAAACTGGACTGGGGACAAGGTGTGTGTAAACCTTGATCATTGTGAACCGTTTTTGTAGCAGCCAGCCTGAATGAACATTGAGGGAATTGAACATTGGCGAACTGTAGAAACAGAGTGAGTACAGAGCGGTATTCAGTGAATTTGAGCAGAGCATCCATTGCAAGAGAACAGCGTGAGAATTGCGAATTAAACTAACAAGTTCGCAAATTAACTTTTGTGCACAGTAATTGAAGAATCAATACACTGCAATATCTGTTACTACTCTATAAATGTTCTATAACAAAAAAAAAAAAAAATGAACAGGCTACTCACAGATGCACATGGGTCAGATCAATGAGTTTAAGAGTATTTCATTTCTTATTTTGGGATCGAAATCAACAATATTTTACTTCCTTGTCAAACAGAGAGTACTTGATGAAACAACAATGTAGTTGTTTTTTTTTAATGCAAAATAAATTCATGCCTTTCTATATATATATATGGATGAAGTGTAATCTAATTGCTACCAAATTGACATGATTGCAAGCAGTATAATTTAGCACGATTTTGATTGTTAGTAGTTATATAATTTCAATTTGTATTAAGTTCAAATATAAGGCATTCTGACTGATTAAATAATTTGTAAACCAAAGATAGGCAATGAGAACATTACAACATAGATAAGATAAATAACTTTCTTGTCAAGTACAATTCCAATAAAATCTTTGTTGTAATGACAATTAGATGGAATAATGGAAAAAAAGTCAAGAAAAAATTTCCATTAATGCAAATATTGATGACCAAAAAATTTAAACTGTTAAATGATTGACAAATAAGCTAAACTAAATGATTTTGTCCATTATTTACAGGTATTAAAAGATTTTTTACTTTCACAAAAATTAAAATTTTATTATAATGTATGCATAATTTCTTAAGTCATAATGAACTAATTAATGGCCGAAATTAATTAATGGGAACAACAATTAAAAAAAATTTAAGAGTTAAATATAGTGAAGGAAAAAAAAAACCTAAAATGATAGTGAAAAATTATATAACAATTTAGATTAAAGAATAATCTAAACTATAATAAAATTTCAGTGCATGAAGATAATATTTTAAAAAAATGAACAAAAACTTACCATTGTTCTATAATATCCTCTTGTACAATTTGCTGGTATGTCAGTAAACTTGGTAACAAATGATTGCGAAAACTTTCTTCGAATACAGATGCTTCACATAATGTTAGCACATACTCATTATGGTTTTTATGAAGTTTTTTACAAGCCTTTCTATACTTTTCTTTGGTTTCATCAAGTTTTTTACATGTTTTACCTGTGGAAATAAATAGATAAACTTTCAATAAATAAGCTTCTACATAACTGGAGGACTATTTTGCAATTAAATAAACTTGAATACTATATGAGTGTGTGTAATTTGCTGCATTAACTACGAGAATAGTTTTGTGTGTTTTTGCATCTTTTAATTATGAGACAGAAATTCTGATATGCAATCTTTTTTTTTCTATTTTTTGAAAACTCATTTTTAGTTTTTATTCTGTTTTTCTAGTTTTTTGTTGTTGCTGCTATAATTGACTATATTCATTTGCAAATGATTTCTAATGATGATGATAATGATAAAAGATATCCTGCTAAATATAATGTATGATTCAAATATAAGTTTCTTATCAAAAAAACACTAAGATCAATCAATAAAAAATGCCTAATCATCATCAGTGAAAATCTACCACTGTTTTTTTTATCAATAATCAATGTGCACATGCACAAATATATAAAGTAAAGCAGCTATCAAATAGCCCGCTTCAGAAAGAAAATATTTCACAGAAAAATAGTAAATAATGAGAAGTGAATAGTTTATTGCTCAAGAGTATATAAAAAATTTGATCTCTGAAAGTAACAGGGCTGAAGCTGCAATTCATGAATCTGACTTTCAAACTTCGCCATTTTATCACTGTACCAAAACATGCGGGGGATAGAGGAATAATGAAGACCTTTGTTTCTGGATGCTGACGGCTACATGAAAATCCTAAATCTCATTGGAACACAAAAATGTTCAAGTTTTATATAATCCAGATTTGAATTAAGGTTTTAAAATTATTAAACAGAAGTAATATCACATCATCAAGATGCCAAGTCCTTCATATCTTCCTCTAACTTTGAAAAAAAATATTTATACATAAAGTTACAAAATAAAAATTTATTATAAAAGTAAAAAAAAAAAAAAATATCAATTTTATGAAGAAATGATACAAAAATGATAAAAAAAGATTTAGAATTATTTTTTGAAATGAATTTTTTGAATAAGTACATGCATTTTTCTCTCACAGATTAATTTGTTATTTCTTATTTTTCCATAAACTTACTACAGTTTAAAAATGTAATCCAGTAGTTTGCCTACTGTCAATTTGTTCACTCAAATCATTCCTGAAACTATATATACTACTCAAAACAGAAACACAATCCTTAGCAAACAATCTACCTTAGTTCTTCTCGCTCATAGTTTAAACCTTTATTTCCATTAACACTCCCCATCAGATTTCACTCTTGAAAAACAAATATCTGGATTCTTCTTCAGTTTATGATGTGATATGTTGGACTATTCCTTCATTTACGAGTGAATGTTGAATATATAGAAAATTTTAAACTTTATTTAAACTTTCCAAATACAAACAACTTGTTAGTAATAACACACAGATAGACAATACAGGTTAGTAATTACACAACGTTTCGAGTAGTATTATCCTCCACTCTTCTTCAGGTGTTGCTGGGTTATATGCACAGTGACAATATTCGTTTAGAAGTTGACTCACACATTTAGATTCTTGAATATTGAATTTTAAGGCAAACACTCTACCAACTGAGCTATTCCGTCAAAAGCCTATATGCACAGTGACAATATTTGCTTAGAAGTGGAACTTGCACCTTTAGATTCTTGAATATTGAATTTTAAAAGCCTTTGACAGAATAACTCGGTAGAGGGTTTGCCTTAAAATTCGATATTCAAGAATCTAAAGATGTGAGTTCAACTTCTAAGCGAATATTATCACTGCGCATATAGGCCAGCATCACCTGAAGAAGAGTGGAGAATAATACTACTCGAAACATTGTGTAATTACTAACCTGTATTGTCTATCTGTGTGTTATTACTAACAAGTTGTTTGTATTTGGGAAGTTTAAATAAAGTTTAAAATTTTCTGTACATTCAACATGTAAATAGTCCAACATATCACATCTTATAATATACCATCATTACAAACCTTCAGACAAATTCTCTTTCTGTTTAGTTAGTATGATTATATGATATTAGAATATCTCACTTTTCAAATGATCATACTTCATTGCAATTAAACAACTTAATTGTGTAACCTGAAACATTATAGTCGCAATATCATCATTCTTTTTCCTATGTAACATAAATTTGTTCTACCATAAATATGTTATCTGTATATAGTTTTTTATCTGTATATAGTTGTTTGTTATCAATAAAGTTATTTTTTTTTTTAGAACTTTATTTCCTGCATGTCTGAGATGCTGAACATTAATGTCAAACAAGTGATTTACATTTAGTATAAATTTTCCAAATCATATAATAAAACTTTTTAACCCTTAGAATGTTATTATCTATAAAATCTTCCTTAGATATTCATATATAAGATCAATATAGGGCATAAAATTTTATAAATTCATCCACAATCAAATTGGCTTTGAGATTGTTAATTTCCTCTTATACTATGAGCAATTTTCCTTTGGTCCTTATGACATTACTTTATAGTATACTGTCAGTAGCAGGATGTTATTTTTTTTGTTTTTAATTTAGTCATCCATGAATGAAAATATTTCTCTCTATATTTACTGTCAATGAAAACAATATAATCCTGAGACCTGGAATTATATTTCTCATTTATTGGCTACTTTCTACTGAAGCTCTCTGTCTTTGATGGTAACTCATCCAACAGTATATGATATTTTTAAAATTAAGCTGAAGTTTTAAACTGAGAAAAAATTGCTACACATTTCATTTAAATCGATGGAATTTGAAATGTAACTAATATTAGATTTTTGCACTTAATGCATCTTTTCTTAATGAATCTCAAAGGAGTACAATGCACTTTTCCAAAAGGAACTTGAAAAATCTCTAAAATCATAGATATTTGCTTATAAACTAAATCTCAAAAGGGTAGGATGCACTTTTCAAAAAGGGGTCCCAGAAACCCCCTTAAAATCATAAGACATCTATTTATCAACTACATATTTAATCATTTCTTCTGTTTTTGTTTTATTTTGGGCTATCTTAAAAGTGATAAAAAAAATTTAAATGACATTATTCAAATAATATTTCTTTTACCATCAGCACAAATAAATCTCATTCAGAAAGTTACAGGGAAGGTTACAAGGATAGATTCTGAGAAATAAATAGCATTCATATTAAAAATCTGATTTTTTTTTTTATAATTTTTAAAATACTTTCTGAAAAGTTTGTCTAAAATTTTTATAGCAGACCCCTTTTACTTTATTAAAATCCATATCTATTGTTAATAGACAAAACTTGTTTAACTCCAAGATTATCAATTAGTAATTGATGATTTCCTGGTTAATAGGTAAAGCTACCTCTGTTTACAAAGATATAATGTCTTTACATCTATTCTTTATCAAATTAAAAATCCATGAAAATATTTATTTCAACATATATATTGAAATGAATAATGTCTTAGTCCATTTCATGGGCAGCCATATGATTTTCCACATGGCAGTCAGCTAGTTTACAATTGTTGTGAGGATAGCTAATAAAAATAGTATTACATAAATCTTGAAGAAAGTTATATAAAATAAAATAAAAATCTTACAATAAAGTATAGAAAGTAATAGTAGTAGTAGTAGTAGTGAAATTTTAGAATAACTTACTAAGAGTAACAATAAGAGGTAATTATAATGAATTTGAACTCAGACATACAAGCTCCCTACCCCTATCCACTCCATCCTATACCTCTGATATACATGACCACATACAAGTGAAAAAGGTAAATGATCTCCAATATACATATTTCTAATTACATTAAATTCAATATAGACAATACAAATAATAATAGGTAATGTTGAAATTTTAGAATGGATTATTAAAAGTAATATTTTAAAATAATTATAATAATGTAATATGTTTTATTATATGTGATTAAATTTAAAAAAAAATTAAATGATAAAATAGACTAAAACAGTATAGCTAGTAAAGAATAAAATTAGAATTAAAAGAATATATGCTTCATGTTTGGAAAAGTTGTTTAATATAAAAACATCATTAGATAAATTAATATTTAAAAAAAAAAAGAATAAAAATAAGATAATTATAAGATTAAATCAGATTTTACTTTTAAACTTGCATTTTGAGTTTGGACATAAAGGATTCTAAAACAAAATAAAAATTCAATCAATTAAATAATTATGATATTTTGAAAATTCAGATAATTAAAATAAACTGAGGCCACCTAGATTAAGTAAAATAAAGCAATTATCAAGATGTAAACAAGAGGTCAATAATATATATAATCAGGGTTTTCTTGAAATTATTAGTCTTGATTCTTGAATTGATTCAACCTTCATTGAACAGCCATTATGATGATTAAGTAGAAAAATGAAAAAAATTGTCAACTCCCTGAAATCTGCCTTGGATCCAAATAAATGAACCTGATCAAGCTATTTTAAAATAATGTCTAAATGAAAAAAGCCTAATATCAAATAATTCTAAGACTGTGCTTTAAACAGAACTGTATAGCTAAGAAGAATTTCTGCTTGTCTAGGAAGCTGATAAAAGATAATATAGTGACTTGGAAAAGAAAATAATGTAATGGTAAAATAAATCAATGCATGCATGCCCCTTTGAGGAAGAAATTGGCATGCAAACTGTAGAGAATTGCCAGCTACAAAACTTTATGCTATTGTTTGATATTCATACAATAAGTTTAAAAAAAACAACAATTATCAATTAGACTAATATCTTAAAATATTAATCATTTCAAGTTTTATTTTAAAATGACCTCATAAAGTACATTAATTATAGCTAATTATATTTTATTAAGTATACACTATTTATATGTTTGATAAACTACATAATTGATTAAGAGAGGAAGTAAATGCTTTGTCAGCATGTTTTTCATTGTATATATCTATTCTAGCGATATTTAAAGCAGCCAAAATAAAATTTGCTTTGTCTTTTCTTTTATATATATGATTAATTAAAATTTTTATCTCCTTTTTAAACAAATACATATATACAAAACAAAGATTTTCTTTTCATAGAAATTGTCAGCAAACATGTAGTTATAAAATAAACAGTGATGCAATAGACATTTTAAATACATGGAATGTGCACGCATGTAAAAATATTTAATGTTGAGTGTCCAAGTACTATAAATAGAGTGCTAATAGAAAAAAAAATCTGTTATCTTAAAAATGAAATTAACTGATTATTATTTTAAATGGTCGAGGATGAATTAAACCTCACATTTATTGCAGTGAATAATATTTTTTATGTGCATTAGAATTTATAATTTAAATGCAGTTCTTCAAATCACTACTTTGATTGCTTAAAATATATTATATCTATATGGTGAATTTATTCATGGTTTCATTTTTTAAATTTGAGGTCAGATACAAAAGAACCAGTCAGTTAATTAAGTTTGAGTTATTAAAATCGGATTCAGATGTAGGCCAATCTGAGTATAGAGATACCAAGATCTGCATAGAAGATAAACTTGGAATTCAAATTCCCTACTAGATATTTATTTATAACTTGGCTTTGAAGCTAAAGATAGGAATAAATATATTGTATATGTGAGGGTCTGTTGTGTATGTAGGATTATATCCACAGAGTTTTTAAGGCTCGACCTGTTGATATTATAATATATAGTTAAAAGGTTAATATTTTAAAATTAATCAAGATAAACCTTGATTTTACAGAAAATATAATTGTTAGGATAATTTGTTTTGGAATTATAAATTAAAAGATAGTTGAGAAATTATTATTAAGTAAATTATTATCATTCCATTAAATTTATTAGATTAAATTATAATCATAGCAGTTAAATTGCAAAAACAAATTTCAGATATTAATTTCTTATCATCAACATCAACCATTATCAATCCACTGCAGGATGAAGATCTCTTGTTCAATCCATCTTCTCCAATCTCTAGCATCTCTTTTCCACATCATCTCTGCACATTTTCTTATTTCATCCATCCATCTCACATATGGTCTCTTTCTGGGTCTTTTACAATCTCTTGGAATCCCGTTTAAGATTTCAATTGTTCATCTATTATCATCTGTTCTAGCATTATGTCCAGCCCAACTCCACTTGAGTCTTTTAATTTTTTTTAATGAGGTCAGTAACACCTGTTTGTTCTCTTACCAATATATTGCGTGCGTTTTTGATCTCTTCTTATTACTCCTAACATGTATCTCTCCATACTTCTTTGGATGGTCTGCAGTCTCTGTACTGCTCTTCTATTAAGTGTCCAAGTCTCAGATCCATAAATAAGCAGAAACAACTACATCATCTGCAAAATCTAAATGGAGATTATTTAAGTTATTTAGATTTTGCAGATGATTTACTTTCACTCCTTTAACGTCCCATTTTTAATCCACAAAATACTTCTTGCAGCATTACTGTTTATAAATATTCTTTAAAATATGCCAATATCCTGGATCTATACCTTGATGATGCAATGCTTTAATCACTGAAAAAATGTTTATAGAATCAAATGCCTTTTCATACTCTATAAATCCAAAGCATAATGGCAACTCATATTCATTTGCCCTTTCTGTAACTTTTCTCAATACCTGGATATTATCTACTGTACTAAAATCACTTTTAAAACCAGTTTGTTCTCTTGGTTGGTGGAAATCCAATGTTCTCTGTAGCTGAGTTGTAATTATCTTGGTAAAAATTTTGTATAAAACTGATAAAAGGCTGATAGGTCTGTAATTTCTAATATCTTCTTTATCACCTATTTAAAATATTAATATTAATACTGCATTCTTCCAATCATCTGATACATCTTTATGATTTAGATATGTGGTATATAACTTTGCTAAAAAAATTTATATTTCTTCACCTGCTTCTTTTAATATATCAATAATAATTCCATCATTACCTGAAACTTTTCCTTTCTTCATAAATTTAATTGCATGCTTCACTTCTTCATTTAAAATTCTGGATAATTCAGAAGATATAATAGATATAGGAGGTACTTGTTCTCTATTACTATATAATTCTTGATAGAAGTCTTCTACCCATTTCATGATGTCATCTCTCTTTTTAGTAATAATTCCATCTTTTTTTCTTATTGCAGATATAAATTTCCTACCAATACCAAAATGTTGTTTTATACTCTTAAGACTTTTATTTTCTTCTATAGCTTTCCTTGCTAGTTCATAGTTATACTTTCTTTTATCATCTTCAACTCTTTTCCACACCATTTTACAAAATTCGAGATATTCACTCCTTTTTAATGCATCATTTTTGTATATCTTCATATTCCTTCTTTTCTTCATAAATACTCGTCTCAGTAGAAATTTTATTGGTCAATTGCTGCTTTCTTCCCCAGCTATCTTTTTTGCAGTTTTTAAAAGTGTATCAGTTATTTTCATATTAATTTCATTCAAATCTGAATCATGTTCAAAATCTACTAATACTTGAAATCAATTTGTAAGTTCTAATTTAAATTCATTAGAATGTTTCTGAAGTTTAGGAATATCAAATGTAAATATTGTTTTTCTCAATAAACATATTTCCATTTTTAATTTAGTTAATAATGGAAATATGTTTATGGTAAACAAAAATTATATATTTTATGACGATTATGAAATTTTGTAAATAAATTACTTTTTTTGTTGTTGTTTATTTAAATCGTGTGTGTTTAATTTCTTTTTTTTATAAAAATTGTCTTCCGCATCCATGTCACTGGGGGTAGTTCATGTTCTATGTGATTTGACCAAGTATTTCAAATAGTGTGTTAAGAAGGGATCACTATTATCGCATTTTAAAAAAAAATAGCTCCTATTCCTATTTACTATAAATAAATAAAGTATATGGGCCTGCATATTTCTTGAAAGTATTGTCAAGTGGCTTCTAATTAATTAAACTAGAATAAATTGACCATTACAATATATGTAAATAGACAAAGAGTATATAAAAATTTAAATTTCACAACATAATAAAACATTAAGCATCACATGATCACATTTCCTATACTAGCACATTAATTGTTGATAAACAGAGCAAAACTCTCCATACAGTATTGCCACCTGTGCTAAACAGAGTAATCAATAGATGCCAGAAGGCTTGTGCATAAAATCCCTATCTAATGCCTACTCATCCAATATCCCCAAGACTAGTTTCTAGATCCTAAGATCTAGATGCAGTGCTCTCAGATCCAAAGCTCCTCACTGACGAAGGCGACAAGCCAGAAACTAGTTTGGGGATATTGGATGAGTAGGCATTAGATAGGGATTTTATGCACAAGCCTTCTGGCATCCATTGATTACTCTGTTTAGCACAGGTGGCAATACTGTATGGAGAGTTTTGCTCTGTTTAACATAATAAAACATACCTTTTGTGCATTGATCATCATATTTGGCTTTCATTAAATGAAAATTATCCAGACACTTCTCATATTCATTTTGCTGCTTGTGAATTATTTCCTTTAACTAAAAAAAAGAATAGACAATATATGTATAAACAAAGCATAATACTTTTTTATCACTATTAGTAATTGAATGACTTATTTCTAAGAAGTACATATAAAATTTGGGCATTGAAAATGACAAAGTTGATTTGTGATCCACCAATCTTGAGCTCTAGAATCTAGTATTCCATCACTGCACTAAATTATACAGGGTTTTACTATCACCGAAATGAGATCTATAAGAGCATTAAATCCATCGACATTTATGACATGAATTTATATTTTGGAACTTTTCACTTGTATGATATCAGTTGGTTTATCTATAAGTAGATTTTTTTCAGAGTTTACAAATTTATTTTCTGGGATCTTTTGATTATTTACTTTTCATGGTATTTTATGATGTAGTGCAATATTTGAGTGACATAATGTAAGATGGCTATAACTCAGGCTCTTAGGTCAATTTATAATATTTTTATAAGTTTGGTCTGGAGCCGAGTGGAGTGGTTATTGGCTTATTCTCTGGCTTTCATAATAAAAACGTATTTGTCTATTTTGGAAATAAATCCATACATATCAAATGATTTACATATAAATGCAAAAAAAAATAAAATAATAAAACTACCATTTAATATGATGTTTTTAAGAGGCAATGAATCTCCAAACATTATCTATATTAAATTTGCTTAAATATTTACTCATGTCATTGGTCAATCATAGATGAAATTTGTTCCATTTTCATCTGTTTCGAGAGAAAGATATTTAACTAAATCTAACGTAGATGATGATTAGTGTTTTCATTGCTACCTAACAATTTTTAATAATCCATTGCAGAGCAAAGACTTCTCAAACATACTCTCATATAGAAACAGTAAAAAATATAGTATTCACCAGATTGTCAATTGAAAGTTGGCAAGAGTTTTCCCTTAGTTAAGAATAAGCAGATACTAGATATCCATTTACCAACCACTATTAGATGGCCAGCTCATTGGCTGTAGGCCAACTACCTAAAAAAAAATCCTAAGTCTTGATAAAAAAAATTTTCAGTTATATTTTACCTAGAGTTGAGCTTAAAAAAGGTAGACAAATGCTAGAAGTACAAACTCATTTCAGGTAAACCAAGGAATGTGAAACATTTTCTGTGTTGAAATATTATAATGGCTAGGAATTATCAAGCAGAATATTATCTTTATGTAAGAGCAAATAAAAGATGCTTAGATAAACAGACATTGGTGGCATATTGTAAACCTTCTTATTTAACTTACAGACTGAATGTGTAATAACAGAAATCAGACAGAGCAAGACACAACTGAATTCAGGATTAGTTGGAGAAACATTACCAAACTAAAATATAATGACGACATTGCATTCTCAACTGAACATGAAGAAAATTTTGAAACCGTTTATTAGAAAGGTAAGCTGTAGTTAATTTGTAGTACTGTTAATCTTTCCTTTATATCTATGCTCTGTACTGACTTACAAAATAAAAAAGGAAGAAGTAAAGTTTATAGAGTTACAGACAATGATGGATGAGTATATTTATATATAAACTGGCATTAAAAACAATGAAAGCTGTAACTGTGAAACAAGAGATTATTAGATTTCTGGAGAAATGCTTTCGTTATTATATTTTTCCCACTCGTTATAATATTCTTATAAACAAGTCTATATTTCAGAAGAACAAAATTCTTCAGTGTTTAAAGAAACAGTTACTTCAGATGATTATTAATGGATGTAAAAAAGCATGCGGATTAAAGAATATTGAAAAATATCATAATATTCCCGAAAGCATACAGAACAATCGTCTAACTATAGAAATTAAATTACAAATACAATAAAAAAATTGAAATTCTTGGCTAATAAACAGGGAATAAATTTTATTAATTTAAATGGCGATAGGTTTGTTAATTTGCCCAAACTTTCCCTCCCAGAGAATCTCGACTATGCCCAAAGTTCATTGCCAGTCACTGGGAAAATCTGTGTTTAGAGATAATAGCCAACATTAAAGCCAATTGTGAAAATAACCCCCAAGAGAGAGAGTGTGATTAGTAAAAATTGTGCAGGCATTATGTCTCTATCCAATTAAAATGAATAAAGACAAATACAATTGGACTAATAATATAAAAGCATTTAAAATATTTTTACAATCCAATAATATTAAAAGCCTGAAAGAGGACAAGGAAAATAGATTTGTTCTTTTGCCTAACGAAGAGTATGAAATAAAAGTCGATGAGCAAATTATAAAATTAAAGTTTAAATGCCTGGAATACGGTGACCAGACTGGTTTGATCAAAAATCGGAACGTAACGACCAATTATTTTTATAGCATTGCATCCTTTTTTTTTTTTATTATAAAATTCCATTCCTGTATATATTCATCATTATAAGTACACTTCCTCTTTGGCATGTTGTCTAGGATTATTAATATTCATATTAATTTTATCATTATAGAAAAATAATATCAACAAATAACTAGTAAAACTACACTGTCAATCAAAACAAATGAAAGAGCAGTTCAAATTTTAGCCTACAAAAATCCAATTGTGCATGCTCCAAGGCGAGTTTGGATGTGAGAAAGAGTCTAGTTTGAGAACTCGGCCATATAACATAATAGCGATCTTTGTTTTGGTGTTAGAATTTGTCTGAAGTATATTACTGTAGACTAAAATGGATAGAGAGGGCCAAGAAACTATCATTTTTGCAATGAATTGTTCACATAAGACCTAATAATTATGAGTATTTGAAAATCGGGACACACAACGGTTCCAAAAAGACATTTCGGAGACATCTGGTCCACCCTAGCCTGGAAACATAATTTAAAAAGAGTAAAAGATAAATTCATTCAGTCAACTTTAAGAAAATATCAAAATAAAGGCATCAATAAGTCAGAATATAGTAGAATTTATCCCACAGCTGCTACCTCCCCAAGATATATTTGCAATGTGAAGATTCATAAAGCGAATCATTCCCTCAGATTATTAATAGATTTTGAGGGCGCTTACCTCTATAAAATAGCTAAAATAATAGCCGACTGCTTATAGATTATGTAAGATTCAATAAATTTACAATAAAATCTTTGTTTGATTGCATACAGCTGTTAAAATAATTTTAACCCCTGGTATAAGCTTGCATCATTAGATATAGTGGAAGTATATAGTTCAATATCATTTCCGCAATCCATAGACATAATCCATGGCACCTTAATCAATTTAGGCTTTCATCTGAACAAGAATCACTTTATTATCAATGCCCTTAAATGGATGGATAGTAATATCATAGCACTTTTCAATGGCAGCTTTTATACAATGGAAGCTTAGCGGCATAGCGTATAGCAACGTATTAAATAAATTTGAGAAGGTAGTTATTCCTAGATACTTTGCCACAGCTTTCATGACATTATATATATATTGATGACATGTTAATTTACACTGAGGAAGAAACTATCATTAAGATAAGTGACAAGCTGATCCAACTATCATCTTTGGTGTGGACCATAGAGTATGAAGATGTATTTAAAGGAATAAAATTCTTGGATATGTATATACAATAATACAATAATGAAATAAAATTATAAAATGATCGTTAAACCTTTCAATGTTTGCAGTGCACCTTCATTCGCATACTACTAACCTCGAATAAATTAGCTGGCCTCAAGGGTTTTATTCTGTATAAACACCAGCTCTCCAAACAATAACAATACTAATGCATGGATTAGCCTTCCTTTTATACCCAGTGTATCATAAAGATTAAAAACAATTAGCTCAGAGACATTTAATGTTAGCTTTAGAACCCCTCCTATTCTAAATCATTTATTAACAATGCTAAAGATAACTGTATTTATATATTGGACTATTTTTATCATCTAATATTAAGTATTGAATATCTTTAGAAAAATTTAATTTTATTTAAATTTCCATATTTCAAATTTAAATAAGGTTAAATTTTTTGACATTTAATATTAAATGATGGAAATAATCCAATATATAAATACAACTAAAATACTATCATCACAAACCTTCAGGAAAACAATACTAAAGATAAGTTGCCCCCAGATTAGGCCCTCCAGATCATTTACAAATTAATTGCAATGGACCTATTTGCAATACTGTTATGGTGAATCCCATGCCAATAGTACCACTAAATTAGCACACCACAGGGTACATATATAGTCAGGTTCAAACACCGTAACATAAAATCAATTCTGGTCACAACTTCAATCCACTTAACATCAAAGTATTTTGCACTAAAAGCAATGATCCAAAAAGAAAATTTAAAGAGGCATGGTACAATACTACACAATAAATAAAAAAGATTAAGGTGTTACTAAAGGAATATGTAAATTTATCAATTTATATATTAATTACTTCATATGTTCATTCCCTGCTTCCTCTCCCTCACAAATCTGACTTTATCTAATGTTATGAATATGACCTGCCTGGTAGAAATTAGTGCTAAGTCGTAATTAATTTGTAGTACTGTTCATCTTTCCTTTATAGTAAACTATGCTCTATATTAAAAACAAAAATATGATGTAAAAACTGTAAAAAATGCCTATGAAGACACATAAGACATTAACAGATTTTAGCTTTCTTGAATTATTAACCATCACAGAGTGATATTAGACAGAATGACATGGAAAAGATATTTATATGCAAAAATATATTTTTAAAAATAAAATATCGTCATATCATTCATTTCTTTCAGTTTACTATAGTAAAAAAAAAGAACATTTCTCCTTTTTTTTTATTTATTCTAGTGCTATCTATTACACATTTGAGATTATCAGATAGTCATTCTCAGACTAGTTTATAACTTTTGCATTAATAAAGACAGAATCCAGAAAAGGATCTAGGCATAGAAATTGAATTGTGCTATTGTTGTATTTGGTCTGAATAGCAGACTCGAACTGATAGTTATAAAAAATATGAATACACTTAAAGTGAATTAGTATAATTTATTAGTAACAAATATATATACATATTATAAAATCAATAACTATAATGCCACATATATATAACTTAATACGGATCTAGTTTTGTCAAAATGACTGGACTCACTTCCAGGTGTATAATAGCTTGCCTCGTGAGTTTTAGCCGAGACTCTTCCGGCAGTAATAAGACAGCTTAGCCTTGAGTCAGCCTAGTCTTTGCAGTTTCCAGTCCTATCGTTGACTTGCCTCACTGTGATAGACTTATAGCATAATGATTATAATAGAATGTTCACTGTTAGCAGTGGTTCAAATGACAGTGCGTGCAGTTGTTCAGGTTAAACTGACATTCTTTGTTTGCATCAAAAAGACTGATTATTTATTACTAGATCCCCAACCTTACTGAGAGCCATTGGATTCTGAGGGGCCTATTGGTCAGTACTATACCATTGGCTGTGTTTTACACATTTGTTAACCTATTAGTTAATGGCAGTGAATGCTCAATCCGATCAAAGAAGGGAGGAATCTGGGTTAGTCCACTTCTGACAGCAAGGTGAGATACGATAGCTACTATCTGATAATTTAAGCATATAGTATATGGTATAAGAATTAAAAAAAAAAAGAATGTTTTTGCTTAAAATAGAAAATAAGAATGTTAAGTTATGTTCTAATTCTCTATGATTATAAAGTTTAAAAACTAGGGAGAAAAAAAATTACACAAATGACCAAATTAGTTTTGAACTTTTGGTTGTAAGAATAAATAAGTATGTTGGAAATGTCTTACATTGATATTATAAGGTCATCAAATTCATTAGAAAAATGAGTAATGCATGGCAAGGTTGGTGTGAAAGACTCAGCCAGCAATGACATGCATAGATTCCATCATCACAATAATGAAAGTGCAGTCTAAAAAAAACAAACAATAACTGATAGATCATTCTAAATAAATACTATTCAAATAATTATAAGGAACTACTTGACCACAACTATATTAATCATCATAATTTTCAACAATTATCAATCCACTGCAGGATGAAGGTCTCTCCAAATTTAAATCATGTTCTCTGATCTCAAGTCTCTCTTCTCCACATCACCCCAGCACACTTTCTTATTTCATCCATCCATCTCACATGTGGTTTCTTTCTAGGTCTTTTATAATCTTTTGAAATCTAATAATAATACTATTCAGTAATTAATATTGATCTATCATGAACACATTTCAATACTTTTTATATATTCAATTTCAAAAGACAGTTTGAATATATTTGCTTGAGCATTTACTTTAAAATTCTACTTTTGTACTTATTAAATATTATTCTTAGTAAAAGCAGGTCAAAATCAATATTAAACAAAGCATTGTGGTAAAACAAGTATTCTTTTTTACTTTCTACAATATCTCTTTCACATATATCCCCCCCCCCCAAATTAATTCAATAGTTTCTATTTATTAATTTTGATAATCTTGTTATAATGCTAAATTTCTTTTGACTAAATAAATATTTTTGTTTATATTGGATATACAAACACAGTATCTGTTATTGTTTTCCTGAAGGTGTGTGATGATACCTTAAAATTCAATACTCAAGAATCTAAGAATCCAGGTTCAAATCCCATGCTAGTACTGTCACTGGTCAGGCCAGCAACACCTGAAAAAGAGGGGAGAATAATACCTCTCAAAATGTTGTGCATACTAACTGCTTGATGTGCGCTATTACTAACAGTTGAATGTATTAGGAATATTTAAATAAAGTTAATTTTTTTTAAAGACATTCAATACACATATTAGATGATGGAAATAGTCCAATATAAAAATACAAATATCTGTTATTATTTAACGTACTTTACTTTTATCTGATTTACCACAGTAATAACCAAATATTTACTGCTTCTAAATATCTGAGTGTGATGAAAGGGTTGTTAAGTTACCTGCGATAATTCTCCTTCAATACGATTTCTTTCCTCCTGATACCATTTCCTCGATGTTCGTTTTTCAGAAATGAGAAGTGTTACCTTATCCAGGGTATTGGTGGCCAAGGCATCAGCATTTGCTTTTATTAATTTACTAAATCGTTCTGTTTCTTCCATTATATAGTGCCAAACCTAAGTAAAATATATATTATGGAAAAACATAAAAAAATAATGCCACAAATAAAGGTCAAAAATAAAAAAAATACTCTTAAGAAAATAAAGAGTACATCTAATAACAGTTTATATGTTTAAAAAATCACAATTTATAACATTTGCATGATTTACAAAATTGTATAAATGTAATTAATTAGTTATACTATCTAGAAAAATAAAAAAACAAATTTGGAAAGCTATACTTCTCAACATAGTGCATTACACATTCATTGTTCGGTCACGCTACTATATAAAAAAAGTAATCAAACAGTTCTGCAGTAAGATAAGTATTTCAACCAATACCCTCAAATCAGGTGCCCAGGGCACCACCAATCATTCACAGAAATATAGCAATTCTCACTCATAACAATAAATTAATTGAAGAAATAATTTGCACTAAAATTCCCTAAATATGCCTATTTTAATATTACTAAATCTTAAACAAGATAGTCAATTAGAGGGGATTTGAACACAGACTTTCAAATATCCTGTGGCTATCCACGCCATCCTATATAAATGATACCCATGACCACATGTGAAAAAGATAAATGATCTCTAACATATGTATTTCGTCCTGAACTAACACTCATCAGTTGGTTTAGATCATCATCTCCCACACACATTTATATAATCAGTACTCATTTTATATTAAGATAGCAAAAATTCAAATTTTAATGGATAAACTTCAATCTTCTCCACCCTCCAACTCTTCAGCCATCCATATTATTGAAAATCTGATGATAAAATGCTCAAACTGTCTGTGTTCAAATCCCTCTAATTACATCTAAAGCCCAGTATTTATATTCAAATATTACAGATTCAGTCTTAATTCTGCCCATTCCTCTTCTCTTTATTTAAATGGGCATACTAAGGTTCTATATATAAGAGTTCAGAGTGATTTAAAGTCTACATGAATATGACAACAATATTGACATCAACAAAGGCAGTGAGCATTCCATCAACAGATTTTCAATAATATGGATGGCTGAAGAGTTGAAGGGTGGAAAAGAGTGAAGCCTGACCATTAAAGTTTGAAAATTTTCTGAATATAAAATGGGCACTGATTATATATGTGTGTGGGGGGCGATGATGACATGGACCCACTGATGAATGCTAGTTCAGCTGTTGGAGATCATCCTTTTCACATGTGGTCATGTGTATCGGTTATATAAGATGGTGTTGATAGCTGAAAGGCGCTTGAAAGTCTGTGTTCAGATCTCCTCTAATTACATCTAAAGTTCAATATATACATTATACTGTACTTGTATTCAAAGACAGAGTCAAATAAACTCATTAATTAACACATAAAAAATATTTAATAGATAAAAGGAATACATATAAGCAAATTTGAAAAATAACCCAATCACAGAGAGTGAAATATTTAATTTATTATTATAAGAGTTTCTATATTTGCATGGGCAAATAGCAGCGAATTAGGCAACTAACTGATGAGAAGTTAAAATAACAGATTATGCAATATTTAATTGATTATTTACTAAATATCAGCCTTTTATAGCTACTGTACATGCGCTTTAATGAGTGTTAAATAATAAATGAATACTTTTCAGTGCCCATACAAGATATAGCATTTAAGAAAAAATAAAATGAATCCACTTATTCTTTCCGAACCCAAATGTTTATATATGGGCAAATCTTAAGTACTGGCAAATAAAGCGAGAAGATTATAACTTTCTATATTTCCATGTATAAACAGCAGTGATTTAAACAGCTGATGAGAAATATTGTTCCTGAAACGTATATATACTGCAGAACAATTGATCACTTTTTTACGCATTACGGCAACTGAACAATGAATGTTTCACACACTGGTACTCAAGTTTTATATTTTTCCAAGTTTATTTATATATATTTTTAGAGAAAAAAAAAAATTACTAAAATTCTCTCACAACCATAGTTTAATCTATTAACAAATAGATATATTTAAGTGAAGTTCAACTAAACATATCATATATACCAAAAAATAGTCTTCCCATCATTAATTTCAAAATCCAACTTTCTTTAACATCAAAGGATGTCTTTATGAGATTAATAACCTCAAATCCAAAATATTTTATCATCAAAGTTTCTTTTATTCTTTCTTTTCAATTCACTTTTTTCATAACAGATAAATTCTGCAATGTCACATAATATTTTATGACCAGTATTCAGTTCATGACAATGCATAGGTTATTTTTTTTATGAAAAAAGTAAATTGAAAATAAAGTAAAAAAAACTTTGAAGACAAAATATTTTGAATCTGAGGGAAGTGAATGATGGGACGATTATCTTCTTTGGGATATATATGTGGTATATTTAGTTAAATTTTCCTTGAAAAGGTCTATTTGTTAATAGATAAAATCATGGTTGTGGAAGAATTTTAGAAAGTTGTTTTTGGCTAGTATTATAATGTTATATGAATTTTTATTTTATTTATAATTACTAGTAAATTGTTAGGCAGTATTTAATTTTTATATTTTTAGATGTATTCCATTTATATAATTATATGTTTTAAGTGCATTTATTAATTAAAGTTTGATTACTAAAATGAATTTGTGTGACTATACCTTGTTTAATATTTAGCCATATTGAAATACTAGCTTTGGTTATTCACACTTTAATATCATCAGTTGATTTACTATTATTAACATAAGATGAAAATTGCTATATTTGCGTGGATAATTGATAACACTTTAATCAATAGACGAAAGAAGTTGCTCTTGAAATGCCTACATATTGCAGAGTAATAGATCAGTTTTTTATATGGCAATCGAATCTTTTGAAATTTATTTACACACACACACATATATATATATATATAACATATGCCAGCCATACTCACATTACTACCTGTTAAGCTTTTATATGTGACCCAAATACTCATTAATTTTAAGTTTTTAAAATCTTGAGATGTGCAGAAACAATGAGTCAATCAACAAGTAGGTGTGCCCTGCATTTTGATTACAAATTGCACTTGCAATGTATTTGGTTTGTTTTAGTTGTTTAATATATCGATGCATAACACTTTTTCTTAAAATTTCAAGTACCAGTTATGCGGAAATGTTTGAAGGCAATTGGAAAAAATATTTTGTTGCGTAAAATAATCACAGTTTGGCAACTTGTTTGATTTGTTGTGAAAGTGTTATATGAAAAAATATAACATTGTTCATTATTATATCACAAATCACAAATCATTTAATGACATTTTTCCTTGTAAGCCTTTAATAAGATGTGGAAAATTGACTTTCTTCAAGAAGTCATTACAACAACAAAACTTTATGTTAATAGCGATAGCACAAGATGTAGTGATAACAAGAGCATCGTACAAAATTTTCTATAGGCTTGGTAAACATGAAACCATTTACTGATGCAGAGATTGTGAAGGAATGTTTCATTGAAGCTTCTAATATATTATTTGACAAATTGTACTATACAAATCACATGATAAAACAAATTAATATGATACAGCTTTCAAATTCTATCTGTGCTAGATGTTTTGAAGATATTGCAGAAATCCTTTCTGATCACATTCATAGAAGATTGAAAAACTTGTAAATAATTTAGCTTGACTTCTAATTCAAACAATGGCATTAAAAATTTTTTAAAATTTCTTCCTATGAAGAAACAAACAAGAGGTATAGATTATCTCAGTATTATTAATATTTTACTGGAGAAGAATATTGATATAAAAAAATATTTTGTATGTGAAGTTCTTCAATGATCAGATCCAAAAAGGGATTTGCTTCCCCAAAAGAAAGAGAATTTAATAAATTTATCATTTCACAGTGTTATTTACAAAGAAAATTTGGCAGCCTGTATCACCATGGCCAAGAAGATGCCACAATAAAAACCATCATAATTGTAGCAAATTTTATCTAAACCCAAAAATTGAACAAAAATCCTTTTGAAAAAATAAGGTGTAATAATAGAGGTTCTTTTGCATACTTCAGTGCAATGGCTAAGCAGAAGAAAAAAATCATTTTTTTTCTTTACATCAATAAATTATTTTATTTTTACAACAAAACAATAAAGTTTATGGCAAATTGATGGTGCTGTCTTTTAATCTTTCTATGCAACATAACAGAAAAACTTTGTGAGCTCATTCATGATTTATAGGCTGAAAATAAAATTATCATGCAGAAGAAACTAAGCATCTATTAGGACGAAATATAAAACTAAATACTGCATGATTTTTGAACTGCAATAAGAAGCTAAACAAGATGGTATTGACATTTCTCCAGAAAATTATATGATCATTTCAAATTATTTAGCTACTTTATATAAGGAATTTAAAAGCAAATTTTAGGAATGTAAAAAATTGTCAGTTGTTTATAGAACATCTCTGGCACTTAAAAACAGTAATCATTACACAACTAGTTGCCTTTGGGATATGATCATGTAAAGTTATTTGATGAATTGTTCAAAAACAATATGAATCCGCAGGGTTTTTTTTTTTAAATATGGGAAGGAAAAAAAAATGTTGAATTTTGGAAATACAAGATTGTATAAAGTATACCAAATGCTGCACACATTATTCACATCAATGTATTTTTGTAAATCATCCTATTCTAAAATGAAATATAAAGAATGTATATAGAAATTAGCTTACTGATTCTCACTTTGATGACATTAAGATTATCATATACCAATTATCAACCTGATTTATCTAAAATATTCAAAAGTTTGTCTTAAAATCAAAAATCACATTCATTTTTAAATAAACACTTGGGCACATTTAGTTTTATTTTTTACATCACTATATTATGAGATGTAATATGTTGCAGCCTATGTGATATAGCAAATACATGTATGTGGCCCATGGAAAAAAAGGTTGCATATGGTGGGCCTATGCTATTAATCATCTCTTTGCACTGTGAGAATGTGATTGTATATCATATAACTACTTGTCCATTTTTTCATTACAGCGTAACATTTCTGACCAGTGATGGAGATAAATTTAGGAGACAAAAATCTTTAGCTATGATGTTGCACAAGGCAGCATATGATAAATTATTCAAAACTGAATTTCAGAAGAATGTCATTCAGCAAATAATTGTATGTTCATTTTAGTAAACATTTAAGGTATATCTAAACTAAAAATAAAGAATCTCTACAAAGTATAGCAGAAAGTTGATATAATTGCATTTCCTGAGAACTCGTCATTCCTCTAATAATATGCATCATCTTAAAAAAACCCCAGCTTTATATTGTTTTTTGGACCAGAAAAAATATAGTTTGGCTACTTTTGTTTCAAAAGATCTTGTAAAGCAAGCTTCTATTGAAGACAGCCCAAATTTACATAGCAATCATCATTCAAATAAATAATCTTTAGGCATGCATTGCTTATATCCATATTTTAATTCATAGAGATGTCTTTGAGAATATGCTATCAGTAATAGTTTTCAATTTTTGGAACGAATCTCTTTATATAACATAAACATATTTTATGATATCAAATAACAGAAATTTTTTATTTCATGCATATTGGTCACACTGTGTGTTTCTATAAAAAATACTTTACTATTGCCTGTTGCTTTAATCCTGGGCTTATTTTCTTTATAGCAAATATAAAACAAGTCTTATCACTCTTGAATTCATATTTCTAACATTGGAAAAAACAAGTACCAAGGTGGTAATAAAGAAAAGCTGACTGGAATCAACATATTGGACATTCTAAAAAAAATTCTAATAGAATTTCATCTGTCTCTTATTGCTATGACAGATTTAATAAAGGCAAAACAGCTGTCAAAAGTGAATTTCCTTAAGAAAGATGAAAGTAAATTATTTCAGGTTGAAGCAAAATCAGCAATGTTCTTTACAAACAATATTTGTCTGCCATAAATCCAAAAATTGCTACTAAACATCTAAAATTTTCTTGATGATACTTGAAAGAAAGTCAGAAAGAAATCATGGAAAAACAAAACATCATAAGATGCAATCAAGAGACCTAGCCTCTTCTTTGTAAATGATGAATCTTATATGTTGAATTTCAATATCCAAAATCATCAGAAACACAAAATGTAGTCTTAGAGCTTTTCCATCACAATGTTTCTTTAATAGAGTCAATAGATGTGATTTTTTAAAAAATAAAATAAAATCATCAGATATTAATGAACTAGAACAATCCGAAGAGACATCAGAAGCAGATAATATGTAGACATTTTAAGCAATTTGGGACCTAAACTCAAAGCATAATTAGCAAAATCAACATTACATGATCACCATCTCATTGATTACTCTGGTTAGCACAAGGTGGCACTACTATATGGAGAGTTTTTGCCTGTTCAAAATCAACATTAATATTATTCATATAAAAGATACTCCAAAATTTGGCAGGAAAGCAAAATTAGATGCTACTTTTAATGATATCTCAGCTTATGATTCTTCTTAGAAATGGAGTTCTTGTTTTTCTTTTGAAAACCTCTAGAGTTCTTAAATATAGGAAAACTATTAATTTGCTTGAAAAAATGTTCTCCGACAGAAAAATGAGTCTTCAAGTAATAATCATGGCAAATAATATTTCATAGAATAGCCTCTTATAGGGAGATCAATTTTTTTTTCAAAATCAAAGTGCAGAAAATTTATCTATGCTGATAATATTGCCATATCTTCCCTCTCAAAATAACCCTCCCAGAAATAATTTTTTAAAAAAAATCAAGATTATGGACAATTTGGAAATCTTTTTCAAAGACTGGACTCTTGTTCCCAACTCCATGATGACAGTATGTTCAACGCTGCATTTAAACAATAGGAAATCATTTTACGAACTAAATGCAATAATTGGTAATGATAAACTGAAACCATAATCCTATCTTGTCTAGTCAGGATGGTTTTGGATCAAAATGATTCCTAGAAATAACCTCCTTGATAAGACTGGCTGGCAATATCTGGGATTGTAATGCAAATATTCTAAAAACAGCTTCAAAAATGCTCACATTAGTCTTCTGAATTATCAAGGACACTTTTTGCAATGGTTTCTCATTCTTCCACCAGATGTCAGAAGATATTTTCATATAAAAATATATGAAAAATTATTAAACAGATAAGATATATCACTAACTTATGATATACTTATATCATCTATAACATGCTGCAAATTAGAATCTCTTGGATATTCAACTTAAAAACTTTTCAAACACTTAATGGATTATAACTTATAATACGCTTTAAATGTATATAGGTAAAGTTAATAAAATTTCACAAATAACAATGTTTAGCTTAGCGCTTTCTAAATATATTTACTCCATATTCATAGCCATTATCATCTGTTAAACATGAAGAATGCAAATTTATATAAATCATTATCCTGTCCATTTTTTCGATATTGTAAAGCAGGCATCCCTCCGATTGATGGCGTTTGGATCATTCACAATGAGTTTTTTGTGAAGCCTAAACAATTTTATTTTCTATATCCAGCAACAAAACCATTTGGATTTGATCTTCCTAGAGGTGCAATAACAAGTTGAAGAATTAATAATAACATATGCTTGTCTGTGTCAGAAGGAGAATTTAAACTGCTCTGGGAACTTGGCTGTGAGTACACACAAATCACAAGCTATAATGTTTGCATATAATGATCAAATTAGTGGACATATAAATCATTAGAGAGTCTCTCTCAATTGGAATCTTTACAAATTTTTTTTTCTTAATATTTATAAATAGTGTTGTTTTGTTTTTTTTTTAAAAAAAAAATACATGCTAAATAAATTAAATTGTATATTGGGATTTAGAAATCTCTAATCTTAGTCTAAAAACTATCTTACAAAATCTGGCATGGTCACAGTGCTTGACAGATAGCTCATATAAGTGATAAAAGTATTTCTACCAGCACTTAATAAATAATATTCCTGTGGTGAATTTTTCACTGCACTGCTCTCACCGAGGTAGGGACTGGTTTCTATCCACTTTTTACACTTTGTGGAGGGATGTAATCATTAACATATGGTTAAAGACATGTGAAAAAGATGTATGATCCTCAAGATGCACATTTCATGTTGAATCAGCACTCATTAGTTGGCCCAAATCACAATCTCTTATACATATCTTTATCATTATTCAGTTTATTTATAGATAGCCAATCACTACAATTTAATTGATAAGTATCAAAGTTACTGCCCTCACAACTTTGATACAAGCCATTTGATGGAAGGATGTTTATAATTTTGAATAGTCATTCATTAGATTATCCATTTAATGAATAATATTTCTGTAATGTAATTTTCACTATACCACTCTCACTCAAGTTAGGGACTGATTTCTATCCACTTTTAATACCTTGTAGAGGGGTGCGTTCATAAATATGACCAAAGAAATGTGAAAAAAATGTAGTATTATTCATTAAGTGGATCTCTAGTCTAATGAATGATTAATAAAAATTATTAATATACTTGTAGTAACAGTATATAAAATTGTGCAAAGCAAAAACAGTCTAATAAAAGTAATTATTCTAATGTTTGTCTTATAATAGGTTTACAAAATTTGTAAATTTTGCTTGACATGCTTGATAGGAACTCTTTAAGATCCCAACATAGAGCAGTACTTGTTAATAAGAAGTTACTAAAACTTCAAGATTGATATAACTGCCCTTAGTTAAACACTTCTTATAAAGAAAAGAAGATTTAATTAAACAAATATATAAAAGTTGTCAATCAATAAAAGACTGCATAGTGTTAGATTCACAGAAGTCTAATTTGATATTAAAAATTGTTTTGGGCAATAACAACTTTACAATGTTCATATGGAGCACATAACATATGACCCAAGTACTTGTAGGAACAATAAACTATTGATAGAAATACTGTGCAAGTGGATAATTTAATGCACTATTTTTTTAATATAAATACTATTGAAATTTATAAATTTATCAAACAAGAAATCCTGAAAGCCAGGGGCGAAGAAGCTTTCTGCCATCATTCTAATGAGGTATTAGAATCAACTCCAGTATAAATTATCAACTCCAGTATAAATTAACCCTTGGTGTTAATATGAACTGTTCAATTAATATTAATTTTATTAATTTAACTAAACATAAACAGTATTTTTCAGTTTCTGAATGCTAATTAAATCTCCACCATTTCAACACAATTATCCCCCCCCCCTACTAATTAGCCATTGAATCATTTTTTAATTAACTTCTGAGAAGTCATCCACCTATGTTTCTACTTTTTCATTTGTGATAGAATCTTTTGATTACATCTTGAATATTAGAAGAAATTTCTAGTTCTGATTCATAATGCTTTCAATGGAGTGTATATTTTTATGCAGGGAATCTTTTTATAGACTAGCAAAATAAAAATACCTGAATAACAATTAAAACAAACAATTAGTTTCAATGATCTTTTCTTCAATTAAGTCTTTATTGTTTTCATTGAATTTTTTAGAACGATCAAATGTTAATGATTTCTTTTTACACACAAAAAAGAAAAAGTTATGAAATAGCTCCTTTGTTTTTGAAATAAATATTGAGAGTAAAGCTTCATATATATATGTGGCTTAAGGAATTTTTTTTTGTTTGCTTATATTCACATTTTAAATATATTTTAAGAAAAAATAAAAGTAAATAAAAATGTACTGCAATAAATACTACAATCCTTTGTATCTGATACATCATTAAAAATTCTTTCAATTTTAATCAGTACAGTTCTCATCTGAAATTCCATTATATCTAAACTAACCCATAGTATAAAAATTTACGGACAATTCACTCTCACTATACAAGTGCTAAAACAGTAGCAAACTCTTCATACAGTAGTGCCAACCAAAGTACAAGTCTTAGTAATTAAAGGATACAAGAAGGTTTGCATGAAATCCAATCTAGTGCCTGCTCGTCCAATATTCCCCGACTAGTTTCTACATTGTGACTTTTATCAGTGAGGAGCCTTAGATCTGAGAGCACTGCACCTAAATCCAAGGCTCCTCATTGATGAAAGCCTCAAGGTAAAAACTAGACTGGAAATATTGGATGAATAGAGACTAGATAGAGATCTTATGGACAAATCTTGCATTCATTGATTATTATGGTTTGCATTGGGTGTCACTACTGTATGGGGAGTTTGTTACTGTTTTAACAGCTTGTTTAAGCATAGGAAATGATGATCATGTGATATTTTAATGGTTTATACAAATATTTACAAATGACCTTTGCTTAAACTCCTGGATCTCCTTCTTGTGTTGATAGTCCAATATTTTATGAAGTTTGAGGAGATTAAACTCCTGGATTTCCTTCCTGTGTTAATAGGCCTATATTTTATTGAATTTGAGATGAGCAGTGCACTGATAAAAATTGGGAAAATTGAAAAATAATTACAATTTTTATTATAAAAATCTAGTATTTCAAATTTCATGAATTTTTTTATTTTAGTCTCTCCATTAGCAGAAAAATATTTAAAAGACACCAATTAAAATGATTTCTATAAATTAAACAGGCAAAACTCTCCACACAGTAGTCGCCACCTTGTGCCAACCAGAGTAATCAATGGATGCTAGAAGGCTTGTGCATAGGCACTAGATCGGGATTTTATGCACAAGCCTTCTGGCATTCATTGATTACTCTGGTTGGCACTACTGTATGGAGAGTTTTGCCTGTTTAATAACAGTTATGTGCTAGCATAAAAGATGGTGATCATTTGATTTCTGTAAATTGTGATGAAAAATAAATTCATGGCATAAATATAATTTATCTATTATATCTTGGGTGTCTTTATTATAAAGAATTTCCTCTTCATAAAGAAGAAAAATAATATTTCATATGAATATCAAGCACTTTATTACAATTTTGGATCAAATATTGCTAATGTGATGAACAAATTGATTCTAACTTCAATGTTAAACCTTTGAACTTTGTCTAGAGTTACAGCATGCTAATGATTGTGCTAAATTTGCAAATTCAAAAAGATGATTTATAGGATTTTCTTAATAACTTTGAATACAAACTCTAAAGACTTGAATGTTTCAGGATTTCAGCTAAGAATGGAGAACATTTAAGTATTTTGGTATCTATTTAGTCAGAAAAGAGGACATAAATGTTGAAATGCAGCAGAAACATGTAGTATTTACCAAAGCTAAATATAACATATTTTATCATAGTGATATAATTACTGCAACTACTTTACTTATAGCACGTACTTTGAAAATTTATTGCACGAAAGTTAAATGTGAATATCTTATTATTCCAACATAAATTTAAAAAAACAACATTTAAGAATGTTTTAATACGAATTTAATTTTATAAAAACTTTGTGTGATGGATTATTATAGTAAATCAATATAGCGCCAGCAACTGGAAGGAATCATGTTACTCCGCATCCAAGAAATGGAATGCTTAAAAGTTGCATATATTTGCATATAATTAAAATAATAGCCATCGTACAAAAAAAGCTATGAATATGAGAGCCGTGTCTCTTGAAAGCACTCAGCATATGATTTAATAAAAATACTACACATCTTTAGCTTTGCGGTTATTGCGTTTTTAGCGCTATATTGATTTATTAAGAATGTTTGTAAATATTCTGAACAGATAATACGAAGATTGAAAGATCAACAGTATGTTTTTCATACTGCTTGATGTGATGGTAATGAATCTATAATTGTAAGACTTACCCTTGATGGAGTGAGCATTTAAAGTAATAAATAGTAACAGACAAATATTACTTATGTTATAAAGTTTGTCTCAAAGAGATTTCACACCAAAAATAATGTCAACAGCTTTAAATAAAAAGACATGGCTAAGAATATAAAATAATAGTGAACTACGATTCAGCAAGATATCAAAAAATGTAGACTAAAGGACCTATATACCACATGTGGTTGCATTTGAATTTCTTAGACTGCTTTGTAAAGTCATTGCAAATCCCATTTTTAACATTGTTTTATTATCTTTTAAAAAAAATTTATTTTGGTGTTAGAATTTCCATACTGATTGATGAATGGTTGCTTATGATAACAGCAGCAATTACAGATGCATATCGATACTTCTAGTTTGCTTTTAAAAAGACCGTGGATACAACCCTCAAAATTGAAAGAAATTTAATAAATATTTAAATAAAATATAAGACGTGTTGGCTTGCAAATGACAGCTTTCACCTACAGTTAACATAAAACTGAGATCATTATGATATATAAATACTGGTTAAATGTCAAACCTTCAAAACAAATATTATCCTTTTGGCCAGGAAAATAAGGTACTTATTTTAGGCCCTGCATTTAAAAGAGGCCTCTTGCAATATTAAAAAAATTATAGAACAAAACTGACAACTCAAAAGAACTGAAAAATATGAGATAGTTTTTCAAGCAAATGCTAAAAATAAATAAAAAATAGATACATAAAATATAAATTTTTTGTGATGACACAAAAAACAAAGATATACATATTGCAACATTATCTTAAATGTTGTAGTTTTAATTTTTATCAAAATATAAGTAAACTTTATGTTCAAACTTCATAAACATATTTTATCTACCTAATAAATCTGACACATAATAATAAAAATTCCTTGCAGCAAGGCTATATATAATGCAATATCTTATCTAAATCTAAGAAATACTTTAATTTCCCTACCAAGGCTATAATGTCCTTGGGAGAAAAATAACTCAATTGTAAGTTTTATTTTATCATACTTCAAGAGAATATTTTTTCCTGTATTTTTGATAACTTTAATATTATAGTAACACAAATTTATCAATATATATTTTCAGTTAAAATTTATTTCCAGTATGTGCATGAAATATGATGCAATTCTTTTTAATGGCTACTAAATAATTATTACACCTACATATATAAAAAGTTCTAAACCCGTTCATGAAACAAACAAGTCTGAATATATTACTAAGATAATTCACAAATCAGATTCCTAAAGACTTATTTAATTGAACTTGCAAACAACCCCCAGTTTTTGTTATATCAGTGCCAACCTATTTTGTTAAAACAATGATCTTTTATCTGACAAAATAGATTGGCACTGTTATAACAAAAGGTGGGTATCATTTGCAAGTTCATTTAAATTATTCATTAGGAATCTTGCTTGCAAATTACCTTAGTAATATATTTGGATGCATGTTCCATGAATGGGGTTATATCTTACCATAATAAGTTCTAAAATTATTTTTGTCTTCATTAAAAATCAATAAATAATTACTTATTAAGCATTTAAACAAATGTCCAATATATGGTTAAATTCTAAAAAATATTAATTAATATTCTGTTTTATTATAATTTCAATTTATTTGTGGATAATTACTATACCAGTATGTATTTTTCTTTTAGCTAATGTATAATTAACAAACATTATAAAGAAATATAAAAATCCAAATAAGAGAGATTCCTAGTTGCTCTTTTAAGTATATCATGGTATCTGCAGATTGGCCCTGAATGTGTCGACAAAACACCAATCATGTCTAAGAAAATCAAACTATTGAATCTGGACAGAGGGGGAGAACCTCACATGAAGTTTATTTTTACATCATAAATTTTCAGTTGCCTGAAGAGATTTTTAGTTAAGCATTCAGAAAAAATCTTGATTTGAGCAATATTCTAGATGGTGGAATAAATCTAGAATTAATGGAATATATGACCTATTTAATAGCCTTTTTTTAATCTTCTGCTGTCTGGTGGAGAAATATATATTACTACAAAATAGTAGATTTGAGTGTGTAAGCAATATTTCTCATGGTAATTTATAACAGTTGTGAGAACTGATCTCCAAACAGGCACACAATATTTACTAGTACAATATGATAGTGTTAAAGACAATGTCCATATTGTATTTGCATACAAGCTCAAGTAGTATCAATCGGCTTTTCAAAGAGATTATTTCTAGAAATTATGTTAGATCTAATCTTTAATAGTGAAGGAAATTATGTTAGGCTATAGTCTAAGATTATTCCCAAGTAGCTTGGAGTAGCTTTGTATCCATTAATTACAAAAAATTATTTCCACACTAAGAGATGAACCTGCATTTTTAGATGAAAAAATCAATACAACTATTTGTATCGGAATGAGCTGAGTAAAACATTAAACAATAAAGATAACACAAAAGAAATCTAATCTATAATACATTACTTAGCAATAAGAGAACACCCCATCCCTTCTATTGATTTTTTATTGTATGAACTCATACAGCAGATTATAAATACGCACATATCAAATAACAAATAAATATGTATATATAATACCCATGCTAATCAATATTACACAAGAAAAAAAAATCAGCAAGAATGATTACATTCTAACTCACGTTTTTCTATACATTAACAAATAAATAAATAATATATATATATACGTACACATCTTAATCTAATTCTATATGCATTCGTAATAATTATAACGTGAAAGGCTGAAACCTTTGACAGATGCACCTTAAAAATGCTTAAATGACAGCCAATCAGATAGTAATAATGACTGCACAAGGAACTCTCAATTCAAAACACAAGGCAGAGATTTTATGAGAAAAAGATGCACCCACCTTCTTCTCTACTTAAATTTATATATAAATAAGCCAGACTCAAGCATTTTGAACTAAGAGCGTGAAGCTTTAAACACAGTTACATTTAATTTACTAAATATTATATATAAATAAACAACGTGAAATCTTTCAATTTACTACGCAGTAATTTTTCAAATGTAATGAAACGATTGTAACAAATGTAAATATATTAAATTTATTAAGTGCAAGCAGATGATATAATAATGTGAAAGGCTGAAACTTTTGACAGATGTACCTTAAAAATGCTTAAATGACAGCCAATCAGATAGTAATAATGACTTTCACATTATTATTATATTATCTGCTTGCTCTTAATAAATTTAATATATTTACATTTGTTAAGATTGTTTCATTAGATTTGAAAAATTACTGCGTAGTGAATTGGAAGATTTCATGTTGTTTATTTATATATAATATTTAGTGAATTAAATGTGACAGTGTTTAAAGCTTCACACTCTTAGTTCAAAATGCTTGAGTCTGGCTTATTTATATATAAATTTAAGTAGAGAAGAAGGTGGATCCATCTTTTCCTCATAAAATCTCTGCCTTTTGTTTTGAATTGAGAGTTCCTTATGCAGTCGTTATTACTATCTTATTGGCTGTCATTTAAGCATTTTAAAGATGCATCTGTCAAAGGTTTCAGCCTTTCACGTTATTATTATATCATCTGCTTGCACTTAATAAATTATATATATATATATAATAATTGTAAATACCAGATAGTACAAATGCTGGTTTCTGTGATGTTCATTGCCCTCTATTCTTAGCTAAAGCAAAACTTCCTTGGCATGCTCCCACTTACAAAACTCTGTTCAAATGTGCAATAACGAACAGAAAAAAAGAGATGATTGTGATTCTTCTACTAGATTGGGCTTCAGCATAACAGTGCAGCTCACATGATTATTTGAGGATTAGATCTGGCGCATTGATGGAACTTTTATTCCATTTTATTTAGTTTACTTAACTCTTATAGCTGCATTGTCTTTCAAAAACAGATCCCAACAGTTCTCAAGTAATTTTTTTTATTGTTTCTGTACTAGTTTAATCACCAACCACTCACTGACTCTGGTAGATCGCTTTTTCCTTGCTTCTGAATTTTGACTGCTGATGGCTTAACTGTTCACTGATTCTGACTGCTTTCTGCTCACTACTGCACCTTCTGCCCATAAAGCAAAATCCTCTTTTTTATACAATATACACACAAAGACCCAAATGTAATATTTTATCTTTGATTTCAATTAATTTATTTTTTTCTCAACTCATTGATGAGTCTTTTTATTTTTATAAAAGAGGAATTTCAAGAATTTTGTCAACACTTTACAAAATTTTGATACAATCTCTTGGTACATTTAAAAATATATATATATTAAAAAAAATTATCCTTACCAATAATTTTTATCACAATGTATCTAATTATCCTTCAATATATTAAACATTTGTTAAAAAAAGTTTCTACGAAATATTTGTAACTAAGACAATGAATGAAATCTTAGTATTTTTTTTTTCCTATCTATAAATTTAATTAAAACAAACTAATATACATTTTAATTAATTTTTCTTCATTAACAAAAATTAATATCACAAATAATAAAAAAAATAGCAATATGCAAGTATTTTATTACCTATCTGACAATATAATGTATGTATATATATATTGTCCACAAACTTCCCTTTCAGTTTTTAAATTATATTTATACTCAGTACTAGCTGACCAAAACTTGTGATGAGGGTTTAATCATCATCAGTCACCACAATCATCGGAATAAAAACAATTATTTAGGACTATACTATAACAATTACACACTTACAGAAAGGGGGAGTATAGCATGTAGACCCAAATTATTAATCATTTATTTAATTTTTTTAAAATTTGAATGTAAAAATCTTGCAAAACTAAAAGCTTAAAATGTTCTTGTAATTTGACAGTGAAATAATGTTGTCGAAATGTGTTTGCTACTTTCTTATGCAAGCCCACTTTATATAATTATGTACTTATGAAAAATATTGACATATATGTAAGACACTATGGAGTAGATTTATAGAAACACTTTAAATGCTTTCTATTACACTATATTACTGAAAAATCCCAGCGAGCTATATATAAACTAATACAAACCTGTCAATAAATAAAACTATATAAACTATTATTTTTACAATGACATTTATTTAACACATATGTGAAGTGGAATCAAATATAATGGGAATTTTATAATAAAAAAATAATTATTTATCTTTAAGGTTATGAAATTTAATCTCCTTCAAAGTACTGTCCATTTAATACAATACATTAGTCTAATTGTGATTTTCATTTTTCAAACTAGTCTGAAAACATAAAGTGAGGGCTTTTAACACCGAGTATTATTTTTTTTCCAGCACTTCTAAGTCAATAATAAAAAGAGGCATTTTTTCATCAAGAAAATTTAAAAAAAGCCACTGTTAGAAATCAAATGAATATGACTAATAGATAAGCTGAGTCATGTTGAATTTAATTAAAAATTGTTTCACATTCAAGATTGCTCACAGAGGAATTAATGTGGTGAATCATGCACGCCCTTCACTTTGCCACAAAACAGGAAGTTTGCATTTGACCACACCACACAAAAATTTCAAAACTTGTAGATAAAACATCATACCGTTAAAAACTAATTTTGAGAAAAAAATATCATTTGCATCAATAAAAAAAAAATAGCAGCATTATCTTAACATTGGACTTCACTTGCCAAGCTTTTTTGGGACATGGTGACCTTGACACTTTTGTTAAATCGTTCATAAACTTGTGTTTTCCACAGAATAACTTTCTTGCAATCTTTTTCAAGCATTACAATTGTTTTTCCTGCTGTTTTCAGTAAAAGAAACAAAATTTAACATTATTCCAACTATTCATCCATTACAAAAAATCACTAAATATGTGAAACGCACTTTACAAAAAAATGTGCTACAAGGTACCACGACTTCACACACTAAAGTAATTTGGCAGATTGATGCAAAAGGATCCCCACAAGAAATATGTACAGTAGATGCATGTATGACAATAGGTACACTTACCAGAGAACAATTCCAGTTATTTTTGGGTCCCCCTTGTATATTTAAAAACTGTGCACTACCATTCAGAGTTGCAATAATTATTATTAAGTTTAGTGATATAAAAAAATATGTATTATTAGCAGCAGACTTTTTTTTTTTTTGCCAAGGAAATGGAAAAGAGAGTAGGGGCATACTTCTTTCATTCCTTACTAAAAAAATAACTTGATTCTTTTTTTTTTTTCAAAAATGAATAATAATTTCAATTAACCAAAAAAAAAAAAAAAGCAAAAGAAAAGATATTTATTTAAAATTATTAATTATAGAGGATCCATTATTTTAAATACTATCAGATATGTTACAAATAATTAAAGCTTTTACATTTTAATTAAAAAAAATAAAACAAATTTTAAAACAATATTTTCAATACGGTAACATTCTGAAAATATGATGATTCACATATGATATCCTTTAATACATCATAGCAATCAAGATTCATAATTTTATCTAGTTTATACATATAAAATATTATGTAAAAAATAGTGGAAAAAAGAATATTACATAAAAAGAAGAGACTATACAATGCATACTGTAATGCAAATGATTTCATGCTTTCAGCACTTTGTTTAAATTAATTTACTTTTATTAAAATCTTTTTGTTAAACATAATCACAAATTCAAATTAAAAATTACTCTTGACCAGATAAATTTATTTAAGTAAATTCTATTCTTATGATATAATTAATTATAGCCAACCCTTTTGAACCATTTTAATCTCATATATTTTTTGATTTTGTTAATAATTTTTATTTTTAATGAAGTATTCCATTAGTCATTATAATTTCAAGTTCATTTTACTGTCTTTATTATATTTCAATAAATCTAAAAATATCAACTAAAACTCGTTCATTAACATTAAAGAAAAAAGTGAAAAAAGCTTTAAAAAACTGTCAAAGGATGAAAATATTATACTTCAAACATATTGCCAAAAATAAATAAAAAAGTTTTAGAAGCAGACATTTTTTGAAAAAATATTGTTAACATCAAATTGTTTAAATAAATTTGAAGAGACATTAGTTCCAATCATCATGTAAAGCAACTTTTTGATTACTGCTGCTGATATGCACAAAAAAGTAACAATTTTTTCATATAGTACAGTAGTCATAGTAAAGTATATATTATGCTTAATTATTGGCGCTGACATCTTTTGAAATTTATTTACATCTTATTCAATGCATACTAACTTATTTATAATAAATTGTTTAGCGAAATCTGTTATACAACAATAGCAGTATGCTAAAAAACAAATTATTGAATGTTTTATATCCAGTGTGTATGAAAGTGTTGTTTTAATCAATAATGTGAGGAGTATTTTTAAAGTACTGTACTGTAATAAAGTGGAAAAAAAAACATTAAAATACAGCCAAAGTAAAATATGAAAATAGCTTTGAAATAGTTCACAGCAGAGTAAAAGCCCATAGTAAAGAAGAAAGCATGCCAATTGCTGACTATGGTAAGGATTTGAGCAAATATTCTATCTTTGTTTTACTCTCTGACTAAGATAAGTGAATAGTCATTGATAGACTTATGGCTGGGTTGGCTGGATAGGCATCCTGAAATAAAAATCTGAAATCTAATTAGTCCTTGAAAAAAATTTCCAAATTTACCCAGTCTGGATTCAAATCCAGGTTTTAAAAATGGCAGATAGATATTCTACCACTGTATAATGAAGCCTTCTATAAGACAGACTTGATTTGTCTACATTTTCAATAAAGTTTTTTATTTTTAATACCAACCATATTACGAAGGAGGGAAAAGCAAAGAAGCTCTCACTGATTCAAATATTGACAGATCAAAAAAAAAAAAACCTCTCATGTTGTAACTTGTGAGTATTAAAACTAATTTTTAATTTAACAGAAAATAAGAATACTACAATAACCACAGTTATTTTTTATACAGAATAAGCAATGATTATTAAAATTATTTGATTGAAAGAGAAAAACGATCTCTAAAAAATACAATCAAAAACTGATAAATGCTTTTAAATTTATCAATGCAAAGCAAAGGTTTCTGCAAGATCCTTCAGTAGAGAAATCACAAAAATAAGACAATATTTTGCAGGTTAATTAATTTTTAATTGGGTAAAAATGCAATATTTTCCTTTTTTATTTTACTTTCTAATTAAGGCTAGCTAAATGCGGCTGGTTTTAAGAAAGGTGAATATAATTCTCAGTTATCAGTGAATTCTGATCATGCTTTGTTAGTCCCTCTTATTCATTAAATTTAAAGCTTATTACTTGCAAATTTATTTATCCATGCATTTATCATCAGATTGTGCTATCATTCACTTGTAAATTTCAGTTCAAAAAAATCAATTGAAAGAAACGTGTGCAATAGAAAAAACTCCACCCTTAAAATGACCTACTCTTGTGACAGCATATTCTCCCTTTAATAAACACTTCTTGTAGCTATAGTTTTATTAATAAATTGCTATTTGCCATCATAACAATCATATTTATTATTTACATAAAAATATTAGGTTAGATGTATAAATAATATGACTTTTGACAGCATTGATCTTAAGGTGATGTGTGTGCAAAGTGTAATGTAAGTTATAAATACATCCATTTTCTAAAATATATCCATAACAACCCAAAATCAATGAAAATTTATAATGGTAACTAAAAAGCTGGTGTGTAACTGAAAAATTAATTTATTTTGATATTTATTTTCATTGCTGATAGATAAAAACTGCTTTGATGTTATTTCTTCTTAGTCTGTAAAAATTCTATGACATATTTCAATTCCCAATTGCCATGTGTTTGTCTGACCATAAATTTTTCTCTCTAATTTCTCTATCTAGTTTTTTTTTCCTATTCCTTTTTGTTATGTTCTCTTTTTTTCTTTTCCAATGGTAGTGAGTTTAATATTTGTTTTGGCAATCTTTTCTGAAAGATTTTCTATATATGTCCATACTATTCCAATCATCATGTTGTAATTTCATTTATTATAGTGTCTTCAATATTCATTATTTCTAAAATTCTTTTATTACTTACTATCTCACTGATCTTTCTGCAATTGTTTCATCAGTAATTCAATTTCTTTGCCAATCTCTTTTGCAATTACCGCACCTTGCTTCCATATGACATGCTACTTTTCATTGTGGGATAATATATTTATCACTGTTTTACTTTTGATATATTTTAATCCTATAAGGTTATTTATCATCACTATGGTTTTTCTATCAAGTACATTTCTTTCTGTTATAATTTCATCTGTTCTTCCCATTTGTGTGATTGTCATACCTAGATGCTTGTGTAAGCATAAAGAATGATGATCATGTGTTGTTAACCATCTTCCAATATCATATCCTGTAGTGTTCTTTCAATACATATATTTTTTTGTTTTTGCTATATATATTTCTAGGTCTCATTTTCTATATTCCTCTAATTAATTTTTTAGCTGTATAGCTCAATCCACTATGATCTTCTGATGTTTGGGACATTTAAATTAAAGTTCAATTTTAAGATGCTCTGCTCCTCTCGATTTCAAATTAAATACATTTTCAGTATATAGAAAATGAGAGCCAAAAAATGTATTTTTTATTCAAAATATATACACTTTTTGTATATATATATATTTCAATTTGATGATACTAGTCTTTGTCACTTCCTAATACATGCCTAAGAAATGCTTCAAGAAATAAATCCAAAATATCAATATTTGTTGGAGTAAAAAAATTGACTATACAATAAACATGAAGTGCTGATTATTGTGGCTGCTGCAAAGAGCAAGCATCACCAGGCATTGTGAATCTATTTTTCAATTGTTTTTAAAAAGAGATGAATATTACCAACAGTTAATAATGATTACAGATGAAGCTTTGGCCTACTTATTCTGCTAGATTTAAACTTTTTTATATGAACATTTTTTTTTAAACCATGCATTTGAAACCAGAATATACTACTATTCACCTGTGAATTTCAGCATCTTTGATGTTTTTCATTAAAATTATTCTAGTGTATTCAATAGTGTGAATGGAATAAAAGATTCCATGTGAACATATTTCATTTTTATAATAGTATGGCCTTCTTATTAGATACTGTTGTTTGTGGAGGTAATTTTATTAATAAACTGCCTTTATTTTTTTGATTAACTCAAATTATATAATTTTCTAGTAGTTCAGTCAAATTTATTGTCCCATTTAAAAACATTACATAAATGTGTAAATAAACTGTGACTTTTGATATCACAGATCATAAGATGATGGTGGATAGTACTTGAATCCTGTGGAGTAGTTTATAAATAAATTAAAAGTAAGTTTTCTTTATTTTGATTGAAAAAAGTTAATCACTCTTTTCAATTCACTTTTATCCTTTCTGTCATATCCGACCTTGCCTTTAGAAGTGGACTATTCCATATTCCTTGCCTAATTGGCTAGCACCTGGTCGCTATCCAATAGGGATAAATCCTTTGTTGGGGTTCGTGCACATAATCTGAGTGTTGCCAGTAAGGTAGGGGATCTACCACTAAATAGTCAGCTTTTTTGGAGGCAAGGCAAAGAGCAATTACTTCTGTCAACCTGAACGACTGAATGTGCTCTCCAATAAACACTTTGCCATCAGCAAAGGTATTTCTCTAGCAATGTCGACGCATAAGGCAAGTCCACATAGGGACTGGAAACTGCTATGTCTGCAACCGATTCTTTGTAGAATTTTTATCAAAATATGTTGTACAACTAATTAAAATACATAGTGGAATTTTATAATTACCAATATAATTATTGTAGCATAAAAACATTCTTGTTTTAATTTCAAAATCAGAATTAATAAAATATTAATTAGATCTTTTTAAATGCTTAATATGTATTTTTTTTTAATTCAAAATTATTTAATCCTTAATTGTTTTCCCAGTGTAATAGAGAAATATCTACAAAAAATTTTTGTTTGTGTTTATCTCTACTTTTCCTTTCAACTTTATATATATATACATACACACTACAATGTTGTTGTATCCTGTGAGACACATAAGTGTCTCATAATCCACCTCAGGGGAAAAAGGAAAGTAGAAATGAAACACCTATCTAACAATATTTTACATAATATACATGTATAATCAAAACAGAGTTCATAACTCAAACTATGTACTCATGAATTTTTTTAGAGATTTGACAAGCATCTAACAGCTAACAAAATGAATAGTAACCTGCAATTATGAGATAGATAAAGAATTCAGCTACTGGACTATAAGTACACAATGCACCATGAATACCAAGAAGGCCATTCCAATTCCGATACTATAAGCTAACACAACCCTTGATATGAAATAAAATGCAAAAATCTTTGCAAAGCCCTACTCCTTCTGAATCTTAGGGGCTGGAAAAAACAAACTATGCCTTGCTCCATTTTTTTGAGACTTAGATGCTGGGATCATGGCAGGACTATGTTAGCTAAACAATAGGAAAATCAGAAAGTGGGTTAGAGCAATGTCTGAGATAGAACACTCCTTAGAGTTGCAAGAAAACATTGTATCCTCAAACCAAAGACAAAACTCTTTATCCATCATCAAAACTGAAAGTGTAGCTTAACAAACTCCAGTCAAAACCTAATCCAACCTCCAAAATCATAGATTTTCTATTAACTCTAAATATGAACTCATTAAATATACATTAACTACTATTTTATAACTAATAATCATCAATACTCTTGTGACATACTTCACAGTTTTTATGTTAATTTTGTATAAAGTATATACTTTTTCTCAGATGTGATTATATTCGAGATCAAGTTGAATGGCAATTTTGTAGTAATGGACACCAGTATGTGATTGTCATCGGGCCCACAGTTGGATGGCCATTTGTAATGGTACAGAGAAACAGGTGAACCTGAGGTGATGGCACTTATTATCATCAACCCCAAGTCAAAATATAAAATTGAATATAAAAGGAATGAGCATGTTATAATAAATAGGAGGAGCATGAGAAATCAACATATAACTAACTATAAGTTTAGCAGCATTACAAACAAATAATAATCATTTATCATCACAAATGATTAACAATAAAAATAAATCAACAGTCAACCTTATGACTGGATTTGAAATGGGTCTATTATAGACCAGGCTAATTATTTAGCCCTTGCCAGCTTAGGCAAATTACATAAATACTAATTTGGATGCACAAACTTAAGTGCTAATCCATAAAAATATGATAATTAAAAAAATAATGTTAGGATACTAAAACATGCTGATCATCATCAATGTTCTGGCCATTTTGTACCATCAATGCACTGACTAACTATAAACGTAATTTCTAATAAATACTAAATTAAATAAAATGTAATGCATGAACTTTAAAGGATATCCCCTTTGCACCATTCAGTATTAGAGAAATAATGAAATCATTGTCAACTGGATGTCCATAAACACTAAACATAAACCCCTTTTATATAACAGACTGTTATGCACAAATCCAGCTCAGTGAGCAAAAGCTCTATAACTGTTACTGTGAACAAGAGATATAATAGAAACATATAATATTCTAAAAGTATTTAGGATTAAGTACATTCACTGGAATAATTAAACAATACAATATAAATTTATTACTTGGAAACAATAAAATGAAATTAAGGTCTGCTGATAATGCTATATATATAAATTTATTTGGCATTCTGATTTTGATTAATACAAAAATAAATAAGCGATCACATTGTGATTTACAAAAAAATATATAGATTTACATAAACACCTATACATCTGTGCACAGACATGTCTGTATATAAAAAAATTACACACCAGAATTGCGATAAACTAATAATAAAATTCAATAATTCATTTTAATAATTCATCAAGTATGATTAATTTTAACATATATGTATCTACACATCATGCATCTGTATAAGCACAGACATACTGTATAAATTAAAATTACATTTCAGAATTGTGGTAAATCTATAAATGAAATTAATTTTTATAATACATAATTAATTTAACAATTTATAGATTTTTAGATGTTTACATGACACATATCTATATAAATAAGCACAGATGTACTCTATAAAACATTCTATTTATTTTTAATGATACATAAATAATGATCAATTTAATATATGTTTGGATATCTATTCACACGTGAGCACACACAGGTGTTTATATCCTAATGATATTCCATTAGTTAATAAATAAACTTATTCCCATAAAATATTTTCATAAAACATAATTAATTCAAAAACATACTAAAATCCATATGTATGTGTGCATATATATAAGAAATAGATAGTATGAAAAAAAATTATTAATTAATTCATTATTTCTATTGTTTTTAAAAAAAAAAGTTTTTCTTTTTTTTTTAAAAAAAAGAAAATTATCATGAGATTCAGATTGGAAAGTTCTTTTCTTGTCTTGCATTGGTGGTCGAGAGGTCAGCACAACTACCTTGCACTTGCAGGCAGTTGCCTGGGTTGCGGGTTCGCGTCCCGGCCGATGCTATGACACTTAAAAAAAAAAAGTTATTTTCTTAAAGAAAAAAAACCTTTGGCTTTTTTGCTTCTTATTTACAATAAAATTTTCAGAGTTCACTTTTTTAAAAAAAAAATCTATATAAATAAAAATGTAAATGTTCATTTGTTCAAAATCTTAAATCTCCGAAAGTTCTTCACTGATTGCTTTGAAATTTTGACACAATGTTCCATTCTAATACGCACATTTTTATACACCTACTATTTATATACCTACTATTATATATCTGTGACCAATAAAAACATGCTTTTTTTGAAAAACAGTGCTATCTGTTGGATGTAAAAGCAACACACGCTATACTAAATATTTTACGATTTCATTTCAATGTTTCCGATTGCATTGTTAAATTGAATTTTCATAGATTTTGATTTATTTTCATTTTGATTTAATTATTTCATGTGAGTGATTGCAATTCCCAATTTGATTGGCGTTTGCAATCACAAACAACAAAGCTCAGGGCCAATCTTTAGAATTGTGCAGTTAGATCTAGACACAGATTGCTTCACACATGGATAATTATATGTTGCATGTTCTAGAGTCGGCAAACCAGACAATCTCTGTATCTGCACAGACAATGGAACAAAAACTATTGTATACCCATGAGCATTGTGAAATTAAACATATTAAAAACATGTGCTTTCTCTTTTCTTTCTTTTCCATTTAACCAGACTAAGCCACAGCAATGCATGGCCGGGTATGGCTAGTTTAAAATAAAATCATTTATGAATCAATGCTTTGTTTTTAGACGATGTTTTACATTACATTAGAGATTTTAACAATCATCATTTTCACTAAAGAAAGAGTTTGAGTTTTACTTTTAATAAATAAAATTGGAAACAGTCATTGATTATTTTCTTTCATTATTCTGGTTTTAGTTGAATAATTTAGTCAAAAATTATTTACTTTTAAAATCAGCTAAAACACCACTGTGCTTCTTTGCATATTGATAAAACTGCATATCTATCATTTGATGGACTTCAGGCAAGCCAGCTGTCTATTACACATTATGAGCTATGGAATACAGAAAAGCAGACCCTTTACCTCCAAGTGAATCCAAACTCTACCATTGTGACATTAGCAGCAATAGCTGATTTCTCCTCTGTATCTTCAGTTATATCTTTGAACTAATAGTAATCTTGTCATAATCTGTAAAACTCTTATCTAATTTTTTTCCAACCTTTTTGTAGTCAGGGAGAATTTAAAAAAATAGCAATTAAAAGTATTCTTTATCTTGATTGAAAAAAGTTAGTGACACTTTTTAATTTATCTTAATCCTTCCAAAAACAACTTTGTAGGATTTTATCAAAATATGTTATACAAGCTTTAAAAAAATTTGCTAATCAAAATAGATAGTGGAATTTTATAATTACCAGTATATCAATTATAACAGAAAAACAGGCTTGCTTTAATTTCAAAATCAGAATTAATAAAATATTAATTAGACCTTTTTAAATGTTTAATTTATAATTTTTTTTAAAATTCAAAATTATTTAATCCTTAGTGTATGAACATATAAGCATCTCAATATATATGTAAAAAATGAATGCAGATAAATTGTAGAGAAAACCATTATTATATAATCAATTTATTTAAATAAAAGTTTTGCACAATAATACATTAGCCATGATAGATTTTTTTTTTTTAAAGTTTTAAAAAGTTCACGTAATCAACCACAACAAGTATTAACAAGTTTAAATTTGGTGAATTATTTTCTGGCTATGTATATTAAGTTATAAATATACAAAATTAGAAAAAGTGCATATTTGTGCTAATAATCATTGGATGGACCAAGAGTCTATCTAGATGATTAAAGGTTTTTTGTACTTTTTTTTTTTTACAAGTTATTAAAGCTCACATAATTTAGAGCTTACAAAAAATAATTTCCTTACATACAATGCACCAAAAAAAAACAACTGAAAAGTGGTTTAAAATCAACTTTTATTCATAATTAAAGTTTACAAAATTAAAAATTATTGTAATTTTTTTTTTCATCTAATCTATATTTGTCTTCAATTTTTTGTGTAAACTTTTCCACTGATATAATTCTGAACATATAATTAAGTAATCACATTGCAAATTACTTTAGTAGCATTAAGTAATATTCATTAAGGCTGTAGCCTCAAGCACATGCGTATAAAATGTGATAGTAGGGACCTCTACAGGTCTTAAACCACAAGCTTACTCTTTGGAAGAGGAGAACCCCAAAAGAAGGGAACCCCTTCTTTACTTCAACCTACTTTCTATTTAAATAGGTGAAGCTGAAGCGGTTCGATCTGATCTGAGAGCGTGAAGCTATTCAATACTTCCAAAGAGTAAGCTTGTGGTTTAAGACCTGTAGAGGTCCCTACTATCGCATTTTATACGCATGTGCTTGAGGCTATAGCCTTAATGAATATTACTTATGTAATCAATGTGCATTTAAACAAATTTATAATTAGGACTTTAGTAGCATTACTAAATTTTTGCTAAGAACTAATTCAACAACTTACCTTTGCTATTGTACTGGTGGTAAGATCCACATTTTGATCAATTTTTTGTGCGTGAATGTGAACAGAATTAAGAGCAATAGCATATTCTCGATCACACTTGATTCGAAGCTGCATACACCGTTTGAAATTCTCCAATAGTCGCAGTTCTGCATCTTGTAGAGTTAGCAAAGCCTCGTGAGCAGATTGACTTTGCAAATCATGGGCAAATCCCATATCTTAAGTACCAGACTAAAAATAAATAAAAATTAATATCTGATTAGTATAATTTATATTATTAATTTTTAAAAAAATATTATTGTTTAAACATTATAATATATATTAACTTCTCTGACTGAAAATAAACTGGATAACTAGGCAGAGTATTATAATAAATGTATCACTTAGTCATTGCTTACTGCACAATCAATTCTAACTTCTCAAATTTGGAGCTATATCATAATATCATTACAAGTATATTGAAACATTATATTTCTTCCATTATACACATTTCACCTATTTACTCCTATAACTCCATCTATGCCAGGTTTAAACCTTAAAGAGTACCCATATTAAGTTGCTTACATGGTCATATATGTGACACTGCATATATATATATATATGTGTGTGTGTGTGTGAATATAAATGCCTGTAATATAAGTGGTATATTCAAAGTGATATATATTTTAAATTATCGTTTATTTTTAAAAAATAATTATAACATACACCAAATCTTTTAAAAACTTGTTTTTTATTTTTTTGCCACCAAAATGAAATATACATTAAAATAGATTTTGACTACTTTTAATAAAGAATCTAAGGTGATAGAGTTTATTTTTATTTATTTTTTATCGTTTATTTCATTTTAAAAGACAATTTGTATTTGTAATAAACTTAAATTGCATCTATATAGGTGTAATGCACATACCATTGTGATACATATATAACATATTATTCAATTATTTCATATACTTTCTAAATTTAATTTAAAATAAGTTGTAAATAAAAATGACACCACGCACACATGCTTTAGCTTAGCGGGATGAAGAAATCCAGATTTTAGTAAAGACAATAAATATTTGTCCAATACATTTTAGTTGTAAACAAGATACTATTGCTAAATCTTTAGGGAACAGAAATAATCGCATCTAGAAAAAAACACCTTGTTCCAGGAATAAAACAAAGGATTAGAGTTATTTTAGAATTTAAAATATCAAAATTTAAAAGGTGCTAATGGATTAGCTCATGGACAATAATTTTGTTATTAAAATTATGTACAAATAGGCTAGATTTTACTATCTAAATACACATTGTATAATTTAAAAAAGTGCCAGCTAGTAGACTCCATGCTGGTTTTAACTTTAATATGTTGGAGTAGGGCAAGCAATAGTTACTGTTTCCCAAGCCCAGGAAATGGTGATCTCTATCGCCATCCTGCATGCCAAAAACAGCGCATCATCATTAGGGAGATGGGAGACATTCTTGTCAATGGCCTGCTGCAAGATTACAACTGAAACCATGATGCTTATCAGAGACCCAAAATTTGCTACCACGCCTGACATCCAAGTGCCAATGGACAGGCTGCTGCCAAGAAGTTAGGTAACAACTCCAAATACTGCAGAAAGCTCTAAAATGAACTTTAAAACTTAATCTTTTTAAAGCTATAGCTTATAATTTAAAATGAACATTTGAAATTCTTATCTAAAGTAAATGTAAAACCTCTTATAAACCTTGTCTAAATTCTCAATAATGCTACTTTTGTAAACTTTAAAATTACAGGTTCTAAAATAGAATGACTATAATTGTATGATTATTAAAATCTATTTTCTATTTCACACTGTGGTTATGTCTATGCTTTATCATTTTTATACCTTAAAATTTCATTTTATTATATGTGATAATATGCCAAATGTCTCGAAACAGTGAGCATATTTAATTTTAATAATTCTTTAGCAAAGATATTATAATTCATATTTTCAATTTAATAGATATTAATAATGCTTATTTAGCTTGCTTTAGCCTGCAGTTTCAAAAACCTATTGTATTAATCATAAAGTTGTAATAATTATATTTATAAAGTGCATACTCGTTACTTTAAAGTATTGCAGAGGTCCCTATTGTCGTTTTTTCAGATGCATAGTTTTAAGGTTGTAGCCTTAATATATATTACATTACTGTATTGATCATAATAATCAATCGCCTTGCACTCGTTATTGTGATATAATTTGATTTAGTTTTATATTGATTAAAGAGTTATTATGGTTTGCAAAATTGTTATTACAAAGTATGATTTTAAAGATTTATTTTATCATAGTAAGGATCTAGCCATCGAGATGCAGAATGAGGTATATTTTATAATGTACTATTAATTTTGACCCTCTAAGAAATACTGTTTCATTCTTAATATTATAGCATTTTGTTAGCTCTAAGAAATACTGTTTCATTCTTAATATTATAGCATTTTGTTATATGCTTAAATTATGAACTGATTTTCATGGGCGAAACAGATTGTAGCTATCTGTTTAAGGCACCATTAATTTAATTTTACATATTTTTATTTGCCTTATGTGTTGTGGATGTATCTTTACGAAGTATGTATGCATACATAATGTCTTGTTATTTTCAATGGTCCACGGTGGAGGCCATCCCCATTTATTCAACTACCCTCAGCAAAGTGGACACAAAGTCGCACCCAGGGAGCACATTGTTTGGGTAAGAATCTTTCATATAGAACTGGAGCACAAGGACCCAGACCCTTTTTATTAAGTCTGTCCAAGTTCTGAACCTAGGATATTCATATTTCTTCTTATTAACAAGCCATTTGGTCTTAAGGTACCACACATTTGATGTGAAATCCTGTGAATAATGACACATCAGCACCAACATATTTTTATTAATATTTAGTATGAGTCTATAGCAAATAAATGTAAAGCTCGTTTAGCCAGTTCTTCTCTGATAAATTATTTACTCAGTTTGTCTGAAGTCAGGAATCTCCGATTGATAGACATAAGTCTGCATAATTCTCGAGCTTGATTATACGCTCAAATTTTAATGTATTTATGTAAACAGCAGCCATATTAGCGCTGTTTTAATTAGCATAACTATGGCTAACATATTTACTTATAAATTGGTAAACCATGATATCGAAATAGGATTTGGCATATTAGTTTTATATAGGCGTAATTTATTTACCACACAAATCTATTAAATATTATGAGATAAACTGTAATCTTCAAATCATCTCATACCACTTTATAATGCCTGTGTGCGTTAATCTCACATATTTAGCATCGTAAATTTGTGTGTGTTTATTTTATTTGTTCGATTTCATTTTATTAATAAACCTACTTAAAATTTACCTCATCTCCATATCGTTTCACTCATAATCCAATTCAAATTAAATTATCACTTGAACACATTTAATATGCATTATAGTTTTAATTATTGATATTATCTTAAGTTTAGTTTAATAGTAGTCTGTTTTAACCCATGTATGTTGCTTGTGTGGTTAGGTTTAAGGTCTCATGTTTCCCCCTGTTTGGAGCTGGCTCATGAATTAAATTAAGGCCCGTGTGTAACCTCAGAAATGTCATTGATAAGGTGTTAGGCCATAGAGCACAAGTAAATAGGTTGGAGCTTGGTTGACCTGGGATCTTCCATCCCATTTCGATCAGGTTTAGTGTATTTTACCTGGGCTTTAGGTTTTGTTACGTGAATGTACAAATCAGACCGTTACAATATATTGAAACTATTATTAATTAACTATCAATATTTATATTTTATAGTTTTTTTTGCCATTCTAAAAATGTCATAATGATTATTGCAGCATAAAAGAAAATTAAATTAAGAATCAAAAAAGTGATTCTTCTGTCAAACTTATGTAAATTCTGTTGTATTTGATTAATTACTTCAAGCATTCATATTATAGATTTCTTCTGATAGAAGTGAATATAAATAGTTATATAATGAGTGCCAATAGCTATAGATATATAGAGATAAATATACAAAAATAAGATGGATGGAAAGGTAGATAAAGCACATGGATAAACAACCAATCAGAAATCTTTATAAATAGTAGCTTAAGAATGTTCAAAAATGCTAGTTCAATTCCAAGAAGAAAAAAAATCTAATTGTTTTCCAATAACTACTATTAGTGTTTCTATAACTGGACAGATGCCAGGAAGGTAACCATCTAATGCAAGAAGAACTTAAAAATCATAGTTGATGCCCAAATACACCAGGACAGTAGTGCACAATCTTTTTACACTTGCGCCCTTCATATTCAGACTGAAATTTTATGACCCATTATATGTTGTTAGCATCCTAAACTAAGCATATAAGGATAGTAATAATAAGTCATTTTACCACATACAAATATATATCTTTATATTATATTTCAGTACATATGATTTGATATAAGATATTTGAAAAAACTGCATATTAATAAAAAATGTATAATACTTGATTCTTAGTAGATCTGTTGGATTGTAACAATTACAACTTTTTTAGCCTGTTTTATAAAATGTGTACACTTAAGAACATAGTATTATGCATCAACATTAGGATATTAGCACAAAGAACAAAACTGAGAGTAAATAAAAGAAATGAGAACAATATAAGCAAAGTGCCATTATTAAGTGCTGTTTATACAAAGCTGATTGAAATATAAAGAAGGAAGTGTTTAAACACAAAAGTGGTCAGACACCCAATAATGAGTTGAGCAGTTTTCTTGTATTTTTTTAATAGTGTTTAGGTTTTTGTTTTTCAGTTAATAATGTATTATTCGGCATGAGACCTCAAAATTTTTATAGTTCATTATCTTAGAATGGCATCTCTTTTGAAAACATACAAAGAATTATATATTAATAATTTTTATAAATAAAAGTGATAAAAAGTAAAAATATCTTTTGAATTAATGGTATTATTTTAATATTATAATCACATATGAGTTTTATTTGTAGTAATCTGTCAAAAATGATAGAAATAAAAATAAAACCCTAAAAATAATTCCTACTTAAAATGTTAATAACATAAAAATAATTGCTACCTAAAAAACAATTTAATGCTTGAATGACTCAAAATTGATTTGATCATTTCATAAATTTGCAAGCATTTAATTTGTTAATATTTTTAGAAGCTGCAAAATTAATAATAAAATTTCTATTTATGAAAAATAAGACATTTTTATCATTAACAGTCAACTGTTAGGAAATATTCCAAATGACTTACAATAAAATAAAAAGGTATTTGTTCACAGATTATAAATATTGCACATTTTAACATTTTATTAGATATATATTTGTCTAACAAGTAGATAATTGTGGCTGTTTTCAGTGAAAAATAGAAATATTCCTAAATTTGTAAGTGAACTAAAATGATATTAAAAAAAAAAAAAAAACAGAATAAAAAAGAAAAGATAATACTGCCTTGAAAAGCAAGATACAATTTGCATTTTTTTTATATCTTACCCAAGAATCTTCTTGGTATCTTTAGAAGAATCAAAGAAATTCGGAAAAAGATATGTGATAAATATAAAAATATATAGAATATTGAAATGAAGTGACAGAAGTGTGAAATATGCTAAAAAAATTAATTAAACAAATTAAATAAAACAATGTTTGGAAATTAATGAGAAATTATTGCAAGTTTATCTATAAACAGACTATTTAAAGAAAAAGGATCATTTTAGTACTAATTAAAAACAACTTTAAGTAAAACAAATACAAGCCTATTAATTCTTAAACCTTGATCCCATAGATTTAGATTCCTTCTATTTTGGGTAAGTTCAGAAAACAACATAGATTATAAAAGCTGGAAAGCAGAGAGAGAGAGAGAGACATTTAAGAACTAGAAGCAATGGAAAATCTAACCCAGCATAAAGAACAGGCTGGGAATTTATAACAGACTACCAGGAGTCTAAATTATTGAATGCGCCTTGACAGCAAGTGGATAATAATGTATATAGTAATAATAATTTTAATATTACTTATATAAAATAATTATCTGTTAAACCTCAGAAACCGAAGTATTATTATTGAGAAATAACAAATTCTTTTTCTTTTGTATATATATATATAATATTAATAACCCTCTAATATAATCACATTCCTGAAGTAATAATCTTTATATGCACATACTATAGAAACTTTTTAAAAGTCAAACTTTCTAGAAGTCATTTTAATTAACTTGCAAATAATGCCTTCTTATATCAATCTATTAATCAAATGAAAATGAATACTTTTCATTCATTTCATATAATATTTAAATACAAGTATATTATATATACTTAATCTAGATGTAATTAGATAGGATTTGAACCCAGACTTTCAAATTCTCTTAAGTCATCCACTCCATCAGGATACACTGATGAATGCTGGTTCAGCAAGAAATATTTACATTGGAGATCATTTTTCTTTTTCACATGTATGTGGTCATGTGTATTGGTTGAATAAGATGGAGTGGATGACAGAATGGAGCTTGAAAGTCTGGGTTCAAATCTCTAATTCCCATAATACTGAATAACAGACTAATAAATCTTACATTAGCATTTCATCCCCAGGAAATATCAATGATTAATCTCTTACCAATATAATAAGATCATAATGACCAAAAGAATGATTCTTTTTCTTCTGATTAATAAATTAAAACATGAGAATATTATTTGCCAACTTATTCAAATGACTTCTAAAAAAATTGTGTTGTAAAGGCTTCTACACAGTACATATACTCATATTAAGATTATGACTTCAAATTTATATATATATAAACATGTACATAGATGTGATATCAAATCTTTTACATTTACAAATGTTTAGAACTAAATCTTTTGGCTCTTTTCACATAATTTCTCATTTTATTTAAAACATATAGTAAATCATAAACTGTTGACCAGCTGATATATGACAATACTGAGTTTTTGATATAGCAAAATGGCAGTTGATAGATTATAACAATTAATTCATACAAAAACAAAAAGATAAAGTAAAAATAAAACCCTATAATTCCAATAGCTCCACTGTTTAGAATAGTATACAAAACGATCATAATCTGCACTCACGACCAATTATACAACCAGCAATCAATGAAAATTAGATAAAAAATAATACAAGTCACCACTTTCTGAAATATGTTTCTAAGCAGAATTAAATCTAGTTTAGGTAACAAATTTCATATATACAAAAGATAGCATTTAAGAAGGCCAAAATGAAATTATAGAAACATTACTGATACCTGATATTTATAATATATATAAATTTGTCTAAGATACTAAAGATTTTGATTGGATAAGAAATGTGTTATTGTGATATTAAAGAAATTTGAAAAAATGGTTTATAGATGTAAACAATATGACCAACTAGAGATTGCTTGAAAACATATTAATATAGATAAAAATTCAAGGAATAAGCAAATTATTGAGGATGTCACTGAAACTGTGCTTAGATGTGAAATAAAACCAAATTACAAAAATACTAATGTAAAAATAAAATTCATACTAAAATAAGATGATTTAGGTGAGAACAACCATAAAAATGCTGGGGGTGGATGGGAATAATTATGAAACCATGTCAAAAGGGCACTCACCATCTTAGTTTTTAAAAAAATAGAGAAAGATATATATAAGTAAGTTTACTTAGGACAGAAATTCATCATATTAAGAATAAGACATAAAATATATAGACAAAGGAAATATTCATGTAATGCTGGATAAGGATGAGCTGTGTGATTTGATTATCAAACCTAAGGATGAAAAAATATGAAGTTTTAAAAAATAATAAAAAATAAAGTTGGCATAAGTGGATTATTACTGAGATTCAATAATTTGCTCTATTAAAAATAGATTAAGCAAATTATATAGGAATAATAATAATATGTCTTTGGAATTCTTTATTTAAAAATAAAATGTTTTTTAATTTAAATAAGGATGGGATACATTTAATAAAATGGAAAAAATTAAATATTAGGAAGCATGTTTTATACTAAATCTTGTTTCGGAAATGTTTAATGATGAGGGAAATTTAGAAAAAGGAGTAGCTATGGAAACAAATCATAGGAATGGCTATTTCATTCATTTACTAATAAGTATATCATAAAGATAAATTAAATGGTATTTGAACCCAGACTTTCAAGCTCTCTACAATCATCCATTCTATAACCAATACACACATGTGAAAAAGATAAATGTTCTCCAATATACATATTTCACACTGAACCAGCACTCATCAGTTGCTCTGGATCATCATCTCCCCCACATATATATATAATCAGTGCTCAGTTTATATTAAGATAACAAATCTAGACACTTTAATGGACAGGCTTCAATCCTCTCCACTCTCCAATTCTTCAGCCATCCATGTCACTGGAAATCTGATGATGATGAAGGGTCAGATTGACTTAAGGTCAACATGGGCATAACCCTAATATTGGCATTATCAAGGGCTTTGAGCAATCCATCATCGGATTTTCAGTGATATGGATGGCTGAAGAGTTGGAGAGTGGAGAAGTTTGAAGCCTGTCCATTAAAGTGGATAATTTGCTATCTTAATATAAACCGAGCACTGATTATATGTGTGGGAGATGATGATGATCCAGACCAAATGATGAATGCTGGTTCAGCATGAAATATGTATATTGGAGATCATTAATCTTTTTCACATGTATGTGGTCATGTGTATCACTTATATTGGATAGAGTGGATGACTGTAGGGAGCTTGAAGGTCTGGTTCAAATTCCCTTTAATTACATTATACTTGTGTTTCAATAAAAAAGATAAATGTAAAACAAAAATTTTTTTGGAAATATGCAAAAAAGTGAGATGGAAACAAATTGTAGAAATGAGAATATTATTGTTATTGATATTAGCATTATCTAAATGTTGACTGATTTTAATAATTACTTATAAACCGATTTAGCCTTAATTGCACTTATTATTCAAGAAATACCTTGGGTGCAATTTGAAAATTATAATTGCAGCCAGCGTGGTGAGTTTATTGGCTTTTTACCTCTGAGTTTAAGATCAAGAAACACCATGGTCTTTCTTCTCAGTGCCTGATAAGGCAGAATGAATGTTTGTGTAAATGATAAATATTTTCCCAATACATATATACAATTATGGCAGACAAAAATAAAGCATGGCCCTTATTCTCAGGAGACTGTAAAGTCACCAACCAAGGCAGCGGTTGGTGGCCGAAGGCGGAGGGTGCTAAGAATCCCCTGATTGCGGACCCAGGCTGCCATTTGATGACGACTTTTTATTTAGGTACTTACAACTGCAGATCACTTTCAAGTGAAGGAAGATTGCAAGAATTAGAAGTAGGACTGTCTTATATTAAATGGGACATTATTGGACTTTGTGAAGTTAGAAGAAAAGGTGAAGAGACAATTGATTTAAAAAGTGGACATATACTCTATTATAAAGACACAAATATTGGAAATACAAGTGGAGTAGGATTCATTATAAATAAAAAGTGGAAGAACAATATTGTGGAGATTGATGGTGTATCGGACAGAGTGGCAAGATTAGTTATACAACTTAATAGCAGATACCAAATGCAGATAATTCAGGTTTATGCCCCAACAAGTTCTCATAGTGATGAAGTAGTAGAAGATTTTTATATGGATGTACAAAAGGCTTTTGATCAGAGTAAACACCATTTTAAAATTGTTATGGGAGACTTTAATGCTAGAATTGGTAAAAAAATGAAAGATGAAAGTACTGTGGGTAATTTTGGTTAGGGTAATAGAAATGAGAGAGGACATAGACTTGTGGAGTTTGCAGAAAAAGAAAAACTTTATATTATGAATTCATTTTTTGAGAAAAATGTTAAAAGGAAATGGACATGGAAGCATCCAAATGAAGGTACAGCAGAATTGGATTATATTTTGACTAACAGGAAATACATATTTCAAGATTGTAATGTTCTTAATAAATTTAACACAGGAAGTGATCATCGATTAGTAAGGTGTAAGATATGTGTTAATGTAAAACTAGAGAGACAAAAATTATTAAGAAAAACAATATTTACAGTTGATATTCCTAATCTTCAGAAACATTCTAATGAATTTAAATTAGAACTTACAAATCGGTTTCAAGTATTAGTAGATTTTGAACATGATTCAGATTTGAATGAAATTAATATGAAAATAACTGATACACTTTTGAAAACTGCAACAAAGATAGCTGGTAGAAAGAAACAGCAATTGACCAATAAAATTTCTACTGAGACTAGAGAATTTATGAAGAAAAAAAAGGAATATGAAGATATACAAAAATGATGCATTAAAAAGAATTGAATATCTCGAATTTTGTAAAATGGTGCAGAAAAGAGTTGAAAATGATATAAGAAAGTATAACTGTGAACTAGCAAGGAAAGCTGTAGAAGAAAATAAAAGTCTTAAGAATGTAAAACAACATTTTGGTATTGGTAGGAAATTTATATCTGCAATAAAAAAAAAGATGGAATTATTACTAAAAGGAGAGATGACATCATGAAATTGGTAGAAGATTTTTATCAAGAATTATATAGTAATAAAGAACAAGTACCTCCTATATCTATTACATCTTCCAAATTGCCCAGAATTTTAAATGAAGAAGTGAGACATGCAATTAAATGTATGAAGAAAGGAAAGGCTCCAGGTAATGATGGAATTATAATTGATATATTAAAAGAAGCAGGTGAAGAAATAGAAAAAATTTTAGCAAAGTTATATACCAAATGTCTAAATGATAAAGATGTACCGGATGATTGGAAGAATGCAGTAATAATATTAATATTTAAAAAAGGTGATAAAGAAGATATTAGAAATTACAGACCTATCAGCCTTTTATCAGTTTTATATAAAAATTTTACCAAGATAATTACTACTCGTCTACAGAGAACATTGGATTTCCACCAACCAAGAGAACAAGCTGGATTTAAAAGTGGTTTTAGTACAGTAGATCATATCCAGGTATTGAGAGAAGTTATAGAAAGGACAAATGAATATGAGTTGCCATTATGCTTAGGATTTGTAGATTATGAAAAGGCATTTGATTCTATAAACATTTCTTCAGTGATTAAAGCATTAGATCATCAAGGTATAGATCCAGGATATTGTCATATTTTAAAGAATATTTATAAAAATGCAACAGCAACAATTAGATTACATAATGACACTGGGAAAGTCAACATTGAGAAAGGTGTAAGACAAGGTGACTCCATATCTCCAAAACTTTTTACAGCAGTGCTGCATGAAGTATTTTGTGGATTAAAATGGGAAACTAAAGGAGTGAAAGTAAATGGTGATTATTTAAGTCATTTAGATTTCGCAGATGATGTAGTTGTTTTTGCAAATAATGCTTCAGATCTGCAGGAAATGTTGCAGGAATTATCAGATGAAAGTAGGAAAGTAGGACTAAAGATAAATGTTAAAAAGACTAAAGTAATGTTTAATCGATTTGCTCAAAATATGAAAATAAAGATTGATTATGATGAATTAGAAGAAGTTAACAGTTACAAATACCTTGGTCAGATTATTAATACAGATGGAAACATAATGGAGGAAATTAATCATAGAATTAAACTTGGTTGGAGTGCTTTTGGTAGAAATAACTTGATACTAAAAGGAAATATGCCTATGTGTTTGAAAAGGAAGGTTTTTAACAAATGTGTTTTACCAGTTCTTACTTATGGATCTGAGACTTGGACACTTAATAGAAGAGCAATTCAGAGACTTCAGACCACTCAAAGAAGTATGGAGAGATGTATGTTGGGAGTAACAAGAAGAGATCGTAAACGCAATGTATGGGTAAGAGAACAAACAGGTGTTACTGACCTCATTGAAAAAATTAAAAGATTGAAGTGGAGTTGGGCTGGACATATTGTTAGAAGAGATGATAATAGATGGACAATTGAAATTTTAAACTGGATTCCAAGAGATTGTAAAAGACCCAGAAAGAGACCACATGTGAGATGGATGGATGAAATAAGAAAGTGTGCAGGGGTGATGTGGAGAAGAGAAGCTAAAGATCGGAGAAGATGGATTAAACTTGGAGAGACCTTCATCCTGCAGTGGATTGATAATGGTTGATAATGATGATTTAAATTTCTTTGTATCAATAATTTCAATCTCTGTGGTCAAGTTGCAATCTTTAGTGTCTATATAAATAGATTAAACCATAAAGGTGGAATTCCACTTTTATTGTTAAAAGGTTGCTTTGAGGTTGAGATTGTTGATTGATATTGATATTGGGATTGTCTAAGTCAGTAGTCTTCAACCCTTTCACACCTGCAGACCGGCAAAAATACGGATAAGATTTCGTGGACCAGAAGAAGTCTACAGATAAATTTTCTTAAAGATTTAAACTGCTTAGCCTTAGATGAGCATAATTGTTATAACTGACCAAAACAACACACTAGTTACTGTATATTGTAATGGTGTTGCTTACCTTCACATGCTAAATACTCTTTCTTGAGTTGCGCAGTCATACTGCTACAGAAAACAGTACATTCTCATTAATGTGCCTGCATTGCTATGTTTATTATTTCATTGTTAAAACATGCAAAAATAAAATGTTATTCATCTGAATGTTGGGAAATATTGAAGCTAGTGTAATTACATGACAATGATTATGAAAAATGTAATATCTATATTTAATGTTAAATATACAAGATGAATTTATATATATATGGAATTTGTATAATAAATTTTTTTTTTTTTTTTAATTTTGAATCTGGTGTTATTTTAAGCTCATTTTTACCCAATTAAAAAAAAGAAACAGAACAAAAAATTGTTTTGGTAAAGTGTCACATAGAAATAAAACAATCATTATAATGATGTCATTTTGCTAAAAAAAAAAAGATAATAGATTTATGTTCTTGATGAAGGGAAATCATCATTAATGAACTGTCTCCATTTTGTGAAGTTTACAATTTCAAAAAGAAATGTCACACACAAAATAAAAAGATGATACAAATACAATAAAAATTTTTGCTATATGTGACCAATAAATGAGCTGACGCAATACAAAAATGCCTACTAGATATAGAAATTGATGTGTAAGGAGTGGTGCAATTGTCATGAGATTGATGCTTTGTTTTTTAAAGATTGCATTTTCAGATAAATTCTTTTGATTATTATTTAGTAATTATAATATTATCTAATACTTTAAATAAAATGTTGATTTATAATTAATTTTATTTAAGCAATTGCGATGAAAAAATAAATAAAAATTGTTTATATTAATTAAAAGTTTAAAATATTATTTTGTTATTACAAACTTTCCTGCCAGTCTAGCGTGGACCAGCAGAAAACTTCTGCGAATTGGCACCAGTCCACGGACCAAGGGTTGAAGACCACTGGTTTAAGTGTTGACTGAATTTAATGATTAAATGTAATTATATAGCAACGATAGAGATAAATGATAATCAATCATTATTTTATTCATTTACTACCAAGTATATTTCAAAGAAAAAGAATGTAAAAAAAAGATGTTTCAAAAGTATATAAGAAAGTGAGATAGAGGCAATTGTGAAAGTGAAAATGTAACAATCAAATAGAAATAAATTGTGAAAGAAAGTTTAAAGAACCTATAAAACAATAGTGGAAAAAGTATTGAAAATGTGAGAGAAGACCGGAAAAATGATATGAATTTAGAAAGATTGCAAATAATAAAGAGTTTAAAATAATAACTGTTGCGAAAATACTTTTAAAGAGAAAATGAATTTTTTGGAAAAAAGTTATACTGCTAAGAAGTGGGCATGTCATTGTTCAAACAGGACTTCTTTAATGATCTAACTGAAAATCTGAACCTTAAAGCTCAAAATCACTATAATGCTTATTATAAATTTATTAAACGCACATTGATTACTATAATGCTTATTGTTTATAAAGGGTAAAAAGAAAAAAGGCAATCAGTCATTACGTATATGCTCTAATAAAAAAAATAATGAATAGTTACAAGAAAAACAATACTTTTTATATTATAATTACATTTCTAATATGTTTTTACTACAATATTTTAACTCAGGCAAAACTCTCCATACAGTAGTGCCACTCAGTGCAAGCCAGAGTAATCAATGGATGCTAGAAGGCTTGTGCATAAAATCCCTATCTAGTGCCTACTCATCCAATATCCCCAGACTAGTTTCTAGCTTGTGGCTTTCGTCAGTGAGGAGCCTTGGATCTGAGAGCACTGCATCTAGATTTTAGGATCATGTGATGTTTAGTGGTTTAATATTTTTAACTTCTTTAATTTCTAATCAATTATAAATATTAATAACAAAAACAATAATAATTCATAAAGAAAACTTTTGTTTTTATTGTGCTAACTAGAAATGTCAAATACAAACCTAAGACAACTGTGTGCATGAAATGGGCATGTATAAATTTTTTTTAACTAAATAATCTCCTATGCATGACCTACATATACTGAAAACAGATCTTTTAACAGATTTCTGTTCTCAGAAAATAAACAATTACTGGAAGTAAAGAGCTACATTTTCTTCAAATGTCTGCACCTAATAATTGGTAAATAGACTTTAAAATTGTATAATTAATGTAAATTAACATAAATATTTAATTAATTGTATTATTAAAAAATCGATTTTATTATAACATTTTTCTTACAACTACATAATACTTATATAAGGCTAAAACCTTAGTACATGGGCCTTGAGTGTTTAATTTTTAGCCTTATATAAGTATTACGTGCTGATATCAGCACCAGCACCACGCTTAATAATAATTAATATTTATAACTACATATAACCTTTACCCCCAATCAAAATACATTCTTTATACACATATTACATAATTAACTGTTTCAAATATTTCAAATATATACATTTAATATGTTTAATTTTTATAAATATTTAAATTTTATTATTTTTTTAAAAATTCAATTTGGTGCCCTTTTTTAACTTGCATCTTTGTGCAGTACACAACCTGCACACCTATTTGTGCCAGCACTGGCCAGGTAATAATTAAAACAGAGAATGAAAAGTGTGAAGTATAGCATACATACCAAAAAAAAATTTAAGTATGAAAAACATGTATATATTAAAGTACAATTAGAATGACAAAAATAGATGATGATTAGAATTTATATGACTACAGGAAATGATCAAATACACATTGAAATAGAACTTAAAATGTAAGAATGTTTAACTAAGGATTTTCTGAGTTTGAAAAAAAGGAATAAATAATATTATAAAAGATATGACTAGACATACTGTGAAATATGGTGACTGATGATAAATGTTGCCAATTATTAAATATTTTTGTCAGAGAGCGTGAGAAAACAGTGGCAATTTATCAAATAATATTTGTAATTGAATGGCTTTATTTGGGGTTTATAAAAAATTTGAGCATTGAAGTGATAGAACCTGGCTGTGATCCATGGACCTTGACTTCCAGAATCTGCCATTCTATAATAACACCAAACCATGAAGGACAGATGTATCTGATGGACAACACTGTTAACCTAGAAATATGTTATGCAATAGGTTGCATATTAATAAATAAAAAGAAAGTTGTGCAAAAAAAATCAACAAAATACATCTATGACTTTACTAAACATAACATGTTAAATTCTGACTAACTTTGAAGCACATTCCTTTTATTTGTTAGGTATAACATTATTATATATAATAAAGTGACCTCATTCATAAAATAAATAAGGAGGAAATAAAAAAAAGTATAGCAATTAAAGTTGATACAGAGAAAAAAGCATGTATTAAAGACAATTATAAATGATAGAAAATAATACTAAGTATAACATAGCAAAGATATAGCAAGATATGGATATGATATAAATGATAAAATGGTCTTGTCAGAAAATAAGAAAGACTTTAATGGATATTGTTATAAGAATTAGTTAGTGTTTTGAAGTAGAAAAATGTAGCAAATAAATTTATAGATAAGACTGTTCATAAAATGAAATGTAATAGAAAATTTAGAATCACCCAAACAGTCAAAAACATGAAGGCATGAAGAGAATATAAATTTGTTGTAAAAAAAAAAGGGGGGGGGGGAGTGAAATAAAAATTAAGTAGGGAAATATTTAAATAAATACAAGATTTGCCTAAGATGGATAGTCATGGGAAGAAAATAGATTAAATAACAAATTACGAAGGGCACTATTAAAATTGGAAAAGAAGCAAAAAATTTTGGAAATAAATATAAAAAAAAGAGGAGGAGGAAAATACAATGGAGTTATTGTGTTATATGAATTTAGCTGTAGATAAAAAAATACAAATGTTTTTAATCCATTATATGCTGAAGATACAAAAGTTAAACATACACTATATCCTTATATATAAAATCCCTATTTTGGCTGTTGTCTGAATATATGTTTGTAATGCTGTCATGTAACAAATTCACAAACAATTAACAAAACTATTATGTTTGTCCGTAATGCTGTAGAAGAAAGTAATTCCACCATTATAAACCTTATTTTTTTATAAAGCATTTTATGCAAAGAAATAGGTATAGTATTTAAATTGCGAAGAAAATGTGATTACAATACATAAATTCATGCTTGAAATGTGATATTTAGTGCAAGTTTTGGTTAGCGTATAATTGAAATCATGTAGTTTGATATCACATAGTTCGCAGCTCCATAGCAATATCATGCATGATTGAAATTTGTTAATGTAAACAATTAAAAAAAAATATTACAAAAACGATAGGCTGGTAAAAACTTGTAGATATACTAAAAACCAAACTGGAATTAATTCTACAATTTTCAATATATTAATAAATAAATGAAAACTATAGATAGTTTACAACAATAGCTATTACTTATTTACTGATATACAGAACATTGTAATATGAATGTCAGTGTTTTACTATATATTATTTTAATATAGTGAAACGATATATTCCTGACTTCATAAGTTTCACCTATTTTTTCCTATAGCTCCAACTATGCTGGATTTAAACCCTCTATGAGTACATGTATATAAGCATTAACACATATATGTATCATCACACATATATATGTGAATAAATGACTATTATTATAGGTTATACATACATATTACAGCATGTATACTTTATTTAAAATCAAACCTTTTAAATTATAAATTTTATTTTTTTAAATGAGTCAATTTATTATTTTTACATTAAAAATCGCATGTATGTGTGCGAAGATAATGAAATGTTATTGTATTTTGCAGTAAACAAAAATTACTGAATCGTCACTATGGCTCGTTCTTTAGGGAATCGAGGTGGCTAAGTTAAATTAAAAATATCAGCTTTAAAAGTTTAAACAAAGATTTAATCGCTTTTGTAAATTAAAATATAAGATGGCAAATAGGTGTTAATGGATTTAACAGATGCAAATCCATTTTTGTTGACAAATGTGATAGGATTTAAAATCATATAAATAGGCAATATTTTGAGTCACAAATATATATATTATAAATCAAAAGAAGCTTGCCACCAGTCTCCACATCAGTTTAAATTTTGACATGGCGGAGTAGAAGGGCATTAGATTTGCTGTTTTCCTGAGAGAAGATGGCAATCTCTAGTCTCATTCTACATGCCTACTAGCCCATCATTATTGCTGTGGATATGGGAGATCGTCCAGCTAATGAATTGACACAAAAAGACCGTAATTCAAATCAGACAGCCTATCCAGAGACCAAGAATGCCACTGCACCTGCTGTCTGAAGTGCCTGAAGTACCAGCTGCCATAAAGAAGATTGGTAATATTTTCTTCAAAAACTGCAGAGCTCTTAATCAGTTCTTAAATCTGTAACCAATAATATTATAGCTAGCTAATATAATGTAATTGAACATTCATCTTTTATTCTTAAAATTCTCTTTAAAATAATTTAATTGAAATTGTATAAATATTGCCTGAATTCACTTCTGTAAAATAATTACTTTTCCAAATTGTAACAACTAATTAATTATTTATCTAAAACCTCTTTATTACTGCAGTTATACCTATATATTATTTAATCATTTATCAAAATTGGAAAAGAATAAATATCTTTATGCTGTTCTTCCATAAAATAATAATCAGAAAATAATAAATTCTTTACAACAGCTATGTAAATATCAAATTTTTTTATACATTAAAAGCCTTTTTCAGCACCTGATTTGGTGCCGTTTTCAAATGTTAATAATCTATTATGTTAATGAACTATTTCAGACATAAAACTACCTAGTGTTCAATAAAGAAATTAAAATAAACAATAACAACATAAATTATTAAAATAAATCAAAACTCACATATATAAATCCAGTAATTACAAAATAATTGCCTATATCATAACAATGCAATAAATAAAATAAATTATATACATTTTTTTCTTTTTTACAATTATATATATATATCAATTTATATAATTTTCTATTCATTTTTAATTAACCAATTATTAACCAAATTTATAGAAGTCTTGTATATATTCATACAATATATTAATAGATAATTATAGATTAAGAGACGATATACAGTACAAAAAAAAAAGAATTATATATAAAATTATATGTGAAATTTGTAATATGATTTACTTTGGGCATACTGGCAAACAATTAGAGATAAGCGACAAAGAACATAATGCATTAATAGAAGAGATGATAAATCTGCATTATACATTCATTACTTAAAATATGGGCATAGAATAGATACTACAAAAAGTATTAAATGTTTAAATTAAATTTCATCAAAGATCCAAAAAGAAGACAAATATATAAAATATACTATATTAAAAACAATTTAAATAATTGTATGAATAGTTACAAGACTTTTAGAAATTTGGTTAATAATTGGTTAATTAAAAAAAGTAAAAATTATATAAATTGGCACATATATAATTGTAAAAAAAGAAAAAAAAATGCATGTAATTTATTTTATTTATTGTTATGATATAGTCAATTATTTTGTAATTACTGGATTTATATATGTGGGTTTTGATTTATTTTAATGATTTATGTTGTTATTGTTTCTTTTAATTTCATTATTGAACACTAGATGGTTTTATGTCTGAAATAGTTTGTTAATGTAATAGATTATTAATATTTGAAAAAGGTGCAAAATCAGGTGTTGAAAAAGGCTTTTAATGTATAAAAAACTTTGATATTTATATAGTTATTGTAAAGAATTTATTATTTTCTGATTATTATTTTAATCATTTATTTCAATTTATATGTTATAATATGCCAACTATTTTGAGACAGTTAACATGTAATTTTTATAAACTTTTCATGGAGATAATTATTAAAATCTCCATTTTGATATTTTAAAAAAATGCTACTTAGCGTATTGGACTGCTGTTTTGAGATACTATTATGTTAGATAATAACGGATTGGTATGTGCTCATTATTATCATTGATTTATTTATATTATAATTCATTATGGTTTGTCTAGTCAGAATTATTATACATTATGACTTATGAGATCTCCTAGTTAGAAGTGATGTGTTAGCTAAAAGATGATAATAAAAGTATATTCGTAATATTTATTAAGGCCATTATATTTTTTCACCTTAATTATGATTATATATGCAGATTCAGTGTATTAACTAGACATCACATGACCACTACCTCTTATGCTTGTGTATAACTTGTTAAAATAGTTATGCACAAGCATTGATTACTCTAGCTTGCTGTGTGTGGCAATATATATAGTGAGTTTTGTATTAACTAGATTAATAATTTAGTTTAACCCTTTTTCTTAGAGTGATTAATATGCTATTTTAAAGAACTGGATTGTGTTAGTTAGCATATAGACGCTGTTTTTGAGCACAATAGATTTTTTATATATGTATTTGTATTTTACTTATGCCTTTTGAGCATGTCTTTACTAAGTACACTTGTACATTGTGTCTTGCTACCTTCCTGATGGGTTTGTGGAGGCAGCCACTCCCATCCACCTTTATTCAGGTATGGCTATCTTTTAGAACTGGAACAGTAAGGTCGAGACCATTTTTGTAAAGCCTATCCGAGTTCCTGTTATGTTCATATTAATGGTAGCAAGCCGTCCTGTCTTAGGGAACCAAGCATTTGATGCGGAATCCCATGAATAATTACTCACTTACTCCACAAAGTTATTTCTTAGTGTTTATTTAATATCATAGCGTATATATATATGTGAATCTAAAAGTAACCAATTCTTTTCTCCTTATTAATTAACTATTCAGCATTAGTCTAAAACCCTAATCTTGGCTACCAGAGTGAATCTGCATCATCTTGAGCTAACTTATTCGCTCATGTTGTTAATAGGTAGCAATCATCTTAACACTGTATATAATAATCATTTTGGCTAGATTATTAATTTGTAACATTGGCAAATCAATGAAAGAAGAGGTTTGGCATATTAACTATTATAGGAATGATTTTATTAACCACACTAACATATACACAAATCTATTTTATATACTAGAATGAAACTGCTATGTTAATTTCTTCCCATCCACTATGTAATGCTTGCATGCATTAATTTCATATAGTTAACACTATATAAATAATGTCATTTTGTTTTTGTTGAATTATTTAATTGTTTTAGTAAGACTATTAAACTATAAACTTGTTTCATGTCTGTTTGCTCACAATTCAACCCCAATCTCTTAATAAATTTTATATGTTGAATATGCATTATTTTAGCTAAGTTAATTAACTTACTGAGTAGTCTATTTAACCCTTAGTTTAATTATTGGTTCTTTTCTTGAGGTCTCATGTTTTTCCCTGTTTGGAACTAGCTCGCTAGAGAAATTGAGACTGAATGGTAACCTCAGATATGTCATTCATAAGTTGTTAAATCGCAGACTACTGGTAAAGGAGTTAAAGCTAAGTCGGATTCAGGATCTTACCATCTCATTTCGGTCACCTTTGATGTACTTTGATTCTGGATTTTGTTCTGACCATTACAATATGTGTGTGTATGCATTTGGTTTAAATATAAATGACATATAAAAAACATTGCAACAGTCTGTCAAATAACATATAAATATCTGTGTAAAAACACAAATAACATTTCAAAAAACTTAAGTCTGCTGTACAAACTACCCTTACCATTTTATTTTATCATCTACTTTGCTATTCTATTTACTTATTCCATCATAATTGGCCTTACGATCTTCTTAAAATTAAACTTTCAGAAAGTTTGGATCATATGGGTTTTCATAATAGTGGGGTTTATTGGGTAAGATGACTTATTTTTGCAAACTAGGTTAATTTATTTGATATTAATTAATCATTCTGTAACTTTATAAGCAGCTACAGTTTTTAGTGCTCAGTATGTTATAAGTCATTTTCAACAGATTACACTAGGACTGGCATTAGCAATAAGTTAGGTTTACTTTTTGTATAATTCATTATAATACCATGGTAGTAGATATTGTTCCTCCAACACCATACCCAATTATCAAATTAATATTAAAGCAATACTTTTATCTATGTGTATTGGCAAAAAAGGGGTAAATCACATAAGATTTCTATATATATTCTCCTCAATAAAATAATCAGCAAACTATAAAATATTTAATCATTTTTCATTTTTAATGAATTACAAAAATAGAAACTATGCTACTGATGAGATTCTAGCTAAAGAATAAAATTTCTTTATGCCTTACTGATATCTACATCTGTTTCAAAATCATTTTTCTCTTCAATATATAAACTGAGAATTTTAATACACTTTCACCTCTTTCCATTTTCCCAATAAAATTTTTATTACCTTATCTCTCCCCTATATTTTTGACATCTTCAAATGTAATATGTACCTCAATCATTTATCCATCTTCAAGCCTTCATTCTCAATAATAGCCTACCCAATCTATTCTTTATATCCCAATATCAATTACTTCCTCAAATTGAATATTATAAACTGTATCATTATTTTCCACTTTAATGTAGAGAAGTTGGAAATATATTCCCATTTCCAAATCACTTCATTTACTCTCTTTTCCACAACTTTCACAAAATCTAATCTTAAATAACAAATTACTGCCCCATCATATAATTCCATTTTAATACAGTGGTTACTTTAAATAATCATAATATATTTTTATAATTTATTTAATTTTAATCTTTGCTCTTTCTTATCCTTAACCTCCTATTCATTTTCTTTTTTTCCAAGATCCACAATTGTCTATTCCCAAAATTTCTTTGCTTCTTAATTTCATTTCTTAAACTGTAGAAGATAGAAAGTAATTTGCTATTAAACAATTGGAAAGCTTTTAATCCATATTGTTTCTCTGATTTTGCATGTTAAACAAATAAAAATTTACTTGTGGCTTTGTATGACTTTCAAACTATTTCATTCTACCAATGATGAGATTTCCATATGTAGATTTTAAGAGAGCTATTTTGTTGAAGCCGCGATCAGGTAATCATTTAGCATACCCTTTAGCAACAGGTAACTAAATTATAGAACACAAATTCCAAGTCATTAGTGTATTTGCAAATACACAATGTAAAACAGTAAAAGGCAATCCTAGAATCTTGTAAAGTAATGTTTTTTCTTCATGTCTATCAGTGAAATTGGGGTTATATTTTCCAAAAGCCCAATTCTTGAGAATTTCTTTTGACCAAATGAAGGTATTACACAATCTTTGATACTTGTTTTCTGTTTATTTTTGACTGCTTCATGGACAAAATAATTATCCATAAAGTTAAAATATATATTAATATTATGAATAATCAGAATATAATTTACATAGTAATGTATGCTGTGGTAGATGTTTTGATGCCGTCTATGAATAAATACAACATATAAATAGTATTGAAATTATAACGGGCAAAAATAAAAAATGCAGAATACAAAATTTGTAACTGCCTTTAAAGAAACTGATAGTTAAGTTTCTAAAAAATAAAAGGGGGAAAAATGGAATAATAACAATGGTTTAGAAGAGCTTGAGCCTCGGGAGAATTAAGGAGACCAACATCCCAACAGAAGCACCCCCACTTTCAAAAATATAACTTCAGTTAAAAAATGTACTGCTCCTACATAATGATAGCAAGAAAATCTACTTAATAACACATGTGCATTTTAATACATATTCTTTTAAAAAATGGTTTATCATTACAGATTTTCACAAAAAGTTCCAATATCCTAGATTTTTTTTTTTTAAAAAAAAGCTTCATTACTTTAAACAATAATCCATGTTGGGGATTAGTAATTATACCCAACTACATATAATTTAACACAATGGTGGATTCAATTCTTAACAAAGTAAAGAATATACCTTTAATAAATCTTAATAAAAATGTTGATTGCGCTAATGACATACGATCTCTTGAGCAATTATTTATACTATTGTTATTATTACTATTACACATGCATATGTAATAAAAGAGAAAAAATCACACATTTATATTTACAAAAACTTTTTTTATCCATAACGAAAAAATATATATATATTTCCAATTTCATTATTCGTACATTATCATAAAATAAATATCCATCTTACTGAAATTTCAGATTGTGTTACTTTTCTTTTGTTCTTCCTTTTCATCCACCCCCCTCCCCCGAAGGAAATTTTGATTTTTCGAAAAATATCACACAAGCATTAAATTTTTTATAATTTTATTTCTGGGTATTTCCTTTTCATTACAGTTCAAAGATTATGGCTTTTAGATCTACCACTTCTAGTGCTTGAATTACTTATCAACTCCCAAGAAGTCCAATGGTAGTCATGGACTCTAGAGCTCAAGGTCCATGTATTGTGGCTTAATCTTTTTCAGTGCTCAAATTTCTTATGAACTCCTGAGGAATAAAATTACTCCAATTATTTTGCCCTGCTTGGTTTAATACAAAAGTGTGAGGTGGTGACTGGAGCTCAAAGTCCATGGATTACAACGCCAGTTGTTATTTCCAGCATTCAAGTATCTTAAAACATCCCCAAGTAACAAAGTATTTCATTATTTTTTTATTTATATTTCCCTCATCTACTGTCATAGTGAATCTTACTTAAATTAGATTTAGGCTTCTATTTGACTAGAAGCATTTCATTAAACTTTTCTTTTTAAATTTTCACAAATATTCCTCTTAAGTTCAAAGTTTAAAAACAAATGGCAAATCTGTATTTAATTTTTAACACAGTAATATATATATCAGTATTTTAAATTTTTTAAATCATAGAACACTACGTAAACATTCACAAATATGTCAGTGAACTACTTCATCCCATCCATTTTGAATGATGAATGACAATAGTGTACTTCTCCCTCAACCCAATACTCCAGACTAAATTGCTTCCGAGTGGAAGATCATCACTCCATAACTTTTCCCTAGACGATACTAGCTCTAAGCATACTTTTCTATAAAATAGTCATCATGATAAAGTGTTTCTCACATTAGTTGATTATTAGACTGAGACAAAATAAATAAATTATGAAGACACAAAATTGGTGGAAACTATAAATATTAAAAAAATAAGAATAATTTAAATAATCGATTACAAATATCCATGATAACATGTTTCCATTTCATAGAATACAATTTAAAAAACAAAAATATGCATAAAAATTGTCATTTTATAACATTATTTTCAAATCTATAAATTTCTATATTCGTAATTTTAATTTTAGGTGATGAAAGGGCATATAACAATTATCATTCTAAAATTAAACGGATGAGTTCAAACGGATGTCTGGGTACAAATAATGGCCAATTCAAAACCAAGGTACCAAAGTTCATTCAAGATTATATTTAATTAAAGAGAAATTAGTAAAAATAGGAGAGCGCTTGTGTGTGGATGTGAATATATATATACACACAGACACTATCTTCATGCATATTTGTTTAATCAGTGTTTACTTACTAAAGTCTACATAGATTTTTCAAATATTTTTTATATGTCTAATCCTTTCTAAACTAGTCAAGCATTGTAATTTGTCCTTGATTTAAAAAAAAATTATTCTAACAACACTAGATTTCCGCTCGGTAAGATCTCAGCCTTCTTTTTAAAGAGTTCTAAACTACTCCAATTTGAGCAATTCTTGAAAGAAGTCATCCTCCTCCCCTGCTTAAGAGAAAAACTGCGATAAAAGATCGTTCAATATGAAAAAAAAAAATATCATTTACATATTATATCATAATCTGAATATAGATACCCAGCTTCAGTATATTATAGCACCCCTTCTCCTCCCCGTTCCCTCCACAAAAGACCACTAAGTATTATGTTCAGGGAGGAGAATCTGAAGGGATGACTAATCTTTAAAAATGTTATCACGGCTTCTGTTTCTTATATCCGCCCCCCTCCCCTTCCACCTTCAGAAAAGGTTACTGCGTCCTGATAGAGTACGAACCGGGAGACTCTAAGGAAGTGACTAATCTTAAAAAAAAAATGTCACTGAAAATAATTTATAATATTGTACAGCAGAAGGTTGCAACGACCTAATCTTTTATATGTCATTACTAATTCTCGCTTCTATGTGTTAGCGAGCCTGTATGCGCATGTGTGCACACGAGCACCTGAAAATAATTTAAAGGACATAACAAATACAAGGAAGCAATAAATAACTAAATAAAGCTCACGAAAAGATGAATCTATTATGCAAAGAATAATGAATGTCAAATAAATTAAAAATTATTAGTCTATATATATAAAAAAAAAAAGCCTGACTACAAAACATTTTATACTTGAGCAACTGGAGGAAAAACAAACAGATGAAACAGGATGGAGATGATGAAAAAAACAAGAAAGTTGGAAGCAGTATTAATTAAATTCATAAAACAAGGACCACTGCAGTATCTGTAGAAAAGACAAATGTTACTGACAGAATAATTGTATACCGAATCACCTGACTTTAATTACAGTTTAATGCGATATAGTATGATATAAAATGGCTTTCTAAATGAGGTTAGACATTTGTGCAGCGGGCATAGAACAGACATCCTATTAACCAAATTATTCCCTCTATTAACAATAAACTCATCTATTTCTTATTCCTTATTATCACGTCATTCTTCTTCAATCATAATTCATTTCCTTGTCTTTCTTATCCTATTAAAGGTTGTTTAATTAGTTTCCCATATCCTATTATCCTCATATTCCTAATTTTTTTGTTATAAAGATCTAAACAAAAATTATAAACTCTATCTCTTTTACTCCTTTCATCATCATTTCATCATTAAATTTCTTACATCTTCACAAAACTTATTCTGGTCTTAGATCCCAAAATTAAATATTCAATAGTTTCCTTGCTTCTCTGCATAAACTAAATCTACAATCCAAATCCTTATTCCACTTTTAGTATCTTACAGAGGTAGTTAAAACTTCTATCAATGCACCATAACTCCTTTTAATACTATCATATATCTATTTATTACTATTATTTTAATATAACTGCATATAGTTATTTTTATTGCTTTTCCACAATTTTAATTTTTTTCCTAATCTGCTTATTCACTCTTTTTTATCACTCTCATAATTACATCATTTTCAACCATTATAAATTGACTATAGGATGAAGACCTCTTCAAGTTTAATCCAGTTTCTCCAATACACCATTACTCTTCTCCACATCACTCCAGTGAACTTTCTTATCAATATTTCTTACATGTGATCTCTTTCTAAGCCATTTACAAACTTTAGGGGCCCAGTTAAAAGCTTCAACTATCCTTCTCTCACTTTTTTCAAGCAACAATCTAATTCATTTCAGTTTTTGATTCTTTTAATTATAATAAATAATATCCGTTTATTTTCTCATTCATGTTGTTAGCTTTTTGATACTTTCTTGTTACTTTCGACAAATTTTTCCACATTTCATTACTGTCCTGATGTCTCTATATTGCTCTTTTGTTAAGCATTCAAATCTCAAATCCATATATATAAAAACTGGTAAATACCATCTGTTTAATGTTTTTTAAAAACAAAAACACATTTCTTTTTTGATATTTCTATCAAAAGTATTCCATCCAAATTTAACTCGAATTCATTTATTATACATCCATAATAAAATTATTTATAATTTTTAACTTCTAATTCATAATTATCAATCTATATTTTCATTTTTCACTATAAAAAAATCCCCATTAAACATTTGTTAAATCCTTTTTAGCATTCTAATCTTACTCACTTTCATTTGATAACTCTTGTAATATTTTTTAAAGCTCTGAAGCATTTACATGTCACCAACACAAACCTAGAAGACTTAAATAATTTATTTTTATAACTTCTCATTTTAATCCACAAGTTTTGGGAGCTATGGAATCATTCTCTCTTATCAATATTAATCTTCTTTATGTATCTACGTAATTTAATCCTTGCTGTTGCAATTTGGTAAATATTCTGCAGAATATGACAATATGCCTTGTTTATATCTTGGTGATTCAACGCTCAACTGTCTTTTAATAATCTATCTGTAATGTAATCTCTATGCCGTTTTATGTATGTATGTATAAAGAAATTGACTATCTACTAAATTTTCACATAGATCCATCCCAATTCTTCTTGAATAGCTTTTACTGTCTACAATTCATTATCCAATACATGTCTACTAGCAGACTATGATATTCCACCAGAAATAATGAGAAGAATATTAAATAGAAAAGTGAATGTGGGTTTTGTATAAGATAATAAATCATAAAACGTATCTTAATAAAAATCAAGTTTGGCAACAGAAAAGATATTATCTTGCTAAGAAAAAATCAAAGCCACTATAAGATCTAAAGTAGTGTGATTAATGCTCTCAAAAATAAGAGATGACTGGACTTCAGCAGAATCAATATTGCTCCACATTGATCACTGATCATTAAAATGTATTACCTAGTGTCTCTTGGTGGTCAGATGATGGTCTTGATATAAGCTGGATCTATTAATTAAAAGATGTTTGGTACAGTTCTTGTAGGCAGTAAAAACCACATTATACAGGTTTTCCCAAAAGTCACTACATACAAAAAAATTAGAAATTGATGTTAATGTATCTGTATTTATAAAATATTCTCTACATGTTGGTCACATCTTTCTACACACACACACATACTCACACACAAGTTTTCTCTCCCGCTCATGACAAGCACATTCCAAGAAATCTGTTGTTATGCAAATAAATAATGGCAACTTCATCACAAATAATCTTTTTTTTTCCCTCACAAAAATAAACTTGGAAAAGATATCTATCCACTGATCAAACTTATCGCTATGATTGATCAATATTTAATGTAGAGATGCTAAATAGGTGAGAAAAAATTGCAATGAAAAATCAGGTTTTCAATCAAAATAGAAGTTTGTTTTATGGACTATTAAGATTAGATGTGGTGACTAATTTGATTATTTTTTCTAAATTACAAATAATGGCTGAAATTAGACTCACAGGAAGTCTTTAAGCATGGATTATGAGAAGGTCAGTAGTTCCCAAATTAAACTTATGATCTTTGCTACCGAGTCATGATAATTATAATTGCATATTAAATATATAACTAAAATTCAAACAGATTGAGTCAGAAAATAAAATTATTGAATCTGTATTTATTAAAACATAATGGAAGTATATTAACTAAATTTAATTTTGTATTTAATATTGGTCCAACAAATACTGAATTTTTAACATTAATATTTAAAAAAAAAAACTGGTGTTGTTACGTAATGTTTTAAAAGAGGTATTAGCATTAGTTCATATATAATGAATGCCGTAGACTGTTGCCATTTCCATAGTAAAGTCATAGATTACACACTGCTTATTATTTCAGATTTATTCATAAAAAGGTTTGATGATGTTAGTTTAGAATGAACAGTTAAATTAGTAGTGTATTATGCCCCAAAAGTTTCTATTTCAATTCCTAATTGAAAAAAAAAAAACAACAACCCAACTCTGAAAATATGAAATTAAATTTGTGCTATACATATCAAGAAAGACATAACCCATACTCATCTCCTTGAAAGTCATCCATACTATACTGATCTCAGAGCTATAATAATTGGTCATAGCAATCAGGAGCAATGAGTATTAATGGGTAGAAATTAAAAATGAATAATGTGATTTATTAATGTTAGAACATGAGCAGACCAGGTGTCATTCTATAGCAATAGAAAATACGATAAAAGATTGACCACAATATAGACTCATAGGCTACCAGAACAATACAGCAACACAAAACTTAACATATTATGGAAAGACAGACATGGACAATATTAAAAAAAGAAAAAAGTATTAAAAGATCAAAATAGAATTATAAGGGGGGAAATGAGATTGCATGAATAAAGCTTAAAATAATGAAATCTTGAAAATAACGAGATAATTATTATTCTTTCTTCTCTTTTATCCTTTATGCATTGATTATTAACATATATAATTATAATCAGGAACATTTTTTGTATACTTTACACAATGTAAATATATTATTTCTCCAAATAATTTCATTTTCTTTCTTACTTTCAACAATCTAACAGACTTCTTCAAAGTTACAAAAATACAAGTGAATATAAACAGTGAGATAGAATTTCATTGTAAAGATACACATATACAAAAATATATGTGAATATAAATAGTGAGTTAGATGATCATTGTAAAGACACAAAACGGATTACTCAGAGATAAAGAATTTGAAAAAAAGATTTAGAACTGTAAAATGAATAAAAAATAGGCAAATATGAAATTATTTGTTCAATAAAAAATAATAAAAATGACTTGTAAAGATACATGAAACTGTCTTTGAATGAAAGACATCAAGTTATATATGTATGCCAGTTTCTCCATTACATATCCACAAATCATTTTACAAATACTTTTCTATAAAGATCCAATATTGTAACTACTACTAAATGGTGAGAATATTTTCCCTTAAGACTTTTTAACGTTGATATTCTGTTTTACAAATATCACATACAAAAATATCACATAGCTAATACAAACAATATCTGCAGACATCTTCAACCAGTTTCAACTAATATATTTTTTTGCACTAACAGATTGCAATTTCCTATTCTAGAAGTTAGCCACTTGACTGGCCAAAATTTTTGGCCAAGTTTTTCAAACTTACTGATACACCCTCTGTTGTCATCTTATTTCCATGTGATACTCCTTTAGTATTTAGCAATATGTAAATTAAGCTCATTTAAAAATAAATTAGCCCTATGCTTTAAGGGAAAGAAAATACAAAAACCAATTCAGATGTAAAACTCTAAGCTAAGAATAGTTTTTGCTATCAAAGAGTTATTTTCAAAACTGACTTTTATTTTTGCTGGTTTTTAATGGATGTTGTATGTTAGAAAAGAAAAAAAAATACATAAAAAAATAATTTCAATCTTTAGTTCCTTGTCTTGCTTTCTTTCATCATCCTTTTTTATTTCATATATATGTCAAAGCATTGACCGGGAAGCGAACCTGGGTCAGCTGCTTGGAAGGCAGCTATGCTAACCGCTAGGCCACCAATGCTTGACTTCTTTCATCGTTCTTTCTTTCTATTTTAATAGAAAAAGCAACAGGAACATTTAACATTTCTTCAAGCATTTCTAAACTCCAATGATGGCTCTATGGCCCCTCCTTCCAATCCATCATCACCAACCTAATTTGAACAGTAATACTATTATCCTATCAAGGAAAACCCTAATTTGATAATTATTCTCTCATTTTGTATGTACTTAACCCCTCTTCATTTATTTCTTTTATTCTCACAACCCAATCATAAAATTTGAGCTTAATTCTTTCATTTTAATCTTCATCACAAAAACCAGGCGAATGATTTAGCTGAAAATGATACCATAAATATCTGTGGAGTATTTAAGAAAATACTGATATATGCAAATCAAGCAGAAATCTCTTAGCAATATTCATAACAAAAAACAGAAGATATAATTATACAAAAAAAAAAAAATCTGCTCATAATTTAGCTGCTTAAACATTTACAAGCAGGAATGCATACATCAATAGAACAATGATGAGGCACAGCCTATCACCTTTATGGAAGGCTGCTTTAAAATCATGCTTTACTTATAAAACTGTTTGATGAATGTGAGATTTAATTTCCTTGAAAGTAGGAATTACATGGCAATATAAATTAATTAAGGGAAGGAGAAAAGAATATTATTTCCTGCCTAACATCATTTTTTATTTTGCTTCCTTTAAAGTTTTATAAGTACAAAAAAAAAAAAGTTATTCAATAGTCTCAGCATTTATTACTTTTTTCTCATAATAAAATATATTTCTATTTAGAAAATGTTAAGAATTTTACAATAAAATATTTTTAGAATCACTTTTTTAAAAAAGCTACATTTTACTTACCTATATATATGGGTGGTCCTCAGTAGGGCAAAAGATGTTTTACATTACAATGAATTACTTATTAACAAAGTAAAGCTAACAATAAATTTAAAAAAACTTCAAGCATTAATTCAAACAATAAGTACTAGTACGATTTGAAATGAATTATATATATATGTGAGTAAGTATAGAGAATTTGAACTCAGATTTTCAAGCACCCTTCAACTATCCACACTATCTCATACAACTGATACACATGACCACACACATGTAGAAAAGATTAATAATCACCAATATACGTATTTCATGCTAAACCAGAACTCATCAGTTAATCCAGATTATCATCTCTCACACATATATATATAATCAATGCTCAGTTTATATTAAGATAGCAAATCTTCATACTTTAATGGACAGGCTTCAATCCACTGCAACCTCCAACTTATTAGCCATCCATATCATTGAAAATCTGATGATGAAAACTCAAATCCCATGCTGATGCTAATATTATTGCCATGCCCATGTTGACCTGAAGTCACTCTGACCCCTCAAGTATAGGACAGTATCCATTAAATACATATAAAAGGGATGGGCAGGATATAAGCTTGATATGTAAATATTTAAAAACCAGACACTCTTCACAAACCTGGGAGCTTAATTGTAAGTATAGAGGATTTGAACTCAGATTTTCAAGCACCCTTAAAACTATCCACACTATCTCATACAACTGATACACATGACCGCACACATGTAGAAAAGATTAATAATCACCAATATACATATTTCATGCTAAACCAGCACTCATCAGTTGGTCCAGATTATCATCTCTCACACATATATATAATCAATGCTCAGTTTATATTAAGATAGCAAATCTTCATACTTTAATGGACAGGCTTCAATCCACTGCAACCTCCAACTTATCAGCCATCCATATCATTAAAAATCTGATGATGAAAACTCAAATCCCATGCTGTATCAGTTGTATGAGATAGTGTGAATAGTTGAAGGGTGCTTGAAAATCTGAGTTCAAATCCTCTATACTTACAATTAAGCTCCCAGGTTTGTAAAGAGTGCCTGGTTTTCAAATATTTTATATATATGGGAGTATAAATGCATTTTAAACTGGAGTCCAAGAGATTGTAAAAGACCCAGAAAGAGACCACATGTGAGATGGATGGATGGATGAAATAAGAAAGTGTGCAAGGGTGATGTGGAAGCTAAAGATTGGAGAAGATAGATTAAACTTGAGAGCTTCATCCTGCAGTGGATTGAAAATGGTTGATGATGATGATGATAAATGCAGACATGATTAAAAATGAGTTGTATATGTTAGTATATATGTAGATAGATATATTAAGGACTCATGCAACATGGCAACATATCCATCTGCTGTGCTTATAATCTGAGTTTGCATTCAGGTCATGTAAAAGGGGGGGGAGTTGCAATGGAGCTTAGGAACTATTTTTCAACTAATATTCCATAGCCAAGCTACCTACATCTAATACTGGTCAGTAAATACTGTATAACAATTATTCTTGGCTAGAAAATAAAATAACAATGAAAAATGACATCATTCAACAATTGCTATGCTTCCTTTATTGTTTCTCTATGAAAAACTTCTGTAGAAACTTTTGTTTTACAATGAATTGTTTAAAAGGCTGTTTTATCTTTTTACATAAATTCGATAATACACCATTAAATGTCAAATCTAATTTTTAGCTTAACAATATACACTGAAAATAATTCAACCAGTATACCAAAGCAATGCTTATGATGTTTAAAAATAAGTTTTACTTTTGTTTATATATATATAAAGAAGAAAACCTCAAAAATTTGCATTTCCATTATAATAAGACGCTCTATCTCTAAATCTTACTCAGCCATAAGAAAATTAGAAATGATTACATTATAAAAATCAATCATAAAAAAAAAAAAAAATTAAGCCCTTTGACCAGCTTTCAGGAGTACTGCTTACCTTTCACTGTTTCATTGTAAGAGTTCTGAAAAAACTTAATTCTTCAAGTGAATGGAAATTTAAATTTCAGATAACCATTAAATTCTCAATATAATCAATACTTATGAATAATGAAAACTTACCTAATGTTTCAATTAAAAAAGAATGAGCTGAAATGTGATATTATTGTTCCAACATATAGATATGGTTTTGAGACAGAAAATGGAAGTTTAGAAGCTTAAAAATACACATTAGTTTAAAAATATAGTACTTGTAAGTTTTTAAGTAAATCCAAGATGGCATCCTGTATTTTTGATAAATCTACAAGTTCAGGAGCCCCCAAAAAATGCCTGCTTGGAAATATATTTAATATTTACATTCTTATGGTTATTTTAAAAAAAGAAATCATTGTGGAAAAATTAATTACAGTATTTACCGGTGTTTTTTTTTTTGATTAACTTATTAACAGAAAAATAAAAAAATATATAAATACAATATTTGAACTTTATTCATGTTGGCAGCATGCAATCATATTGTGATTGAACACACACTTTTTGAAAGGGCAAGATCCCATATCTTTGGAAATAGTCCAGTATTATCACATTCTGTGACAGGAGTTATCATTATAACAATTTACCAAAAAAAAAAAACTGCAGATAAAAAAAAAAACATGCAAAATTGAACCAAAGTACGATAATGTTAAGAGGGTCTTGTCACTTCCCATGTTATAACATAAATAAATAAATAAATAAAAAGTTGAAATAAAGCTTCTTAATAAAATTTATTACTTTTTTTAAATTTAACAATCGATTTATCAATTTTATTTTAATTTAACAACTATCACATCTTAGGTAGATTATATGTTCTTGAAATTGTACATTTATCAAAAATATGGGATGCCATTTTGGTTTACTTGAAAATTCACAAGTACCTAAAATATATCATTTAAAGCCATTAAAAACTATTAGCAGTTAAGAAAATATATTTGAAAAACACTTCTTTTTACCCTATTCTAGAGTCTTCTACTTTGATTCAAAAATGGAAGTGATGTATTTATTTATATATCTAGCTGCCATTTTTCACCTTTTTAATGCTATTCAAGCTAAACACCTGAAATTAAAAAAAAACAAAACAAGATTTTGAAATCTGACATCAGACAAGCAGCTCTCCACTTTACTGCCATCTAGGGTAAGCCTGACTAATCAATGATTTCTGGATATGTGTTAAATTTCTATCTTTAGCATTTAAAATTTCACCTTCAGACCGTAGTTCTGATTTTTTCTTTTATCAATGAGATTTGGGTTTCATAGTTTGAAAATAAATATATATATATGCATACAGTATCCATCTTTAATTCAACTTTACCTATCAAACTAGAGACTTGAAATTCATAGCTTTAAAGTTTTAAACACAAGCCAATCTGCCTGAACAACTATAAAGATCTGAAATCAGGGCAGCAATTAGATATTTTAGTACTTTCAGTTTTTCATTATCTATAAGACACCTTATCTCCTAACTAGCAATATTCACCAAACATTCACCACGAACAATATAAAAGCAGGTTTGCACTTTACTGTTAGTGATTCCTATTCTTAATATTTGAATCCACATCCTCAGATCACTTTCTAGATTTTGTTTCTATCAATGGGATTGGGATTCAAAGTTGGTAAGAATGCATAGCATCCAGAAACAATCCTTAATTTCATTTTACTTCTTAAGCTAAAAACTTGAAATTCATATCAGCTTAGATTTGAAAACCAAGTCAATCTGTTTAAATAGTTATAAAGAACTGATACCCTTTCAGCAATTATATATTTTAGCACCTTCATTTTTTTTATTAATTATAGACATTTCATTCCTTGGCTAGAAATATTAATAATAATTCACTAAACATCCAGCCTAAACCAGTGGTCTTCAACCACCGGGCCGCAGAACTTTTCTGGAGGTCCGTGCGCTAGACTGGGAAGAAAGTTTATAATAACAAAATAATAAGATTTTAAACTTTTAATTAATATAAACAATTTTTATTCTTTCATCGCATTTTTACCCGATTAAAAAAAAAAGAAACAGAACAAAAACAAAATCTAATTAATCAATATATAAATTAATTTGTTTTTCTATTTATCACAGACGTTTATGGGGGGGGGATAGAAAAAAGTTTTTTATTATACAAACCCCCGTTTGTCTTTTGATAGCCAATCACAGCCGCTTGTCAGCATTGTTAAAATAATAAAATGTAATGTGACTTTTTTTGATCTCTTAAATTTTTTCTACTCTCTCTTTTAATATTTCATTTTTAGTGTTTTTTTTTGGCTATACGATTTTTTTTTTTTGGATTTAACTTTATTTTTGAAATCAATTTTTATTACCTTTTTTTAAAAATAAAAACCAAAAAATAAGTTCGGTCTCTAACTTTTACAAAGTATATACACCCTCACCACCCCAAAATAAAGTAAGATCAAAACTTTTGACTTTTTCAAGTTTCATTTTCTTTTTTTTTTTTTTTTGTTTAAAAATACGCCCACTTTTTTTTGGCCTATAAGGCGATATTTTTTTTGGCTTTATTTGTATATCGCGAAAATACTAAAACTTTTATTTTTAAAACCAATTTCTGTTACCTTTTTTAAAAAATAGAAACAAACAAAAAATAACTTTGATGTCTATCTTTTGTCTCAGTGATGACAAAGTATTTTTCAACCCACCCCCCCCCCCCAAATAAAAATAAAATAAGATCAAAACTTTTGACTTTTTCAACATTCAGGTGAATAACATTTTATTCTCATGTTTTAATAATGAAATAATAAACGTAAAATGCAAGCACATTAATGAGAACGATTGTTATTGTACTTGTTTTCTGTAGCAGTATGACTGCGCAACTCGAGAAAGAGTGTTCAACATGTGAAGGTAAGCAACACCATTACAATACACAATAACTAGTATGCTATTTTGGTCAGTTATAGCAATTATGCTTATCTAAGGCTAAGCAGGTTACATCTTTAAGAAAATTTATCTGTAAACTTCTGCCGGTCCGCGAAATCTTATCCTTATTTTTACCGGGCCTCAGGGGTGAAAAGGTTGAAGACCACTGGCCTAAACAATATATGATGTGATATAAAATGGCTACTCTTTTATCAAAGACAGAAATCTCTTGGCAATATGTCCAAGAAAAACCTGTTAGCCATTCTACCTTCCCTTTCTACTCCCCACCCTAAGTTTTTGCATATTCTTCTCTATCATGCTCTATCCCATTTCCACAACTATATCTTTGTCCACTTCTTAGTCTTGTATCTATATTCCCCTTATATTTTTCCAACCCCAGCATAAAGACCAAGAACCCCTTTTCTGTATAATCATTTGGTCTATATTTAATTCTCCCACACTTCACTATTTTTACCTTTCTGCTTATAAGAATTTGCAGTCCATTAGCAAATGTTCAATAGTTTCCATGCCTTCCTTACATAAGCTGCAGACTAAATCTCCCACATTTCTCCATTTATGTATATATTTTAAGTCAATAAACATCACATGATCACCATTTCTTATGATTGCTCTTAACTGTTATTAAAACAGGCAAAACTCTCTATACGTATTGCCACTCAGTAGGTGGCTGCTGGAGGGTTGCATTAGATCCTAAGATCTAGGTGCAGTGCTCTCAGATCCAAGACTCCTCCTCACTGACGAAAGCCACAAGCCAGAAACTAGTATGAGGATATTGGATGAGTAGACCCTAGATGGAGATTTTATGCACAAACCTTCTGGCATCCATTGATTACTCTGGCTTGCACTGAGTGGCAATACGTATAGAAAGTTTTGCCTGTTTTAATATGTATATATGTCCTTGTTGCTAATGATCCGGTTCAAGCCTTAAATAGTAAACTACTTTTCTTGCTATTATCATTAATTACATTCACATCCAATATTCTGTTTACTTCTATATATATTTAAGATTCTTTTTTTCGCAATACTAGTTCTCCATCTCCCTATTTTTTATTAATGCATCTATTCCTCTGTCTTGGTCTTTGTCATTATAATCCTCAACAATCCTCCTAACATAATCATACCACCCTTTGTACAAGTATATTGACACAAAGTCTTTATCCAAATCTGCATACTGTACTACCCTTGCTCGCCCATCTTGTTGCCTGCCCTTTACTTATAACCTAATTAAATATTATTTTGGTTATTCTATTATTATCGCTAAATTACAATCTACCAAACATTTTCATTTTGCTTTTTGCATCTCTCATATAAAAATTTGACCATCCCATTTCTCCTTGAATTGCCTCCTTTGCTATCCACACATCTGCATTTAATGCATGTCTTCCTACTTCTCTTTGTATTATTTCTAAGTAATCTTAACACCCTTTGCTAACACATAATGCATCGTTACCATAGGTTAAAACCGCTATTGCTATTCCCTTCCATATAATTCTTGCTACATCATATTTTTATATGAAAATAGTTAATTTCTTTATCAATCTCTTTCTTTTCAATAAAAGTGCTCTTCACTTTACTGCCATCTAGTTTAGACTTAAGTAGTCAGTGATTAGTCTATCGCCACCCATCACCCTCTGTTCTCAGAATGGTTTCTGGCTTTTACCTTTATAGTGCTGGGATTTGCCAGATTATTGCAAATGCATATATATTTTCCAGAAACTATCTTTAACTTAAGCTATTAAGCACATTAACTTTGGTTCAAAAGCTTAAGCTGATCTGAATTTTAACTTTATATTTAACAGGTAAAATGGAACTAAAGGTGGTTGATGGGTGCATATATGCATCCTTCCAGCATTGAATTTCACGTTTTATTGATAAAGGCAAATATCAGAGAGCAGTCAGAGGTGGAAGTTCAAATATTAAGGTTAGAAATTTTATATACATCTGATAATTGTGAATTAGTCAATCTTATACTAGATGGGTAATAAAATGAAGAGCTGTTTAAGTTGTGTGTTTGATGGTTTGTTATTAACTTAATAGCCATGGGATAAGATATCTATAATTAATGGAAATTAAATATATTACAACAATAATTACAAACTGGTTTCATATCTATGTAACTGCTTTTGCATGTTGTTTTGGATTCAAAATCTTAGGCTGATTTGAATATCATGTTTTTAGCTTGAGAGGTAAAGCAGAGTGGAGTTAAAGGTATTTTCTGGATGAATATATACATTTTTTTTCCAACTTTGAGTTCTAGATCTCACTAATAAAGGCAAATGCCAGAAAATGATCTCAGAACAGGAGTTCAAATACTAAGGTAGGGTTTTTATATGCATCTCATAAGCACCGATTACTCAAGCTTATACTAGATGTCAGTAAAGTGGGAAATTTATGGCACTGTTTGAAGTTAGTTGATTATCCACCAAAGTTTATTTATATTATGCACAGTTTGTAATGACAAAATGAGAGGAAATGTTATTACTACAAATATAGAAAATCTAAGGCAATTGAAAAGAAAACTGGAGCAAAACGTAAATCTACACTTGTTTCAAAACATGGTTTTCAATTTTTGACACTGAATGAAATAGGGATCAAGATGTGATAGAGGCTTGATGGTGGAATTTTTAATTAGAATCAAGTGAACATAAAAATTTTTTTCAGTTCAAAAGATGATGTGCAGAATGTATTTAAGAATTTAAATGCAATATATAAAGGCTTTGATTTAATAATGTTAAAATCAGCCTGCAATAAGAAAGATCCTCAACGACTTTCAGTTTGATGGTTATCCACTTGAGAATGTTAATTTAATTTAAACGTTTTACAAATAAAACAATGGACTTTGATATTAAGGTGCAACACAGATTCCAATGTGATGCTGCTACTTTAAACAAGTTAAAAGATGAAGCATTTCATTATAGAAAAATACCTACTGCAATTAACTTAGCTGTATGTAGGAATTATTATTTAACCTAATTTAATGCATGGAAGTGAAATTTGGAAGCTCTATTAATGCATAGAAAAGTTTTATATAAGGGTGCTCCATAAAATTTTAAATATGCAATGACAAGATTAAAAAAATCAATATATTCTTCAACTTTTTGAATAGGATACAATAGAATTAAAAAATTTTTATCATCACCTCTTATACACTTTAATGCAATTTTTTTTTTTTTTGTAATTCTTTACAGTTTCGATTGTCCTGCAGTCTTCATCAGAGCTCTCTATATTTCACTTCTCTTATAGACAACTCTGATAAAGACTGCAGGACAATCGAAACTGTAATGAATTATATAAAAGATTGCATTAAAGTGTATAAGAGGAGATGATAATATATGAAGATAAATCCCAAAAAAGTTAAAAAGATATAAGAATCAATTACTGTAAAATCCCACCCTTTTTGGATTGGATCTGTAAAACAAACAATGCAAGCTACCTAAAAGATTATTTTATAATGAACTCAAGCATGGTTTTTGTGGGAGATGTAGAAATCATTTATATTACAAGAATTATTTCAAAGACATTATAAAAAAGTGCAATGTTGATATTTTCTCACAGAATAAAACACTTCTTAAAGCTACAATTAGACATGGTCTTTTAAATATTTAAGAAAGAAAAGTATTCTGCTGAAAATGTAAAAAACAGTATTACAAAATATCAAATAAACAACAACAAAAAAGGGCCAGCATTTTCCATATGTACTTGTGTTAATCAATGCAAAACTATATATCACAGAACAGTTCTTTTTATTTCCTTGAAATTAGAATGGCCATACTCATTATGAATGTCTGCTTAAGTATATATTTTAAAGGCTTCAGGTTTTTTGCCAACTGTAAATCCTTTTATCTTTAAATAAGCATTAAACAAGTCATGTGATATTGTTGATATTAAGAAAATTAATTATAAATTACTTTAAAACTATAGGTGGGAAAAAATAGTTTTCAAGTCATGATATGAATAAATGAGAAAATATTTATAAAATTTGTTTTCCTTCTTAACTATTTGTTTTTCTAAGAGGGGGAAAAAAGTTAATATTTAAATACTAAATAAGGTAAAGAAATTTCTAGGAAACTGGCTTTATAGGAAATGGCATTGTATTCTCTAAAAAATTTTAACAAAGTATTTTTTAAATTATTAAAAATAAATAAATCAATATTTATTCAAATAACTTCTGCATATCATAAAAAAAAGTTCAGCTATATTGGATTGCAAAACTTTAATAAGTGGGTAAAAATATTTAAATTCTTTCTTCTTGACCTTTTTAGCCCACAAACAAAAATTCAAAACATGATGATCCTACATATGTTAAGATAAATAATAATAATAAAAAAGGTCAGGATATATATCAATTCCTAAGGAATTATTCACCCTTGGTGAACAATTGCAAAATATCATAGATAACGAACAAGCATTAGGATTTGGTAATAGTATGTGCTCTGTCATGCAGGACCAGGGTATTGACAGGGATGCTATATCTCATTAAATTATATACTTTACAATTACAACTCAGTATATGGTTCTATGCCACAATAATATGCATAAAATAAATATTCAAATTCACTTTTTATAAGTATATGGTGCAATAAAAATTTGTAGTTTGTTTGGAATGTCTATTTCCACAAATTCTTCTACTAAGATTGCATGCACCTAGCAGATTGATTCTACAATATCTACAAAACTCATTGCCTCCCAAATAAAGTTAATCTAAGCAATTTACAAACTGTTGAATATTATTTGTAATATAGTTCAAACAAACATATGAATATTGTTCTGGTCATTGCTATATATTACATTTGTTCGTCAGCGTGTGTGCATACATATATATGCAGGATCTAATAGTAAAAAGTTCATCAATCTGCCATGCCTATGATTTGAGTTCAAATTCAAATCAGTAAATTTGAAAATTTTTTCAACAAGTTTTGTATTTTTCTTTCGGGTATCCAGCCAATATACAACAAATTTCACTGTCTGGTGGAGAAGGGTTATTTAAAACTTGCTTTTACATCATATACTTATTAATATATTATACAACTCCTCCAATTGAAAACAACAATCAAAGAGTTTGAAGTATACATTTCTTATTCCAAAAGCAAATTATTAATCATATTAAAGCTAAAGAGTTAAAAAATTAAGAAGATCTTACTAGATGTGTCAATCAAAAGTAAAGAGTATGGATGGGTCAATGCTACCAGCTTCTGAAATAAGATTCAAGGATTACAAAGAATAATTTGAAGTCATTGATAGTTTAACAGAATAACAGATGATGAAGAAAATGGATTGTAAGATGATATATGTCAAGATGTGACTTTAAAGAAGACCACTGACAAAATTAATAAAAGTCAACTTATAGTGCCATTGTAGAAATTTTGTCAATTCCTGTGAAGACATGATAGTTCAAATATCTAATCCTATTTTCTGCTTTGGGTGGTTTAGTGCAGTAGTAATATGTTAAACTTCTAGAATGCATGATCAAGGACTGATTTTGGTGCTTACATTTCCAGCACTTAAACTTCTTATGGTCTTTGGAGCATTAAAGCCATTTGAATATATATATAATATGCCAATTTTCTGGTGAAAAAATCAAATGATTTCTCTTAAACCTATCCAATCAAGTAAGCAATTCTTCGAGAAAAAATAGTCTTAAAAATTACAAAAACATCTGCTCCGAAGAAAACTTATTTATATTACTTTAATTCTATCAACCTATTATAAATTTTAGTAATCACTGAATACTAGATGGCAATCTTTATTGATTATTCAAATTTTCAGTACATTACAAAACTGGAGAAGTATAAGTAGAGTTGCTCCTGAAAAGCTTTACGGAGTATAGTAATGTTTTTCTATTTTATGTTTTAAAATATTTTCTATGTTGACAAGATTAAAAGCAAAACATTTGAGTGTTTGATCTTCTTCCAATAAAATCATTTTATCAAGGCTATCTTGGATCATTATATGTGAAGGATAGAGTGATTAACACCAATGCTTTAAGATGACTTTGCTATTATGGATTTAGCACACAATTAAATCTCATAGAAAGCTAACATATACCAATGGCAAGATATCAAAGACAACATGGTACATTAAGCCTTTTTCCTGTTATTCCAGTTAATCGAGTTTGCTATGAAGGAAAAATTGACCTCCGATGTTGCTAACAGAAATAATGTAGCAAGACAAACATTTAAAATGCTAGCAAACATTGAACAAAGCTTGTGTGCAGATCAATTTAAGCAGCAACACAAGAACAAGCAGTACTGTTTTAACATAGAAATTATCCATCAGATGGAGCCACATAATGCTCATCAATGGCAAAAAAAAAGTTTGGGAATATAATTAATTAATATGTTTACCATAAAGTTTATTATTGTTTATTGTAATAAAAATAAATATTTGAAATAATAATTTATACTTCAACACACCCTCAAATATTTCCAAAAAGAAAATTACTAAATGCAACTGTATTAAATAAAAACAGTAAAATAATTTGTCTTAGCTTGGTTACCAAGTAATAATTAATCTCTAGCAAAAGCTTTGTTAAATACAAGTAATTTATATTACCTAATATGTTTTCTTTTTTAAAAAGATAATATAATAATACAATAGATATATTAATTAAAGAATTATCAAACTTTGTATTTTTTGGCTAAATAAATTATTTTCAAAGCCTTATAATTACCACATCATAATTGCTTTTTAGAATTTTACGAGTGAGCATAAAAATACAAATTTATATTATTTAAAACATTTACTTTTAAAACGTAACAATAAAAAAACTGCACTAGTGATATATGCTATGTAGCTCCATTTGGCAAGTAGTTAATGTTTAATACAGTAACAACTCATAAATTTAAAAAGAATATGAGTAATTTTAATTTAACCATTTTAGAATTAGAATCAGCAGTATTTTAAAAATTAAAAACAAATTTTTGATTTTTTTTTAAATTACTAATTTGGAAAAATAATTATATCAGTTTTGAATAACAGTGGCACCTTACAATAATGGTAGTTTAGAGACTATATTCCTATTATTAAATGAATTATGCATATAGTGATAAAACCATATGAAAAAGAAAAAGAAGTGAAAAGATGTGTATATAATTATATTTATATTAAATGTGTAATAGTGTTATATCTACAAAACAGTGATATGAAATCATTTCTACTAAATTGGAATTGCTCTTTGGTCTTTTTTTTCTTGATTTCTTTTCCCTATAAACAGTCGCTATGTGTCCTCTTTTTCAACATGCAAAACATTTTGATTTGAGCCCTCTTATATACAGATGAAATGTGGCTTCTTGGTCCATGATATGTGTTGGGATGTTTTCTGGCTGTATATCTTTGTGTAATTTGATTTTGTATTCATAGCTGTTTGATAATATTGGGATTGCTGCTTCTTTGATATAGATTTGTTGGAAAAATGTTACTTTTCCAAAAGGGTTCATCATTCTTTGAAAGTCATCTAGATTGTTCTCAAAGTAGGTATTTTTGATAACTTCAGTTATATTATTATATTTATTTTGATCAACTTGTATTACTGCAAAATTTCCGATTGTTTTAATTTTTTTTTAAAACTGTTCTATTTGTTTGGTGCTTTTGAATTCTAGTACCACATATCTATTATTGGGATGAGTCAATAATTTTATTTTTTTCTAGTGCTTCAAGTAGAAGTGGCTTAGGGAAAATATATAATGAGCAGTGACTGTCTGTTACTGCTAACACTATTGAGTTGTCCATGAATAATCTTTTAAACTTTGTGAAGAATGTCCGAGAGATCATGTTGTTGAAATTTTCTCCAATTGTTTCTAGCATTTCATCTGTCCATTCTGTGAGTGGGGAGATAAGGTTTGATCTTGTTCCAATATGTTTAGATTCTTTAAATCTTCCACTGTAGTTCTTCTGAATCTGTAGGGTTTACTTTGATTTACGTTAGCACTAGAGCTTGCATTAACATTAGATCCAAAGTTTATTAATATTATACAACTTGTCCATGATAGCATAGAAAGCATTTATAGCAGAGGATGGAAAAGGGAAGATCTAAAATGCTGTATTTGAAAATAATGTTAAATAGGAATGTTCATAACTAGTCTTGGAACAAATTTAGAGACAGCTTTATAAAGCAGACATCAAAATGCAATACAGGTTTCATAATGAAATTTTTAAATGGTAATATTAAAAGCAATAACTTCATTGTCATGGTTCTGAGATTTACAGTACTCTAGAGGTTGTGTTATTCTTAAAATTAAAAGGATCAATCCATTGTAAAATTCTTAATGATCAGAATGCAATCAATTTTTTTTTTTTTTAATTGAGATTGGACAGTTATCAGCTTGCAAATGTAAATCAAAAGCAGATTTGGGTATTGAGGCTAATACAGACATGACTGAAATCAATAAAGAAGATAAGGGATATTCTATTAAGAACTGTAAGAAAGACAGCTGACACAAATAAGCAACATTTACCAGTAAATATTCACCTGATATAATAATATATGCAGAAAATATCTTAAATTTTTTTTAAATGTTCTATTAAGAAGAATTGAATATTTACACTTTTGTGAAATAGTATAATATAAAAAAGAATCATGGTATAAGAAAATATAACTGTGAATTGGAAAGAAAAGCGATAAAAGAGAATACCTCTCCAAACTGTAACAATATCTTGATATTAAAAGGAAAGTTGTTTGTACGCTAAGAAAAAAATATGGAAGTATTACAAAAGGAGGAATAAAAACATGAAATATGTGAAAGAATTCTTTAAAAAATTTATATAATAATAAAGAAAGAAAAACCAAAGTCTTCCCTAAAATTGCTGCAACCTATGAATTGCTAAATATTTTACATAAAAAAGTGAGCATGCAATCAAATCTAAGAAGATGGGAAAAGCAACAGGAAATGCTGGAATTATTACTGAGATAAAAATATAAAAAAATAGATGAAAAAATAAAAAAATTATTGGCAAGTTATATATCAAATGTCTTAAGTGATAAAAATGTGATGTATGATTGTAATACATGATATAGTAATAATATTAATATTTAAGGAAGATGATAAAAAAGATATAAATTATAGACTTATCAGACTTCTAACAATTATATCAAGTCTTTACCTAGATAATTACTACTAGTCTACAGTGAACTTGGGATTTTGATCAACCAAAAGAACAAACTGGATTTAAAAATGGTTTTAGCACAGCAAATCACATTCATGTACTGAGAGAAATCAAAGAAAGGATTAATTAATGAGTTGCTATCCTTTGGATTTGTAGATTACAATAAGTTTTATTTGGCTCTTTGTACATTTCTACAGTGATTAAAGCATTGGATCATCAAGGTATAGATCCAGGATACTGTCATATTCTGATATTCACCAAAATGTAATATCATTACTTAAGTTATACAGAGATATTAAAAAGATTAATATTAGAAAGGATGAATGACAAAGATCTTCAAAATATTTTACAGCAATTTTTTGTGGATGAAAATAAAAACTAAATAAATTTATGGAGGTTCCTCAAATGTTGAAAGAATTATCAGATGAAAGTAAGAAATTAAGACTAAATATAAATACTAAAAAAGAAAACAGGGATATTCAATAGATTTTCTCAGAAAAAGAAACTAAAGATTGATAATCATTAATTAGAAAAAATTAACACCTATAAATATCTTGGCCAAATAATTAATACAGATAGAATAACAGAATTAAACTTAAATGGTGTGTTTTTTGGTAGAAATAATATTAAAAGAAATAGGCTTCTATGTTTGTTCTTACTTATGGCTATGAAATTTGAACATTTAACCACAAAGCATTGTGGATTTCAGAATACAACAAAGTATGAAGAGATGTATATTAGGGATAACAAGAGATTAAAAATAAAATATGTGGGTGACAAAACACATAGATATCACTGACATCTTTGAAAGAGTTAAGAAGAGTAAAATGGAGCTGGTCTGGATACTTTCTAGAAGAGATTACAGTAGATGGATATTGGATATTTTAATTAGATTCCAAAAGATTATAAAACACCTTGAAAAAGGCTATATGTGAGATAAAACAAAAAATTTTGCTAAAGTAATGTGGAGAACAGCCATTACGAAAAATGTAAAAATGGTATTAAACTTAGAAAAATCTTCATCCTGCAGTGGCGCTATAATGATTGAAAATGGTACTAATGGACTGTGTATTGAAATATTCAATAAATATTAATGTTTTATTTAATAAGTGATTACTTCATAGAGCAATTTTGATATATTGAATCTAAAATACTAAAAAAAAATTGTGTGCAAATTTTGAAGCCAGTTTAAAATGTATGACCAAAAAATATACATTAATGAAATATATATGCAAAAATTACTACAGGACTACATATATTGAGAACATGCTATACTGAATATTGACAACAATCATAATTTTTTTGCTTTATCAGAAACAAAAAGAATAAGAATTAAGATTTTAAAATACTTGATTTTTAAAGCTACATAATTCAATCAAAAATATTTCAAAAACTAGAGATTAGGTGTACACCACACATCTTAAATATGTAAAAAGATTATTAAAATTTAATGATGTAGCCTTAATAGTAATACGCTAGATGTTGTTTTAAAAGTGCCAACTAATCGCTATTTACTTCTGGCAATATTCATTGTGACCTATTGATTGATCATTTTATCTGCCTTTGGGTAAACAATTTAACACACATATAAATCTTGAATACAATCATATTAAAGTAATGATGAGTACCCTTCAAAAAGTTACTTGACCAAAACATTAGGCATTATAAAATATAAATGCTCAAAAAGAAAAAAAAGGCCAACAATAAAATTAATAAATTCTATTTATCCATAAAATTTAAACCAATATGACATCTCACGATCTTTGCTTACACCTTTTTTGGCTAATAGCAATTTCTTCCAATCTTACTACATTTATACCATCTAATATAAGGTTTAGTAATTAGTAGATGTCACTGCTTAATAAATCCTTATCCAGTACTTTCCTATCCAAATATTCCAGCCAAAGAATAAACCTGCCTAAGCTCGTTAAAGTCATTATAGCAGATAGAAACCAAAACTAATTTACTAAGCAAGAAAATTGACTTGGATTGAAAAATTCTACAGGTTTTTCAGTTTAGGTTGGTAGCTTGATAATATAAAAAATAAAAATGAATGCTAGAGAAAAGATGCATTACAACCTAAAGATCTATGAGCATTATGATGAAAGTCATAAGCTGAAAACTAGTCTGAGAATATGAAAATAATATTGAATTTCATATTTTCCTTATGATAATCTTATATAGTATATTATATAAAAGAATTTAGAAGGACTATAGAATATGAAAATGGTAAAGCAATGAATAAGGATTTATTAAGCACTACCATTAATTAATTACTTTATTTATTGATTGATTATGAAGATATTACACATGGGAAAGAGAAAGGTAAATAACTCCATGTGTGTGTATGCTTAAAATTAAAAAAATCAGATACATTAATCTTTAACTGAGGTTTAAAGTTTATATCTGTGCTAGATATAATCTCTAATTTAGAAAATGATTGGGTGGCATCAAAGTTATGAGTGAAGTGAATTTGACAATGGTAAATAAAAATGTAACAATTTTCAATAATATGGATGGCTGAAAAGTTGGAGAAGATTGAAGTCTATCCATTAAAGTATAAACATTTGTTATCTTAATATAAACCGAGCATTGATTATATATATATAATGTGCATGAGATGATGATCTGGACCAACTGATGAGTGCTGGCTCAGTACGAAATATGTATATTGGAGGTCATTTATCCTTTTCATATGTATATGGTCATGGTATTGGTTGTATAGGATGGAGTGGATAGCTATAGGGAAGAGTTCAAATTCTAAATTATATTAAGTTCAGTATAGACAGTATGCTTGTATTTAAATATTACATATTCAGCCTATATTCTGACCATCCATCTTCTATGTATTTAAAATGGACATATTATGACCCAATACATGAAGGACCAGATTGACTTAAAGTTAACCTGGGTGTGACAACAATATTGGCATCACATCATCAGATTTTCAGTGACATGGGTGACTGAAGATTTGGAGAGTGAAAAAGACAAGTCTATTAAAGTCTGAAGATTTGCTGTTTAAATAGAAACTGAGCGCTGATTATATACGTGGGAGATGATGACCTTGACAAACTGATGTGTTAGTTCACATGAAATACATATATTAGAGATAAATTTATCTTTTTCACATTTGTGGTATGATATGTATCAATTGGATAGGGTGGAGTGGATAGCTATAGGGAGTTTGAAAGTCAGAGTTAAAATCCCTTCTAAGATAATTAAAATTGTAATGCTGAATCATATATAAGTTTCTGTGCATTTTTTATTTCTATATGTATATAAAAAATGTTCTTAAAACATCTTTTACAAAAATTATAATAACTAAAATAAGTACAAGTCTTAGGGTCATGTTTACTATATTGTTAAAAAGTACGATAAATTATCTATAGATGATATAACACATTTGTCATGCCCCCTGCTTGTTTGTTTTTTACACTTCCATAAAAATTACTAATTTTAAAATTGATTATTCCACACAGATGAAATGCCAGGGGCAGCAAGAACTGTTTTAAATTCCAATTGATTTTTAACTACCCTACTTTAAAAAAAAAAAAAAGGAAATAATACATCAAAGAATGTTCTTCTCTTATTACCCCTTTGTTCTGTAGGTTATTAATTTGAAGATACTTATTAACATTCCTCTTTCTTATTTGTGATTATTTGTTTATAAATCAAACAATAGAACTTTCTAGATTTTAAAAATCCTTATTGAATTATAAAAAAATTCTTTCGTTTTTTACACGTGATATTAGCACTGAAAAAAAAACTAGGATGGGTACTCACTAATGGTTCCGGGAAGTCATGTGATATTCAAATACTCAAATGACCAGGTGAGCACAACAGTTTCATTCATCACCATTTTCAACCATAATCGATCCACTGTAGGATGAAGGTCTCTCCAAGTTCAATCCATCTCTGATCTCTACCTTTTCTTCTTCACATCATTCCAGCACATATTTCATCCACCCACTTCACATGTGGTTTCTATCTAGGTCTTTTACAATTTCTTGGAATCCAGATTTCAACTGTCCATTTATTATTCTCTCCTCTAACAATGGGTCCAGCCCAACTCCACTTCAGTCTCTTGAGTCCTTCAATGATGTCAGTAATACCCGTTTGTTCCATTTAACTGAAATATATTTTACTTTACTTAGCTGAGAACTGACTCAAGAACATTTAGCTTTCAAATCCATCAACTTTATAACTGCATACAACTACAATTGAGAATATTGATTAGAAACTTTTAGCAATTGAATTCCTTCTTCTATCAATACATAGTTACAATTTGAAAACCTTCATCTCTTGGGTTTATATTCTATCATCACAAAGAGCTGTAGTTCAGAAAACTTTTGACATGAAAATGCTAAGCCAATACAAATTTCCACAAAAAGAGCACTAGTAAAAAATAGAAGCCCCCTGCTGGAATGTTTACAAAAAATAAAAAAGTGTATTTACCACTATTTTACACACTTCTTATTCTACAGTCATGAGATCTCTCAAGATACATAGCATACTAAAATATCACAAAAATAATATCAGTAACTATAACATATTTTCCTATTAAGTATTAAAAGTAAGCTTAGTTACTCTAAAATAGTTCAAGAAATTAGCAGAGCAGGCAATTCCAATAACTAGAAAAGTTATGCATCACATTTGAACCAGAAAGTTTTTATACAATATTAGGAAGCATTGGATACTCACCAAGACTGCTGTTTGATTGTGTCCTTACATGAAAGCCATCATTCAGTTTAATGATATCACCTTCAAGATTAGTTGTGAAGTTAAACTAACATGTGTCCATCTCATTTTCCTCTCTCTTTGGATTTTCTTTGCCATTCTTTTATGATAAACATTGGAGTACATCAATAGTGATATCATTCATTTATTCAAGTTCTGATGACCCAGAGCTCAATTTGACAGAAAAAACTGAAATCTAATCAGATAATCAAATAGGGAAAATCTTATGGCTCACATTAAGACCATTACCATTCCGTGATATGGATAGATCATTTAACATTTTCTCGCTAGAAAAAAATGTCAGGAATAATGATGCTTGACACAAATGAATCTTCAAAATTGCAAGTCTTGACATTACACAAATTTTTAAATTATTTAATTTTTGCTACCACAAACCCAACACCATCTCTTTTGATGGAAAAATTAAAAAATGCTTGTAAAAAGCATCTGCTAACTCTTTATAAGCTATCAAAAACAAAGATATTTAAAAACAAGATTATGATCTACCAGGTCTATATCCCAGTTCTTCTTATATGGAACTAAGATCCAAACTACATATTCAAGATAAAAAAAATTGTAAGTTTCAACATATTCAGACATTGGAGAGTTACAGATTCACAATACTCCTCAAATAAGATTGTTTCCATATCAGAAAAATAGATGATAGATTACCAAGCAAATGTTTTTAATGAATTAATAAATATAAAACATTTGCATGGCATCTCCAAAAGACTTTCTCTACAGTTTTACCACTTCAGAGAAAAAAAGACCTGTATTGCATAGAAAACATTTCCACAAGGTGTAACCTGATTTGAAAACTACTGATGATTAAATTGAAAGGCATAAACATAAAAAAGTCAGACTTCTGAATAGAATATTCAGTAAAGGGAGAAATTATCCATGGTAGCTCATAATTATATAAAACTGGAGATACATTGTTTATTAAATTGTGTCTCCTTGTTCACATCTAACCAAGTTTGTTTATTGCATTGTTAATCTCAATAAATCAAGTTATAATCAACCTCACAAGTGATAAATAAAATAAAGTTTTCATTTGACTTGGTTGACCAAAATATTTTTTCCCTCTTATTTTTCTTGCCTGAAAATTGAACTAAAATTATTATTCTCCACATAACCAATCTTATTATTAAAACCTAATTAAAATATTTCTATTGTATATCATGATTATATTTCTTTCATTCATATTTCAAATTCTTTTTTAAATAAGATCTCTCCTGTAATTAACAAAAATATATTTAAGTGATTCTATATTAATTTTACTAATTAAATAGAAAATATTTTACATATACATATAATTACAGGGTGTATATCTGTAGAAGGTAGGACATGAGAAAAATCAGAAATTTTTATAAAATTAAAATATAATACCAAACTTTAGCAGCTTCCTTTATCTATTTCTGAATGCCTTAGTTTTCTATTTTGGTAGCAATAATCCAAGTTATAATTATCATCTCAGAAATGTTGAACTTTTTGATAACAAGGTCGATGTTCTTCATTTGGCATATCCTTCTTGGAAATTTAAAATGGTAAATTTTACATTTGTAATATAAATAATAAAAAAAAAAGTTAACCACCTGATTTTTTTTCATATCTTTGGGCCATATTGGTGATTATTTATTTTTTCGACATATGTGTGTTCAGGTGTATCAGTGTTATGAGATAGTATGGAAAATGGTGGGTCATGTGAAAGTCTGTGCTCATATCCTATTACATATAAAGACACAGATATATATAAGCCTGTGTATTTCAGCTATTTCAATCATATTATATAAATTTTCACTATGGAACGATCTTTATTTTTAAAAAAATATTATTTACACACCATATCTAAATTTTAAGCAATCACGAATCCAGGCATAGAGTTTATAATTTGAACTGAATACACAAAGCAATTCATAATTTAAGATATATGACTTGGTTTCATTTATGATGCAGATTTGACATAAAAATGATAATGAATTATGTTAAGAGAATGATACGTGATGGCAAATACCATGGATGATTATCAAGTATTAAAAATTAGTTGTAATACTTTGTGCTAAATAAACCTTCACACAAAGAATTTAAACATACACTGAATACATCAACTTTTATATATCTATTTTGTCCTAAATAATAAAACAATCTATGAGATATCCCATAAATCTGGACACATAGGAAATCTCATTAACTATATATCGAAAGATAGATGAATTTAATGCATGCCATCCAAGGAGGATTCCACTTGACTTTTCCACAATGGCGACGGTTGTATTCAATGAAAATCATAGATGTAACACACTTGACTGAAAGCGTAAAGAATGATTGTACTAAAATTGATGGAAAGTGTGGATTTATTACATCAAGTTCACATGAATTTTGCAAAGCGCATCAATCTTTGCATTGTAAATAATGGAAATCATTCCAATTGAATAAAATGTTAATAAACTTCATTTCTTGAAAATATGTATTTTTTGCCTGTGTGTCCAGACTTAAAGGATACCTTGTATATTAATAACTCAAATTTAAATGATTGTTTTCATTCATTCATTAGAAGCTATTAGAAAATTCACATAGTCATTTTAACTCCACTTTCCCCACTACCTCCAATAAATATAACAGAAAATAAAAGAAGAAAAAAGACTGGAATAAGAATTACTGTACAAGAAATTAAAGAATGGAAGAACAGTCGCACAAACGTATTATAACCATGCTGTGAGATGATCGATGATATGACAGTTTGATGATCGAGCCCTATGTTATCCTGACTAAACTGTAATTATATATATATATTTATAAAGTTTTAATTATATAAAACTGGTGACAACTTACTTTAAGCTGATAGTAAACTTTTCTAAACTATACAACTATCTAACTCGAATTCAACAATGAAATGGCACTAACATTAATGAATAAGCAATGTCAAACTACATCAGTAAATCAAATTGTTTACAGCAATGTAGAGGAGTGGATATAATATGAAGTGCTATTTGTACAAATATTATTCAGTCATGTTCAGAACTATAATTTGCCAATACAGAATTCATCTAGCAATAACACACATTGCCCACTATTTGCAGAAGCAGTCAGACATCCTCAAGTTCAGAATGGTAATCTGCATGATGCCAAATATTAAAACTTACATGAAGAAAGCTAATATAGTTGGGAAGTGTTCGGTTTGTTGGACTGAGTGATGGCATTCTTCCAATCACTGATTGTTACTGCAATAATTATGCATTTGTAATCTTGCCAACCATGACATGTGGCAAACTCTTCTGTTATAAATATATTATTACTGTCAATAGTTGAAATAAATGTTCTGATGTTCTTTTCATTAAATCCCATTTATTTATTAGCTGAAAAATATTATTTCCAGAAAACATATATATATCATATAATCAACAAAAACAAAATTTAGATTATATTATTTTCCTATATATATATCACTTAAGATATTTAATTTTAAATCATGTCTGCTAAGTTTTTTTGTGTTCATCAAATAAAAACTGTACTTTCCTCATTAAGTAATTCATATCTAATATCTTGGAAGAAATGTTGGAGTATTACAATTTTCCTCTAAATCTTCTTACTGATTTACAATGCTTTATAATGTCTTCTGATTTCCAATCACTATGCTTTTTCTGGAAGTCCTGCTAATTTCTTTATTTAATTTTTTTTATCTATTTCCTCTTACCAACTTCTTGTATTTCTCTTAATTGTTATTTTTCTAATAAATCAACTGTGTGCTCTTTGTAATTTAGAGCAACTTCAGAAATAGAAAATTCAAAAATTACTGGTTTATTTCTGCACTGTATAGCCACCATGAATACTACAAATCAGGGGTAAAGGTGGTCAAACCAACAGAAACAAAAAGTAATTTGGAAACAAGGTTTTATAACTAAATATTGACTTTATTGCCACAAGTGACCAATAGTAAGATTTTACCAACATGCTTAATATATTTACAAATTATACATATCAATATTATTACTTACAAAATTCATGGCCTCACAAGGCATACCTAAATTATAATAAAGCTAATGTGATCTGTATAATTCCTAGGTCCACTTTGTTAGCTTCAGTGGTGTTCGCTGTGTCCCTCTGTAGTCCTCCTTACACCTGGGCCATTATTTATCTTCTGACAGCAGTGATCAGCTCCAACAATGCAAGTGTGTAATAAGATCTGGATTCCCTTTGTCTGTGAGCTTTTATAACTTCCCGCTGATAGTGGAATGTTCTAGAACATAGTTAATTATTATTGTTCCTTATCTTTTTAAGTAATCATTTTCTAATCTGGAACTGTTTATCAACATTTTAATCTTAACATTCAAACTTTGTAATACTTTATTTCTTTACGTTCTAGATATATCTATATATAGCAACTTCATACTGTGTTTCCCGAAAATAAGAGTGGTTCTTATATTAATTTTTGTCCCAAAAGATACCATAGGGATTATTTTCAGGAGATGTCTTATTTTTTTTTTAAAAGAAGAATTTATTTGTCAATTAGAAATATAATATGAATACAATTTTTTTTTATAGATATTCAGCATTGCTGTCTATGGTTAATCTTGGGTTTAAACCTCCAGCGATACCTGGTTGAGCTTGAGGCTGCAAGGGATTGTTCATAATTGAGAGTCTGTTTTTTTTTATGTGTAAAAATCTACATGTATTCAAATACAAAAATGTACATTTATTCAAATACTGCTCTTTACAGAAAGCTGTAAGATTCTTACCCCAGGAGCCCCTACAATTCCTTTCCTGTACTCACCAGAATAGCTTTCTTTTTGCACTCATCTAATGATCACAATATTATTCCATTTAAATTTACTATTAAATCAAATGTTAATTGAAGACTTGCAAGACAGGAAATGAGTAATGTTAAAAATGGCTTGTCCACATAAAAGCAACAAAAAAAAATGCAAGCACAAAAATTCAAAAAATGTTTCTGTATTTCACACATGCACATGAAGTACATCCATTAAAACGCATAGTAATGGAATTATGATTCACATATGACACAACCACATCCATCCATTATCAAGTGCGGACATTGTAAACACTTTCCAAATTACACCTAATAGCCCTGCTTGGATATTCTTTTTAAAAACTTTTCTTAAGAAGAAAGACTGGTGATTTAACTTAAATTAAACTTTAATTATTAAAATCACCTGTTATTTTAATAAAATGTTTTAGGAAGAAAAAAATGTTTAAGAAATCAAACTAATTTTTTTTTATAGCTTGAATATTTAAAAGCTACCATGATGAAACTCTACTACTAAATCAAGCATTCTAAATCTAAGTACTATATATAAATAAAATAAATACCTAAAAATAAATAAATGAAATTATAAATTATCCAATATACTGAAGCAGATGATCTGATGCTCAGATCCTGCTTCACAGCCCACATCCAATCTCCTACCATCTAACTATGTTCAAACCCGTCTTTACGCACGTATATACATCTAATAATACGTATATTTCTTTTGCTTAGTATTTAAACACAAATCACGTAAACACTTATGTATCTTAATCTAAAACTATTTTTATTTAATAATATTCTCATGTGTATACGGGCGTAAGTAATAAATCTATATATATTTCAGTGTAGGAGACTGCTAATAAATTATTAAAGTTATGTTATATATAAATTATACTCAAAATCATATATGAAACTTATTATTTTTTCATATGTAATTTAGTAGTCAGAAATGATGCAATCCTTTTAAAAAGTCTCTCGAAAACAATTACCCGGAAGAGCCCCTTAGATAAAAATAAAAGATTACGATTTTGTAATAATAAAATAAACCCATTAGTGGAAATTTTGTCCGCGCCAGCTTGTTTTAAAATCATAAGACTTATTTAAAACAATCGTTCGAGAAACTGATAACAGAATTGCATTGTTTCAAAAGTCTTACTAGATAAGAAAGTATCTGGTCAAATGATTCCAGATGTACATTAAGTGCTTAAACCACCTCAAGTCCAGCAGTAGTTGCTAGGTTACATCATCAAAATAGAAGTATAAATACAGCTGGATTTGAATCCAAGAAGGTGAGGAGACCACAAAATTATGATGTTGCTATACATAATCCACGTCAATTTTAATTTTAATCCAATGTGCTGCGAGTAGGGGAAATTCCACCTTACCCTCCGTTCTGATATGCTTTTCCCATAAGCGAAGCTCTGCATCCCGTACTGATGAACTTTAAATATTTTTCTGTTAAAATTAAAATGCTACCTACCATATATTACTGCAACCCTAGAACTAGTGAACCAATGCCGATGGACCGACTCATATCAAAATTGCTCTTCCAGATAGCAAGGTAAAAAGAACTTTAGCCGCTCGTAATTCTCAAATCCTGCCTTCTTTGTAAGATTTATTCTGTGTTCCGATCATATATATATATATTAAATGTTTTCATAGTATGTAACTCTTTATAACTCTATATAACTTATCACTATTAAGCCTCTTATAAAATGTTTTCTTTTCTTTTATTTCCATGCGGCAGATAATTTTCGTTTATATTTATGTATTTATGTTTTAAAAAAGAAAAATGCCAATATTTCTAAAATCGCCAGCACATAATTTATTTTCGTTTTCCCCACCCATCATTTATCGGGTAATTAACTCTAACTTAATCAAAACAAGTCTTATTCGACTTGTCCAGGTGCTAGCGATTTTGGATAAACAAATTAATTATTTTCTCTGTTTGCTATAGAAAAACAGATCAACATCTGTTTTATAAATATTTTCCTTTCTAAATAATGTGCTATTTCTTATTATCAATTTATGTTATATATGTAAACCCACCATAGCTATTACCACCACCCGTTCATTTTCATATTAATTTATATATTTTCATAAGGGCATTTATTAACCGAGATTGAGATTTGTTAAATGTGTGGGAAGTTATGAATAATATTAAGTAACATGGGGGTGGGGGCATCATCAGATCTTGAAATTGTATATTTAATTAAAATTATTATCCATGTTTGTTTAATGAAGAAACCATACCATTACGCCGGGTATTTCACAATTTATGGGCAGTAAATAAGTTAAGATAATCTTTTGTATTATTAAGCGTTGCATGCATATAGGCCACTTCATTATATATATATTCGCGCTTCTCTCTACCATGGAGGTATTCGCTAAGTCGAGCCCCATCGTCATTTCTCAATGTCCTTGAACCAGGCTGTAAAACCACCCTGGGGACATATTTGGTCGTATGTGCATGCTTTATATGGGGATCGCTCTGGGAAATCCAGCCCAATAAAGGCATTGCCGACCGCCCTTCATCTCAACACCGATCCTGCCTACGTTTGCAGAGGAAATCGGTAAATTTCGTTAATCAAATTCATGAAGCACACTCCAGGATCCATAATTGGACCACCCCAATCTGCCGCCATGCACACACCGCCTTTCAGTGTATTATTAGTCACCCAGGAATAGCCATAAGTCATAATGCGATGATTTCTCTAAACAGACATATATTTCCATTATTTACTATGCGTGTCAGTGCGATAAATTTATTCTCATTCATATAAGTATTCATTATCCGTCCCGCACATTTGTCATTCTACAAATCAAATTAATAATGATATTGAATAAAAACAAAATGTAATATTTGCTTGTTAAACTATTTTCTTTTAAGTCGGGTAAATGCTCTTTTCGTTTCTCTGGGGGTGGAATAGTATTTTAGTAATACATTTCCAATAGCACTAATTCCTTAAGTCATATACATATATTATTGGCATAGCCGCAAATATCATCAAGTTATTGTAAAATCTGAATTATATATATAATACTTATGAGGCTAGTGTCGGATAAATAACCCGACATATTTATTTGTTAATAATATAATAAATCTTAAAATATATACATCAACTCTCGAATCATTGCTTTCTTTTATTTAATTTAATATCCATTTATTAGTTATGTTCCGTATGACTAGATGATCTCCGCTAAATATATATAATTAATATGCAAGTCACGAGCCTTTGTTGCTCCCAGATTATAGTGTGTTTTTAAGTTAGTCTATCATTAAAATTTAGCCTAGAGTCTTTTTGTGTCTCCAATGAGAGATGCCGGCGGTGAGAAGTAAAATTAAATCGATATCATCGGGATTGTTGCTCATAATGTTATAGATCTGGGAAATAGGCAAATAGGGCAGAATTCATGAGTGTTCCTGACTTATGTATCTTGCGCATGATTGGATTCGAGGTACTTTTGCCTAGATGCTAGATCTTGTTACGTGAACATACAAATCCGACCGGTACAATACTGACTTGAGGTAGATAAATAGTTTCTCTATACCGGTAAGAATTATTTTTGTCAAAAATTGTCAATGGGAAAATATAAAAGCCCCATATAATCTATATTACCATTTATTTGAAGCATTAATGTCAATAACATTGTATATTTATACATTCATTACTTTATAATTCAATACGTCCATGGACCATCTACATGGCTGATGATCTTAGCTAGGGCTTATATTCTAAGCATCCTGAAAAATCATGCTAGGGATTATTTTCTGGTTAGGTCTTATTTTCAGGAAAACATGGTAGTTAAAAAAAAGAGGGGGCTCTAATTGATAATGATAATATAGAGTGCAATCTGTTACAACTTCTACTACACCCTATCCAAAAAATATAGCCACATAAATAAAAATATAAACAAAAAATCCTTAAATTTAATATATTTTACAATACATAAGTAATCATTTTTCCATCTCTCAGTATCATATGCAATCATGTTTAAAAAAAATAAAATTTGTAAATATATTTTACAATATGCTATCAGCTACTTTTTTTTGTTTATAAATAAAATTTCTCCAGTTTACGTTGAAAGCACACACATTTTATTCCTCCTTTATTATCCTTTCCTAATTTGATGTGCTGTATTTCACATAAAATGTTTTCTAAGTAGAATGCTAAAAGTTTTACAAAATTTAAGAACATACTTAAAAGTTGATAGTGAATTAAAAACATCAAAACAATTATAGAGATCATAATTTCTTAATAACAAGACTACTATTACATTTCTATGAAAGAAAGTCATTAATAAAATAAAAAAATCACCCTGAACATATTTAATTGCAAGAAAAGGCAGACATCTTATATGTGTTAGACTTTCTTTATCAGAAATACCTATGAAATGCAGTGTTCCAAGTCACCCTCCCCCCTTATTCATATTTTTTTCAGTAAATGAATGAGTAAATATATACTCAGTAAAATATAAATGTGTCCCCTCAATATATTATTAATAACTATATTATTACTTTTTCAAAATATTTTTTACAATAAATCTTAACTTATATATGGATCATCATCAACCACTATCAATCCAATGCAGGATAAAGATCTTTCCAAGTTCAACCCATCTTCTCTTTAGTCTCTTTTCTCCACATCACTCCTGCACACTTTCTTATTTAATCTATTCATCTCATATGTGGTCTCTTTCTAGATCTTTAACAATCTCTTGAAATTCAGGTTAAGATTTCAATTGTCCATGTATTATTAGCTCTTTTAGCAATATTTCCAGTGCAACTCCAGTCTTTTAATTCTTTCAATGATGTCAGTAACACTTGTTTGTTCTCTTACCCATATATCATGTTTTCGATCTCTTCTTGTTATTCCTAATGTGCATCTCTCTATACTTCTTTGAGTGATCTGAAGTCTCTTGCTCTTCTATTAAGTATCCAAGTCTCAGATCCATAAGTAAGAACTAGTAAAACACCTTTATTAGGCCATTTCAAACACATAGGCATATTCCCTTTTAATATTAAATTATTTCTACCAAAAGCACTCCAACCAAGTTTAATTCTATGATTAATTTCATCCATTATGTTTCCATCTGTAGTAATAATCTAACCAAGGTATTTATAGTTGTTAACTTCTTCTAACTCATCATAATCAATCTTTATTTTCATGTTTATTCATTGAACATTACTTTAGTCTTTTTTAACGTTTACCTTTATCCTACTTTCTTACTTTCATCTGATACTTCTTGCAACATTTCCTGAAGCTCTGAAGCATTATTTGCAACATTATGTTTAAAAAAGTCTGTTATATATATACATGTGCTGAAAAATATTGTATACACCCGGGTCTCGTTTTATGCGGATTTATTTAATGCAATTTTGAAGTTATGCAGTTCATGATTCTTCTTAATATCTTTGTATGCGGTTTTATTTTATGCTATAAAAATTATTAGATCAGAAGTCGAACTCCGATAATGCGCTATTACTTTAAATATTATAAATTTCGCGCACTCCCGTCATATTTAAAGTAATAGCGCATTATTGGAGTTCGACTTCTCTCTAATAATTTCAATATTTTCAGTGCTTTATAATAGTACTGTAATAGATGTTATGCAATAAAGAAGTTCATAATTCACTTAAAATCAGGATTTCCCTATTTTAAATACACACATTAAATTTTACAAGAATATAATGTAAATCTGTTCAAGTGTTATAGATGCCTATATTATGCATGTTGTTGTTTTTTTTGCATTTTAAATCACATTGTATTTTTGCTTTTTAAAAAAAAGAATACGTAGTCAATTAATCATTTAGTGTCTGCAAGTTTATTTTTAAAAGGTTAGTTATAGCGGTGGGCACAATAAAATTTGACAATTAAAATCTGATTTTTAATTATAATTAACAATTTAAAAATTACGTAATGTGATCTGAAAATAATGTGACGCAAAACAATGAAATTTGATTTTTAAACGGAATTGAAAATTAAAGACAAAAATAAGAATTTAATTTTTAATTGTTGGTTTTAATTAAATTTTGTCCAACAGTGGTGAGTCAGTGTTTTTTTATTATCGTAAGTCTAAGTTATTTTTATTTTAAACTTTTAGTTTATTCTAAAGGAGAAGAAAAAAACACCCAACAAAATGAATTTCTTTGGAAACAAAAATTTCAATTTTAGATCGCTTAGCGCAATCGGAAGGATCAACAGCGATTGAAAAACATTTAGTTTAGGCGAGTCCACGATAAGAGCAATTAAAAAAATGAAGTTGGCGCTAGTTGTATTTCCTCTTGTGACGAATCTGATGTCTTAGTAGTTTACAGACGAACTTACTTATCATCAAATAGCGATAATAATTAAAATACTGTACATGTATGAAAAAATGAAAAATACTGTAAATTACGCATAAAAATATATTGTTTTGAATAAAATTAAATGCTGTAGTTAATAAATAAGTAAAAAAAGTTTGTCTTGTATCATTTTTTTTCAAATTTGAAATTTTTTATTAGTCATATTTTACTTCCTTATTTTTTTTTTGTGCGAATTTTAAAGTAATTTTACGTTGTTGCTTTGCTTTTATGTGATTTTTGGAAAATTACAGTACCTATCCCCCATTTTTCAAGGTAAGTTAAGTCTATTTTTGTGCGATTTCTTTTCTGCATGTTTTCTGAGGAACCTATCTACCGCATAAAATGAGACCCAGGTGTACTTTCATTTCAATAAACAATACATTCTATTCTAATCAAAATTAATCAACATAATGTGAGTAATGCTAAGACATACATGAGGGCAACTTAGAACAAAATATAGCAGCTATCACAGCTTCACTATATTATAAGGAAACAATAAACATTCATACAAAATGATTATCTTATACATTGCATGAGTAATTTCCACATAATATATCTTCTAGCTTATATATCTAGATCACCCAAGATGCTACATCACTACTAAAAAATAACTGTCTAACTAGAATAGCATCCCTTGAGTATTTATTACAGGCGAACCAACGGTCTCAATACATAGAAAAAATTATATTTATTTAATAATCTCATTTTATTTACAAAGCATATTCTTAATAGTTGTTGCTTTGAAAATGCATATAGAAGTGACTCTTCCATTTATAATGAACTCATGCTATTACATATTTTATAAATGTGCTTCTTTAAGTCCTTTGTGTTTATATCTTTATCTGATACAAATGCCTTGGCAAAAATTGAGAGTATAATAATGTGGAAGTCTAAGAGATCATTTAAATAAACTGCAATAAATAGCCAAAAAAAAAATTGAAAAAAATTAGTTACAACTCAGAAAAATTAAAGATTATAACTGAGTGGTACAGGAATTAAGTAATGCTTTTAAATGATTTTGATGGATCTTCAGAAGTTTTTTAACACAATCATAAAAAATTTAAACACCTGGGTCTCGTTTTACACAATAGATAGGTTCCTCAGAAAACATGCGCAAAAGAAATCGCGCAAAAATAGACGTAACTTACCTTGAAAAAGGGGGGATACGGACTGTGATTTTTCAAAAATCGCATAAAAGCAAAGCACCAACGTAAAATTACTTTAAAATTTGTGCAAAAAAAAAATAAGGAAATAAAATATGACTAATAAAAAATTTCAAATTTAAAAAAAATTGATACAAGACAAACTTTTTTTAACTATAATATTTAATTTTATTCAAAACAATATATTTTTATGCATAATTTACAGTAATTTACATTTTTTTATACACGTTTTAATTATTATCGCTATTTGCCGATAAACAGGTTCGTTTGCAAACTAGTAAAAAATCAGATTCTTCACAAGAGGAAATACAACTAGCACCAACTGCACTCTCAAGTTGTGTTAATGCTTTTCTGGTGACAACATAATTAGTAATTAATCTAACAACTAAAAATTAAATTCTTATTTTTGTCTTTAATTTTTTAATTTTCAATTTTAATTGTGCCCACTGCTATTACTCACCTTTTAAAAATAAACTTGCAGACACTAAATGATTAATAATTGATTACGTTCTTTTTTAAAAAGCAAAAACAGAATGTGATTTAAAATGCAAAATTAACACGCACAATGTTTGAACAAATTTACATTATAATCTTGTAAAATTTAATGTGGGTATACATAAAATGTGGACATCATGATTTTAATTTCATTATTGCATAAAATCTTATTATTATAAAGCACTGAAAATATTGAAATTACTAAGATGAAAGTCGAATTCCAATAATGTGCTATTACTTTCAATATGACGTAAGTGCACGAAATTTAGTATTTAAAGTAATAGCGTATTATCGGAGTTCGACTTCCGAAGAAACATGAATCGCGTAACTTCAAAATCGCGTTAAATAAATCTGCGTAAAACGAGACCCAGGTGTAGTACAATCACTAACTCTTGACTTCCAATATGATTACATGTCCTTCTGAGTAATCTGTTAATAATTGAACTGCATTCTTAAATAGCAGCTACCCTACAAAGTATAAACAAAAGAACATGCCCTTAATGTATCTCCTTAAAAAGTCACTAAATGATCAATATTGTAAATAGGGAGATCATCATAAAAGACATATATTGATTTATATCTATTATTTGTTAAAACCATGACAACTCATTGCTCAACATGTAGCAATATTACAACTTTTCTAAAAATTTTGCTGCAGGTAAAATAGATTTGATACCAGAATTTACAGGACCTTGAGTTCCACAATCTGCCATTCTACTTTTGCACTAAATCAAGCAGGACAATAATGAATAACTGATGGGGTCACATCCTACAACTTTCAATATTTATAAAAATAAAAACTATAAAATTATTTAATAACTTTATTTAGAAAATGCAAATGATAGGGGGGGGGGATTTAAAATAATAGAAATGTTAGTATAATAAGCAAACTTTATTAATTAAAAAAAAAAATTATATCATGGCTCACTCGAGTAACAAGTTGATGAAATGCCTGGATTCTGCAATATATGAATATGAAACTTGGACAACTGAGATTTATAAAAAAACACAAATATAAATACCACTTTGAAAAATAGAAAAAAGGGTCACTACTGAAGACATTTTTTTAGAATAAGGGCAGGGAGAATACAACATTAAAAGAAGTGTTTTTTAAAAAAAGACTAATTTAAAGAGAAAAAAAACAAGTAAAAAATTCAAAATTGAGAAACAATACAGTATTATCTTAGAAATATAAGGAGCCTATCATAAAGCAAATAAAATATATAAGCATATACCACACATACATACAGTATATCTATAAAAATATCTAGTCTGAGATCAATGTCATATTACAATGGTCATAAGAAATGGTCTGGCAGCAGTTTTGTGGGGTAACTATGAGAACCATTAAATAGCTGCTTAAAAAAACTTGTAAAGACATCCCTAGTTTAGATTCATTTAGCATTGGTAAACTACTACAATGTCAAAAACATAAAAGCAGCAAATACTATCATGCATAGTCGAGAAATCAGCGACGGCTGCTTTACAAGCAGTTTTCCGGGGTTAGCGAGTTCACTTCCAGGCTGATGCTATGACACATGAGAAAAAAAAAAAGAGTACTACAGAAGACTAATAGAATATAATTCAGTAGTATGCAACTAGTAATAAAGCAAAGTGCAGTTTCAGAATACTCCTAAGCACAAGCTCCTATTATTTATTCAGCAAAAATGGCCTCATGAAAAAAATTTTAAATCACAGGTGTAAAAAACAGCACTATTATTAAGATACTGAATCTACGATCTAGTGTACCGAATACATTCCATTTATTAAAAGTATGATCACTCAGTTGATAAAGGCAGTAGCTGAATACCATATTCTTGGCAACACATTTCTTAAATCATCAGAGATGAGAATTATTCCTCATCTACCATCTGTCATAATATAAACATTCTCATGTTTGTTTGTTTTTTTTTTGTAATTAAAGACTTTCTCATTTTTTTGGTCCCATATAATACAATTTGAACTATAATGTAAATATAAACCAAAACAAGTTAATAGGATTAAGAAAGTAAATTTTCATTTTAAGCCAAGGGCATACCAAAATATCCAACTATACTGTAACTAATCACGAAGAAAAAAATAATATTAAGTTAAGTATGGGTTTATTTCTAACAAGAAGTACAATGCAGTAAAATAATTTATATTTGGCAAGAACAGTTCATTTTTAAAGGATTTCTTCATTTTTGGAGGATTTCAAATACACTTTTAATAGAGATCTGGACTTCTCTCAGTCCTTTACAATGTAAATTTTAACAACTTTTTATATATCAATTTTATGTAGCCTGTCTCATATTAGTGTGCTAAAAAGGCGAGTTTTTTCAATAAAATATTGCTTATATAAAGATAAATAGCCCATTGCATAACAAATTTCTATTATCATTTACCCTTTAAAAACAATGAAGAAAAAGACAGTATTCATTAAGCTGACCAATTGCCGAAAAGTGCAAGCTACCTGAAAGAAAAATCCAAAGTCTGATGACAAAATTTTCAAATTTACATGGCCCAGATTTGAACCCTACAAATAAGTAGTATTAGATATGCTACCACTGTACCATGAAATTCTTCAATAAATATGAACCCAGTTATATATAAAACATTTTTGTAACTAAATAAAAATAGTTTTAATCCTTACTAACAAGCTAATTAAATAACAATGCAATAGTTTTAAAGGATTTTGAATTTAAAAAAAAAAAAAATCTAAATGGTGAACTATGGCCAATTAACATCAGGACTAATTCGCTGTCCAATTAATTAATATAATACATTCTAAAAACTCAAATTCAAACTTCCGCCACAATTAATAATGAATTCTGAAGCTAAAAATAATAATGAAGCCCTTACATTATTTAAGAAAAAAAGTAACACATACAAACTAAATTTAAATTTATCCATCGACACTTTAAACTAGCACAAATCATTTGTAGGTAGTTAGCATTAATTCCTTATCAGAGAAGACGCATACAATAAAATGATCAAACAATAACAGAAATTGTTTTTTTCAATCTGCAAAGGCATTGCAATGCTATTTAGCTAAAATGATTAAATCAATCATATTTCCTATTGTTTTTCAGTTAGTAACTCCTGAGTTGGAATCAAAATTAGGAATCATTTACTTTTTCTTAACTTTTCTCTTTAAAAACCAGATCACTCAAGCGTTGGTGGCCTAGTGGTTAGCATAGCTGCCTTCCAAGCAGCTGGCCCGGGTTCTCTTCCCGGTCAACGCATTTGACATAAAAATAAAAAAACAAACAAATCACTGAGCCATTTATAACAATGTGCAAATTTTCAACCACAATAATTTTATCTAAATGCTCACAATTTGACTGTTATATATATATTTTTTTCAGACTACAAATAAGTCACCTTTATCATTAAAGGAGGTTGCCTTGACACAAGTTGAGATTGTTGATAGCTTATTGTAAATCATAAATTGTAGTTCAAACACTTATAATTCATTTATGACAAAAAATATTATTCCTTATGAAACAGTAAGATTTGAATTCAAATCTTAGTTTCATCTTAGTTCTGTCATCTCTCCACCTCTCACCCATTATTATTATTTTATATAAGTTCTGACCTTGAATATTGGACTTTGTGCATATTATTATAAAATATATGTAGTTATTTAAAAACATCGTATATATACACACACTCCAATATATAGTCTATTTTAAAAATATAACGCACTGCAGATGATTGTTAGATTTGTAGTGTGTAATTTTGTGTAAGATTTAATAATCGGTTATTATTATTTGGATCAGATTTACATAATATTTTAAATTATAAAATCTAAAATAGCAGTGTTTCACTAAGCTGTTAAGTTTCAGAAGTTGTCGAAACGTTATATTGTATTTACTCCGGCACAATTTGCCAATGGGAAAAAAAGGCAAGAAGATTCATGAGGATAAGGTGAGTGCTTTAAAAGATAAAGATAATAAGGAAGGAGCTCAATCTGTATATATTCGCCCGAACAAAAAAGCCAATGTTAGCATGGAAGAAAATGTGGCTCAAACTTTCAGCAGCCTTCGACTAACGCTAACAATATTAAGCTAAAATTAAGAAAAGTAATTAGTAACCCTGGTTTAATGAGCAACTCTGAATTTAATACTTACCAAAATGATGTAGATATAAAAATAATTTCTAAAAAAGCAAGATATGCTACCGCATCCATTATTGAGAGTGCTGGTCTCCCGGAGGTTACGAACTTAAATGGTAAAGTTGAAGCGTGTCAAGGCACTGATTGGAACGTCATCTCTCGGCGTAAAAAAAGAAAAACCGATAGCCTTAACAACGATATTCAACCTCAAACTTTGATTAAAGAAAATCAACCTAACAGCCAATATGAAGCTAGCAATAACACAAGGTTTTTAGATGATAAAATAGAATCAAATAGATCAGCCGAAAATATTAACAAACCGACGCAATTCGCTGAGCTGAATGATAATTTATCGCACGCTCAAAAGTTATCACGTCTACCCTCAAAAACGTTTATTAAGTTAAATTCTTATTGGAAAATTTTTTTTATTAATTGCATGTCCCCTAATACTTCCATTTTTAGTTTGATTATACAAACTAACGACAAAAACGATGAGCATATCTTAGAGAAGCCTGATTTAAATGAATATCTAATCTTGTTGAGTAATAATGGTTTAATACAAACTATTAAACACACTGCGTTCTTCCCAGCAAGAGGCTTTATTTCTATAGAATATTGTAACAAGGAACAGAAAGATCTTGCAGAGAGTCTAATAAAGGAGGTACAGGGTCATAAGATATATTATGTATCAAAAGATCCTAATCCTTTAGTATTCGGTAGAGTTTTACACACTCCCCCTAGCTTTAACGTTGACTTCTTTAAAACCCAGCTAAACAATTATGCGGAAGTAATTACATTGGAAAGAGAGATGACCCCTGGTATCTCTTTCCAAATTCCTTCGAACTCATGGAAAGTTGTCCTTAAGCTGAAAAAAGATATCGTGAAAGATCAAATGCCACATAGGTTGATCAAAGATCAAATGCCAATTGCTATTATTTTGAAAGAGAGACCCCCCCCCTGTGCTTTAAATGCAACAGAGTTGGTCATATAGCTGCACTGTGTGTTACTGGGAATTGTGCAAAATGCAATAAGTTCGATAGAAACAATCATTTGTGTGGAACTAATAATCTTAAGACCTGGGCAGACATTGTAGATAGTAATAATAAAAATATTGATAATGATTTTTGTGATAGTAATGACACTGGTGACAGTCCAAGCCAATCTTCTGAGTACACTGAATTATCATTTTATGTAAATAGTTTTGTTCGGGAGGTTGATGAGGTTTGCCCCAGTGAGACTGAGTGTGTTTCCAACAACGTAAATTCTGATGTAAATATCGGTGATGGAATAAAAATCAATAGTGATATCCTTACTGAGTGTGTTCATAGCAATACTATTTATAGAATAAATACAGGAGTTGAAATCAATTACAATGATATTAAGAATAACCCTACGATGCTAAATCATTTTGGTAGTGACTCTGAGATTAATACTAAAATAGATTATCACAGGGATACAGATGAAATGATTAATGAAACTATAAATGATATTTTTGTGGATAAAGAATCAATTAATTTCAGTAATGATGAACAAATCCCTCAATATCTTGACTCTTAATATTAAAGGTATAAATAGCCCAGGTAAGGTTGATAAAATTGTTGACTATTTATCTAAAGAAAAATATGAAATTGTAATTTTAACTGAGACTAAAATTAATCATAATACACCCGGTTATATTATCGATAAATTATCTCAACAGAATATTTTACTATTTAAACCTAATGATAGACCTGCACAAGGTGCAGCGGTTTTAATATATATGCATTCTGAGATTGAAAGAATTCAGTTATTGTTTTTACAAACAAACTATATTGTGCTTTCCTTTGTTTATCAGGCCAACTTGCACTATCTGATTGCTGCATACTCTGTAGCTAAGGGTAATGATATTGTAAATATAATCCATAATGTTCAGAATAGATTCTTACAAAAACCAGGGATTATAATACTGGGTGGTGACCTTAATTGTACATTCCGATCTCTTTCTAGTGCATTACAAAATAAAATGAATGAAATTTCACTGTATCCATTTCATGAAAAATATCCGGATAATGCATATACTTTCTTCAATAGCAGATTCTCTTCTCTTATAGACCTTTTCTTTGTGTCTGGGCATAAGCTCAATGAGTCAAAGATAAATACATCACTGGTTGGTTTTTCAGTACTTGATAATTATAGTCAAATCAAAAATTAATATAGATTTTCTATTAGGAGAAACATAAAAGATCGTGTTCTATCCTCGATTGACCAATTATCTGTTATCCTAACTATCATTAATTATTATACAAAATGTTCAGACTTACCACCCTGTATTGCTTGGTTTAAAATTAAAAAAGATCTCTCTAGAATATGTTACAAGAATGCGCAGAATACTTTATCAATGAATCAAATGAAAAATAGAATCTCTGAAATTCAGAGAGTTTTATGCAACGTTACTAACCTCAGACCTAATCATCAATTAATAAATAATTTACAAGAAGAATACAACAACTTATATCAGCTTATGCATCAAGATGCTCATACAATATGGCTCAGGAAATTAATTCCTAACTTGAGTAAAGTATCAAAACCCATGTTAAACTATGCTAGATTATACATCCCCCACTCTAGGGGTATTGCCAGTATAACCAAAGATGATGACAGCATTGCCTCTGGAATCTATGTTGATAATTATATATTTGAAAAGTTAAAAATGAAATTTGGTGTTAGCACAGGTTTCATTGATCAATTCAGTAGTATCATAACTGGGGAACAGAAAGAGTATATTTCTAATCAGGATATTCAGGATGAGATTAATATCCTCAAGGTACAATCAATAATGGCAAATGACTCAATCCCAGCTGCTGTTTATAAAACAGCTTGACTATGCTCTCAGATTTGCAATGTGGAGATTTTTTAACCAGTTGTGTTATGAGAGAATTGAGTGGCCCTTTATGAGCAACAGAGTAATTTTTAGCCTCAAAAAAGACAAATCAGTGCAAAATCCATCAATTGATGACTTGAGACATATTTCCATAGAAGATATTGACTCGAAGATTTTGGCTAGAATTCTCTTGAAGAAATTACATCACCTTATTAATACTAGAATATCTTCCACGCACCATGCCATTAAGGGTAGACGTGCAGTTAATGCAGCCTTAAAAATTCATGAGGCTATTAAATATGCCAGGGATTTAAACTTAACCCAATATTATGCTATTCAAATAGATTTTAGGGCTGCTTTTGACGTGGTCAATTGGTCATACTTGATTCAGTCCCTCCACCTTTTAATTCCAGATCACATATGGTTGGTGAATGCCATTGAAAATTATATTAAAAATAGTAGAATCTCTCTTAAAAACTTTATGAGAAGATCTGAATTTTTTATCCCTAAGAGGGGTATTCCACAGGGTTCTCCCTTGGCGGCTCTTCTGTTTGCAGTTTATATAGATCCTCTCGTTCGTAAGATTGAGAACCTCGTTCCTGGCCTTTATCTGCCACATTTGGGGTTACAGGTAGCTGTTACAGCTTTCATTGACGATATTATAATAATATTTCAAAACAGCTATAATATCCAAGTTGTGATGAATATTTTAGAAAATTTTCAGGCTGAAACCGGCTCAGTTATTCAACCCATAAAGTCTGCAGCCTGGCAGTTAGCTACTGGTAAAAAAAATGCCATCTAACTTTATGGCTCTCCCATCTGCTTTCTTGGGCATACCATTATATATATCCAAGACAAAGATGAACTTTTATTTAAAAATTAATTATTACAAACATTGAGGATAAAATAAGTAAATTTTCTTCACTTAAATTATATGAAATTACTAGAGCATCAATTTTTAATTCCATTGTTTCAGGGATTTTGGCATACTATGCACCCTGGGTATCCCTACATAACAAAACAAAACTCCGAATAAACCAGATTGCAAAGAAATATGTCTGGGGTAGAACTTCAAGATGGATCCCAATATCAACCTTGCAAATGCCAATAGAAAAAGGAGGTCTTGGCCTGATTGATCCTGGGCTATATATATCTTACATCAAGGCAAGTACATTTATTAACTTATTTAAAAGTCAATTTCTTGGACCTTTTGTTGATCATGCTAGCTCCTTTAATGAAATTGGATGTAAAGGAAGATCTTTTATAACTGACCTGTTCATTGCTTATAGGGATCTCCAGGATGATCTGAATTTGCCCAGTTTGGAAGGTATTAAATATAAAGACATAGTGAATCATTTTAAAAGTCATGATAATGCATGGTTGGATATATCAATAAAAAATGTGTTGAAAAAGTTCCACTCTATATATGCACCTCAATCCTACCTGAAATTTGTTTTCAAACTGATGAATGGCTTGTTTCCAACAGCTAAGGTTCTAAATGAAAGGCTACATATGAACTTGGATCCGATCTGTCTACTATGCAAATCTGGTGATGAAACTTTCCAGCATCTATTTGAAGAATGTTCAGCATTTGGACAGATAAGAGCTAGAGTATTCCATAGACCAATCATCAACTTAAAACTTTTATTTAGTCAATATTTTAAGAAATTTAACCCCCATAATGCAATGGTAACAGTGCATACCCTTAAGACAATATGATATATAAGATGTACTATGATATTTGACAATAAAAAATTCAACTGGCTGAGAAAACTCTACAGTGATTGGGAAACTTATTTCAATCAGTGTCAGAGATACTTGCCTAGAAAGATGATGACTCAAATCTGGGGTGGCCCTGGAATAACTCTATGTGAGATAATCTGATAAACATTTGTTTTGAGTAAAAGTTAGAATTCTACTAGGTCGCTTATTCCTGAGGCTAATCAAACATTTTGTTACATGCTTCACCCTTTTGATTTGCATTTGCTTGATATCGTAAGACTCTCCATCTATTACATTGTTACAGGTCAACCTCCTTGAGTAGGAATTAATTGTTTAATGGCCTGGAGTCTTTTTGTCTTAATAGTGAAATATTTCAATTTCTTAGTGTTTTGGTTATTATTTGTTTAACTATTTGTATAAATTGTAAATATTTTTTTATATAAATTGTAAATATTTATGTTATTAATAAAGTTTTATTATTAATATTTAAAAAAAAAAAAAGTTTTTATTTTAAATGTAAACCTATTTTGTAATTATTTAGGTGAGATTTATGTAATATTTTAAATTATAAAATCTAAAATAGTTCTTTTAATTTTAAATGTAAACATATTTTAAAAATAGATATTCCCCTGCTAATTAGAGTTGCAAGTCATAGTGGGAGGGGGAAGAGGAAGACAGAGCTGAAAAGTATTCTTAAACTCGTAATTATAAAAAGTTTGTTAAAAGCATTTGTAATTACGTCACACGTAAGGTAAATTAAAAAGGTGGTCGGATTGAGGATTGAAATTGCAATTTCTACATGTGCCACTAATGCATCCGTTACTTGAAGGGATATATAGCACAGAGAGAGAGACCACTTGGATGGATGATGCAATTGTTCGATGGATCCGAAAGATAAAAGAGAAATGAATAAAAGCAACAGGCTGGTTATTTTTTGTTTTATTATCGTTGGTAATTCGTTATTGCTATTAAGTTTCGAAGTTATGCTGTTGCTATTACTTTATTTTCATATCCAGATCATATTTAACCTAACAATATGTGAGGAGTAGGCGACTGCTGCGCTTCCCCGGACTGTGGCTATGGAAATACGGAGCTTCCCATAAAACAATGAAATAAACCTGAACTCAAACTGCCGCATGTGTATTTCTCCAAAATGTGAATGCTATTAAACAAGGAACCTCGGACTCTCCCATCAAGTGTGCACACTTCAACTAGTCGAAGGTAAAATGATACCCAAGAGTAAGACTCTCCTTTTGAGCTCTTAATTTAAATTCCTATTACGTGTTGTGTCTTTAAAGTTCGACTCTTAACTTAAATGTAGTGTAATTTTAAAACTAAACCCTAATCTCCATCTTGTAATTATGTGTAAAAGTAACATAATATTTTATAAATCTCATAAAACTTATTTCTATTCTTCTACTTGGGTATCTAAAATTTTTGTTATTGATTAGATATTATATTTAATGCCTACATGATTTCCGAGCTGATGTTCCCTAACCAGTTAATTAGCAAAAGAGTTGCTAATTCACCTAAAACCCTTTTTCTTTTAATAAATGCTCAACTTGGAAATTATAAATTTATTTCTATATGTTACTATGAAAACGAGAGCCTATAATCGTTAGTATAGTGTATTGGCCACTTTGGTGATCATTTCATTTTTTAAATACTATATTATATAAGTTATATTTCGTCAAGACTTTTCAATCTAAAGTAGTATGATCATAAAAAGGGGTGGTAGTAGTCAATGTGGGGATTGGAAATAAGCATAGAGTAGATAAAATGATTTGCATTGAATTTGTGAAATGCATTGGTTTATGGATGCATTAATTTTAAACCGCAGAAATGAAATAGTCAGATTCTTCAAATGTTCTATTTCCCATAATAAACGGGCATACAGAAATACCCCCCATGGTAACTAAGCTCGTCACGCGGTCAGGAATGGAAAAGCTAAGACCTCACACCGATGCCGCACTCATGATGACTCCTAATGGCTCTGGCCCAATGTTTGGCCATCCCTCCTATCTCTAATGTTTCTCAGCGGTTATACTCAAAGAAAAAGCTGAATCTCTTTAAAATTCGGCAGCACCTAAACAACCTATCACATGTCACTTTGTTTATGAGTATGAATGTCTATGCTAGATCTATTTCCACTCCTCCACATCTGCTGCTCTAATAATAATTTCGTTCGTGTAGACTTGTATATTAATAATAAGTAAGTAAATAGTGATTGCTAGATTGGCAGATATATTCCTCATTAGGACCTCGTATCGTAATCTCGCAACGTCCGCAACTTTAAACGTGAGGCATGAGATATGATGGAATGATACCCCAGTAGCATTTTTAATCACATGTAACCTATTTAATCTTTATTAAATATTTGTGTCTACCTATTTCTATGTTTGCGTGTCTGCTTGATTTAATAGTAATATTCAATGTCTCATTCAATTATTAAAATCGCATTAAAGTATATAGCAGTAGCCCTTAATCTTAAAATAATTTAATTAGAGTCTCTTGATTTAGCTGACCACCAGGCCTAGAAAGATATTTACTATTGTAATAGTATACATGTTGTCATGTGGGGTTTGTTGTGAAATAAAATGACTATGTTCGAACACGGTATCACAGGCCCTAAACCCACTGTTGTGCTGCTCTTCGAACATGGTGGTGGAATTTTGCAACATGTTAGCAAGGCATAAGAGTTCTTATCGTTACACTTATTATTTCAAATGAGGTTTGTAGTTTAGTAATTTATTTTGTGGACAAAATATCCAAAACAGTTTATATATTCTTTCTAGTAAACAGATTAGTATATAAGGTTTTGAGGGGTATTATTATGCTCTCACCTTCAGAAGCAACTGCCATTATATTGAGGGAAAAGTTTACTGATAGAAAACCACATAACAAATTATACAAATATGATTAGCTTTTGAAAGTCTTTCAGAATATTTTTTGAAAAGTGTCTGATATATTGTAAATGGTGCATTAGCATTTAAAGAAGTTTCAATTTCTGATATACTTCTTGTCTATTTTACAATTTAAAGATTGCTTGGTAAATCTTTTATTTTTCATTAGTTATTAAAATTTCAGTTGAATTTAAGACGAGGTAATAAATACAGGACAGAAGGAACATAATAATATTAAAAATATCCATGTAGAAGAACAGATTAGGTGGAATTGTTTAAATGATCCAACAAAGTTAATGAAGATACACAAATATAATTGTGAAATGAGACAAGTTACAGAAAAAAAGTTTCAAAAATATAAAATATTTTGATATTGCGAGGAAAATTATTTCAGCCACAAAAAGAAAAATGGCATAGATACTAAAAGTAGAAATAACATTATAAAATAGGATTTCTATAAACAACTATATACTATTATCATTAAAAAGATATTCGAAATTATAAATCTATCAGATATTATAACCAACCAAGAAACAAACTAGATTTAAAAATGACTGCAGCACTGTAGAACACATACAAGAGAAGTTATAGAATGGCCAAATGAGCATGAATTAAAGTTTTGAAACATCATGGATCTAGGATATTGTTAAATATATATCCAAATCAATCATGTTCAGTCTGCTGACCCCAGACTATATATAGCCCTTTATGAATCTCTATTCAGCCCTTTATGCTGTTTTTATATATGATTGTTTCATGATCACATTAGCATAGTATATATTATTAATAATTCCATATGTTTTGTTCATTCTCATCCATTCACTAACACAATCTGCTATCCTTGGACAGCATGTATCCTTTTATGACTGTCCTTGTGGTATTTCATGATTTTTTTTCCCCCCAGTAATATAGGCATTTATTTCATTATCTTTTTTATCATTACCAGAAGATAATTCACAAAATATAGTTAATGTTTTGAATGCAGTATCTAAAGACTTTGATTTAGAATTAAATATTCAAAAACCTCAAAATATCAGCCAGAGATGAAATTTGCAATTTTTAGCTTAGATGGTTATCAATGTGAGAATCTGAATTAATTTAAATATCTTGGTATATTTTTAAATAGAAAGATGGACTTAAGTAGAAAGGTTAGATTAGATGTCGAGATGCAGCAGAAACTAGCTGCTACTTTTGGCATCAATCCTAATTTATTGTAAGGAAAAAACAGGCCAAACTCTCCATACAGTAGTGCCACTCAGTGCAAGCCAGAAGTAATCAATGGATGTCAGAAGGCTTGTGCATAAAATCCCTATCTAGTGCCTACTCATCCAATATCTCCAGACTAGTTTCTGGTTTGTAGTCTTCGTCAGTGAGGAGCCTTGGATCTGAAAGCACTGGACCTAGATCTTAGAATCTAATGCACTACTGTATGGAGAGTTTTGCCTGTTTTAACAAGTTATGAGCAAGCACAAGAAATGGTTATCATGTGATGTTATTATATGAAAGTGTGATTTAGAAACTTTATCAATGTAGCATAAAAACTTATGGATGCTCCATAAAATTCCAAAAATACGACAAGATCCTATCATATTCCATCTCAGTAGATATGGTATTAGTCTATTATTGAACAATCCCATCTTCACTGAACTAGACAGGCAAATAGCAAATACAAAATTTCCTTTAAAAAAAGGTATTTTATAGGGTTTCCAAGTCACGTGACCCAAGTTCTAAATTTTTTTCCATTTTCGCTTATCTTTTTATCACTTAGATGTGTCAGACGATGTTTTTGGTTGTTTTTGAAATTCAAAATGGCAGAGATCGCGTACTAAAAGAGCACCTTTTACAGTGCACTTGATCATATTTTTGGGAAGGGAGACAAGGCGTTTGTTTACATTATAAAAATTATTTCAAAGTTGTTTTTTTTTTAAAAATGCAATATTGACTATATTACTAATAAGTTATAATTGGATAGAATACAATGAAGAGTTATAGATTAGGTATTGAACTTTCTTTTAGAAAGAAATGCTTAGCTGCAGAAGTTAAAAAAACATCATCACAAAATAACACATAAAAAGAACAATGGCTCAGCAAGTTTTACATAAAAGTGTTTGTGGTTCAGAGATTAATTAATATAATATTCATCTCAAGTATATTATTATTACTTCCTTCCCCCTCATAATTGGAATGACCATACTCTTTTGTGGATGGCTGATGATGATAATCATTCATCCATATAAGTCTAGAATATTACACTATAACCTGTACATTTGTCTACTCATATAATGATGAATTACATTCAAATTAGTAACTAAATATATTAACTTCTATTTCCTTTTTGTTTAACATGTTTTTAACTTGGAGATAGTAGGAGACATTTATTAACAATGAAATATATCTTGAGTGTTTTCATTACCCCTGACTTATAGCCTAAAGCCTTTAGAGAAATGATTGTGCAGTGTAGTGGTGTGTGTGTGTGTGTGCATTCCATATATAACAATATAAAGAATGTAAAACAACTTGAAAAAAAAAAAAATGTTTGTATCAACCTAATCTATCAGAAACCCTTTTCATATTTCACCATTAGTAGAACAAGCCACAATAACAAATATATATATAAAGATAATTTACTTGAAGCAATAAATAACTAAAAATTCAAATTGAAAAGATTTAATACAATAGTGAGTGAAGGCCAGTAGCAATTTTGTGGATGGAATCGATATGAAAAAGTAGACTTCTGGGATCCACTGACATTAATTTATTCAGTATCATCAATTTTAAAAACGGAATGTAAGAATGAGTGTTAATTATAAAGAATTTATAGATAATCACAGGCTAAAAGACTATCTTAGTTCGTGATGAATAACATATGAAATGTTCTGGATATTATTATATGATATCTGGACACTTAAGGGACCGATTGAGTTAGCAATCGATTTCAAAAACTTTATTTCTCGAATCTACCACGCTATTCAAGCGCAGATCAACTAATAACAAATCAAATTTCAAGTCTTTATTTTAAATGCCAATTATTATACAATTTCCAATACCTTTTATGACTAAAAAAAAAACTAAATAGTTTTATTACTATTAGAAATACTATTTTAAGTACACTCTGGATTTTAATAATTAGTTCTATCTATCGTAAGAAAAGATTTGAAAAAGCTTGACTTGGTTTGTTAGAATGGGATAATGCATGTGAAAATATTAGTTACACCGGATGTGAATAATAGTGAGCGGAAGTTAGTTATGAAGCAAAAAAAAAAAAATGTATTACGGATATATTTAACGTTCTTAATACATTATCTCCGTATGAAAAGCAGTATTGTTACTACACTTAATTTATTACACATAAATTTTATAAATAGGATTTTTAAAATACAGAATATACATTAAAAAAAAAAAAGTTTTAACAATTGGCAATTAAGTGGAAATAATACTTAATAGTTTTTAAAAACAGATTTTTAGAAAAGAGAAATAATTAATACATGTTTTATTATAATACTATATATTTAAAATAAAATGGACTCGCATAAGTAGTGCCTAACACTTCCAGCTATACAGTGGCAGCTAACCTCGTGATGAGTTTAAATTCTAGCAGCTTCCAGTCCAACGTGAACTTGCCTCACTATTTTAACAATATTGTGGACGGCGTGCATACAGCCGTACAGTTCTGACAGTTACTTGTTGCTGAGTTGATCTTCAAAAAGACTATCATTTTACAGTTAGGTTCTTTTCTTTAAACAAATCCATTTACTTCTGTTTAAAGCCCTCTAATCACCACTCCATCCTTTTTTTTCTTTTCAAAATATACATTACATATAACCCTATAATTCAAACAATTATGTCTCATTTTCCTCTTTTTTTTATAAAAGCTTTATTTCTTGTATATATATCCACTTGTTCCAACGTTTCAACTATTTTTACTTTAAACAGAGCAAAATTCTCCATACAGTATTGCCACCTGTGCTAAATAGAGTAATCAATGGATGCCAGAAGGCTTGTGCATAAAATCCCTATCCAATGCCTACTCATTCAATATCCCCAGACTAGTTTCTGGCTTGTGGCCTTCGTCAGTGAGGAGCTTTGGATCTGAGAGCACTGCATCTAGATCTTAGGATCTAATGCAACCCTCTAGCAACCACCCTTTTATCTCTACTTGAACTACAAAACTATGAAATTGAAAACACAAAAAATATTTTCAATCTAAGCTAGTATAGGAAATGTGATATTTTTACTTTATAGTCATTTTCAAGGATTTGCTTCCCTTCTCAAAAAAAACTTACCCTTTTTACATTTTACAGATGGATTTATTGAACATCTAACCTACTGACTTGTTTCTGTTTTAGGTTAATTCAGCTGACCATTCATTTATTGGATAGTTATGATAAATGCTGAATGGGGACAAGTCCATTGTTTGAAAGTAAGATGAACTATAACATTTCTTGTCCATGGCTAAAATTAGCCTTGGAGAATGTAATCACTGAGATAAATGGATGGAAGTCATCACTTCCTGACTTCTTCAGGACAGGTATGGTATCTTTATTAAGAAGTGAGGTGTCTTCATCAGCAAGTGATTGATATCTGTAGTTGTATATCTGGTATCAGCAGACCTGCAATTAGACTATTATGGATGCTGACTTGTAGTTCAACTTGGCTGGTCTCTATGTTGCTGTCCATCAGCTGTTTGAACAACCATTGTCTGTAATCTTTTGTTTTAATCACAATTTCTGGAATCCATTTGATTGTTCCATCATATACCTATTTGTATTTTAGTACTTCTATTTTACTTTTTGACTAAGTAGATTGATTATGCCTAAGAACTGACAGGTTTGTCCTAAGGTTCAGATCTGGTTAATTTTCAATCATCACTGGATAGTCCCTTTTTATTTTTTTTCTATTTGTAAACTGGTTCACTCTAATTACTGCAAAGCCCAAGTAAGTGAACTGGTCATGGCCTAATAAAATCCTATGCTTATCAGCTGACACAAGAAGAAAAGAGATAAATTAATTGTTTTACTAGACACAATGACTTTAATTCTTGTTTGATCCAAGAATGGTGTTTGATTGCTTTGATAATCAGATATTGCAGGTGATTATTTTTTTATATTAATGATAGCCCATGCTTTTTTGATACAATAGCTATTGCAGACCCAGCATCCAATTCCATTGTTATAGTGTATTATTAATTGTAATTCTGTATTTGAAAGTGGAATCAATGCTTCTCACATCACTTATTTAGGCAATGATTTTATTTCATTTACTATATTTTAAAAAAATAATTTTTTCATATATTTTTTGTTGTCCTGCTGATTCTTTTTAAAACAATTTGCTTCTGTATGTCTAACTCATTTACAAAAATTGCAAACCATATTTCTGAATGGACATTAAGTATGTGGATGTTTAGTTATGTTAAATCTGTAACAAACTCTCACAATATCATCATCTATAATAGAACCCTTAAGTTCATTCTAATAAGAAAAATCTTTAGATGATTTGGTTTTCCAATCCACAGCTTTAATGTTGGGGCTTTGGTATGGCAATCTGAATGATGGTAGACTTAGCCAGAGTTGCTAGTAACAAACTCTCACAATATCAGCATCTATAATAGAACCCTTAAGTTCATTCTAATAAGAAAAATCTTTAGATGATTTGGTTTTCCAATCCATAGCTTTAATGTTGGGGCTTTGGTATGGCAGTCTGAATGATGGTAGACTTAGCCAGAGTTGCTAGTGAGACCATGGACTTAAAGGTATTATTTGAATCCATTAACAATTTGATCCTAAGCCCATGATCCCACATTCCACAAATGTAATAATCTCTTAGCATTTTGTTTAAGAAATCCTCGAACTCAATGCTAAATGCAAGCTTCCTGAACTTAGCAGCAAAATCTTTCACTGCCTCCTTTTAATGAGTACAGGGATTGAAGTGATATATGTACTATCATTAGGGATTTTGGACAAAAATGCTGTCAGTAGAGATAATGCTTTATCAGGATCAAGCTTAAATGGAAGCATCATAGATTTGTGAGTGCAAATCACATATTTGTACACTGTAAATAGTTATGAATGTCGCTAATCTTAATTCAAGTTTTTTAATCTAGAAAAACATTCAATTCATGTAGGTTAGCTAATTTTTCAGATAACCTGGATCAAATTCTTCTAATGAGTCAATTTTAACTAGTTTAGTTGTTGTTTTTCAACATTGGGAAAAAGAAAGTTTTGTGACTGTGCCAAATATGTCAATTCTATATATATGCAAAATAAACATGGACTCACCCAAGAACTGTTAAATATTTATTCAAATTATATACAAAATGTATTTACATATATTACATTAACAAATGATATAGCACCTAACAGTTCCAGCTATACTGTGGTAACTGGCCTTGGATTAGGTTTAAATTCTGAAGTTTCCATTACAACAAGAATTTGCATCACTGTGTTAACAATAAAGTGAACAACATTAGTTCTGCTGTTCAGTTCTAACAATTATTTGCTGTTGTATGAATTGATTTCCAAAAATCTGTCCCTCCCCTTAATGGGAGTAGGTGGATTTATTGAAGATCTAACTTATTAACATTTCTGTCAGTGGTTAATTCATCTATTCATTCATTCATTAGTTAGTTCGGATGAATAGTGAATTTGTGCAAGGCCACTGTTTGAAGATAAGTTGGCCATAATGATTATATTTTATGCTCTTAATATATTTTCTCCACAGCCGAGAGGTCATCGTAACCGCCTTGCAAGCAAGTAGTTGTTTGTAGACGGTTGTGGGTTCGTGTCCCGGCCAATGCTATGACATATGAAAAAAAAAAAGCAGTTTTATTAATGCACTTAATTTATTACATGTAAATTTTATAAATAGGATTTAAACAATACAGGATATAGAATATGAAACAAAAAGTTTTAACAATTAAGTGGAAATAATAAACTTAATAACTTTTACAAACGAATTCTTAGTAAAGAGAAATGTTTTATTATAATACTGTATATTTAAAATTAGTAGTTAAGCTTTACTAAAAAAAAGATATTAGAAATTACAGACCTATCAATCTTTGTTTGGACTTTAACCAACAAAAAAAAAAAAAGCTGGATTTAAAAATGGTTTTAAGTACAATGAGAGAAGTTATAGAATGGGCTAATAAATATGAGTTTATCATTATATTTGGTATTTGCAGATTATGAAAAGGCATATGATTCTATGAGCATTTCTTCAATGATTAAAGCATTGGATCATCAAGATATATACCGAGGATATTGTCATATTCTGAAGGATATTTATCAAAATGCAAAGGCATTGATTAGATTACAGTGATACTGGGAAAATTAACATTAAGAAGAGTATATGATAAGGTAACTTCATATCTCCAAAATTTTTTACATAAAATTTGCAAGAATTTTTGTGGATTAAAATGTGAAGCTAATGAACTAAAAATAAATAGAGATTTTTTAAGTCATCTACATTTTGAAAATGCTGTAACTATTTTGCAAATAAAGCTTCAGGAAATATTGCAAGAGTTATCAGATGAAAATAAGAAAGCAGGACTAAAGATAAATGCTAAAAAGACTAAAATCAAAAATGGAAAGAAATTTAATCCAATTATATTAATTATAACAAAAATAATTGTATGAACATATATAAAACATCAATTAATTTGACTAATAATTGGCGAATGGTAAACGAATGGAAGGTTATGTAATATACATTTATACAGGGTTTTTTTTAATGCCTTAAAAATATATCGTTTTAATAGGTTATAGGTAATTTTATTTTTTAAGAAAAGATCGCTATGTTATGCAATGTATGTATGCAATGTACATCATAATTGTAAATAAGTTGAAGCACATTGCAAAGAGCAAAAATTAGTATTTACCGAAAGTAGCTTTTTTTGTCTATGATTATTATTCTACATATTATTGCTGTTATATAAGGATATTTTATATATTATATCATTGGTTTATTTAAAAAGACTAAAATAAAAATGGATAATGATGAATTAAACTTAACAACTGCAAATACCTTGATCAGATGAAATTAATCATAGAATTAAACTTGGATGGAATGTTTTTGGTATATTTCATTTTAATATTGCCTATGTGTTTTAAAAGCGAAATTCTTAATGAAGGTGTACTATCAGTTTTTACTTATGGATCTGAGGCTTGAACTGACTTCAGATTATTTAATGAAATATTGAGACATATATGTTAGGAATAATATAGAAGGATCGAAAACAAAATACATAGGTAAGAGAATATACAGGTATTATTTGACATGATCTAAAGAATTAAGAGATTGAAGTGGAGCTGAGCTGGACATATTGCTAGAAGAAATAATGGTAGGAGGACAGTTGAAATCTTAAAGTGGATTCCAAGAAAATAAAAGCCCACATGTGAGATGGATGAAAGAAATAAGGAAGTATGCTGCAGTGATAAGGAGAAGATGCTAGAAATAGGAGAAACTGGATTAAACTTGGAGATCTAACACTGCTGGGAATCAATAATTATTAAAAACAATGATGATTAGTAATGATAAATAAAAAATGAATGACTCAAAAATTCTAGAAGGCACTTTCCCATCACTGATGAATGCTGCAATGTGAAATTTTATTCGTGTGTCAACATTCATTTGATTAATTCATAATAACCATTGACTTTTATAACAGCTAGACATTCATTACTAACCAGGTTTATTGCCTTAGTAAATATAACAGAATTGGATAATTAGCTGTGTTGGCTATCTATAAATGAAATCCTATATTGCTACTGACCTGAAAAACTTTCAAGGTTCACCCAAATATGAACATGAATCCAGAATAAAGGTATAGCTGCAGGACCTGCCAATGATTATACTAGGAGTGCCTATAATAATGATACTTTTGCTTAGCAATTATTTAAGTAATTAATTGTGATCAGCATTGGTAATATTCATTTTGAGAAGATTGCTTTACATTGTGTACAATCTATTATTTTTAAATATTCAAGACTGTACCCCAGTTGACATCATTCATACATGTTGCCAAATAATTACAAAAAAAAATGTGTGCGTATTAACTTTTCTGTTGACCAAGTAATAAGACTTGATGTAAATATTATTTTGTTTTTTAAATAAATATTATCTAATTAAAATATATCACATTTAAAAAAGAAAAATCTCAGTTAATAGTGATTGAGTAAAATATCATCAATTATAAATGGATGAAATCTTAAATTTTTTTGTTAAATTCTGTCATACTTAGGATTTTATTTCTGTATTCATCAAATTTTTGATGTCCTTGTTCAAAAATTTGTAATTGTTTTTAAAAACTTTCAATACATCCAATTAGTTGCAATTTCCCCCCAAAATTACATCAATAATGTGGCTAATCATATCAGAAAGATATGTCAGAGCTGTCAAACATTCATTAACGTTCTGAGAGATACTTTCTTTTCACAATAACCATTATTTTATTTTGCTAAACAAATCATTGAATATCTGTAGAAAACAATGTTCTGCATAGGTAATGGATACTAGCATAGAGCAAAAGATCTGAAATTCCAAATCATTTATTTCTAATTACAATCTAAATACTAATTAACCTTTGTAACATGATTCCCGAATTGAGACCACAATTGATAACAAAGATTTTTTTGTACGAATAATGCATTGTAATTATTACATATTTGAAAAATCATCATTGTTGCCTAAAAATAAAAATGCATTTGAGAAGCTAATCATGGATGCAATTCTATCAGATGTCTTCACAAGAAATTTAAAAAATTATGTTCTTCTTAAGGAACTTTTTTTTTTAATTCACTCATTCTTTGAGTTAAAAGATAGAATTATTAGCGGTTCCTCTTTCATGTTTAAATTTTTTGAAAATCATGCATATATAAAGTTCATTTTTCAAATTGTAAAAAAAAAAAAATGCAATTACTGCTATCTTATTTGAATAATTTTATTGCTTCAAAATTTAGCATTTCTAGTCGATAGTTCTAGATGAAAACTATATATATTTAATAGAATTCATAATTTCTATTTTTTTTTTTAAATGATTAGTATAAAATCACTGTATTTAAGAAAAACTTTTATCATTTCTTCATCCATTCACGTTTTTTTTTATTAAAATAAATACCTAATACAATACAGAAATAGTTGCTTTTTGTAATTTTATTGTTCTAATATTTAAATATAGTATATATACTTTAAGCTAGGTGTAATTACAGGATACTTGAACTCAGACTTTCAAGCTCTCTTTAGCCATCCACTCCATCTTATACACCCAATACACATGTCCACATACATGATCAATATACATATTTCGTGCTGAATCAGCACTCATCAGTTGGTCCGGATCATGCTCTCCCACACACATATATATATATATAATCAGTGCTCAGTTTATATTAAGATAGCAAATCTTCAAACTTTAATGAACAGGTTTCAATCTTCTTCACTCTCCAACTCTTCAGCTGTCTAAATCATTGAAAATCTGATAATGATATATTCAAATTCCTTGTTTGTTCATTTTTTTTATTGTTAACTCATGTTTATTGTTTTAGTAAATAATAATAGTTGATTAGTTAATTACAAGTTTAAGATTGTTATTTGTTTTTTTTTAAAAAAAGGTCAATTCAATGGAAATCATTACATTAGAATGCACCATTTTAGAAAATGTTAACTTTCTTGGCCAATGCAATATTTGTATTTTATTATCATCATAAAAATATAAATATTCATTTTCCCAATAATTGTGAAAATGATCTTTATACTTCTTTCATCGTAAACTTAATTAGAATAATCAGCGCCCCTATTTATATAAGTGCATCAGTCCATAGCTATATAAAACTTGAAATAATTTATTATACAATACTGCAACAACAGCAGATTAACAATAATGATGATGATGAGATAAATGCTTTTCACCAATATTTTTTTATAAAATTAACAAAAAACAAAACAAAATAATACTATAAATCACAAATAAAAAATTGCACAAAAGCATGGAAAGTTCAAATGCATATATATCTGAAAGTTATAACTTGAATTAACCTAGGCAAGGTCCTTTCTGTAGTTGACAAATTTAAATAAAGTCTATTGCTTTATATATATAAGACTGATAAGTCTACACATAACTAATATTTCAAGTTGATCTGTACATAATTAGTACCCTAATTATTCATAACAATCACTTTTCAATAAATATATAAATAATTACTAATTATTCTTTACTAGGCTAATTATTATATTTCTTATAATTTTAAATAGTGACCTTTATTTGAATAAAAGTAAATTATATCTAAAATACACTTTATAGTGGTGCTTGGTAATTTACATCTTTTTAACCGTTCACCTCTTTCTACTTACACTGAAGATCCTACACTTTTAGAAAGGACAGCTAACATTATTTACATTTCAAACATAAGGTTGTAACTCCTAAATAATATATGCATATGGCTCAAAAAAATACATTTCTGCTGGAACAAAATGTATAGTAGGAGCCATTGGCATATATTTTCCAATGTCTGTAAGAAAGAGCATTGTAATTTCTAAAAATATTAATGTAAGAAATGTTTTATTATTACTATCATTTACTTAAACCTGTTCTGTATCAAATAAACTAATATTTATTATCATTATCAAATGTCATGACAGCTAATAAAAATTTGACAAAATTCCTAATGTTATTGTGACTACATTGGTGAAAGAAATATTTATTTAAGCAATACATGTAAAAGTTTTACATTCAATAAGTGCAAATATATATATAAGCAAATGTTTTCAATTAGCAACATTTATTTATTTATAGTGAATAATCTTCTGAAGAATTTATTTAGTTTACATTAACCAACTAATTAATAAATAAAGAAAAACAAAATACTTACTACAAACAAATAAAGTTTAATTATAAACAGAGCAAAACTCTCCATCATGTGATGCTTAAGTTTAATTATACATATTTTAATGGTATAGTTCTGAAATTCAAATATTGACAATAATCAGGTTATGTGATTGTACCAGCCTTCAAGGAGAGAACTTAACCAACTTGATTTAAAAAATAGCTTACTTACTAATAGTCAAACTTTAATAATAATAATAATTCCAAAAAAAAAAAAAAGAATGAAGAAAGCAAGGAGAGAAAAAAATTACTCTAGAAATGAGTTTTATGACTACTATGCAAACCAATCTATGATCCACAAATACAACCACATATAGAATATTGTTTTCCTGAAGGTTTGTGATGATGATGTTCTAGTTGTATTTTTATGTTGGACTATTTCCATCATTCTAATTAATATATGTATTGAATGTCTTTAGAAAAATTTAACTTTATTTAAATATTCCAAATACATTCAACTGTTAGTAATAGCACATCAAACAGGTTTCGAGAGGTATTAGTCTCCCTCTTCTTCAGGTGTTTCTGACCTGACCAGTGACAATACTAGCATGGGATTCGAACCTGGGTCCTTAGATTCTTGAGTTTTGAATTTTAAGGTAATGCTCTAACCAACTGAGCCATCCTGCCAAAGACAACAGTCTGTAGTAATTTCATATACTTATCTATGAGGTTCCTCCTGATTTATTCACTTTTTCCTAAGAGCATATAGAATATGTTAATTCATTTTTCTGTTTATTTTGTGATGTTGTCTTTTAAGTTCCTCAGCAGAAATTTTTTCTTTTTAAAGACTTTAACACTACATCAAATTATAGGTCTAAAATATTATCATCTATTCTCTGTCATATTGGCATTGCACTTCTTTAGAATGTCTTTTGAGATAACCTAGATGGAGTTTATCCTCCCATGAAGACCATGCTCAAGTTCATTATAAAACATCCTTTTAAGGAAATCTTACATAGTTCATTCATTTTACACATCCAATTTAATTAACAAAGACTCATTTTATAATAGTGGACTCTATAGTATCACATCCAGAAAGTTGAAGAATGTATTGATTGGTTTTATGATCTAGGCATCATATTTTTACAATTTTATAAAGCATTCTTAACTCAATTGTTACTAAATTTTCTTCTTTTAAAATACCCACAAAAAAAGTTTTTAAATAATATTTAGCTTTATTACTGCCTAGTATGCTTTTTCAATATATTTTTACTATATCATAATCATGGCATATAGTAGTATTCCTAAACAAATATTTTCTAATGCCTTTATACTGTACTGATAGGGTGTCCAAGTTTCACATCCATACAATAAATCAGGTAAAACAATAGCTCTCTAAACTACCATAGCTAAACCATGAATTCTGAAAGATATACGTTAGTTCTGCTTCAATTATGTTTCTATCAATCATGGGTCTATTGCTTTTGTTAATAAATAAAGCTATACTTTTTGCTAATATATAATGTTAATAGACTAAAAATTTGACTTTGCATTATATAATTTCGAATAAAACCACTTTAAAAAAATATCAGTTATAGCGAAAATTAGTTCCACTACTGCACTGACCATTTTCTGATAAGAAGCAGCATTTCCCCCTATATTCTGGGCCATGTTTATGTATACAATGCTATTCAACAATTTTAAATTGCCCAAATACCTTACATAAACATAGATTTGTGATAGTGAAGTACTAGAAAATAAATCATGAGTTCAGCAGAAATATATCATCTGCTTCAATAGTGAAAAGCAAGTCATAATACAATCATTTCCATTTATAGACATTTAATCGTAAGAACATTTTATTAGAATCTTTACATCTGCAGTTGAGACTAAATAATTACCATTAACTAACAAAAATTAGATAATTAACAGTTGGTTACAATATGGAGTCTCTTCAAGCTAATATTTGAAATTTTAAATATCATCATCACCAGAGATGTTGTTGCTGCTGTTGCACTTAATAATAAATAATCAAAATGTCTGGTATTATTTAGTTCAGTGGTAGACTGGATTCTGGAGTTTCACTTCATCATGTCCGATGTCTAAGCTTTTTATGAGCACCCAAAAAATTAACCATTCAATTATTTTTTAATAATCACAGTAAATAAACTTGAGAATTTATTTGTAATTTTATTGAGAAACATTACCATTTACTGGAGACTACCAATTATATTAGAACATTTATGGGTTCAGAATGTTTAAAATATGCGCTAAAAGTTTACTTTCTTTTCTCAAAATTTTTCATTTTCATAATTCTAATATAACTATCAACATACTTTACTGTGTTTATTTGCTCATTCTCCACCATCTCAAACATTTTGACCTGACCCCCTCCCCCACTTCCAATGTAGTTTCTTTAAAGTAAATTATTTGTGATTAGGGCTCTTTAAAAACTTAAAATGTCTTTTTTTTAAAAATAATAATAATAATAAAATAGTTAAAATTATCTATCTGTAAAGTTAAATCAATTGAACCTAGTTCAAACACATTGTAGCATTTCAAAATCTTGGAGCTAGTCCATCTGCCCCAGGTTATCTTCTTGGTGGATTAAAATAAAAGCATTCATCACATTAAACTGCAATGGTAATTGTGACAAAACTTTGGTGAAGTTTCAACTTTCTCTAATGTTTACAATAACTTAGTGCTCGCTAATTTAAGCATTCTTATTAACTTAGCATACAGACTAAATTACCTCCTGTCTGAAGGTTTTACCTGCAAGATATGCCCTTAACACACACTTATGGAAGACTTAACAGACCTAACTTTATACCACTTTCCTGTTTACTTAGCAAATGACCAAAAAAACCTTGACACCTTCTTTTATAATTGACTGAAATAAGCTACTATGGCCAATTAAATACAGTCATTTACTTCTTGGAAATATCATTCCAAGCAATAATGTATATATAAATAATCAAGGAAAAATAACGCTTGCCTCATTAACATCTCATTTCCATACTCTATAATTTTTCAAAACCGAAGATTGACACCTTTGAAAATTTTGATCAGAAAATAATATGTGGAAATATTTTTTATAATTCCAATTAAAGTCTGAAGGATCACATTCAAATTCAAAAATAACTTCACCATAGCTTCAGCACACACTCTTCTTGGTGTTTCAGATGATCAGAAGAGCATGCAACTTCTCGGCTAGGGTAGAAAGTTACTGCTAAAGTTGGAATTTATAATAAAAAAAAGACTAGTTCAATGTTTTGTTTGGAGTGTGAATTTATAAGAAACAAAAACTCAGATATCAGAAAAAGAACTGTGAAAACAAAAGACTGAAGGATTTTAAATTGCGGATTTGAAGAAAAATAGAAAATTTGGAAGAATATGATTTTCAATGTTGAAATATAAAAAACAGTTAATGAAAGGACACTATTGAAGAAATTATGAATTGAGAGATTAATAAGAATATGTTAAGCCTAAAGAGACAAAAAGCTTAAGGTGGTATGCAAAATAATTGTGAGTCAGTGGACCTATCTTTTTTGGACAGATAACTAAAGATAATGATGACAAAGACTTAATTCTGGAATTCTATTTGCCAATACAGTATCAATAACTTTAAGCTATACATTGCAGTTTTCTCTCATCTACTGCTAAGAGATTATGGTTTTTGTACCTTTCTTCAAAAATTTATTCTTAGCTAAAAATTTCTAAATACCCGTTCATTTGATCACAAGTGCTGCTTATCTGGATCAGAGTTATCTACTAACCAATCCTAAGCTGGTTGAGGAACTATTCTGTTAAACTTCACTTGAATTTGATCACATTCTGAAAAATATGAAAGCCTTCATTTATATTGCGTACAGCACATATAAATCAGAATTGTCCAAAACCCAGCCCGTGTAATCTGTCCCCGAGACTTATTATATATAAAAAAATCTTATTCAGCATATGACTTTATGCCCTTATCAAGTGTTAAGACTATTATTGCATTCAGAACCCTATCGTTTCATAATAGAAGTAAATTACTTTTATTATAAAATAATATATAATGCTCTGTATGCAATAATAAGCTTAACAATTAAAATAGATGTGTAACATATGACAAGAGCGTAAAATCACGAGAAAGACTTTTTACATATAATTATTAATATTTATTGTTAAAATGGGGTTGCCTTGACAACAATTTGAAATTGTTGATTGTTAATGATATTGGGATTGTCTAAGTATTAAATGGCTTTTAATAATTACTTACAAACTTATTTAGCTTTGAGCATTATTGCACTTATTATTTAAATAATACTTTGGGTGCAATTTGAAAATTATAATTGCTGTTTGTAATGTTATGATTATTTCTTACTCCACATTCAGAACAGTTTATATTTACCTGCTTAAAGAGATTTATTTAAACTTATTTGTACCAATAATTTCAATCTCTGTGATCAAGTTGCAATCTTTAGTATCTATATAAACATATTGGGCCATTAATAAATGTGGATTCCACCTTTATTGTTAAAAGGTTGCCTTGACAACTTTGAAATTATTGATTGTTAATGATTATCTAAGTGTTGATTGGCTTTTAATGATTATTAATATTTATATAGCTATTGTATAATAAATAAAATATTTCATGTTAGCAATGTTAGCAATTTGAGACTTGTGGCAGATAGGAACGTTAGAATAAAAAGGGAGGTAGATGGTAACGTTTATAGGAACATTTGAAAAATAAAATAGTAAAAGTTATAGTGCATTATTAGTGAAATAGATTGAGTAGACATTTATTATCAAATGAAAATAAATATAATTCTTTAAGTATGTTTAACAAATATATGAGAAAAAAAATCAAATAAGTCTAGATTGATAATTTCAATTTTACTTTAAATTAAACATAGCTCATTATATAGGTAACAAAAGGAGTAAACCCCTCTTCCCCAGGCTATAACATAAAAGCACTTTCAATTTTGAACAAAGAATCAAAAAACTTGAACACATAACTGTCATGTGTTCAAAATTTAGAGTGCTTTTAAATTTTAGGCTTTAATTAAATGAATGTGAATGTTTACAATTAGACAAATTGTATTAAAAACATAGACATACACACAAAGAAATCGTTACCTATTGATTATATCTTAACAATGAGGTATCCAGGTTTTAAAAAAAAAAAGATTAGAAGTTTGTAGTTTTTATTATCTTATAAAAACTAATTAAACTTATAAAACTAATAAATGACTTTTGATTATTCTAAAGAATCAAGAGACAAAATATTTCTACCTCATTCCTTTGCTGACTAAGTGAAGTAGAGTAATAAAAAAAAATGGCTGAACTTATAAATAAAATGATTTTTTTTTCATTTTACAAAAAAAATGATTAATTTAAGAATGTCTAGTAAACTACCACATTAAAGATCACACTCATCTGGTCTTCAAGAATTTCAAAAAATGTCCTATGAATGCTCCTATTCAAATTTACCATTTAATGAAAAACAAGTCTGAATCTCAATTTTGGAAAGAAATATGGCAAAGTTCTGATCAATGACTTTTAGAATTTGCTATTAACTACAGAATAAAATTTACCTGAGTTTCCCAGGAAATGGAAAAAATAATTACAGCCACAAAATAGGCATGGTGTTTTTCTGAAGATTTATGATGATGGTTGTATTTTTATATTGGACTATTTCCATCATCTAATATATGTATTGAATGTCTTTAGAAAAATTTAACTTTATTTAAATAGTCCAAATACATTCAACTGATAGTAATAGCACATCAAACAGTTTAGTATATGCACAATGTTTCGAGAGGTATTATTCTCCCCTTTTCTTCAGATGTTGCTGGCCTAACCAGTGACAGTACTAGCATGGGATTCGAATCCAGACCCTTAGATTCTTGAGTATTGAATTTTAAGGTAATGTTCTAACCAACAGATATACTATCCTGTTTGATGTGCTATTACTAACAGTTGAAAGTATTTGGAATATTTAAATAAAGTTAAATTTTTCTAAAGACATTCAATACACATATTAGATGATGGAAATAGCCCAACATAAAAATACAACAAAATAGGCATATTTTAAACTACTATTTGACAAAGAGCTCTTACATTAAAACATGTGTTGCTAATTAATTATTCAGCAAGAACTATAAGTATACATATTTTTTAAATCTGATTTTGAACTTTTAGAAGAGACTTAAACTTTATAAAAAATTTATATATACACTTTTATTGTATTTATCATTAATATTATTTAAAATTTGTATTACTACAAATGTGAATTATAGATTGTAAATTCAATAACGGCTCCCATTATCGGTATAGAATTATAACTTTAAAAATCTTTGTTGTATAAACTTTAATGACCAATAAATGTTAGAGATTTTATGAAGGATTATTGAAATTGTGATCAGAATTATCTGTTAGTTGTTTTGTTTTTTTAACTAGGTAATATGAGTTGCCATTATGCTTAGGATTTGTAGACTATGAAAAGGCATTTGATTCTATAAACATTTCTCCAGTGATTAAAGCATTGGATCATCAAGGTGTAGATCCAGGATAGTCATATTTTGAAGAATATTTATAAAAATGTAACAGCAACAATTAGATTACATAATGACAGTAGGAAAATCAACATTGAAAAGGGTGTAAGACAGGGTGACTCCATATCTCCAAACTTTTTACAGCAGTGCTGCAAGAAGTATTTTGTGGATTAAAATGGGAAGCTAAAGGAGTGAAAGTAAATGGAGATTATTTAAGTCATTTAGATTTTGCAGATGATGTAGTTGTTTTTGCAAATAATGCTTTAGAGCTACAGGAAATGTTGCAGGAGTTATCAGATGAAAGTAGGAAAGTAGGACTAAAGATAAATGTTAAAAAGACTAAAGTAATGTTTAATAGATTTTCTCAAAATATGAAAATAAAGATTGATTATGATGAGTTAGAAAAAGTTAACAATTACAAATACCTTGGTCAGATTATTAACACAGATGGAAATATAATGGATGAAATTAATCATAGAATTAAACTTGCTTGGAGTGCTTTTGGTAGAAATAACTTGATACTAAAAGGAAATATGCCTATGTGTTTGAAAAGGAAGGTTTTTAATAAATGTGTTTTGCCAGTTCTTACTTATGGATCTGAGACTTGGAGACTTGATACTAAAAGGAAATATGCCTATGTGTTTGAAAAGGAAGGTTTTTAATAAATGTGTTTTGCCAGTTCTTACTTATGGATCTGAGACTTGGAAACTTAATAAAAGAGCAATACAGAGACTTCAGACCACTCAAAGAAGTATGGAGAGATGCATGTTGGGAATAACAAGAAAGGATCGAAAACGCAATGTATGGGTAAGAGAACAAACAGTTGTTACTGACCTCATTGAAAAAATTAAAAGACTGAAGTGGAGTTGGGCTGGACATATTGTTAGAAGAGATGATAACACATGGACAATTGAAATTTTAAACTGGATTCCAAGAGATTGTAAAAGACCCAGAAAGAGACCACATGTGAGATGGGTGGATGAAATAAGAAAGTGTGCAGGGGTGATGTGGAGAAGAGAAGCTAACGATAGGAAAAGATTGATTGAACTTGGAGAGACCTTCATTCTGCAGTGGATTGATGATGATGATGACGATGATGAGTATTTCATCTAACCAAGATAACTTAAATTTGTTAATTACTAAACGATTTAAAGCAAATAGTCTTCTAAAGCAGTGGTCTTCAACCCTTGGTCCGCGGACTAGTGCCGGGTCGCAGAAGTTTTTTACCGGTCCGAAGAGTTTAAACTTTTAATTAGTAAAAAGAATTTTTTTTTCATCTCATTTTTACCCAATTAAAAAAAAAGAAACAGAACGAAAACAAAATCTAATCAATCATACATAAATTAATTTGTTTTTCTAGTTATCACAGATGTTTATAGAGGAGAGGGGATAGAATTAAATTTTTTATTACTTTTCTAAAAAAATTAAAAATTTAAAAAAAAAGTTTTTTATTATACAAACTCCATATATATATAACTTCATCTTGTATATTTAACATTGTTGTTTTGATCAGTTATAACAATTATGCTCATCTAAGGCTAAGCAGTTTACATCTTTACGAAAATTTATCTATAGACTTCTGCCGGTCCGCGTAATCTTATCCCTATTTTTGCTGGCCTGCGAAACCTTATGTTTATTTTTACTGGTCCGCAGACGTGAAAAGGTTGAAGAGCACTGTTCTAAAGCACAATCTTAAATATTAAATTATTTTATATATGTGCATGTAGAGATGTGTGCATTTATAGGAATTATATACAGTTATACATGTTTCAATACTTGAATGAAGTAATCAATATTCGGTATTTAATAAGTGTGATAAGAAAGGCAATAGCAGTATTAACAAAGGAAATATAATAGTGGTTTAGTAAAACTATGTAATCATCTCTTCATTTCTATTGTAATTTTGTTAGCTTATTATAGATTTAAGTAGGTGATCATACATTACAGGTAGTTCCCTGGTGACTGATTAGGCCTTCTGATGAAAAGATCAAAATCATGAATTAGACCGGTGATATTTATGTTTGTGTGTGTGTAAATAAGAGGTAAGAACTTAGTTAATTGAATAGAGTTTATATGATATTGTGTTGTCAAATATTGCCTTGCGTAGGTTAACAGTTAATTGAAGAATAATGAGTTCCAGTTTGCTCGACTAAACTGGTGGTATACAACATATATATTCTACCGGTCAAAATTGTATATTAATTCAACATTATTCATAGTCGGGTAAAAGTACTTTGAATCCAACCATATATGCGACATCAAAGATCAAGAATATTTATGGATTCTAACCTGTTTACCCACCCTCTAAATCTCACAACCAATTAACAACACTTTCAAAGCAAATAATTAATCTTTTCCAACTCCAGCCCACCGCAACAACGATAGAACATGAGCCTTGACTATTTCTAACATTTAACCCTAGCATTTAGTTTAGTATGCATGAGTTGCTGAAGGAATGGTGTGTATGACTTTGAGTCATCAGATAGCAGCACAATGTTTAGATAGAAATGAAATCTTTAAAGTAAAATTAATTAAAACGAACCACAGGTTAAATTCATACATATATTTAATAAAAAACACATCTATAATTCTTTAATATCTCACTAATTTCACTGCTCATTAACAATTTCAATTATATAATTAACATATGCCTCTTGCAAGGTAGCCGTATAATTTATATGCCAATCTAAAGCAGAAGGGTGATTAAAGTTCTTTGGAAGATGCCAATTCAAGTACGTGCGGGAAAAAAACAAATATATAAAAGCATTAATTTTTGATTAACTTTAACATAAATAAATCATTATAAGAGAGAAATAATTCGATTTATGTTTTTAAGAAATGGTCTCGAAGAGGTTGACATGCTTGAATGCAAGTGGATCGCGATATTCATAAATAAACATGCTGATGATAATAAAATATAAACTAATATGATCAAACCATAGTCAACCCACCACAATGTGCTCAGAAAAATAGAAAATAATTACATCCAGCATTTGAAATGACATAACCAGCACAAACTCAATCCCACTGCCCAGTTCCAGAGACAAAAGAATAGGGCACATGCCCCAAGAGATGAATGGTTTGCACAATTTGCAAAACCTCAAGATATTTCAGGTGAAAGACCAAGAATCGTCAAGGCTTGCTAAGCTCCGCTTACCTAGGGTCTTCCCATTTTTGTCTTTGATATCCTAACCTACATTTTAGCCAGTGAATCTACCATGTGGTATAATTGTAATACAACAACCCAAAAACAAAACAGGTGCTCAAGCAGAGTGCTGGTGAGGCAAAGACAAATAGTGGAAAAATATCATTCTTTTAAAATTTATTTTAATTAAAATTATACTGAGCCACATAAGATTATATTTATATAGTAGCAAATTGACCAAGATTGGATCTCAACAAATAAATCTCAAATATTATTCGAATATCATTTCTTTCTGAGATGATACATCTCTCCCTTCAAAATGAAAAATCCCACCAACATTTTGAATTTAATATTACTAAATCTCTCTTACGACTAAGCGAGAAATAATCTTCTACCCCCTTTTTATTCTTTTAATATTGAATAAATTAGTTAACAATTACACACTTGATCTAGCGTCTCCTCCAAAACTAAACTGTATACGGATGAAATATGTTTTTAGAATAAAATATACAATAAAACAAAATCATTTCATCTCGACCAAATGGGTGTTCTAAGTAATAATCATTTAGAGTGAATAATTTATTTGCCGACAATCTATTTTAAGCAATAATTACATTATCATACAGTTATATTTATGAAATCACATGACTAAAAAAAGGCACGCAAATATTTTACATCCAGATTCATTATCTAAATTTATATCAACCTCTAAAAAAATCAAATTTAAGTTTGCTAGTTTATTAAACCATCTACTTATGAAAATCAAAAGGATATGCCCATATGAAATAAAACATGAATTTGGAGTATTTAAACAGAAAAATTACAGGAAAAAATTGGAAAAAATATTAATTAAAAACCACATGTTCAATAAACATAAAATTGATAATTTGAAATACGAACTATGACAGTGCAAAGATTGATTGCTAGTTTAAAGGAAAGCTTGCTAGTTTATCAAGCATTTTTGGTAATAAAAAAAACAATTTTCATAATTATAAAAAATGTAATTGTGCGATTAAAAAAGTAAAATGCAGTTTCGCAAATATCTGAAATTAATTTTGAACAATAATTACATTTTCATACAGTTATACTTATCGAATCACATGACAAAAAAAATGCATGCAAACATCTTAAATTCAGATTTGTTATCTAAATTTACATCAACCTTTAAAAAAAATCCAATTTAAGTTTACTAGTTTATTAAACCAACTACTCATGACAATCAAAAGGATATGCCCATATGAAATAAAGCATATAAATTTAGAGTACTTAAAACAAAAAAATAAAGGAAAAAAATGAAAAAAATATTAATTAAAAATCCACATATTCAATAAATGTAAAATTGATAGAATTCAAAATGGTGATGACCGCATTCTAAATATTAAATGTTTATAACTTCTAAACTACAAATGTTATTGAAAGTCTGAATTTTTAAATACTGAAACATTATAACTTCTAATTACCAGAAATTCTTGGTTTGTCCCACATAGATACTGTTCGAAATTCATCTAATATCATAACGGAATCGATACATTGAACTCTTAAAATCGATACAAATCTCTAGTTATTTACATGCAAGTGACTTTACCATAAAAAAAAAATGAGCACAGAAACATGTTTAAAGAAAATAAATCTATTATTATAAAGCGCTGAAAAATCTGAAACTATTCAAACGGAAATCAATCTCTGATAATGCGCTATTTCTTAAATATTATAAATCTATGCGCACTCACTCGCTGGTAAGAATTTAAAAAACTTAAGTGAATCATGCTTAAATCAGGACTTGAGACTATTGTGTGCCTGATGTTACAATCAAATATTCAATTGTACAAATCTATTTAAACTATCACAGGAGAATAATTTCAGATTTTTCAGTGCTTTATAATAATAGATTTACATTTATAAGTCATGTTTGCCTAGTCATAGGTGGTTAAAAATGAGACACCATCTTTGTCCTGCAATAGTTCAAATAGATTTATACAATTGAATACTTGATTATAACATCAGGCACACAAGACTCAAACCCTGATTTAAGCATGGTCTGTAAAAGTTGGTGTATATAGAATGTACGCTCTAAACTTAAGTGATTCACTTAAGTTTTTAAACTCTTACTGCAAGTGAGTGCGCGTAATTTATAATATTTAAGAAATTGCACATTATCGAAAATTGACTTCCATTTGAATAATTAAAGAAAATAAATAATTTTATTATTGCTAATACAAAAGCTTACTTAAACTTATTTATGTCAAAATTGTGTAGGTTTTTTAAAAATTGCCTTTCACCTGCAATAAGTCTTTCCGATTTTTATTACTTTGAAATATCTAAATCTTTCTATATTTAAATAAATAGATAAAAATTCAATATTGTTGACATGTAATCATATGATTTGAAAATGTCTATAAAAGACAAATTTTGATCATTTGAATGATCATGGCTGGAAGCCAAAGTTAAGATATTAAAAAAAATGAGAGGGACATCACCGGATCTTTTACAATCACACGTAGATTCAATTTGTTGGTAGATGGACAAAAAGTACCTAAGTGAAAGAGATTCAGTTATTAAATTTATCAAAGATGCTAAAGATATCTATTGATGGTGAAAAGCTTAATGTTTATCTTATTTAAAAGTAAATACTTTTTACATTTGAAATAATCAACAATTTTTTATTTATTTGTTGCTATTTATTTTATTTTCTAGCATATGTATTTCAACGTGAACCTTCTCCTTCATAATTATCATCTCCAAGCATTATTTTAAATTGGAAATAAAAGAAAAGCGTCAGCTTTTAAAAACCTAAAATTTTTTAGCAAAATGAAGGAATCAAATTTATTATTTTTTTTATTTAGTGTAATATTAATATTCTTAACTTTAAACAATATTTATATCAGCAATAATAAAATCTATTTATTTTCTTTAAACATGTTTCTGTGTTCACTTGTTGATGATAAAAGTCCCTTGCATGTAAATAACTAGAGATTTGTATCGATTTCAAGAGTTTGATGCATCAATGCAAATTATCGATTTCTAGAGCCCATGTGGATCTCATGCGATCAAGAGTAGATTCCATTACAATGTTAGGAGACAAATTTCGAACAATATATACTTGAGACAAACCAAGAATTTCTGGTAATTAGTTATAATATTTCAGTATTTGGAAATTCAGACTTTTAATAAACATTCATAGTTTAGAAGTTATAAACATTTAATAGTTAGAGTACAGTCAAGTTTTGAATTCTATCAACATGTGTCTTTAATTAATATTTTTTTCATTTTTTTCCTTTATTTTTTCTGTTTAAGTACTCTAAATACATATGCTTTATTTCATATGGGCATAACCTTTTGATTATCATGAGTAGATGGTTTAATAAACTAGTAAACTTAAATTTGATTTTTTTAAAGGCTGATGTAAATTTAGATAACGAGTCTAAATTTAAGATGTTTACACGCCTTTTTTTGTTACGTGATTGCATAAGTATAACTGTATGAAAATATAATTATTGCTTAAAATTAATTTCAAATATTTACGAAATTGCATTTTACTTTTTAAATCACATGATTATATTTTTTATAACTATGAAAATTGTTTTTTTTTTTATTACCAAAAATGCTTGATAAACTAGCAAACTTAAATTTAAACAAGCAATTGGTCTTAGCACCATCATTTTTTAATTCATATTTTAAAAGTTATAATGTTTTGGTATATAGTATAATTTGTATTTTAAATCTATCAATTTTACATTTATTGAAGATGTGGGTTTTTAATTAATATTTTTTGCAATTTTTTCCTTTACTTTTTCTGTTTAAGTACTCTAAATACATATGTTTTATTTCATATAGGCATATCCTTTTGATTGTCTGTGTATATAGATTAATAAACTAGTAAACTTAAATTTGATTTTTTTAAAGGTTGATGTAAATTTAGATAACGAATCTGAATGTAAAATATTTGTGTGCCTTTTTTAGTCGCTTGATTACATAAATATAACTATATGAAAATGTAATTATTGCTTAAAATTGATTTTTTTTATTGTTTTAATTTTTTAATCACATGATTAGATTTTTTATAACTATGAAAATTGGGTGTTTTTTTTTATTTTTGATAAAAATGGCGATTTTGTAATATTGATGAAAAAGTCTGATCAAACCAAGTTTTTATTTTTTAATTTTCGATGAAAATTGCGAATTTTGTGTTTTAATATTTTAATCACAATTGTTTTTTTATTTTTTATGAAAATGGCGATTTTGTAATATTGATGAAATCAACCAAGTTTTTATTTTTTAATTTTCAATAAAAATTGTGAATTTTGTGTTTTAATATTTTAATCATGTGATTGTTTTTTTTTTTATTATGAAAATGGCAATTTTGTAACGAATGGTCGGATCGTGACAATGTATAGATTAATAGATGTGATTTATCACTTAGATGTGTCTGCCTGGGTTTTGGGAAGTTCTTATAATTCAAAATGGCCAGCCATGAGCTCATACTAAATCAGCACCAAAAATGGGATAGCTCTATTGTTTTCATGAAGAAAAAAAAATCAGGAATTAGAGAAACACAAGTCATACCATAAAAACTGTACTATTTCATTACAAGTAGATTACAAAATATATATATAAAAATTTAACACTTTTCCTATTTCAGCCTCATAAATTTAGATTTCAATTCAATATCCTGTTTATTATAAACATTTTTTTTACAATGCTTTTTATTATTATTACATTTGATAGTTTTGACTATTGGAAATATACCCAACAACATGTAAAGATTTATTTTATATCAATTTATCTCCTATATACATGAACATTTTTAAAACACAGACAAAATTGTTTTGTTTCTGAAATGGTGAATGAAGTAATAGAAGATAGAAAATATAAATTCTATAAAAAGCTGAATTATTATATAAGACTTAACTGTGCATAGGGAAATGAAATAATTGCAAGGAAATCAAATCCTATATCATGTGACTTAATTTAATAAGCTTATCTTAGAAATGTTATATAATGAGCATGCCAATAGCACTTAATAAGTTTTCAGAATATCCCTATCCTCAGACCAGTTTCTAGCTATTTAAATATGTCTATTTAAATTAGATGGCTGGATTTGAAAACATATGGATTGTCTGAAAATTTCAGATTTTCTATTTAAAACTGAAAATCTGTATATATATATATTTTCCCTTTAAATTGAAATATCAGTAAATATATATTTCCTTGAATAAAATTCCTTCTAAAACTATAAAAATTGCTGTCTTAAAACCTATCCTCCACTATCCCTCCCTCATTAGATGAATAATAATTTTTGCTGTAAATCATATTTTCTAATACTTCACCCACTCATTCTGACAAATGTACAATAAACCATCTATATTAAAAAAATAATAATAGCATTCCTTATCAAAAAATAGTATTATTCTACTCACATAATTTGCTAAACTTGTTAATAAAACAATCCTATTTAAATTGTATCTATCAACAAAGTTTAGTATCAAACCCAATCTTCCTATTTTAACATATTTCTCCATATTAATTCCTTAGATTCTTCAAATTATTAATTCTCCTTGCTTTGAAGATTATACCCTGCCCATATGTTTATTACTTTATCTTTGATAAGTCAGATTTTTGTATCGAGCAAATACGCTTATTCATTTTAGAAATATACTCACATCCTCTAATTAATGATCTCTCTATTAATATGATTTTTTAAGGTAACATCTCTCAATTTATTTTCAGTATTTATAGAAACATTCTCTTATCTTCATATACTTTAGCATGTACAATATTACATCTCTGCTTTTAGCTTAATTGCTTAATTTGCTACATTTCATTCATTTTTGTCTTCACTATTCATACTATATTATTCAACATAGCCCCATCTATTCATATTTATCTATGTTTTCTTTATGTTATCCAAATTTTTAAACTATTTAACTTTATTAGACTAACATAACATTTGTGTATTCAGAACCCATTACTATCTGTCATAACTATATCTATAAACTTCAAACAATAATCATTCTTACACACACTGTAAAATCATTAAACATGTTCAGGTCTATAAGACTTCATGTATTGTGGTTAATGTATCTCCATCATTCAGGTTCTGAATGAGTGAAATTTGGAATGTTTTTTATCAGATGACAATAGGCTTTTTTTTTTTTAGGCAACTAGCCCATAATAAATGCAGCTACCCATCCAGTACAGACTAGTAAATATGATATAGATTTTGCCAATGGTGGAGGTTTCCCAATCCTGAGTTCAATTTTTACCTTATTATCAGTGATCTTGTTTTGTCTTCTGTAAATCCAGTTTGCATGCATAATGATTCTATTCCATAAACTGAAGGCAAATTCCTGTTGAATTAATTTTTTTAAATATTCAAAATAAACTCAATTAAATCCTAATAATTTTAATCGCCTGTCTACATTATTTACTATCACCACAATGCTAAAACTTATACAATGAAAAATATATAAATTTATATACAAAAAAAATAAATAAATCATTCCTAAACAATATTTTGTTTTCACTATACTACAAATTTATTAATTAAATATACAAAAAAAAAAAAAAATTAAAATATTTAATAAGATATAATTATCCCTCCAGATAAATAAATTATAAATACAGGTAAACATCATTAATTCAAAATTCTTGGTTCCAGGCCTGTTTGGATTTGTTTTTTTTAATTTTTATTTTCAAGAATATATCCTTTATCTCCTCATTGTAAATCCAAATCCTGTTAAGATAAAAAAAAAAAAAAGCTATTTGCAATTGCTCATTAATTTATAGTTATTTACTGAAATTTTCCTTCACTTTAATTTGGTTTTCCAAATATGTGTACAAACTAATTTATTACTGTAAAAGATTAAATATCATCTTTGAAATTTTGTTTGGATAGCAGAAGTTAGGTATTTGAATTAATATTATTCTGTTTGGTATATAAACACACACACATATACAGCTTATCCTATCTTCATATTTAAACTTTTATACTTCTTTCTAGCCATGACAACCAAACTATCTGCAATGTGATGTAAAATGACTTCTTAGACAAAGTTATAAGTCTCTTATTATAGACCATATGTTCAGAGACTCTAAAAATCTGGTACACAAAATTCATGTAAGCATTATCAAATAATAATTATAAATTTCCTCTTTTTATAAATACTCCAAAACAACTACATACCTGATCTTACAATTCAACTTTTATTTTCCTTTATTCTTCTAAATCTATAACTTAAAAACCTTTATTTTTTCATGTTAATTAGTTACATTTCTATACCCTCCATTGCCACCCCCAAAATAAAATGAAATGATTGACAACTTTCAAATATGAATAATAATTTATTAATCATTTTACATCCAAATCTGACTGAAAAATGAATGTTCTAAAGCTGAAGAGACAGATCACACTACAATAAAGCATATTAAAAAATAATAAATTTTAAATAGCAAAACTAATTTAGAAATGTTTTTTTGAAAAATACAGGAATACATCAAAAGTAAGTTCACAATACTGATGGTGATAAATTTCTGAAATATTAAAGAATATTTTTGGAACCTATCTTAATCAGTACTCTATACGTACTTTTGACATAAACTGTATGTTTTGAAATTATTTTTAAGACAGAAGCATATAAATGGAAGATCTAGGTGTTCTACATTACAGGGGAGTGACTTCATACTTGAACATATTACAAGAAATAATTTTCTTCTTTTCCTTATATATTTATTTCTACTTTTACATATACCATTTACAACTCCCTTAAACCCTTTAACAATACTATTTTATATATGAAAACTGTTAATAAAGTTTTCATATAAAAAAATAGTATTGTTACCGTGTTTAAGGAAGTTGAAAATAATACGATAAGATAATAACTATAATTAATAATTTTTGTTAGTTACTTATCCAATAATTAATATTTCTGTAGTGTAATTTTCATTACACCACTCTCATGCAAGGTAGGGAATGTTTTCTATTCATTTTTAGCACCTTGTGAAAGGATATAATCATAAATATATGATTAAAGACGTGAAAAAGATCCTTGAAAAAAGTATTTACTTTGAATGCAAATTGGGTTTGCAACAGATACATCAAAAGTAGAAAATTATTGCTTTTCTATGATATCTATCTGAGATACTCAAGCAAATACAACCTGTTAATTTGGAATTTTTTATCAAACAAATTGCAAATCAAATTTAGCCTTAGATTCATTTTTAATTAAAATGAATAGTTAGTTTTCTCCAAACTGATAGAGTACAATGTGAAATGGAGTTGAATGATTTGGAGTGCAATTAAACAAGATAGTGAAATTTTTCAGAATAAAAAAGTTGCACATAGAAAGATGTCAAATAAAGAATTGGCAAATAATTTATACAAATGTATTTTGAATTTGAGGAATTTCTTTAAAAAGAAGCACAAGTGATGTATATGGATGTAATCAAATTCAATGACTATCAAAAAATAACTATCTGAAAGAATTTTATGAATTTTTATTGTAAATAGAATTTTTTTTTAAACACACCTGTGATATCAATAAAGGTTTTAAAAAATATAAAATATACTACATTATTTGATAGATTTGTTTGCAAAATTTAGCAATTACATCGAGATGGGTCTCACCAAGACTAAATCTATAATAGGTATGAAAATGATTATTACTTGGGACATCATAAAACATTTACCACTTTAGTGGTAGCTTGGGCATATCATTTCCATACAACTGGTTCTGAGGTTAAAGGTTGATACACTAGTAATTTAAAACATCTCAAAGTTCAATTCAAAAGATGATAAATTTTTTAACAACTGTTAATTTTACATGCTGTTGTATATAATTATCATTACATGAATAATAGTAATTGAATAGAAGAATCTGATGACATAGGGTAAAGGCATCTACCTTCATATTTACAAACTAGGTTCAAATCCACATTGAATAAACTTGAAAAATTTTTCAATAGTCTTGGAATTTTTCTTGCAGATAACTAACTGGCTTATAGCTAATCCAAGTAACCATTCAATATTGATCAGTAAATGGATATCTAAAATAAAATAGGGTGAAAAGCTGTTCAAACTTTCACCATTTGGCTATTGCAATTCTAGTGACTATTGCCTACTTCATTATTCTTTTAATGGGGATTGTTGGTAGATGTGTTATACTTTCATGAAGCCCTGGAGAAATTCATATTTGCAGCTCCATGTACAGTGTAAATATGAACACTTTTCTCTGGGTAGAGAAGGGTTTATATTTTTGGGTTAATTAAAAAAAAAAAAAATTGAAGAACAATTAGAGATAAAATTTCACTTATCAGCAATTAAAATAATCCAGGAGAAAAATGGCAAAAATAATACATATATTTGAATGATATACTTTTATTGCATTTAAAACAAAAATTAGAATAATATGCCCTTGCAAAAAAGAACAACACAATTCTTAACAGAAAAGCATAATTCTTAACAAAAGTAATCTATATATAAAAAAATGTAATTCTAATGTAAATTAACAGAAAATTTACAAAACAAATTTGAGATAATAAACAAAATAAAATTATATTTTTACTTTACATGCTTTTTGATTTGAAAAAATGTTAATCAGTTTGTTGAAATTATTTTCAATGTACAGTATTGCTAAATCAAATATTTTTCTTAGTCAATTGAATTTCTGTTTAATAGAAAATAATTTGCTAGGAGACCCAGACAAATGGCTGTTTTGCTCAATTGGTAATGTACATGTGGCTGTTAAATAAGAGTTTGTTGTATAGTAGGCTATTTAACTTTACATAAATAAATCTAATTTTTTTTGTCAATGTAATACTGTGCTGAAGATAACTTCTTTAACAAATTGATATACAAAAAAATTGAAGAAAAATTAATTTCTTAAATCCATTATTCACAGTTTATTCTCAACTTTTGTAAAATCTTAAAATTTTATTTGAATCAGCTGCAAGAGTATACTGAACTTTGATAATTGAAAATTTTTTAATTATTATTCATTTTCGTATTCATGCTTTAATTGTAAATTTTAAAAATATATGAATACCTGCATTTCTTCAGGTGATGAATTTGGTATAAAAAAAATTCATTTTTTCTGCCTTTTCCCATGAATTTTACAGTGTTTTTAACATTTATTCTGCATTTGTTACATTTTGTCATACCTTATCAGTTCTGAATAAATTATTATTGCCTGCATTGTCTCATGTAATATCTCTTCTCTCAATGCTAAGACTTTATATACTTATACATATTTGCATATAAAAAAAGACCATAATCAGAATTGTGGTATGTGTAATTAAAAGAAAAATGGCAATGCAGTTGTACAAATGCAACATCATTATGGTCATAATTATTACAAATAGATGACTTGAGATGTTCATGACAATCAAAGGATACACCAACCAAAATATCTGAAGTTAGCAAGATATATATATAAAAAAAAAAGAAAAACAAGAGAAAGTGAAAGAATATAGTGACAAAATAAATCTGCTTATATCAAAAATATGTACCATTGATGAGTCAATATATGATTTAGCACAAGATATTCTTGATCAGACTTGGATAACTTGAGGTTAACCTTCATATCTAATGGTCAATCTACTATTTGCCAACAGTGAATCGAATTGGAATTTGGCATGTGGATGAGATTACTTCACACATATATATATATACTGTCATTACCATTTGCAATCATTATCAATCCATTGCAAAATGAAAGTCTTCCCAAGTTTAATCTATTTTTCTCTAATTGTGAGCCTCTCTTCTCTACATTGTTAGTAAATTTCCTTATTTCATCCATCCACCTCACATATGGTCTCTTGCTAGATCTTTTACAATTTCTTGGGATCCAATTTAAGACTTAAACTGACCTTCTATCTCTTCTTGTTATTCCTAGCACACATCTCTCCACATTTTGTTGAATGGTTAGAAGTATATATGTCCAAGACTTAGATCCATAAGTAAAAAATACATTTATTAAAAACCTACTTTTTCAAATAATTATATTTCTTTTAATGTTATATCTATCAAAATCACTCCATCCAAGTTTAATTCTATGATTAAATTATCAATTATGTTTCAATCTGCATTAATAATCTAATGAAGTATTTGTAATTGCTAACTTCTATTTCATGATTATTAACAGTTATTTTCTTCTGAGAAAATATTGAACATTATTCATTTTAACATTTACCTTTAGTTCTATTTACTTACTTTCATCTGATAAATCTTGCAACATTTCCTAAAACTCTGAAACATTTGTAAAAACAATTATACCATTTTCAAAATCTACCTTCTCCCTTAGCTTCCTATTTTAGTTCACAAAATATTTTTTTATAAAACTGCTATATAATAGTTGAGAGGTCTGGTGCTCAAACTTTTTATGATTCCTGAGCAATAAAGCTATTAATCCTTTTTTTTTTTTTAGAATATTGATAATCCAATGCTTTAACCACTATAAAAATGCTTATAGAATAAATTTCATAATTTACAAATCCAAATCATAATGAAAATTCATATTCATTAGTCCTTTCCATAACTTTTCTTAATATTTGGCTATGATCCACTGTGTTATAACTACTTTAAATCAGCTTTTTTTTTTTGGGGGGGGGGTGATTAAAACCCAAAGTTTATTACAGATAAATTGTAATTATCATGGTAAAGATTTTGTATAGAACTGATAAAAGATCAATAGGTTTGTACTTTTTATTATCTTATTTATCACCTTTCTTAAATATCAATATTACTAAGTTCATTCTTTCAATCATCTGGTACCATCTTTATCATTTAAGACATTTGATATATAACTTTGCCAATAATTTTTTCTATTTCGTCATTTGTTTCTTTTAAAATATCGATTATAATTTTATTATTATCAGGAACTTTTCTTCATAGATTTACTGACATCTCATTTCTTTAAAATGGTGAACTCCTAAATTAAAAGAATTGGCAATTCAGAAGATATAATTATAAGAGATACTCTATTATCTTCTTTATAGAACTCTTCCACACATTTTATGATGTCCTCATCTTTTTAATACTAATTCCATCTTTTCTTTTTATTGCAGAAATAAATTTCTTACCAATACCAAGATATTGTTTTACACTTCTTGTTAATTCACAATTATATTTTCTTATATCATTTTTTTTTCATATCATTTTGAAAACTACAAATTCAATTCTTAATAAATCACTTTTAAAAAAAAAATCATATTCATTCTTTCTAAGTAGAAAATTTGCTGATAAATTACTACTTTTTTGAGTCAACTATCTTTGCTGAAGTTGTTCATAGTGTAGCAATTTTATTCCTGTTAATCTGAACTCTCTTCAAAAGATATTTTAAAACAATTTGCAAGTTCTAATTTAAATTCAATGGAATGTTGTTGAATGTTAAGAATATCAACATGTGTCTTAAAATGATTACTTTCTATGTTGAATCTATTTAGAACATTACAATATTGATATACATATTTTCTGTTAGTGAAAATATAATTCAATTTTACTGTACCGTCATTTGGATGCAGCCATGTCCATTTTTATTTAGCATTTTTCTCACAGAAAGAATTCATAATATAAACTTTTCCTGTTCTGCAAACCTGATAAATCTATGGCCTCTCTCATTTCTATCAACACAATCAAATTTACCCACTACATTCTCATCTTTCAAATTTTCACCAATTCTAGCATTAAAGTCTCCTAAGCCAATTTTAAAATGCTTGCTCTGATCAAAAGCATTTTATAGATCCATATAAAAATTCTATGAGAATTTGTTGGATCATAAACTTGAATTATCTACATTTGATATCTTATTAATCTTGTCATTCTATCTGATATACCATCAATTTTCATAATGTTGTTTTTCCATTTTTTTATTTATAATGAATTCCATTCCACTTGTGTTTTGAATATTAGTGTCTTTGAAGTAAAGTATATGTTCATTTCTTAAATCAATTGTTTCTTATATTGTCTTTTAACTTCATAAAGTCAAACAGTATCCCATTTAATATTAGACAATTATTCTTTTAATTCATGCCAGTTTCCTTCACTTGAAAGTAATCCACAATTATAAATACCTAAGTAAAAGGTCATCGCATGGCAGCCTGGATTTGCAATCAGAGATTCTTAATACCTGTTAACTACTGCCTTGGCTGAAGATTTTACAGACTCATGGGAATAAGAGCCATCATTTACTTTTGTCTGTCATGATTATAAATATCTTTTTTTTTTAAAGTTCATTTACATACACATTTACTCTGCCTTCAAAAAAACAATTGATATTTCAGTAAAGAAACTATTAAGCAACTGAGAAAAAAGACTATCATAATACTTGATCTTAAACTTGAAAGTGAAAAGCCAATAAACTCTCCATGCTCACTGATGTGTGTTGGTGAGCAGCCCATCCATGTTCATATACTATATAAATAATCATATAATAGTAACAGCTGCAACAAAAAGAATGTGTGGACTGCACATTAGGAATTTGACCATCTCAGTTTCTTTAAGATCTCAAAGAGGAATTAAAGAATCTCCTTTTGAATTAAACGTAAACTTCAGTCTCCAGCTATATATATACAGAATACTGAAATAACGCTTGATAAATCTTAAAAATGGAAAGATTGCCAAGTCCTGATAAAATAACTGGAGAAGCTTTAAAATATGGTGGTGATATGTTAATTTCAAAAATATTGGAATTTTTTAGAAATATCTGGACCCATGTTGTTCTGTCATCTGTTCTTAAAGATGCTTTTATTGTTTGAATTTTTAAAAGCAGAGGGAATAGACAAGATTGTAGTAATTACCATGGAATATCAATATTATCCACTACAGTAAAGGTACTTTCAAGAATTTTATTGAATATGTGGCTTCCAGTTATAGATGAATGGTGACTCTATATGGTTGGTATTTGTTCCCAGGCAACCTCAAAAAAAGGAGTGATGTGATATGGTCAAGGTATTTGATTCAGTTAATAGAACAAGTTAATGGTATCATTGAAAATTAGATCGTTATTCACCAAAATTTATTCACCTTATACAGCTTCTGTGATAGAATGAGAGGAAGTATCATTATTACATGTGAAAAACCTGAGGCATTTGAAATGAAAACTGGTGCTTATAAGGATGTTTACTTGCTCCAACATTGTTTATATGTGGTTAATCAAACAGGGATCAAGATATAATACAAGTTTGATGGTGGAATTTTTAACTTGAAATGAAGAAAAGCAAGAACAAAAACATCATCTTGGATTCTGGATTTAAAGTATGCTGATGATTGTACTATTTTTACCAGTTCAAAGACAATTTACAGAATATTCTAATGTTTTGAATGCAGCATATAAATATCTTGGTTTATTAATTAATATGAAAAAAAACAACAACCCCAAATTCTTTATCAGTTAGTGTCAGAAAAAAAATCCCCAGCAACTTTTAGCTTGGATACCTTGGTAGTTTTATAAATAGCAAGGTAGATTTAAATGTTGAGGTCCAACAAAGAGTGCTACTACTGCTTTCAACAATTTAAAAAATATAGAATATTTCATCACAGGGAAATAACTACAGTACTACCACTAAATTAGCTCTTTGTAAAACTGTTATTTTATCTAATTTATTGCATGGAAGTGAACTTTGGAGACCCTATCAGAGCAATATAAAGGCAATGGAAAATTTCGTTAAAGGATGTTCTGTAAAATTTTAAAAATACAATCACAAAATCAGAAAAACGGTCAATATATTCTTCAGCTTGCCATGTGATGCTATGAAGACTATTGTAAAATCACATCATTGGATTGGACACATATAATGGATGAATAATGGAAGATTTCGTAAAAAAGTGTTTTATGGTGAACTTCAGCATGGTTTTATGGAAGAGATCGATTTTGTTTACATTATAAGATTAATCTCATAAGATGTTCTCAACAAGTGCAATGTCAATTATTTTCAGTGGGAAGATATGGCAGAGAATAGAATATGTAGACTGAAGAACTACAATTAGACAGAAAGAATTTTCCCTGCTGATGAAATTAAAAGAGAATATTGTAAAATATCAAGTTAGCAGAAAAATGAACCAGCATGTTCTATATGTGGGCATAATTATGATTTCATAGATTGCTTTGGATAGTCATTGCAAAAAAACCCATTTCTAGAATAGTTTTCTTTTATTTATTTATTTATTTATTTTTTGCGGCGTTGGAAAGGGAATAATCATTTCCTAGAAACTGATTATTATTACTGCTCACTGGATACTCTCGTAAAAGCTATTTTAGCATAGAAAACTTAACTATTAAAGCTAATTTTTACTAAAATGACTAGATCTAATAAGCTATTCCATGATTTAAATTTTTTTTAAAAATATTTTTAAACAAAGTTTTATAGATAATTGTAGTACAAAATGTGAACTTCCCTTTAGGCTAGTCCTCCCACGCTGTTTATTTAAGCGCACAATAATTGCGTGTGTGCACACACACATACAAGTTGTATTAAATATAGCGTAAAAAAAGAAAGGATAATAGTATTTACTATAAAGATAAATTTTATAGCGCTCTTACGCTAAATAACTAATAAAAGGTACCTAATCATTTGAGTACAAAGAAATTTAATTTAAAACATATAATACACAATGGTAAACGATTTCCATTTTATAGTAAATATTGCTAACGATTTGAAGGTGTCCATTAGTTCAAAGTTCATTCAACTGGTTCGGAAATAAAAACATTTGTTGACAGAAGAAATTACGCACCGAAAATGTAGGCCATTGAAACCCCATAGGCATTTAGTGTTGCCAAATCAAGAGCTCCATCATTTACGTCATCAAATCATAAAGAATACGGATAAACAATGCTGAACATAGATAAGCAACTATAAATTACAATTACAGTATATTCACAAATATTTTTATTATTTCACTTTTATTTAATTATATAAATAAATAAATATACAAAGAAAAGAGAATATTGGGCGAAGTCCAATACGCTGTCAAGGATATGAAAGAATGACAGAATATTTGCAATAATCGCCGATCCCTGGTAGTAAAGAATGATAAACAATTTGAAGTGTGTTCAGTTATTTCTTTTTTATTACAGGCAGAAAATAAGGATTAAAAAGTATATATAAAAAAAGACATTTGATAAAATGTCTACGAACAATAACTTTAATTAAACCTGTTATACAATTTATTTGATTTGACCGTCCATCCGGCTGACTTCAATTATCAGTCAAAAATTATTATTTTTTATTTAAATTCCAAAGGTCTGTGTAATTACAAAAAAAAAAAAAAAGAAGGGGGCAACTTTAATTAAACAGGACAATTATAAAATGTTAATTAAACAATCATTAAATTAACATTATGGCTATGAAAAGTTAATTATAAATAAGCGATCGCGCGAAGACGCATAAGCCCACATTAATAAGTACATATATCACTATAACCCTCATAATTAATCTGCCCTCCGGCTACCATGCATCTTTTGGCATAACCCGTATACTGGAAATTTAAAGAATTTATTTAAAATATATACAATATTTTGACTATTTTTGTATGGGGGGTCAAATTTTATATTCGGTTAGTCCCTCTTTTTTTCCGCTAGAATAATTTTTCGGGAGCAGCAGGATGTACGGTAATCAACGTTATTAATAAATAGTTGAGGAGACAGTCTTGAGGAAATCTAAAAGTACTTTAGACAGAAGTTTGGCAGCTACAAGAATTATATTTAAATAATAGAGAACTATCTATTTCAAGAAGTTTACGCAAAGTTTGCACTAACCTTATTAGCCAATGATCACCTTTCGTAATTAAAAAAAAAGTATAATCCGAGGCAATATTGTTTTAAACATCGAACAAACTTTTAACGACCAATATTTCTTACTCTCGTCCGGCAACTTTCCAAACCCACCAACTCATAAACTTGGTAATTATAATGTTTGTCTATAGATGGCAATACTATCTACCGACTAAATTTGCTTTTAGACTAACAGGAAAAATGCAATAAGCGAGTAATTTAGTTCAAGATCATCGAAACTACAATAAATATAAAACAAAAAAGACAATATTTTTTTTATTAGAGTTCATTAACAAAACGAAAATTCACCGACGTAAATTAATTAGTAATACAGTAATTAATATAATAAAATATGATATGCCTCACTGGCTTTGAAATCTAATCAGGATATTCACTCCTAATTTTTTAAAAAAGGAAGATAATAAATAAACTGGGATAGCACAAACTTTATTATGTATTTCTAATTAAATTAAATTACTATCACTAGATACCGAAAAATCGACTTCGATTCTTCGCAATCAATTATTTATCATCTGTTTGCTTTTTCATGATGCTCAAAGATACATACATTCATTATTGCCATGATAAAGTCCATACACTTCATTATTGGGCGTACTAATCTTTCATCAGTAACCTTTTTTTAATGTTATATATTTTTCTATTTATGTATTAAGCTGTGTTCGATTTATTTAATGAGAAAGTACGTATTTACAAGGAAGGATAAACATAAAGAAGTTAATGGAGATTACTTAAATCATTTAGTACTCAATAGTTTTTCAATAAATAAAAACGGGAATAATGAATTAAAACAAACAAGCTAACAATAATAAATGGTTAACCTGGATAACATAAGAGATAATATTTATCTTACCAATATGTACTTATGGATCTGATACTTGAATATTTAGTAGAACAACAACATATAGACTTCAGCCACACAGTGAAGTATAAAAAGATGAATGTTTAGTTTAATGAAGAGAAATAGAAAGTGATATAGCAGTATTTTTGTGTTACCTGGAGCCACTTGATTTCTTATATTAATTTATCATCTCTGACTTTTAGTCTCCAAATAAATTTGCCAAATACAACTTCAAATGCTACTGCGTTTCTATTATCAATTTCTGGAGCCTTCGTTTTTTCAATGTTAATGATGGTGATTTTAGATAATATCGAATCAGGTTCTATAATTTACTCAGATAGCTGGCATGCCTGCAAGACAAAAGAACTGGAAAAGGCCACATTTCAATATTTCAAAGTCAATATCACTACAATTTCATTGATCCTGACATTAATGTCCAAACTCAGAATATTGAGCAAATGTGGGGATCTTTAAAATGATGAAATAAACAACACAGAGGAACGTGGCAGCACTTCAACTCATATTTAACTGAATCCATTTGGATAGCCAAAGTCAGAGATGATAACATATTCAAATCACATTTGGACACAGTTAAAATTTTCTGATATTTGGAATATAAATTATAGATGGTATTTAGCCTATACTTTAAAAAAAAAAGACTAGAAAACAAATCAAACTTTAGATAACAGGGAAGTATCCAAGCAGCTATTGTTAATGATTAGGAAAGAATTAAGAGGCTGATATGGAACTGAATTGAATATGTTGCTAGAGGAAATAATAACTGAAATCCTAGATTAAGTCCCAAAAGATTAAGAGACTGCAAGATGGATACCTAAAAAAGTTTTCTGAAATGACATGGAGAAGTTATGGATTGAAAAACCTTGATTAAATTACATGAGATATTCATCATATAGTGGATCACAAACAATGGAGATGAAGAAGTTTGATAAACCTTTTTTATATGTTTCTCAAAATAAAATAAGAATAAAATAGGAAAGAAAGAAAAAGAGAGAGAAATGATTCTTAATATCTTAACTTATAATTATAGTAGCTACTAAAGTAATATAAGCTGATAATAGTTGAATCTTGATAAACATTTAGATGTTAATTATATAGGGGGAAAAAATCACAAATTATTCTTAATATTTTAGCTTACAGTTATGCCAAAGCAAGATATGCTTCATTCATAATACTGTTGAGAATGATATTATATTAAGTTCTCTGTCTGGAGATCTAGATCAGGGATTGGCAAACTTACCCTTTGAAGGACTGGATAATGAATTTTATGTCTTCACAGCCCAATTTAATCACAAGCTAATAGCTCTAACAAGCTTTATCGATAAATGGCATAAGAGGATATTCCAGAGGATATTGTTTGGAATATCCTAGCATCTCACTGAAGATAGCTAGTAGCTTGAAACCAGTTGGGGATATTTCTAGATAGAGATTTTTAAATGCTTTTCTCTTATGGTATTTATCAACAAAGCTTCTTAGAGCTATTAGCATGCTCATTATTTTAGTTTATAATTACAAGCTTATCAACCTGTCATGTGGTGCATGACTTGATTTTATTTGTTATTATAGTTTATAAAATTGTATGAAAACTTAATTTTTTTGAATATTTATATAAAATTACAAGATAAATATGATCTTTACGTTTATCTTTAATATTTTCTGCTGTTTGTGCCCAAATTTTTTAAATTTTTATAAAAAATATTTTTCTTTCCATTATCTCTTTTATAAAATGTTTCATTCATTCAGCTTTAATCTTTTTAATTTTAAAAAAATGTAACTTATTCATCTTTTGAGGAAAAAATAAGATGATTTTTGTTTTTCTAGACAAAAATGAAAAATTCATCCCATAGAATTTTTTTAGTTTCACTTTCTGGTTGCCAATATTATATAATTGAAAAATAACTTGTTTGCGGATTATAACAAGATTGAAAATAATGTTTTACTTCATTGGTTCATTAAAACAAACATTTTTATTAGACTAGTGTTGTGCCTTGCACCAGATAAAACCACCATACAGGTCACATCTGGCCCATGGGCCATAGTTTGCCAACCTCTGGTCTAGATACTACAATTAAACAATAATACTTAATTATTGTCGATGATAATTTGTTATTGCTTTCTATCCTCTTATGATAATTTACTCTAATGTGTCAATTTTAGACATACATCGTAAACTTAAATGACATATTATTAAAGTGCTTGCCCTGTGTGATTTAATCTAGTACTAGAATAGTGGACTCCAGAGTTTGAAATTTAATGGATCGCAGGTCATCTCTGTTACTTAGTGCTTGAACTTCATGCATACTTCCAAGTAATAAATCATTTGACGATTTTTTTATTAAAATACTTCATCAAAGCTAGATATAATTAATAAGGATATTTATAATAACATTAAAATATTACATGATCACTTTTCCTTATACTAACAAAAGCTGTTAAAACAGTAGCAAATTTTTCCATACTACAGTGCCACCTAGTGTAAGGTCTAGTATACTGCTCCCAAATCCAAGATTCCTCATTGTTGAAAGACATAAACTAGAAATTAGTCTGAAAATATTGAATAGTTAGGCACTGAATAGGGATTATAATGCACAATCTTCTAACATCTATAGATTACTAGTGCTTGCACTAGTTGGCACTTGTGTGGAAAAAATTGCTACTGTATTTATAATAGCAGATAAAAATTAATTCATCTTTTATCTTTATTCATGAGCAGCATGATACAAAAAAAACAATAATTGCTATAAATAAAAATAAATAATCGAATGGCTTTATTGATCAGGAATTCGTACAAAATTCAAGCACCAGAAGTGCCAGAACTGGAATTGATCCAAGGACCTTATGCTCTAGAGTCTGATGCCTTACATTCATCAAACTTGCAGAAATGTAGATAATATATATCCATATAACAACAACAAAAAAAACCTGCCAAAGTGATTACTATAGTGATACATAACCTAAGTTTAAATTTAAAAGTTATTTACAATATTGATAAATACTTAGACCATATTATCATTCAAAATAATTGCCTATTATTACTCTAAATCATCATCATCATTAACAACCATAATAAAAGAATCTGAAATTACCAATATATATAATGGCAATCTTTTTTCCCGCCAATATAACGTTTTTTCAGCAATGCTATCTTGCGAATAAAGAAGTCTGAATTTCAACCAGCATGAATAAAAATTGGTGTTGCTAAAAAAAACAAAATGTTGGGGAGAGTGATTGACATTTTACATTTGAATTTTCAGCTAGCTATATGCACTGGCTCTATTTCATATATATATAGAAGCAAAAGCTCAAAATGATTATTTTAGGGAATGAACAAAAAAACAAAATAAATCTAGTAATAGATAGCATCAGATTAAATTTATTTTAAAATAGCAATTCATAACACACACTGTTATTATATATGTGTCAAAGTAACGCTTTCTTTGGCATTGATTTTTACATGCCAAATGGAGTCACATGCTAGGACAGGAATGATTGAAAATATAGCATGTTTCTCATGTAATAAATGAAGCAGGCAGAATTCTTTGGAAAAGAATGAAGATGCTTGTTTATTATATAGAAATAATGCATTTTGTATTGGTCAAGGATTCAGAAATTTTAGATAAACTGCAAAAAAAAAAAAAAAGCTAGATACACATTGGATAATGAATTGTGGATAGTAAATGAAATAACTGAAGTAAAACGATGTTGAATTGGATTATACAGAAAAGACATTAAGCTCTTTGGGGGGAAAAAAGGGCTTTATAATATACAAAGTTAACAGATAAACAATTTATGTTCATGTAGTTATATAAAAAATGGGATAAATATATAGGCAATGCATTATGGGTATTAATTTTGAAGGGTAGGAAAAGAGGATAGATAAGTTGTTGCTTTGAGAAAAAGCACTATAGCCATGAAAAATGATTATGAATAAAAAAAATACTTTGCAGTCACATAAGAATAAAAATAATATAAAATATTAAGAAATATATGATAACCCTAAGGAAAGTTTACTAGCCTTTGGTACAAAGACAGGAGCTTTAGATAATAGAGAAAGAATGCAAAAAAGGAATATGCATGGGAGAGAGAATAATGAGCATTTATTTTGGATATAGGATCCTGAAAGAGGATCAGGATAAATTCTATGGAAAATGTGAGAAATTTAAAGGTAAAGAACTGGGGAATGTAATTACAGGTTAGTGAAACTATACTGAAACCATTTTTATTAAAATGGGATAGGCCAAATAATTAGATAACTAATTAGGCAAAAATGAACTGGCTTTGTCATGTTTTGTTTCTTAAACTTACTTCTATATATTACTTTTAGCTTGTTGAAACATAAATGTTTATTATGCAAAATATGAACCAGTGCCTATTCATTCCGATATTGATTTTGATTGATAAATATATTATTTTCACATTTTTATTTATTTCACTTACTGCCATGTGTTTGCTTTCTTTGTTAAATAAATTATTTTCCACATATTAGAAATACATTTTTTGACTTTTTTTTTTTTTTTATTATTGAAATAGGTATCCTATAAATTTGCTTAATCTATTAAGCTATAATCTTTTCTTCTAAACATTAAAACAAAATATGGTTGTAAAAAGGTTAAAACAGTGCAAGTGTGAACTGAATATAGAAGGAAATATAAAAAACCTTATAATAAACAAATATTTATTTGTTTTATAATAGTATATAATAATAAAAAAGTAATAGTAATAACAGTAATAAATAAATCTAAATAATTAAAGAAATGATAAATATTTTTAAAAGTCATATCTTAATAAAAAACATTAATAGATAAGATTTTTTTTAAAAAACAAACTGTTATCAAGTTTAATAAATGCTGAATAAAAGATGCTACTTTTAAACATTGTAATCACTAATAAATTAATTTTAATTTTATCTTCCATAATCTACAGATTTAAAAAAAAGCATATTTCTTTTTTGGAATTTTCCAAAAAGAATGATTAGAAAGTTATAGAAGAAAGAGACTTTTCTCATATGGAGAGCTCAAAGAGAAGAAAATGTTTAAATAATAAAGGGATTTTGGGTCTCTATATCAATCAAATGTAAGTATCAAATACTCTAAATTATGATAAAACAAATCATCTCATTAGGGAGCAAAATGTTAACTAAAATACTGAGTCACATTTCATTAGAAGGACTTCATATGGAGAAATCCAGAAAAAGCACTGGAGTTAGTTCACTTTGTTATACAGATATCTATTGAAATATTTTGCTATTTTTTTTTAATTCAAAAACTTCATTTACATTTTATTCTGATATTTTCATTTTAAAAAAAATCTAAACACATCAAGATAATCAAAAATTCAGTGACTTCAAAAAGCTTCAGACAAGCCTTGATAAGTTCGATAAGATTTCACATGCTTTGTGAAATTACTTCAAGAAAATTTTTTAAATGACTAAAAACATGATTTCTTTGTGAAGTTTATTAAAATTCATGATTATTTTTGCACAATAATTGTGTAATAATTATTAAAAATAAAAAGTACACGTGATTATACATTTATTTTACACATATATGTTTTATTTTAAAAAATAGTAGATAACAAGTTCTAGCATAATGTTATTAAAGTAAATTCTAAAGTTCCAGTAAACACACCTTTTCAAATTGATATTTTAAAGCATAATTTGATAAATTTATCAGATAATGATATTTATTCATCCACATTTTAAACACAAATTCCAATAAAAAAAGATTTCATTGACTTTATGAAATCAATCTTCTCCTCCCAAACATTGAATGACTACAATGTTCTTTGCTTTTATTACAATCTTACTTTTTCAATACTTGCAAAGTTCAATGATTTTTTAAAAACTTATTTTATTTATAAATGTAAATTTCTACCAAATCAAATCCAATTTATTATATTCTGATATAGAACAATGGTTTAATATCAAAACCGAATGTTGAAAGCTTACATAACTCTCCCCAGGGAGAACAATTAAATCTGTCACAATAACAGAAGGTTAAAATCTGATGGTGATGGAAAAAAACTTGAGAAGGTTAAATGTAAAAAAATGATACATTTTAAAAATGAAAAAAAAAAAAGGATTAACAAAAAGAATAAGATTTTTTTTTCTTTGTATATATATTCTTATCAACGTAAGATCTTACAATATAAATTATTTAAAGAAATTATGGTTCTGTTGCTAATTCTTGTAAACTTATGTATTATCATTTATAATATTTTTTGTTCTATTAAAAAAAAGTTAAGTTTTGATAATAATATCAAATTAAAATATACTGTTATCAATCAACACATATATTTTTATACTGATATATGTAATCTTTTAACATGAATGATAATTTATTAATATACAGATATTTGCTGATATAATATATATTTTTATCTATAATTTCTAGCATAATCTTGCAAAAAAGCAGAAACTCTGAAATCAATAATCTGTGAATTCTTATTAAGATCTGTTGTTTACATTTTAATTATATGTTTTTAAAAGATGAATTTTAGTTTTCATTAAAATCTAACTATACAATATCACTAGCTTTATTAGTATTTTTACACATACATTTTTGATTTTTCTCTTTCCTGCTTAAGCAACTTTGGTCTAAGGGAAGATTTTGGAAAGGATTACATAAGTGATATAGATAATATCTGTTATTGCTTTGTTATCTTTAAATATTTATGGAGAAGGGATAGACTTTTCCTTGCCTTCCTCATGTACATAGAATAAAAAAACTCTTAATTTTAGTACGTTAAAATAGATATATTGCTATTTTTAGATATTCTGTGAAATTTTGAAAAATTAGGTATCAGATTTATATATAAGAGACATGTTTAAATAAAAGAGACTTCAATAAAATGAAAATGTTTATAAATGAGTTTTTAAGTGGCAAAAGTTATAAATATTAGACAAGAAAGACAGTTATAAACTGACTTTTTAAAATGATTATCTTGTGAATTGATGTTTGTTTATTTATAGTGTCATAGAAATGTATTTCCTCTTAAACCACTAGAATGTAATCTAGAAAAACAAAGGTAAATATAATAAAGAATAAGGAAAATGTGTTTTTGATTTACATGCGAAATTTAAAAAAGAATTTCATATCAATTTTATTGATTAGATGTGCCAAATTCATAGATAACCCATATTTCAAAGAAAAAAAAGCTAACATCCATGAACAGTGATTGTGAAATAGTGCATGATTAAATACTTGTCTTGCAGAAGTATGCATGAATATGGGTGGTGATGAACAAATCTTTAGTCATAATTTACTTACACATATTTCCATTTCCTTAATGAGAAGTCAAATTAAAAATACACATTTAATACTCAAGAAATTTTAATTACATATATTAAGTACATGAAATTAACATGGAAAGATTTAAACTACTAAACATCACATGATCACCATTCTTTTTTGCTTACTCAAGTAGGGATGCTACTGTATGGAGAGTTTACGCTCTGTTTATGAAAAGATTTATAAGGGCCTTTAATACTGATTTCTGCCCCCCTTCTCCGCGTTTATATGTAATGTTTCATTGTTAATTTTTTTGACAATAATAGAAGTAATTTTCTTTTGTTAAACTTGTTAATGAAATTGAGTTATTTCATTAGCATAAGTTTGCAGTGGCAAACCTTTTTATCTAATGCTCTGCACATATGATATCCTTACCACAGGGGCTAATGTAATGGAGAGATGAAAATTGAGTTTATGCATATAGTATTATTCTTGAATATTATCTTTCTTTATATGATATTTATCAATTATAAGTATTTACAAATGCAAGTATTTAATTTTATGATTCTTGGTTTTTATCTCATACATTGTTAAGATAGGTCCCTCATAGCATACTCATTACAATTTATATTAAAATGTGGGAATTACTTAATACTTTCTTGTCAGCTTGAACCAGTATACCATTGAATAAATTGATTAATCATACAAATATTTTCAAATTGTTGTAAACATATTCTTGAATCAATGTAAATTACAATTAACCCTTGATAATGACTATAATTAAATAATTGAAAAATGTTGGATTGTTTTTCAAGTTGATTCATGAATAAATAAAATTTTTACATTAGACTTGTAAAAATTTATATACAGCAAGTAATTTATTTACTTACTGAAAAAGAGTGTGTCCATTCTAACTCCTGAATAAATAAAAAATGTTATTGATTTAATAATCATTACATTTTATATATCGTTATCAATCCACTTCAGGATAAAGGTCTCTTCAAGTTCAAACCATCTTTTCTGATCTTTAGTCTCTCTTCTAAAGATCACCCCTGCATATTTCCTTATTGCGTCCACCCATCTTACAAGTAGTCTGTTTCTAGGTCTTTTACAATCTTTTGGCATCCAGTTTATGATTTCAAATTTCCATTTTTTAACAATATTTCCAGTCCAACTTTACTTTAGTTTCTTATTCTTAATTCTTTCAACAATATCAGTAACACCTGTTTGTTCCCTTACTATGTATTTCATTTTTGATATTTTCTTATTACTCCTAATATTCCTCTCTCCATAATTCTTTGAGTGGTATGAAGTCTCTGCATTGCTCTTCTGTTAAGTGTCCAAATCTCAGATCCATAAGTAAGAATTATTAAATCACATTTATTAAAAACTTTCCTTTTCAAACATATAAGCATATTTCCATTTTAATATTAAGTTATTTCTATCAAAACCACTCCAACCAAGTTTAATTTCATTCATTATGTTTCCATCTGCAGTAATAATCTGGCAAGTTATTAATTTCTTTTAACTCAAAAATTTCTTTTAACTCATCATTATCAATTTTTATTTTCATCTTTTGAGAAAATCCATTAACTGATAATAAAAAAATAGATTAATAAAATACACATTAAGGAAATAAAATATTAAATATATATTAAAAATGGAATAATCATAGAAAATAAAAATAAAATACCTGATTTTTTTTAACAACAATTAATTTATAGTTAGATTTTTTTTTCTCAATAGGGCTTTTTTCCTTTTTAAATAATGTAAAGTTGGAAAACTGTTAATTATTGAATGTTTTGAATAAATAGAAAATGTGTGTTGTCTATGATTTAAAAGTTTTATTTGAATAGTAATATTTTTCAAAATAATAATATACCGATTGTATATGAAAGATTTAAAATTGATTATTTTTAAAATTAAATATTTTATCACATAAATACATCATCATCAACCATTATCAATCCACTGCAGGATGAAGGTCTCTCCAAGTTCAATCCATCTTCTCCGATCTTTAGCTTCTCTTCTCCACATTACCCCTGCACACTTTCTTATTTTACCCATCCATCTCACACGAGGTCTCTTTCTGGCATTTTTACAATCTCTTGGAATCCAGTTTAAGATAAATACATATAAATATTTTTAAAAATCTTTATATAGTTTTATTTTATGTAGTGGAGCTGCGATTTAGACCATATTTTATTCCAAGAACGTTTGTGTACAAATGTATATAGCTAAGCATTAAATGAAACCCTTGTAAATGCTGCTACAGTAAATAATACCCCCCCCCCATCTTAGTACATGATAATATATTGATAAAAAAAAGGGTGCTGATATAGTACGTGCTCGGTGGCCATTTTAAATTTTGAAACACCCAAAAACACTGCTGGCACATGCAAGTGATAAATGACATCGACTAGAATCACTCAGTTTTCAAAAAATAAATCGCCTAAAGCATTACAATTAAAAAAGGGAGGGGGAAGAAAATAATGTGGAAATTAATTAGCCTAAGGCACTACACTTAAAAAAAAGTGTGGGAAAAGCAAAACAAGTGAAAAAAGAAAGTAACATTAAAAATTTAAAAAAATAAAAAATCCTTTAAAATAAATCAAAAAACACTAATTTATATAGTGATAATCAAACATTGTAATAGTAAATCATAAAAAATTAATGTATGTTAAGGCATTTAAAAAAAATATCATAAAACCTTTATATAGCGATAATTAGAAAAACAATAAATTTTACTTTCAAAAGCTTATTCCGGTCTTTCAAAAGTATATACTAAATTAGTATTATAATTTTAAAAAACAATATTTATAAACTATAATGCTATAAATCAAACATCGTAATGTCACATCAAATAGACTAAGATGCTACAATGGAAAAAAAAGTGCGGGAAAAGTAAAAAGATTTGTTATTTTTTTAAATTCTCAATGTTACTTTCTTTTTTCATTTGTTTTGCTTTTCCCACACTTTTTTTTTAAGTGTAGTGCCTTAGGCTAATTAATTTCCATGTTACTTTCTTCCCTCCTTTTTTAATTGTAGTGCCTTGGGCGATTTATTTTTTTGAAAACTGAGTGATTCTAGTCAATGTCATTCACTGCTTGCATGTGCCAGCAGTGTTTTTGGGTGTTTTAAAATTCAAAATGGCCATCAAGCGCGTATTATATCGGCACCAAAAAAGGAAATATTTTCTTATTGATCCTCCCTTTAAATTAAGGAGATTGTCTTTTATGCTTAAGGCAGGAGTGAATTCTAATCAATCTAATTATCTTATTGTTTTTAAATTAATTTAATAGATTGATTTCTTTATTAACAAAACTTTGTAATAAGCATTAAACAATCCATATTTCTAACAAAGTAATTCACAATGTTAATGTGTATAACATTAAATAGAGCCACTTTAAGTGCTATTACAGTAAATAATATACCCTACCACCTTAATACATGACAATTCTATAATAAGAAAATGTTTCATTTTTTTATTAGGCCTCTTTCTAAATTAAGGAGATTGTCTTTTATACTTAAGGCAGAAGTAATAAGAAATAGTTTCATTTTCTTATTGTAGTATTGCCATGCACTAAGGTGGTAGGATGTATTATTAAAGGAGCAGCATTTAAAGCAGTTCTATTTAATGTTATATACTGTAATGCTCATATCTATGTTACATAGGTTAATAATTTAAAAAAGATAAATTATCAAAAAAAAGAGAAAAAAATAGTTTAAAAGTAGACTTTTTAAAAAAAGAAATTGATAAAAACAAAAGATTGCATCACTTTTTCAAGAATAAATTGTTTTTATTCAGAATAAGGGTTGGGACAGAGAATCATGTGAGATAAAAATTTAAAACTTGCTCTCTTCTTTATATATATAAAGTAAATGTTAAAAAAATAAAAATAAAAATAAAAGATTTTAAAATAAAAATTTCAGTATAATTAATTAGTAAAAGAAAAAAATCCTGTAAAGTATCTTATCAGTAGGAATGCACTTAAATTTTGAAAGTTTCATGGCCGATAAGATAGTAAATAAGTCTAAAAAAAGATTAGATAAAATAAAATGTAAATTAATTAAAAACCAAATTAAAATTATGATAAAGATTAGACAATGAGAGAGTTTATCCATTGTTATCCAGTTAGTTTGTTATTTAGAAGTTTTCCTAAAGTTTAGTTCATTAGTTGTTGAATAGTTCCAGTTCATCAACCCATCGAAAAAATAGTCAACGAGATCCGTAGAGAGCCAGTTATTATTTGCCACAGAAAATAAACACAGAAGCCATGAAGTATGAACATACATTGCCAAAGAGCTTTAGGAGGTTCATCTGGGTTTCATGCCCCAGGTCCTCGGCTCCATCAACTTCTCTTGCCTGGGATCAATGCCTCGGCCATGATGCTGCCACATACTCTCTCTCCCATTTTCCATCAGAAGCATGGAAAGAAACCCATGAAACCATCACTGGAGACCGAAAGCTATCAGGGAAAGTCAAAGGATAAGTGTCAACTGCAGAAAAATGACATCATCTCACTATAATGAAAAACTTAGATAAATATAACTTTTCAAATGTAAATAAAATGTCTAGACATTCTTAAAAGAAATGAACTATAATGAAGGACAATTAGTGATATTGAGTTACTAATTATTGTATACTTATTTATTTTGTTTAATTGTACTATTATATTTATTTGATTATGTATGCATATGAATAAAGTGCTTATTTAAATGTTGCTTGGTCTATACTCTCTTTTAACTGTGTCACCAGGAGTTTAATCTTGTAAATATTTTCATGTATTAATCAATATTGCACTGGGTTCCCTGATCAAGATGCTTGAGTTAGCCTGAGTATATTTCAAGTTCTGGGTTCATGTGCCTGTCATCTGGGCATACCAGCCATATGTAACAAATATGGCCGGATGGCACCTGAGACTTGCTCTCAAAACAAATAAAGTGTCTTGAATGATTGGTATTGGCCCAGCAATATGCAGGGATGCTATGGTCAGAAAAGATGGTCAGGGCCATGTTTGTGTAGCCTCGATCTGGCCGTATGTATCATTAATGGTTAATCTATCAATGATATTCTATCCCTCTGCTTGTATGTGCGATCCAGTGTGGAGATAATGAAATGTTAAAAAATCATGTATAGAAAATAAAGATCATAAATATAAAAATATTATTACAGAGGTCAGTTTACATAATGGATCATTACAAATATAAAAATGTCCATGTTTCATACCAGATCATTACAAATGCTATGCAACATGGGTGCCTATGTGCCATAATAGAGGGGAGAAATAAACCAAAATAAACATAATATAATATTAATAATATAAAATTAAAAAAAAAAGTAGAAATGTGGCCAGAGAGATAGAGAAATTTGTTATTAGAAGTTTGTGATAGAGTCAGGTGGAAATGTAGAGAGGGCTGAGGGGGGAGGGTTGAGGTTAGTCGGACACTTTGTTCGAATTAAATTTTAAAAAAAAACAACAAGTTGTATAGTATTGTTGAAGAAATAATAAAATTATAAAAATTAAACTAATGCATATGAGAGCCAAAACAAAAATGGAGGCCGAAAAGTTAAATACTTTTTAAGGAAATCTGTTGCTATGTATTTATTTGGTTAAAACAGGCAAAACTCACTATACATATTGCCACACACAGCAAGCTAGAGTAATCAATGGATGCCAGAAGTCTCGTGCGTAAAATCCCAATCTAGTGCCTATTCATCCAATATCCCCAGACTAGTATCTGACTTATGGCTTTCATCAGTGAGGAGCCTTGGATCTGAGAGCACTGCATCTAAATCTTAGGATAGACACAGTGCTCTCAGACCCAAGGCTCCTCACTGATGAAGCCCATAAGCCAGAAACTAGTCTGGGGATATTGGATGAGTAGGCACTAGATGGGGATTTATGCACAAGCCTTCTGGCATCCATTGATTACTCTAGCTTGCTGTGGGTGGCAATATATATAGTGAGTTTTTCCTGTTTTAATAACAGTTATACACAAGCATAAGAGGAGGTTGTCATGTGATATTTATTTGGTTCATGTACTCAGTTCATTGAAAATGCATTTTCACAATTGTAGAAACATTATCGGATTCGGATTTCAAAATGTATGCATCATTCTTAAATGGAAATTCTCCAATGTCTTTTAGTTACATCTATACAATAAATATGGCAAACTAACAGCCAAATTTATAACTAATTTAGTTGAAACAGTTGTATCATTAGAATGAAATAACCTAAAGATAGCAGCACTGTTATAGAATCTATATTGCATCTCAATTTTCAAATATACATATTCATCTAAAAATTTATATTGAAACTGATTTATATTCTTAAATGATAACACTCAAGTGAAATGGCAAAGATTTTTCTTAAAGCAAAAGTAAGCACTCATCTTTCTGCTTCACAGATTTAATTCATTGAGGATAGTGCTGTTATCATCAATTCTATGAATGATCTGTAGCTGAATATTCTAGTGCAGATGTTTTATTACCCAATGGAGAAACAAAGATCTCACTAAGCTTGGAGATATGGATCAGTTGAGTGTTTTCGGTAAAGTGAAACTCACAGTATGCTGCACCTGCATTCAGTATGTTAAAAGATATCTCAACAATGTGATATAACTATTTTATCAAATTTAAATATATATATATATACTAAACACATGTATATATGCATACATAGAAAAACAATCCTATAATAATTATTAATAGCTGAATAGGTTTTCAGTACTGTGTACCAAACTCATGGCATATAAATTAACTAAATCAAAGGGTTAAAAATTCCAGAGCATCCACTGAGCATTCTTTAGAATTTTAACCATTTGGTTTAGTTAGTTTATATGCCATAAGTCTGGTACACAATACCAAAAGTGTACTGAGCTATTAATAATTATTGTAGGATTTATTTATTTTTTCTGTTTAAACCACACACACATATATATATATGTGTTTAATATAATTTAAAAATGAAATACTTTATATATGTATAGCAATTCTTCAGCCAAATTTATTGTAATAAAGTCTGGTGTATTTCTTAAGAACACTAATATCCTGAACATATAATGGTAATTAATAACAAAAGACCTATCGAAATATTCTTTCGTTGGTTTTATGCAATTACGACATTTAATCTCTTTTTGTAAATGTTTATTTTTATTGGATTGGGCACCATATAACATTCTAAAAATACTTTTTGGTATATTGTTTTTGTTGAAAAAGATTATCACAAAAAAAAAGTCTAGAGTTGCAATAACAATTGCTTTTAGTAGGAGAATATGGACGAGAACGAAATACAGTGGAGTGCTACAATCAGACAATAAACTGAAATTTCTAAAAAAAAAAAAAAAATGTTGCAAAAGATAGAATCACAAGGTATCACGTAAACAGATTCAAAAATTAAAGCGAGATCTGGGATGTAATTGATATTCAAAGATTAGTCTGGATAGTCATTACAAAACAAACTTTTAATTTTTTGTTTCTCACTTTTGTTTTCACGAATTAGGATTTACACTTATTTACGAGCTGTTGCTAATGAATTAAAATATATTTATGTGAGTGTATAAAGTCCAAAATAGACTTGTTTTAATTTGTGATAAAACTAAGATGCTTTTTAAATTGTTAACTACTGGAAAATAAGCGTGATCTCTATAAGTAGGAATATTGATTACATTCATTTCTTTTTCAAATTTATCTGATATGTATTTTTAAAGCAAATAGTAATGCTTTTAATATTATTGTTTGAATGCGTGAAACATGTGATCAATTGGGTTACTTTTTACGTATTATAATTAAATAAGCTCGTATACAAATATATACAAGCAAGATTGAAACCAGTTAACCTATTTTATTTTTAACATTTCAATAATTTTATTAATATATATAATTAAATTATATTTATACAGTACTAATAACTAGCTATTAAATTTGCGAGTACACAATTCAAAGAACTATTGCGCCCCCTAATCAGCTAGTAGTGAAATTAAAGTTCACGTTATCATTTTTTTTTTTCAATGTTCACGTTATTTCCTGCAAAATAAACAATAAAACAAAATACATCAGGACTAACGCTTTTATTTACAAAGAAATATCTTTATTAAATAGTACGACCCACAATTCAGAAAGCAATAGAATATATTTATATAAGCAGTTATTTTATGTAAAAATATAAAAGATGTCACACATACACATTTATTAAATGCACAGTTCCTGTTATAAACAATAATAGATATGAAGATATTCCTATCTACAGAGAAACTTTTCACGTTTGTTTTCTGCATTTAATAAATGCATGCATATGACATCTTTCATATAAAATAATCACATAAATAGATTCTGTATGTTTCAATCTTTATTTTCCAAAATTGGGTATTAATCAGTAGCAGCAATTTCAACTCCAATAGGAATAGATAAAAAGGCAAAATAATAATACACTAGAGTAAGTTTTGTTATCACTATATAAACCAACCTGTGGACCACAAATACATCCAATATACAGAATATGCTGGACCATCATTCTGTTTGATATTTTGTCATGCTATCTTGTAATCTTGCAGAAAATTGTTATAGTCTCATTATAATTCTCCAATATATTCTATTTCCTGCCATATCTTCCCAATGAAAGCAGACAACATTGCACTTCTTTAGAATGTCTTTGAGATAATCTTTATAATATAAATAAGGCCTGACTCTCCAAATAAAATCTGGCTCAAGTTTATCATAAAATATCCTTTTAGGAAGTCTTGAATGGTTTGTTTCACATGATCAATACAATGAAGATGTGATTTTATTGTAGAGGATTCTATAGCATCACATCAAGCAAGATAAAAAGCATATCCATTAGTCTTATGACCTTGCCATTGAATTTTTAAAATGTTATGGAGCATCTTTAAATGAAACTTTTTTAAAATTCCCTTATATTACATCGATAGTGTGTCCAAGGCATCCAATTACATAATAAATTAGGTAAAATAACAGCTCTACATATAACTAATTTAATTGAAGTGATTATTTCACTGTAATAAAACATCCTATCTTTTAACTAGTTAGAAACAGCAACGTATTGGAAATTATATTGCATCTTAACAAGCTACCAAGATATTTAAATTGGTTTACATTCTCAAGTGGATAATTATCCAAGCTAAAAGTTGCAAGGCATTTTCCTTCCATCCCTGGCTGATAAAATATTTGAAATTTTTTAATTACTAAACCAAAGACTTTATATATTGTGGTCAAAACATTGAATACATTCTGCAGAAAGTTTTTGAATGGAAAAAATTGCACAATCATCAGCATTATGTATAAATCCAGAATTCAAAATATAAAATTCTTAATTTTTGTTTTTATTAAAAATTTCATCATCAAATTCCTAATTTATTAAAATAACTATAAGCAGTTCCCGCACACATAAAATCAATGTTGGAGAAGATACAAATCCTTGTTTAATAGTAGTTTTCATTTCAAATGACTCAGATTTTCCTCCTGTAATAATAATATTTCTTCTCAAGAGTTCATGTAAAAAGTGTATAATGCAAATAAATTTTAATGGACAACCAACTAATTTCAAACAATACTATGAATGTGTTTGAATAATTAAGTCAAATGCCTTAACCAAAATCAATTAAAGCAATATATATATATCACTCATTTCATTTTTATTGCATTTTCGACTAAAACCATTGATTCGCTAATACAGCGTTTCCCAACCTTTTTTGGCTCGTGTACCACTTGGTAGTACATCACATTAAATTGTACCACTTCGTAAAAATGATTGTATTTCGTGGAATTTGTTATTGCGAGAGTGTTATTTTATTTGCATTATAAATATTATAAGGTGACCATGTATGTATTCACATCTCATAATGAGACAAATTACATTGAAACACACCTAAACGTCACAGCAGATTATAAACTCACTGAAATTATAAACTCATTGTAACATATTTATATGTATGTGTTTGTTCAAAGTTTCATATTTTTTCCAAAATAATTTATTAAAGATAACATTATTACATTAAAGGTTATTTGGTACATATTTTGTTCAAAGTGTTTTCTCATTCCTTCATTTGGTTTTCCCAAATTTGAGTCTGTTTTCTCTTTTTTTGAGCATCTTGCTATTGGCTGGGCCATGGAGAGAATAAATCTAGCATGTCCCAAGTCATGGTAAAATAACCTCAGGGGTTATCAGGCTATCTCTTGTTCTTGTTTTCTTTATATTGTTCAGCATGAAGTTAATAGGATTAATATTTTGATGATTAAATACTAGCTTACATCTAGTAATCCACAATAGATGATCAAGAATTAATGAGAGTCTAATTTCTGGGTATGATCCTTTTCTGATACATTCTTTCAAATTAAATAATTTAGATTGATTTGCCTTGATCCGACTCATTATTTATCTACTATTTTGTCATATTTCGTTTACTAATAAATGGTTTTAATAAAAAACAGAAAATTATAAAAAACCAATTAGTATATTTTCTTATCATAATCAAATATTTTTATAAAATAAATTTAATGAGATCTTTGTGCTTGTTTCGAACAACATAATTTTTTGAAATTTGGTTCAAAAGATGCGAGGTATACCCTTAAATCTACAGTTGCATTCAATCCGTTTCGATACTTATTTTTTAAAAAAATATATGAAGAAAAAGCTCTTCCTACTAATTCCGTACTAGTAAATGGTAATAATAATGTAAGAGCTTTCTCAGAAAGTTGTTCATATTCTTTAATGTTTAACCAAAAATTAATTAGATTGTGTCATTTGAATTCTACTTGTAAAGTTCTGTCACATGATAATTCTATTAAATTTTCTTTATCCTTTATTGATAATGATGTAGCTTTTTCTAAATTTTCTGCATAGAAGGGGTTTGAAATCCAATTATCATTTGTGTTTTCGGGTTTTGGAAAATATTCCATGAAAGACAATTTTAATCCTGTTAAATGTGCTATTATATTTTCTCGTATATCTTGAGACAGACTAACCTTATTTTCAAACAAAAAAATATGTAGAGTTTCGAATACTTCCAGTTGATTGTTTTCGATACTTATATATATTACTGTTTCCAAAAATCTAATTTCTTAATCATACTTTCAATTTTATCATTAATATTAAAGATCGTTATCGACTGTACATATTAACAACTTTACTGTATAATATTAATTAAAATAATTTTTATGAATTATAGGAAAAAACGTTTCTATTTTTATGATTTTTTTTTTATGTCCGCCATTATTGATTATTTTTCATGTACCACCAACCAGAAACTCGTGTACCACCAGTGGTATGCATACCACAGGTTGGGAAACACTGCTCTAATACAACATTGAGTCTTTGGTAACCATTTATCTGAGTGGAAACAATCTATTCAACAAATCTTTGCTGTAGTAAATAATAACAACATTCTACGATAATTACTGCAGCAAAGGGGACATTCTTAAAATCAGACAATAACAACTTCACGAGTCCACATATTTTAGAAAAATTGTAATATTTTTGAAGCTAATATATCACTATCACATTTTAAAACTTCTTCCGGTATCTCATCAGGACCAGAAGCCTTTCCATTTTTAAGATTAAAAGAAACTCTTTTGATTTCACTAAGCTATATATCTTTATCAAAATCTAAAGGAGTTTATAAAATAGATTTATCACTAAAAAATCATCATCTTAATTCTTGTATCATGATTCAAGTATAATCAAAATACATTTCCTTTGCAGTTTTAATCCAAGATTCATTTTTAAATCTTCTTGTTCAATATTTATGAAGTATTATAACTTTATGTTTCTTGTTGCATTGCCAAATCCATATAATATTAATATCACTTATCCTTCTTTATTACTTTTACAATGCTTTTTACAACCCACTATTACCAGTTTCGATAGCCCCAGCAACCATCTTCAGAACTATAACAAACACAATACAAATACACGAATACAAATATATTAAACCACTATACATAACATGATCACCATTTCTTATGCCTGCTCAAGTTGTTAAAATGGGTAAAACTCTTCATACAGTAGTGCCACTCAGTGCAAGCCAGAGTATCAATGGATGCTAGATAGGGATTTTATGCACAAACCTTCTTGCACCCATTGATTACTCTGCCGTGCACTGAGTGGCACTACTGTATGGAGAGCTTTAACTGTTTTAATACAAATATACAATGAAGATATAATTTTATATTTATTTATTTTTATTTTATATATTATAAAATATAACATTATATATTCATGTGTATTGGTATTCGTGTATTTGTACTATGTTTGATATAGTTCTGAAGAAGATTGTTGGGGCAATCGAAATTGTCAGTAATGGTTAGTAAAAAGCATTGTAATAGTAAAAGAACCTAAATGATATTAATATTACTTCTTGTTTCAATCATTGAACTTCTGCATTTAATCTCTACATCTATTCTACCAAACAGAAAATGATACATTTCCATTTAATCAAGTCACTAATTATAAGATCATTGTCAGAAAATGCAGTCATTATTTCACTAAGCTATATATGCTTGTCAAAATGTAAATGAGTATATAAAATATATTTATCATTAAAAATCATCATCTTAATTCTTGATCATGTTTCCTTTGCAGTTTTAATCCAAGATTCATTTTTAAACCTTCTTGTTCAATATTTATGAAGTATTATAACTTTATCTTTTTATTGCATTGCCAAATCCATGTAATATTAATATCATTTATGTTCTTTATTACTTCTTTTACAATGCTTTTTACAACTCATTATTGATGTTTTTGACTGCCCCAGCAATCTTCTTCAGAACTATAACAAACACAATACAAATACATACAATGAACATATAATTTTTTATATTATAATATATAAAATTATATATTCATGTATATTTGCATTCATGTATTTGTATTGTGTTTCTTATAGTTCTGAAAAAAATTGTTGGGGCAATCGAAACCGTGTTTCTTATAGTTCTGAAAAAAATTGTTGGGGCAATCGAAACCATCGCTAATGGTTTGTAAAAAGCATTGTAAAAGTAATAAAGGACATAAATGATATTAATATTTCTTCTTGTTCAACCATTGAATCAAGTCACTAATTATAAGATCATTGTCAGAAAACCCAGCCACGATTTTTTCTTTTTAATAAACCTCAAAATAGATTTATTAGTATCTATAACATTCTCCTTGAGAGAAATCTATACCTCAGTAACTGACAAACATGAAAGTTCAAATTAGCAGTTATAGTATTTAATAGATGTTGAAATTTAACACATATAATAAATATTTCTAACCGAATGAACAAATTTTCTGTGAATGGAATGTCGTTTTTTAACATAGCTATCATTCTAAATTTGGAGCATATTAATATATGATCTGTTTATCAATCTGTTTAATCCAAACTCCTCTTGAATTCTGACTTCTAATTATAATGTAATCTATTAAATGTCATTTTTTTCAGAGTTGATGCATCCACATTCCTTTATAGTGATTTTTCTACGTAAATAAAATGGTTCAATCCATGTGTTGTGCAAAAATTCAATAACTGTTTTCTCAATATCAGTACTGTTATTTCCAACAACTTTTGGCCAAAGTCTGTTAATTGCATCAACATATGCACTAATGTCTCCAAGAAGAAAAAAAAGATATTTCCATATAACACTTTTCTTCATCTGCATTCTTTTAATCTAATATTGGAGTATATGCATTAAAAAATGATCATCGAGTCACCATTATGAAAGTTCACTTTAATATTATTAATCTTTCAATGATACCATAAAGAATTCCAAGAATAGAAGACACTAAATTAGACTATATAGAAAACCCACCAACATGCATTCTCCCCTCACTGTATAAACTACATCCATGCACCACACAAAACTATGCAAGATACCTATCCACACACAGATGATCCTGTTTAATCTTCAATATATCAAACTTTTTGCTGAAGAGAAGTTCTAAAATACATGAAAATCATAGTCCAATATCCCTAAGTTGTGATCAATAATCTATGTAAATAGATTCACCATTACTATAGACTGACAGCAAAACATAAACAGGTGTAATTATTGCATGCTGATAGAAATATGAACAATTGCTCATTGGGTAATGCAAATCTCAAAATAGTCTTCAATAGCACTATTTTATTTTAGTAATTTTAAATTTTCTATCTGATAATCATCAAAGTTCTGTTACTGTTTATGAGAAAATATTACATTTTAGAAAGAACAAATTAACTTTTAGCAAATTATGAATGGAACCAATGGTAAATTCAAATTGGGCAGGGCAACAGTATTAAATCTGATCAAACTGGGACATATGGTAACTTCAATAATAGCCACATTTTGTTCTGATTGGTTTAATGCATTCTGAATTAAGAACTATGACAATACAATATTAAACAACATAAACTTTATAATGTATTAGTTATACAATTAGATATTATGTAAATGTAATTTGTTTTATGTTAAATGTTGTTTTTTTTTTTCAGATATAGGACAAGTAAGAGATTAAAAATCAGTAGCCAGACAATTCTGGTCCTCACTGTGGCCATGCACAATATACAAAATTTCTTGCATATGTTTCAATAACTCAGTGATGTTCATGGGACAAGTTAGTAGCCAGACAATTCTGGTCCTCACTGTGGCCATGCACAATATACAAAATTTCTTGCATATGTTTCAATAACTCAGTGATTTTCATGGGAATGCATTCTAAAAGAAGGGTCACTACTGTTCCTAAAAAAATAAATTAGATATTATTAAAATTTTGGCAAGCAATTTTCGAAACTATCCAGCCATATTAACTATTAATACTGTTTATCTCCTAACTTCAACATAATCCTTATACTTGAAAAAACAAAAAAAAATTATCATGTTTCACTGTAATAATATTTGTATCAAATATTATATTTTAATAAAATCTTTATTAAATGAATAAAATGGATATTTATAATTGTGTTTAACATAAAGTGAAAATTGCTAAGTGCATCTTACAAAAGCTTATAGGATAAGATTCAACACCGACACCTGCCATTTCAACTTAATAGCTCAAAAATTCAAATAAAAAATTTCACAATAAATAAGAGCTATCCACAAATATTCCATTTTATTTGATAATGAATGTCTTAAAATATTTTGATTATCAAAATCATTTTTATTTACCTTACCATATTATTTCTGAGAAGAGTTTTATAACCTAATGTTTAATGCATTTTTCCAACATGTCCTTAACTGAAAGTTAAACAGGTTGGATTCAGTTAGCCATTCAACATTGATTAGGAAATAAATATTATTAGTTGTGAGGCGAAGATCCCAGATTAATCTGTAGTAATAAGTGTCAATGCCCTGATTGTAAAAAAATATGGTCGTTTTTGTTGGGGGGGTGGGGGGTGTATGATGTCATAATCCTATAACTTTATGTAAATCAAAACCAATGATTTTCGCTCTCTCTTTTCTTGATAATTGTAATATTCAACTAAATATGTTGGCATTCATACAGAAAAGATAGGCTTTATGATTTAAACTTAGCTTTTATTAATGCTTAGCATGCTTTTGACATGTAAAATATCACAATCATAGCATAATTACTTCTTTAGTATTCCGAGATTTTAAGTAACTTGATAAATATTTTAATATTTAACAATGGACTGAACGATTTTTTATAGAGGAATTATAAATTGTGCAAATTTGAGACTAACAAGAAAAATAACATAGATGGGTATGACAAAGATTTATAAAATCTATAATATAATCATAATAACAGATTTTACAACAAAATAAAAAAAAAAACTCTACAGTCTCAACTTATGAAGTCTAAAAAATGGATTGACCTTCCATATATCCTGAAAGTCACTCAAAAATTAAAAAGAATCAAAAAATATAACATGAGCTTTCCAACTCCCCTATCACTGAACAAACAATTCAAAGGATAAACTGATTACAGAATCAGCTCACCAAATTGTCTATAAAATCCAGCACAACCAACTACGTGTAAGTTTGCACACTCAGCGCAAATACCTATACAATAGAGCACATAAGAGTGTTCAACCTTCCTCAATATTTATGGACCACAAGCAAAATCTGGCTATAAATGTGCTTGGTCAAAAGCTGGAATTGTATGCTCTGAGTTGGAAAACAGAAAGCGAAAGATTAAAGAGACTTAGGCAATAGCTAAAGATCGATTATACAGAAAATGATTATACCAAAAGTGAGTTCTTGGTTTAATGCTGGGTTTGGGAAAAGATAAGGAGAATTTAGATATAAAGGCCATAGAGTTGACAAAGATTATGTTGTAGAAATGGGATGAAGCAGTATAGAGAATAATATGGGAAAAATTTGGGGTGGGGAATGGCAAGGGAAGGTGGCTAACAGGTTTCTCTTGGCATAGTGGCTGAGAGATTCCTGACTCTGAAAAAAGAAAAGGTATGGTACATCACATCAACTTAGATATATCTTAAAATCCAAAATATTAATTTAATTATAAGACTTGATTATTGGACCGTAGGTTTTTTTAAATATATATGACATTATAGGATTTTTATATTATTGTTTCTTTCCTGCTTATTATTAACTTTAATATTAATTACATTAGGATCCAAGTCAGTATCATTATTTGTTTTTAGGTCATTTAATAATCTTGGGTCATACAATTATCATATATATGCAATAGCAAGTTTAATAACTCTGAATCCAAAACTCTTGCATTGAGATTACAGAAAGTAGGGGTCAAACGATGAAAGTAAAGTGATATTGGTTCTTTCAGATGATAAAAGGTGACACTATCTAGATGATTCCAAATTACCTGGAAAATAAAATAAGTTGATATCATTAAATAAATTTTCTTAGAAACTCATATATAGGCTCATTACTTTGATGATGATCAATACATTTTGAAGGTTGAATATGTACTATAATCAGCAATTAATATTTTGCATATCAAAAGAAGATAATTCATGTTTTGGCACCCAAGTGGGGTTTGAATCAAAGAAAAAATATTTTTTTCAATATATATCAATTATAATGTCTTAATAATACAGCTAACTAATATATCCAAAATAAATTCAAATCTAAAAATAGTAAAAGGAGATATTTAGCTTCTGATCAAGTTTAACATTTCTTTTGAGTGGGTATTCTATAGCCAACACAGTTGACTAATTAATATTGATTAATAAATGGATATTTACCTATTTATAGCTAGAATAAATCAAGGGTAAAAAACTACTGAAACTCTCACCACACAGGGAGGCTGTTAAGGAGATTTTTACTTTGCAGTTTGTTCCTTAATAACTGTTTTATCTTTTTATCTCTCTCTCTATATATATATATATATATATATGTGTGTGTGTGTATGTGTGTGCAAATTAATTAACAAAAGGGATGACCATTATATATACTTCCTTCACAAATTAATTACATCTAAATTAACTGTTAAAAATATTAAATTTATATATATCTTTGATATTATTGCTTCACAATATTTATAAGAAGGATTATCCAGGACCACAGGACCACAATATATGAAAATATCCATAATAAGATATCAATTATTTAAATTTTAATATAAAATAATTTAATTTTTTAGCTAGTATAAACTAAATTTCTTTCAATGTTCTTTTGATATTAAATTATACAATTTTTGCTTGAACTATTTGTGAAATATTCTTAGTTTTCTTCTACTATCTTTTCTGTATCAGTTATATTAATTCTAATATAAAAAGCAATAATATTTAACACTACTTTACAAACAAGTACAATGCAATATCTTTATTAAATTCTCCAACTCAGCTGACAGTATCGGCTATATAAGTCTTCCTCAGAGCTATAAATGTATAATAGTTATATATATATACCCATGTCATAAATTATTATGTATATATATATACACGCTGAAGTTTGAATACAAGAACTGACAGATCTGAACTGCCATCCTAGGGATCTTGAGCTCAGGGTCTATTATTCTATTACTACACTATGCATTGCCATACACAAAATAAATTGTCTATACATATATCTAATTTAAATAATTAGTACCCCATCAACAAATACTGCAAGATACCTAGCCAACACACAAATGCTATGAATCTGGTTTTCTAAACTGAAAGCACGCTCAGCTACCCTTAATAAAAATAAACATAATAAACCTTATTTTTTGCTAATGTTAGAAATATTTTGGTAATTTATTGCAAACAAGAATGAAAAGGATAACAACAACTTACATCAGTTATAAATATAAAAATCATTAATTTTATTTAAATCAAATGATTTTTATATCCATTTTATTATTATCATTACTTCAATTGTACCTAAGCATTTAATTTTAATTATGTTCAATACTAAATTTAATCCACCCTTTAAGACTTCATTCACAATTTGAATCTTTATATGTATATACCTTCTCTAACAAGTGTGTTAGCGCAGAATTATTAGTATTAATAAATATTATTAAAACTATTTCCACATCAACTAAATTATATCATTACATACAACTACATCATTTAATTATTATAAAAACTTTTAACTATTTAAATTTTGATGTTTTTAGTGACAACAAAGAAGATTGTTGAATAAGAATAAAATGCAAAAGAACTTAATATAGTGCTATTAACCACAACATAATGGTGTGCCAATGTAAGGCTGCAAAGGCATATTGGCACCTGGGACTTCAGTTGACATGGCACACTATTATAGAGATGGCTTACCTCGAAATAGGGTTTTTGAGATAGGGGGTTGTGGAATAGTATGATATATTTTATCAATTAAATACAAAGATAATTAGGTAGTTATTGAGATAAAGGAGGTGGATGTAGGGCACTTAGAATACAGATGGCTGAGTGGATAATGAAATAAAAAGATGTGAATAGGAAATTTTGTATACGCATTAAACATATAGAGGAAGACATGCTAAGAACTAGTGGTTGTAAAATATTTGGGATGTATAGGTAGATGGATGAAGGTGTTGACTCTAGGTGTGTTAGAGATCAAGGAACAAAAGAAAAGTAAAAACAATAAATAAAGGATTATAAAACAAAGAGATATAGATATTTTGAAGGAATTTAATATGGATGAGGATAAAAAGGTAGGCACTAAAGGGATAAAAGCAGGGGAAAGGTAAGGGCATCAGGAGTTGTTGCAAACTATAATAGCACAACTTACAAGAAATGAATCAGAAAATAGATAAGCAATCTCAGAAAATAGATAAACAATTTCAAAAAATAGATCAGCAATCTCAAGAAATGACTCTGAAAATAGAACAACAGCAGATATGAGTACGACAGCAGGTAGTCTCTTGGAAACACTAAGCTCAAAAAGTTAATAGTTTTACATTTTAGTAATCAAAATTTTTGCTTTTAAACATAATTTTAAGCTTCATTATCTGAGCATACAGTACATATATATAATAAACAATCTCAGAAAATTGATCAGCAATCTCAAGAAATGAGTCAGAAAATAGAACAGCAATCTCAAGAAGTGAGTCAGAAAATAGAAAAGCAATCTCAAGAAATGAGTCAGAAAATAGATAATAAAATAGATGATTTTATATATATAGAGAGAGAGAGAGAGATATTAGAATAACTTGTCTAGATCAAAAAATAGCTAGTAAGATGGAGCTAGTAAGATGGATAAACAGATAGAACAACTTATAAATTCAAATCTTCTAACAATAAAATATTGAAATGGATTTAAAAAAGTGAGTCAGAAAATAGAAAAGCAATCTCAAGAAATGAGTCAGAAAATAGATAATAAAATAGATGATTTTACTAAAGAGATAGATATTAGAATAACTTGTCTAGATCAAAAAATAGCTAGTAAGATGGATAAACAGATAGAACAACTTAAGATTTGCAAAATAAATTCAAATCTTCTAACAATAAAATATTGAAATGGATTTAAAAAATAGGTGGCAAGAGTTTGATGAAAGATGTGATATGAGCTATATGGAATTAGCAGATAAATTGTCAGTAAGCCAAGACAAGTGGGATAAGAGTTTTGGTACTATAGAAAAAAACCAGAGATGGTACAAAAGAGTTATAGTAAAATAGCCAAGTAATGTGAAAGTACTAAACAGGCTCAAAATAGCTTTAGTGAGGATGTTAGTAGTGAAATCAATATCTTGAAGTTAGAGGTAGCAGCAGTCCAAAAGCAATTAAAAGTAGAATATACAGATCTGGGTAAAAGACAGGGCAAAGCAGATCATAAATTAAAGAAAGTGCAAAAAGAATACAGAATATAGGTGACCAAGTGCCAAAGACAACCATGGAAGAAATAGAGAGTATAAAGCAGAATTTACTAGAAATGGAGGTAAACAGCCAAAAAATTCAAATAAACTTTGGTGAGAAGCTAGAGAGTAAAAAAATGGTAGTAGAGTAGTAGGTTATAGAGTACCTATAGTGTCAAGAATAAAACATGAATTACAAAATTTTACTCATGATGGGAAGATAAATTGACCGAAATAAAGAAATCTCAAGTTAAAGGAGCGTTTAGTAATGGGTCATGTTGACTGCCACAAAGCATAGAGCCAGAGGTTTATGAAAGTAATGCTATAGGAATAGAGAGTGTGCAGATGTTAGAAAAGGGATCCAAGAGGAAGAAGAGAGCTTGATGAATGACAGAAGGAGTAGCTATATACCTAAATATATTCAGGTGATGGAAGATAAATGACTGAAATAAAGAAAACTCAAGGAGTGTCTAGTAATGGGTCATGTTGACCGCCACAATATAGAGCCAGAGGTTTATGAAAATGACCTTATAGGAATAGAGAAATGTGCAGATGTTAGAAAAGGGATCCAAGAGGAGGAAGAGAGCTTGATGAATGAGGGAAGGAGTAGCCATCTAGCTAAATATATTCAGGTAAAGATTTTTAGGGGTGAATATGGGGAAAATCCCATAGAGTATTTGACTGGTCTTGATGAATTTTCTTTGAGTTGAATGAGTGACCGAGAAATATTAGCAGTGGCCAGTAATCATTTACATGGCTCAGCAAAAAGTTGGTGATGTGTGCTCTTTTATAGACCTGAGACATATGGAGATTTTAAAAATATGTTACTTCAGATGTTTTTGAGTGAAGAAAAACAAGAGAGTTTGAAATATAAGATAGACCAGCAGAAATATAACCGTAGAGAAGGAAGTTAGTGTTTGTTTTATAGTCAGGCTGCTATTTTAAATATGCTAATTGCATGTCACTTGTCTGAGTCACAAATAGTTAGGATTACCAGAAGGAATTTCTATAAACAGGTAGAACAGGCTTTAATAGCTACTGGTATATACTCCATAGAAAAGGTGGCAGATATGTTAGATGCATTAGGAGCTAGTGAAAATATGGCCATAGGTTATGGAGGGAAGAAAGGTTACAATTATAGGGTCTCCAGTATGAGGGTTGGGAGTAGTCAGGACAAAACTGGCCCATGAAACCCAGTAAACCAAATAGAAAAAGACCTGGGAATAACCCCAATATTCAAACCAGAAGTCACCCATGATAAATAGATATAGTAGTCCAGCAGCAAGTTGCTCTGATATTAATAGTAATGTTATGCACAAAGTATAGCAAAAATCCATAGGGACCATGTCAAAAACAGTCCAAAAAACTAGAACGGGCCTCGATGAAATGTTCCATACTGGGGGAACCCATTGCTAACTTGGGGAGCAAGGAAAATAATCTAACAATAAGTTTTATTTGGGACCTAGGGGATGATCTGGACAATGAGGTCCTATAAGCAAGTTATTATTTAAGTGGCTGTTCAGAAATTAAGCTAGTAATTCTAGAGATAGAGACCAAGGCATTAGTGGATACAGGTAGCCAGTTATCAATAATTTTAGAGGCATTGTTATGAGGAAATACTGAGAGATGATGAAATTCCCAATTTCCTTGTGAAGCAAACTGTTGTCACATTAGACAATGAGAAAAAGGCTAAGCTGTTTATGCAATAGATATGGCTTATCCTGCAAATGGATCTCACTCCTTTGAACATGCCTTCTTGGTCATGCAAAGCCTTATATATGAAGTTATAATAGGTTCAGGTAGACATATAAGATGTCAAGAGTGAAGAAGTCCTAGGAGTGGTGCCATTCTATCAAATAAGTATCACCACAATCCAAGATCCACTCAGCAGGATATAAAGACTAAGTTAGAAGGAATAAAGGGCCAATAGAATGATTTTGAAGGGAAATTATTTCAGCTTCTGTGCCAATTCAAGAGGTGTTTTCCCAAAAGACTGGCATTATTAAGAGATATGTACATCGGATTTACTTAATGAATTCCAAACCATATCAATATAAAATGTACCCCATCCCTTACTAATATAGAGCTGAGGTCAGGGCCCAAATTAATAAAATGGTTGAATGGAATGTGATCAGAAAATGTCCATCTGCATACAATAACCCTTTGGTTATCATCCAAAAGAATAGAACCATCAGGATATGCCTTGATGCAAGATTCCTAAATCTGTTAACTATCCCAGAGAGAAAGGGCCAATAGAATGATTTTGAAGGGAAATTATTTCAGCTTCTGTGCCAATTCAAGAGGTGTTTTCCAAAAAGACTGGCATTATTAAGAGATATGTACATCGGATTTACTTAATGAATTCCAAACCATATCAATATAAAATGTACCCCATCCCTTACCAATATAGAGCTGAGGTCAGGGCCCAAATTAATAAAATGGTTGAATGGAATGTGATCAGAAAATGTCCATCTGCATACAATAACCCTTTGGTTATCATCCAAAAGAATAGAACCATCAGGATATGCCTTGATGCAAGATTCCTAAATCTGTTAACTATCCCAGAGAGAGATGTTCCTCCCACTGTACGGGAACTACTAATCCCGATTCAGAGGTAAAATTGTTTTTACTACCTTCAACTTAACTGCCAGTAATTGACAAATCTACTTGTACCCAGAGGATCAAAAGTATATGGAATTTATGAAGGTCATTTATATGGATTTGAAAGGATCCCTTCGGTCTCATAAATAGTAGTGCAGGCCTGATCCAGTGCTTGTATAGAGTATTGTCAGAAGAGATTAAAAACCTTATTACAACCTATGTAGATGATGTAGTCATTTGCCTTGAGCCACCCCATGGAATATCTCTAATATTTGAGTATCTTTTAAAAGAATGACAGGAGAAAAATATTAAAATTAATCTGGCAAATAGTACAAACAAGAAATTCCATTCCTAGGACATCTAGTGGGAGTGGAAGGAAAAAACCCCAATCCTAATAAAATTTAGAGCCATATGAAATTTCCCCCAACCAGAAAATAAAAACCAGTTGAGATCCTTCTGTGGTGTCTGCAATTTTTATCATTTTTATGAAAATTTTGTATATGATACTATTTTTCCATCTCAATTACTCAGAACGGATGTCAAATGGAAATGGACTAAACACCATTCCATAGAAAAGGACCGAATCAAAATGAAATTTCTTCAACAAATTATATTAGGATATCCCAATTTTGAGGATATCTTCTATGTAAAGACTGTCAGCAGTGGTTATGAGCTGGGGTGAGCTTATTACAATTAGAAGACCACAAGTATTTTGCTTTCTTAGCCACATCCTAAAAGGGCTTGAATTACACTATGCTACAGCTGAAATAAAGGCACTTTGCAGTGGTTTGGACCTTTCAGAAGCTTAAACAATGCCTATTAGGATCACATATTGTAATAACCAATCACAAGAACCTAGAGTTCCTCAATAAAAGCTATCTGAACAATGAAAGATTGATCCAATCAATAGTTTGATTATCAAATCCAGTATTGGAAAGAAAAGAGAATGTGTTTGTGAACATTCTCAGTAGAAATCCTGTGAGAATCCAGCCACAGCATGTAAACCTAGAACATGTACACATAGCGGCAATAACCCTTGTTGTGGATGATTTTAGAAAACATAGCGGCAATAGCCCTTGTTGTGGATGATTTTAGAAAACGAGTTGAACCAGAGGTCATGATCCTAAATTACAACCAATAATGGCCTATTTATCTGAGAAAATTATAGATGATACTTATCACTAGAATGATATCCAATAAATCCATCTTCAGATATCATATAAAACAGGATCTATTACAATTCCAAACAGTAGAACATCAAGAAACCTCATGGAGAATATACATCCCCACACGCTTGAGAGGAAGATTAATATATTACATTCATTGCTTATATGGGCATTATGAATCCAGAAAAGTAGAATGGCTTTAGGAGACTATTCTACCGACCCAGGGTGTATGCCTCCATACTACACCTTAGGTATTGTGAAATTTGCCTTAAATCCAAGTATACAAGTCACTCTTTTTGGGGGGGTCTTGCTGCCCATTAGTCCTGAACAGCCAAATGATATCTTGGCTATAGATTTTTACAGACCATTGGTTACTTATATGTTTTCAAAATTTGTTGTGGCGTATCCTATGTACAAAGGTAATGCTAGAGGCACCATCAGAAATTTGGTAAGCCCTCAATTTGCATTAGTGGGCAAACCTAAACCTATCCTTACTGATCGTGCTACCTCTTTTCTCTCCAGAAAGTGGAACAATGGGTTAGTGAATCAAGGGATCAAACACTTCCCTAGTTCCATTCATAACCCACAATTTAAACCCTGTGAAAGAGTCATGAGGAAATTGGGTAGATTGTTAAGGGTTTACTTGGAAGGAAATTATAAGAATTGGGTAAAACATTTAAGCAAAGTAGTAGGGTACATTAATATCACCCAACAAAATGAATCTTTCAAATTTGCCCCAATTCACCTACTTTATAGAAGGCGAGAACGTAATCTTATAAAGATTCCCTTACCAACCATACAAAAAGAGGGGATGGTCATGAGATATTAATAGAAAGGGCAAGCAACAATATGAAAATGATGGCCAAAAAGCAGATCGCTAAAGGTCCAAGGAAGCCCACCCAGTTCAAAGTAGGCGATAATGTCCTTTTTAGAACATCTCATGTTAGTGACCTGCAGAAACTTTTCTGTATAAAGGAAAAAAGGGGGAAATGCATTCTTACTGAAATCACCAGAGGCAGAAAAAAAAGCACATATAATGCACGTAGCCTAAACCCAATGGCAATCCTTGAATAATTCCGTCCTTACCTTAAATTTGAAAGAAAAAGAGTAAGAGAGGAAAGGAATGATAGTTATAGAAAGTGTAACTGTAGTTACAGACTACACTATAATTGTATGTAGATTAGATAGAAAGCCTAAAAGTACATATTTAATTATTCAAAAAAGATGGTTTCCATAAGAGACTATCAGGTTTTTTCTTTTTTTTGAAAGAAGGGCAAATGTAGGGATAGAATCCAATCCCCCCATATATATTATTAAATCAAAAGAAAATTTGTAGTCCCAATTTTTTTTTTTTTGTTTTATGTGTGTATTTTATATATATATACATTTGGGGTAGTTTTGATTATATATATATATGATTTTCTTTTTGTGTGTAGTTATGAAAAAAATGAATATAATAAACAAATAGTTATTTTTAGTTTCAAACCTTTGTGCTTTATTAAATAATATAGGGATTTCATTATATAGCTTTATTTTTAGTTTAAAAGGCTACAATAGATTGAGTTGTTAAATCTAAGATAGGTTAGCAGACAGATAGCCTGAAACACACATGTTTGAAATGGAGATATGAATGTGTGATTCCATGATAACTGTTTGCAAATCTCACTAACACATATATTTAGATTTTTTTGTGTGTGTAATTTTTGACTTGTCAAATTGTCAAAGGAGAAGCGATTTTTGATATGGGAGAAAATATTTTTTTTTACTTTAAAGGTAACCGCCAATCAAAGTTATCAGTCTTGAGTTGTTTTTTCCATTTATCAAAAGATTATAGAGTTTTGTTTAGAAAAGATCCTGAGCTGATTCATGAAGAAACATTAGCAGTGATAATATATACTATTTGCACAACTGCAGTTAGATTATGGAAATTATAAAATATAAAAACAGCTGATTCAGAAAGAAATCAGTTTTATTATTTTTTAAGTTCTAGTAAGTGAAGGAAGATAATCAGACAGAGAAAAAAAGTTTAAAATACCATTAGGAAAACACAAAAAGAGATTTTCAAGGAGCAAAATGTTGAAGTACTATTTTATATAAAATAGGTTGAGATGTGTTGAAAAATAAATAATATGGCATTTGAGTTATGGAAGGCAGTAATATATTGTAACGGAATAGCGTTACATAGGGTTTGAACCTAGGAAAGTTAAATATATATTGATGACGAAATAAATGACAGGTACAAAACTTTTTAACAAAGCGATCTTGTTTTAAGAATAAACGAGAAACAGCCGTGTCTAAAGCAGATCGCAGCTATACAAGAGTACCTGTCAGATTTATTGAAATAAAATTAAAAGAGTTTTTATTTTTGAGGAATTAATTTATTATAATCATTATTTGTCAAGTTTGTTTTTTTTGTCATTTCGTTTTAAAAGAAACAGGGAATGTTCGAGAACAAATTAGAAAATTTATTAAATCATTTTGAACAAAAGGGAAGGAAAAAAAAAATAAGTAAATTAATTAATCTGTAATAGGTAAAAAAATTCCAAGCGATCTAAGATATTTTGAATGGGGGGCAATTAGTAGAGTCAAATTTAGAGAAGTTGAAACAATAAGCAGGATGTATGTTGGTAAAGTCTAGATAACAGTCCAAATTTAGAAGCAGAGGTGATAAAAAGTGTACACTGCTATTGTACTACTTAGACTTCTGACTCCGGCTAAAACAATATGTAAGAAAAATGGAAAAACTAAATTAAATTCCCACGTGGTGCAAATGTCACAGAAACTATTAAATAAAGAGGATCCTTGATTAGCAAATAAGAACTAATGACTTATGAGTGCATGATAGAGATTGGAGGAAAAATTCAAGGTGTCACGGCGGGAAAGAAGAGAGAAGAAAAAGGCAAGACGGAACCGAAAAAGCACACAAAATTGAAAGTTGTTGAAGGCGAAATTAAGTTGAATTGTAGCGGAAAGTATAATTAATTTTTCTTGCGGAGCTTCCGATTCAATGCTGGGACTACCTAACCTACACTTGTGTGATATCGTAGCCGAAATGCGTTGCTGAATCCAAAATTCGCGGCTTGGCCGCCGAACCTTCGCACCTGGCACTGCTGATCGTCCTAGAATGCTCTCACCCTCGGAGAAAATGAACTCAAGGACCACACACACCCTGGAAGCCTCACCCAGAACCGACATGCGGAATTAATAAAATATCGCTCAGGATCCCATTACAGTCTTCTCGTTCCACAGGTAGTTATTTTTAACATTTGCTTACACATTCATGCACCAGATAAAATACTTTAAAGTGGAGAACGATTTACAAACATTAAGTGTAAACTGATTAAATTGCTAATGACCAATCGAACCACTAAAGAACTCAACCAGTATAATATGTACAATTAATACTCAGCAAAGAGCTATGTAAGTTAATATTCGCTTCCGTAATTGTGTTATCTAGACTTACTAAATTATATATCTGCATAATAATTTTATTTACCCAGTTTACAAATAAATCATTCACTTAATTAATGTTTATTTTATTGATCGCTTGGAATTTCAAATTTATTTAACCAATGTTGAATGAGTGCGGGAGTGATCTATTTTATATAGTTTGAATGGGTGCATTTAATATGTTAGTTAAGCGTTAAGTATATTTATAGCATCTATAATTGTCGTACCATTCTTAGGTTAAGGTTAAGTTTTGGGAGATTTATTCTGGGGGATATAGGGCGGGCCTAACCATGATAAAGGCATGTCAATAGTGTGTTAAGAGTAATGAGCGATATAGTTCAGAAATAGTGGCTGTGTTCATCTCTTGCTGTCCGCTGGAGCGATGCTTGGGCATGTTCTGTGATACAGTTGAGTGAGCGTGTGCACGTGCGTGGCGAGCTTGAAAAGGTTCTCCTGGCGCCTATTACTCGGATTCAATCTGAATCTAGGTATGAAACAAATAAAACGCGTGTATATGTGTTTGAAACTATTTTCACAAAACATTATGTAACCCCGGACGACAGAACACAGCGGGTTCGTAAAAGGAATCGTCAATAGAAAAGCCAAAAGGAGAAATAATGTCCGCAGAATTATAAAGAGAAGGCGCCGGGTTACAATATATATATACCAGAGTTATGAGAAAAGTTTTTTTTTTAAAAAAAGGAACTTAGTGGAAGAAATAATTATCATGGTGATTAATAAAGATCCAACCAAAGCAGAGCCAAAAGTAAAATGGCCTTACAAGAATATATAAGTTGTTGCTTCAAAGAAAAATGGACTCGGCATTAATATATATATATATTCTTAGCAGTTAGAAAAGAAATAATGCATTGTTAGCTGCATTCAATTTGCCTCAAGATCAACACCACCATGAACTGAGCATTTGTCTGCATCCTATGTATGTATAAGACCAAGAGAATGGCTGTATTCCCAGTTAACCATACAAGAACCACATTTTATTTTGGAGATCTAGTTCACATTCCATAGTTTATTAAAGAATTATCATCATCTTTAAAGAGAAGAAAAAAGAAAGATGTATATAATCCACACCAAGTCTCAACTACTCTACGAAGCAGTTTTTAAATTTCTTTTGTTTTCATTATAAGTGCCAAGAAATTCAAAAGTGTTTTAATTGATGTATGCGAAATTCTCAAGAGATACACAAACGACAGGAACTTTGTCCAGTTTTAAATTTGTCTTATGAAAATTATAAAAAGAGAGAAAATGTGAAGTGCCAGAAACCAGCCTGAAAATTTAGATAAAGAGAAGTCTACTGTCTCAGCTTAGACATTCTTCTCAAGAACTGAAAAATGGATCGGTAACTGAAAATTTGATTTTTTTTTCTTATTTGAAAGTAGTCATTTAAATCTTCTATGAATCAAACCTCATTTCTTTTTTTACTTTGATACATAAACATTAAAAGTTTATTATTATTAATATGCATAACACTGCAAATATATTTTTGAAATCAGTAGATTTAATTTTATTATCTTTGAATATTTTTTTCTGCTATAAATAAATATCTTTTATTTATTATTGTCATTTATTGGTTTACCTAACCATTAATAGAATAACTAAAAATACTTGAGCAATCTGTCAGTATATATTTTATGTTTTTTTTTAATTATTTAGTATATATTTTATAATTTTTTTTTTTTAATTATTTCTATATTTAAGTCGGATATCAATGTTGCTTTGGTTAAGATTTAAAGAATTTTTTTTTTATGATTCATTTGTAATTTAATAATGTGAAGGGAAAAGTGTTTTAACATTATATATGTCAAAATATCACAGAATGTGTGCACATGACTGCATATACAAATTTAAGTCAATTAGGATAAATTAGAATAGGCTATACTAAAATCTTAATGCTTAATAGTTTTTACATTAAGTGAGCAAATTAGTAGAGCATGGACGTACATGAGTGAAAGTAAATGCACATACCACACAAATGCTTTTTTATTGCATTTAACAACATATATAGTAAAGCTGGGAGAAAATATTAAACAAGTCTGTTTTTTTTTTTTTGTCATTGGAATATTGCATTTTAAACCAGCATATCTTAAATGGATATGAGCATATATATTTAATTTTCTTATTTGGTTACACCTTTAGTAATTTGTATTTATGTATTATTGTGATTAATAGAAATTGAAGTAAATAGATGATCAGAAGTTTATTTTTATCAAAAGAAAGGAATCTTAATAAACACAATTATATCATATTTTGCTTTATATTTACTCAATTAGTAACAAGTATGGCCATCATCTGGAAGGTGTTTGGTTGCAATTGCCATCAATCTAATTTAGTATCCTAGTTAATAGTGATCAAAGTATACATGCCTGGTTAGATTGATAGATGAGTTATAATTTATTCATCATCATAACTGAGGATTGGAAATGGTCTTTATATGAATGTTATGGTTATGATTGTCATAACATTATTAAGTCACTGTAGAGATATATAGAAGTAATCCCTCATCCATAGTTAAATTGGATATACATATGTAAATTGTATAAGTTGTTTGATTATTGAGGATGACATATAGGGCTTGAAGTATTTAATAGGTTTACCTTGTATCCCTGTAAAAGGATTTACTCACCTTAAATTTATTTGAAATTATTGAGGTATGGGCAAACAACTACATAGATGTTGATGATGATCATGGATATTTCTTTATAGTACAAGAGGTTTTAGTAATTTAATGAGTTCAACTTTAAATCAGTATATCAATTAGATTTGTACAATCATAAGTCTGGATAGCATGGAAGTATTAATACGAGTAAGATCACAGTATATTACCATTTGAGAATCTGTTGGCTTAATCCAATAAATCCCACAAGCTAACCATAGCTGACTAATACTCCAACTGATAGGTCTTATTTTTTTTAGTTGAAATTAGAATAGCTACCTGGCTCATACCTAGATATTATGATTGTAAGACAAATTGTGAACCCTTCCATAGTAATAATCAATAATTGTTTATTAGGTGGTAATACTTGCTAAATTGTTCCATTACATTTGATGTTGCGTACTGTTAGAGTATATATGCGAAAAAACTGTAATGTAATAGATTTTGTGAACATTACAATTTTTCTACATTTGTTTATATTCACAAATAAATCTTAAATCCAGAGGTGACTGTCTTATACATATAGTAAAATGTTGACAACTTAAATCTCTTTTTCAAATGAAACTGGATTTCATCATTCTACAAATCAAATATAGCCAGGCGCTATGCCCAAATTTATGAGGAGGTCCCAAAGCAAAAAGGCCTATCGCTGCCTTTTACCTCAAAAGGGAAATGAGTCTAGGAGATGGAAGGTGTCTAGATCAGCAGCCTACCAAGAAGCCACCATGTATAAAGCAGCCGAGCGGTGAATGTTATTGCCTATAGCATGCAAGCCAACCTAGCAAGATGATTGGTAATTAAATCTTTCACAGAGCTCTTAACTAAATCTTCAATAAATCACTCTAATAAATTCTCTAAGCCAGTTATAGTATATATGTGCACAAACTGTGAAACTAAAATTACTATTAATAATTAAAATTTTGTAATGTATTCATAATTATTGATTTAAGTCTATTAATGTAATTTATTTAAAAATAATAATAATGTAAAATCTTGCCTAATTGAAAATTAAATTAGTAATATTTCTGTTAAACATGATAACTATCTTAGTTATTATTCTTAATTTATTCAATCTGCGGATATGCCTTTATTACTTTGCTTAGTGATATTTTGTTAAATGTGCTATGCCATCATTCAAGGCAGAGACTGCTAATATTATAACAATAGAGAGACAATTAGATGCTCTCATATAATCTTATATTGCTTTTTAAAACACAAATAAATCTCTGGTCTGAAAACATACTTTTATATATGTTAAGCTACTATGTTTTAGCTTATGATAATTCAGGATTGCATGTTAAAGGATTATATTTCATGAAGTAATAGCAAGAATGATCTTTTAAAGCATATTATAAGTAATTAGTTAAGTCCCAAATATGCTTAACTCCTCCTTAGTTTATTATCATAAACTATATAGATTAGTTGGTAAACTAGATCAATTTAATTGATTCTTTTCAGCATGTTTTAAGTATGCTAATTTACCAATGAGCATATAGTAGTTTCGCAGATCGAAACTAAGGATTAGTGCTTTATTAATTTTTAATATTTGGAAAGCATTGCAAATGTATCTTTAGGAAGCACATCTGTGCATTATGCCTTGCTATATTCTTATTAAAATGGACTTTGGTTTTAAGGGCTACCCCATTAGATTAGTTGGTAAACTAGATCAATTTAATTGCCAGTTTCAGCATGTTTTAAGTATGTGGGGCATATAGTAGTTTCGCAGATCGAAACTAAGGATTCGCACCTTATTTAAATATTTTTAATATTTGGAAAGCATTGCGAATGTGTCTTTAGGAAGCACATCTGTGCATTAAGCCTTGCTATATTCTTATAAAATGGGCTTTGGTTTTAAGGGCTACCACAATATTCTTAGTTCAGTCAGCTCTCTTTTAGAACAGGAACACAAGGGTCCAGAACCGTATATCAAGCTGCTCCGATCACCCGAACTAAACGTTCTTATATTTTATGATAGCAAGTCATACGATCCATAGGAACTGAGTACTTGGTACTGAATCCCCTGAATAATTGCACATTGAGCGATATATCTTATTTAGTTTATGTAGCGCCATAGTCTCGGAAGTTACTCTATATATTGCCAGTTCATCATCCTCTATATTATTCAGTTCAGCATTAATCTGAACTCCAGACCTAGTTTATATAAACAATCTGCATAGGGAGCACACTTATTGCTCATTAAGTAATATAACTAAATAAGTTATATTTAATGTTATCATTCTTGTATGTTAACCTTAGCAAACCTCGGCATGACATAGCATAAGTCAGGCATATTAACCATAGATAACCAAATTAATAAAATGGCAATAATGATTAATTTATAAAATGTATAAAAGTGTAAAGATGAGATTTTGTACCCATCCACTCATCTTTATACACCTGCTATATAACCTCATACCTATTGCCATATTGTTATTGATTTCTCAAATAAATATATATATAATGTATTCAGGTTTAGTGTCTTACTCTAAGCTCATTACCATTCAATTAAATATTCTAAATTATCATGTTAGTTTAAGTTTGAATAAGCATTATTTAATTAGCCACAGATGTGTGTGTTTAGTTATTTATGTAGTAATTTAGTCATTTATTCCCTGAGTCTAATATTCCACCCTTTGCCACTGCTGGCACGTGAATTAAGGAACTCAGAGTGTCGCCTCATATATGTCATCCATAGCATAATAAATCAGAGAGCGTTAGTGAAGCAACTGAGGTGCAATGTGATTTGAGGTCTCAACTGGGGATCATTTATCTTTTTCACACATGTGTGATTATGTACATCAGTTGTTTGAGATGGAGTGGAGAATGAATATAGACTGAAAATCTTAAGTTCAAATCCCCCTATTTATTCTCTTTTAAGTTTGTGTTTGCTTGTTTTCTATCATTTAGCTAAACTGTTAAGCAAATTTCATATTTTCCTAATATTTCTTAATTCTTTATCTTATCTATTTATTCAGTAACAAATACATTTTTATTTCTTAAAATTTAATTAAGCAAAAATGTTATTTCTATTTATAATAATTTTTTGTATATAAACCATTAAGCATCACATGATCACTATCTTATACTAGCACATAATTGTTTATAAACAAAGCAAAACTCTCCACACAGTATTGCCATTCTGTGCCAACCAGATTAATCAATGAATGCCAGAAGGCTTGTGCATAAAATCCCTATCTAATGCCTACTCATCCAATATCCCCAGACTAGTTTCTGGCTTATGGCTATCGTCAGTGAGGAGCTTTGGATCTGAGAGTACTGCATCTAGATCTTAGGATCTAATGCAACCCTCCAGCACCCACCTTTTACCTCAACTACAAAACTATGAGAATGAAATTTAAAACACAAAAATATTTTCAATCTAAGCTCAATAGCTTATATAGCCATATGGGTCTGAACTCAGTTCAGAACCCATACATTTTGGTGTCTTTGGTTCTTTAACAACCATAGCCACCACTATCCTATTAGGCAGGATTGGTGTTAAACCATTAAGCATCACATGATCACTATCTTATACTAGCACATAATTGTTTATAAACAAAGCAAAACTCTCCATACAATATTGCCATCCTGTACCAACCAGATTAATCAATGAAATGCCAGAAGGCTTGTGCATAAAATCCCTATCTAATGCCTACTCATCTAATATCCCCATATGACTATATAAGCTATTGAGCTTAGATTGAAAATATTTTTTGTGTTTTCAATTTCATTCTCATAGTTTTGCAGTTAAGTAGAGATAAAAGGTGGGTGCTGGAGGGTTGCATTAGATCCAAAGATCTAGGTGCAGTGCTCTCAGATCCAAAACTCCTCACTGATGATGGCCATAAGTGCCAGAAACTAGTCTGGGGATATTGGATGAGTAGGCATTAGATAGGGATTTTATGCACAAGCCTTCTGGCATTCATTGATTAATCTGGTTGGCACAGGGTGGCAATACTGTATGGAGAGTTTTGCTTTTTGTATATATTTTAACGATTTATTCTATTTAATTTGTATTTGTTTTCCTATATACTAATACTTTTCTATCAGTATTTTTTCATATGATATTACATTTTGTACCAGTTTAATATACAATTACAATATTCATAATTTCTACATGTATGAATTTCCCCCAATTTTAAACTTATAATTAATGTTTTAACCTAATTTTTAACTTATTTTTGGATGTTTCTATGTATAATGCATTTTCTGTAATATATTCTAGGCAGTTTATTCTATATATTTCATTCATATTATTTAAGTGATTTATTTTATTAAAAATTATTAATTGATTTATACATTCAATTTCCTTTTGTAGACAAGTTTTATTCATGTTTTAGAAACATATTTTGTTACTAGTGTCTGAACCTACCCTGACACCTCTCTGAGGAGTGCCAAAGCATGAAACCATGGTCAGGGGTTTGGGGAGGGGTTCCTGACAGAGATATTTTAAATGCTGGCTCTGGCTAAGCATTTATCATAAAGCTTGTAGAGGAATTGGCAATCCTCACTGTTTATAACTTACAAGCTTAAGAGATAGGGTCATGTGATCTATGAATTGATCTATGACTCTTATTTTGATTCTATTTTGTTACTAATCTCTTTTACATAATTATTTCACAAAATGAATATTTATTAATCGGAAACTATTATTTAACCTATTGGGTTATTTAACCTATTGTTTTTATCTTTGTAATACAATTTTTTATATTTTTATTATTAAACCATTAATTATCATATGATCACCATTTCCTAGGCATTATTTTATGTACAAATTGTCTTGCATCCATTGATTACTCTGACTTGCACTAATTAGCACTACTGTATGGAAAGTTTTGCCTCTATTTTTATTATTACTTAATTATTAATATACAAGATAATTATTATTAATAGCTTCATTTTTTATTACAATGATTTCTTTTTTTGATAACCTTTTTCTAGAACAAATTCTTAATATCCTAATTAATCTACTTTTCATAATCTTTATTCTGTGCACATTTTTTGAGTCTGATTTCCAATTAATCATCCATAGTAAATTTACTTTGTATATAATTTTACTATTTTTAATTTATTACTATGTATTACTTTATTAATTTATAATATCCATAAAATTAAGATTAATTTCTTTTTAATAATTTTATTAGTCATTCATTAGACTACAATTTATCCAACAGTGAATAATATTTCTGTAATATAATTTTCACTGCGCTATTTTTACGCAAGGTAGGGACTGGTTTCTATTCGCTTTTAACACCTTGTGGAGGAATGTAATCATAAACATATGACCAAAAATATATGAAACAGATTTGGGGGGATCATAGATCTTTATCACATCTTTGATCATATGTTTATGAATACATCCCTCCAGGTGTTAAAAGTAGATAGAAACCAGTCCCTACTTTGTGTGAGATTGGTCATATGTTTATGATTACATTCCTCCACAAGGTGTTGAAAGTGAATAGAAACCAATCCCTACCTTGCATGAGAATAGTAATGTAGTGAAAATTACACTACAGAAATATTAATTTCTTTTTTTTTTCATTTTCAAATTGAATATTACTGTTTATTTTATTAATATATTTCAAAATTCTTTTAGTACCATTAAATACCATAAAATAATCCTCATATATAATGTAAAAAATTGATCTATATTATTTTTAATAAGTTGGTCTATCACATGATCACCATTTCTTATGCTTGCTCCTTGCTGATGAAAGCCACAAGCTAGAAATTAGTCTGGGGATATTGGATGAGTAGGCACTAGATAGTCATTTTATGCACAAGCCTTCTGACATCCATTGCTTACTCTGGTTTGCACTGAGTGGCACTACTGTATGGAGAGTTTTGCTTGTTTAAGTTGGTCTATATTTTAACAAAGTAAAATAAAATTAAATGTACACCAATTTTTTCATGTTAGATATGAGGACATTTATTTTATAGTATTTAAAAATAATAAAAGGAATTGTGATTTAAATAAGAAATATATTAATAAAATAAAGTCATATTCAACTGAAAACAAAAAAAAAAGTTGATTAATGTGTATTATGATTAATAAACAAATAAATAATAAGAAATTAACTATGTAAACAAAATTTTGTGGAAAAGGACGATTATGAATTGCTAACTAATTGAGGATCAGACTTAGAAAATATGCAAAATAAACAAAAAAAATTAGTGTATTAAGAATTTGTTCTAACAAAATACTATTGAATGAAAAAGTTAACGTAATAAAAAAGGATAATGATGATTCTACCACAAAAGTAATAAATAAATTAACTAGTAATAAAAACAAAGGAAAAATTATACACCAAAAATTAAAATATTTTAAATAAATCAACAATATATAGTAACTTCAAAATTAACAAACATATATTTTAAAATAAGAGTCATAGATCACATGACCCTATCTCTTAAGCTTGTAAGTTATAAACAGTGAGGATTGCCAATTCCTCTACAAGCTTTATGATAAATGCTTAGCCAGAGCCAGCACTTAAAACATCTCTGTCAGAACCCCCCCCAACCCCTGACCATGGTTTCATGTCTACCCTGACACCTCTCTGAGGAGTGCCAAAGCACGAAACCATAGTCAGGGGTTTGGGGAGAGTTTCTGACAGAGATATTTTAAGTGCTGACTCTGGCTAAGCATTTATCATAAAGCTTGTAGAGGAATTAGCAATCCTCACTGTTTATATATTTTAAAAGATTAGTAGAAAAGAAAATCTAAAAACAAGACTAAAATCAGTTTATATATGAAATGAAATAAATTAATAAACTATAATAAAATAAATGATTTAGATAATAAGAATGAGATATAAAAAACAAAAAATACAATGAACAATTCTATAATGAACAAATAATGTACACTGTACAAAGGATACAAATGCCATAATGAAAATAAGGGATTAAAACTGGCCGAAGTAGGATGAATTTGGGCAATACATTTTTGTGGTTTCTGCTTTCATTAGAATGTCAATCATTATTTTTATTATGGTTTGCAAAATTCACTTATCAATTTTGTCCTCTAACAATGAAATTATTTTCTTTATTAATTATGTATTCTATTACATATATAATTTTACCTGTTATCTAAAAAAAGTGAGAAAGCTAATTAATGTAAACATTAAAAAAGATTTTAGGCTTTTATAAATTTTTTTTATTTATGATGGAACATTCCATTACAGTTTTCTCTAAGGAAAGATTTTTATTATTTCAAATTTATGTATATAGTGTATAAATGTTAAATAAATTAACTTTACATTATTATTATTATTTTTTTCAGTGTCATAGCATCGGCTGGAATGCGAACCCGCAACCCGGAGAACTGCTTGTAAGGCAGTCGCGCTGACCTCTCGACCACCAATGCAAGACAACTTTACATTATTTTTATACTTAAATTTTTGATTTTATATTATATGTTTCTTGTTTAAATATTTGTGCTCAATGGTAATATTGCTCTAGGCATGTAAGCATTATCCTAAATATATACATTTCAATATATGCTAAATGAACATATTATAACAAATTCTAAAAACAATTTACATGTATTCTAGCTTAGCACTCTACATGAAATAATTAAAAATACGATTAAAATAACAAGTAAAAGATAAAAATTTTAATGCATTTGTACATTGGAACAATTATAAATTTGGTGATAAAAATATTAAAATGACAGAAAATGTAAAATCGTATGAAAAAGATATGACAAAATATTTATGTGTAGAAAAATCTAAAATAAAATAAATGTTCAAAATGTATATAAAAAATTACATATAAATAAAAGTAATACTTTTATTTAAATTTTGTTTAAAGAAAAAAAATACAAATGTTACTCTAAATAGATAAGATAAAGAATTAAGAAACATTAGAAAGATATGAAATTTGTTAAACAAAAAAAATAATAAGATAAACTTAATTAAGAAATATATATAAAAATAGAGATATAAAGAGATAAAATTGATTCTTTCAAATAAAAATAATAAAACTTACTATAGATAAAATCAAAGTAATTAATCTAAAAAAATATTAAATATTTGAAAACCAGACACTCTTCACAAACCAGGGAGCTTAATTGTAAGTATAGAGGATTTGAACTCAGATTTTCAAGCACCCTTCAACTATCCACACCATCTTATACAATTGATACACCACATACATGTAGAAAAGATAAATAATCACCAATATACGTATTTCATGCTAAACCATCACTCATCAGTTGGTCCAGATTATCATCTCCCACACATATAAATAATCAGTGCTCAGTTTGTATTAAGATAGCAAATCTTCATACCTTAATGGACAGGCTTCAATCTACTCCAACCTCCAACTTCTCAGCCATCCATAACATTGAAAATCTGATGATGAAAACCCAAATCCCATGCCAATGCCTAAACTGAGAACTGATTATATATATGTGAGGGAACTGATAATCTGGACCAACTGATGAGTGATAGCTTGGCATGAAATACATATATTGGTGATTATTTATCTTTTCTACAGCTGTGTGGTCATGTGTATTAGTTGTATGAGATGGTGTGGATAGTTGAAGAGTGTTTGAAAACCTGAGTTCAAACCCCCTATACTTACTAAAAAAAATATAAAATGGATCTTAAAAAATGGTTGATTAAACTATAAATATATAAAGAGAATTAATATTTAAAAAATAAAAAGTATTAATGTACAGTGATTTATCATTAATTGATTATGAATATGGATATTTCAGTATTTTATTTGGCATGCCCTATGCATTTTGGCACAGTTATTAGAGCATCTGACTTGGGATTGGAAGTCCCAGGATTGAACTTCTTATGAACTCTCGAACAATAAAGCCAGTGGCTTTTTTTTTATATTTGGAATTTTTCATTTTGTTTCTTATTTTTTGGATAAATATAAAAATTATATGATTGGTCATAAAACGAAAACAAGTTTTAAAAAGAAAAATTTTGTGGAAGAAGAGTTTTTACATTATATTACTAATTAGTTCCATTCTTTATTTTATGATACAATGACTAGTTCTACCGTAATGGTGCCATAATGTCTTTATTTCTGAAACTATCAGGAAAAATGCATACAATATTAATATCTTTTATGTTCTTTAATACTTTTACAATGCTTTTTTTACCTCTAATGACAGTTTCGATTGCCCCAGCAACCATCTTCAGAACTTCTATTATATCTCCAAATCTTAACTGTCATTAAGAGTAAAAAAAGCATTGTAAAAATATTAAAGAACATAGATGATATTAATATTATATGGATTTGGCAATGCAATAGAAAAGATAAAAAATAAAATATATATATACGTTTGAAATCTTTAAAGACATATCAAGACAATTTGATCACAAGCACCTTTGGGGAAATTTATTATTTGAATCTGAATTACTCAAATGGAACCAATATTTCTTACTGTGACTTTTATATATTACTACTTATTAATTTATTTATTTTATTGTGATATATACTATTAAAACCTTTATAAAGATAACCTTTTAGCATATTTGATTAGTTTTAATATTACTTTCTTTTATTCTATATTTGATACATTATAAAATAATTAAAGAATTTGATGACAGTATTCTTTTGTCATTTACCATAAATCATTCCAGAATTATAAAATTTTAAGATGATGATTTAGAGATTAAATCTCAGCAGTTTGAAATAGTCAGATTAACTAATCATTACATATGTAACAGTTTTTTTACTATTTTATTCACATATACATAGAAGATAAAGATGAGCGGGATAAAAAAAAGATGTTGATCAAGACTACATTGGTGAATTCATGTTTTAACAGGACATGCCAGAATTAGGAGAGATCAAGGATGTGGCAGAGAAAAGAGAACTATGGACTAGATTAGTTGAAGAGCCCATGAATTGATGCAATTTGAAGAGCCTAGAAATTTACATAGCCAGTCAACATTTAGACAACTCCAATATCAATAACAATCAACAATTTTAAACTGTTGTCAAAGCAACTTCTATTTAATAGTAAAATGGACGAATGTAGTATATTGTATACAACTGTAGAAAGGTTTTTGTTAACTGAAAGGAGCTACTTTGATCCCTATTTGAGGCCTTAAAGAAACTGACCAATGTAAATTCCTAATGTCCACTTCATAAGTTTTTGTCATTGCAGCTGTTATCACTATTTATTCATATAGTGAACAAATATGAATGGACTGCTCACCAACATGCAGCAGGCAGTGTATACTGCCTTTTTACTCCCGAGTTTAAAATCAACAAACATTGTGGTTTGTATTTTCAATTTCCTGATAATTCTTAAAGGAAATGTCAGTTGCTTTCTTAAAGGCAGAATAAATGTGTGTGTGAATGATATTTTTTTAAAAAATATTTACAATAGTAATAGACAAAATTAAATTATGGTCCTTATTTCCCAGAAGCAGTAAAGTTACCAGCCAAGGCAGTAGGTGGTGATCAATGGCAGAAAGTACTCAGAATTCCCTGATTGTGGATCCAGACCGCCATTTGATGACAGTTTTGTTTTTGTACCTAAAAATGCGGGTTACTGTCAAATGATGAAAAATTGCATAAACTGGAAGAAAAATTGTATTTGACTTCATGAAACTAGAAGAAAGGGACATGTATTTTATTACAAAGGGACAAATATTGAAAACACAAATAGAATCAGCTTCATTATAAATAAAAAGTGGAAGAACAACATTGTGATGATTAATGTTATATCAGGCAGAATAACAACATTAGTGATCCAACATAACATAATGGAAGATAACAAATATGGATTATTCAGGTACAGCATTTTTATTCAAATATATAAAATGCTTTTGATCAGACTGCATAACATTTTAAAATTATTATAGCAAACTAATGCTAGGATTGGTAAATAATTGAAAGATGAATTTGGTTATGGTGATAGAATTGAGAGAGGACATAGATTTATGGAATTTGCAGAAAAATTGTATATTATGAATTATTTTTTTTGAGAAAAATGCTAAACAGAAATGGATTGGGAAGCATAGAAATGAAGGTACAGAAGAATTGGATTATATTTTGATTAACAGAAAATATATATTTAAAAATTGGAATGATCTTAATATATTCTATGAGATGTAAAGTACTTACTAATAAAAAACTAGTGATGAAAATTATTAAGAAAGTCAGTATTTACAATAGATACTCTTAATCTTCAAAAACATTCCAATGAATTTAAATTAAAATTTGTAAATCATTTAAAAATATTAACAGATTTTGAAGATGGTTCAGATTTGACTGAAATCAATAAGATCATAACTGATATTCTCTTAAGTAAAACAAAAAATATAGCTGATATAAAAAAGAAGCAATTTTCCAGTAAATTTTCTACTAAGAGAATATATAAAGAAAAGAAGAAATAATAAATTTTTAAAAAATAATTCATTAAGAAGAAATGAATATCTAGTTTTGTAAAATAATATGAAAGAAGAGTTAATAATCATAATAAGAAGATATAACTAAACTGCCAAGAAAAGCTATAGAAAAATAAAAGACTCAAAAGTATAAAACATCCTGGTATTGGAAGGAAAATTATTTTTGTAATAAGAAGAAAAAATGGGAGCTGTTATTAAAAAAAAGAAATTTGATTTTATAAAAATATGAAAAAGTCCTATAAAGAATAAAATATCTCCTATAGTTTTATCTTTCTTATAGCATTGGCAAATCCATATAATATTAATATTATTTATGTTCTTTATTACTTTTACAATGCTATTTTACAAGTGACTATTGACGATTTCGATTGCCCCAGCAATCTTCTTCAGGACTTCTACTTATATTTCCAAATCATAGAAGTTCTGAGGAAGATTGCTGGGGTAATCAAAACTGTCAATAGTGGGTTGTAAAAAAGCATTGTAAAAAGTAATAAAGAACATAAATGATATTAATATTGCTTCTGAATTGAACAACATTTTAAATAAAGTAAGAGACATAATTAAATCTATGAGGAAGAAAAAACCTCCAGGAACTGATAGAATTATTATTATAGACATCTTAAAATAAACAGATAAGGAAATAGAAAAATTGTTAGTAATATTTATACCAAATGTGTAAATGATACAGATCTACCAGATGAGTGGAATAATACAGTAGAAACATTGATATTTAAAAAAAGTGATACTTAAAAAAATATTTTTTCTATATGTTCTATATAAAATCTTCACTGAGCTAATTACAACTTGAACTTTGGATTCTAACCAAAAAAGAAAGCTGGATTTGAAAATTGTTTTAGCATATTAGCATAGTGGATCATATTCAAGTATTGAGAGAAGTAATAGAAAGGTCCATGTAAATTGGCATTATGTTTTGTATTTGTAGATTATGAAAACAAATTTATTCTATAAGCATTTCTACAGTGATTAAAGCATTGAAGCATTAAAATATGGACCCAGGATATTGTTCTATTCTGAAGATTATCAAAATGCAATAGCAAGATTAAATTATGTAGTGTTACTAATATGATAGGTGATTATGTATCTCCAAAACTTTATACAGCAGCTTTATAAAAAGCATTTTTTCCCCCCACATGTCAAAGCATTGGCCAGAAAGCGAACCCATGACAATCATCTGCAAGCAACTGCTTGCTTGCAAGGTTGCTGTGCTGACCTCTTGGCTACCGAAACTTGATTTAAAATAGGAAACCAAAGGAGTAAAAGTAAATGATTATTTAAGTAACCTAGATTTTGCAGATGATTTGTTGTTTTGGAAATTTCAGAAAATATTGCAAAATTTATCAGATGAATGTAAAAAAAAATAGGACTAAAGATAAATGCTAAAAAAGCTAATATACAATGATATTTTCTCAGAAGAAAAAAAACTGATAATAATTATAAATATCGTCATATTATTAACACAGATAGAAACATAAAGGATAAAATCATACAATTAAACTTGGATATTAAAAGAAAATATGCCTATGAATTTTTAAAAAAGTTTTTAGTAGATGTATTTTAATATTAGTATCATCTGTGTTCTTTATTACTTTTTACAATGCTTTTTTACAACCCACTATTGACAGTTTCGACTACCCCAAAAATCTTGAAGTTCTGAAAATTTCTGGGGCAATCGAAACTGTCAATAGTGAGTTGTAAAAAAGCATTGTAAAAAGTAATAAAGAACATAGATGATATTAATATTATATGGATTTGGCAACTGCAATAAGAAAGATAAAGTTATAAGAGTTATGATTTGGAAATATAAGTAGAAGTTCTGAAGACGATTGCTGGGGCAATCAAAACTGTGAATAGTGAGGTGTAAAAAAGCATTGTAAAAACTAATAAAAAACATAGATGATATTAATGTTATATGGATTTGGCACTGCAATAAGAAAGATAAAATTATAAGAGTTATGATTTGGAAATATAAGTAGAAGTTCAATAATGGGTTGTAAAAAAAGCATTGTAAAAAGTAATAAAAAACATAGATGATATTAATATTATATGGATTTGGCAATGCAATAAGAAAGATAAAGTTATAATACTTCATAAAGAAGATCAAGAATAAATGTATTTTACCAATTCTTATTTATGGATCTGAAACAGATATTTCAGGCCACTCAATAAAGTATAGAGATATATATATATATATATTAGGAATAACAAGAAGAGACTGAAATGGAGTTGGGCTGGACATATTGCTAGAGAAGATAATAGATGGCCAATTGATATTCTAAATACTGTATTATAAAAGACCCAGAGGATAGATGAAATAAGGAAATTTTGTGTGGTGTGAAGAGAGACTGGGATCAGAATAACTAAAGTAAACTTCGAGAAACCTGTAGTGGTCAATAATATTTGAAAATGATGATATACTGTATACATAAGACAACATCAATCATTTTAATACTAAATCGGTCAGATTAACTTATTACAAATAAAAAAAAAAAAGTGTTTTTAAATAACAATGAGAAACTCTTTCAAATACAATATAACAAAAGCTGCATATTAAATAGGATACAGATGTTTTCCTTTCGATTGCGTGCTTTCGATTTAAAACACTATCAGTAGCTATTAATTTTATTTTCTATTTAATAAGTATAGAAGAAAATTATATGATGAAATTTTAAACAGCTGACGTTAATAAAATTACTTAAATACGGAGCAAAAATGCAATACTGTAGCAATATCAAAAGAGGATAATAAAATACAATAGGGCTAAAATGTAGCGGGCGAAAAAAAAATTCAAATTAACTGCATGTTTATTCTACTTGATGGCGCTTTATGTAAAGATCGGAATTTCTTAACCTAGGAAAATAGAAAAAAAAAAAAAGCATCTTATAACATGACGGATTATTTATCCTATAAAAAACCAGCTAAATCAAGGTAAGTTCCCATCTTCCTTCAAAGCAAAATATATTAAAAGCACTAAAACAATCTGCGATGTTCGTAGTAATTTTAATAGAGTACGGTGACATGGCAGAATAACATCGCAAGAAAACTAGGATGAGGATAAACTAATTTTAATTGAATATAAATATGCACTGAACTTAGATCATTGTAAAAAATAGCATTTATAGATTTAAATTTTGATACTTCACATTTATATCACGCTTTAAGAAAGCATGTCAAAAAAGCAAATATAGTTTTTAATTAGATGAAAAAGCCTTAGAGGAAAAAAAAGAACTAGCTAATAATCAAAAAAATTGTCTTAGTAGCTACGTAAAACAAAAACAAAAAAAAAAAAAGCAATTATCCATGACGATGCGAAAGATGGAATACAGTAACAACAGTAACATGAGAGGTGAAATAGAGGGCTCCGTTTAATTAAAAATTCTCGGATAAGTGATGGAATTTATATTTAATTAATTAAAAATTGCCAAATAAATATAAATTAAAATTCAACCGTTTTTAATTGGGAATCAAGTTCGTATAATAAATAAATATTAGATGTTGAATATATTTAAGTTTTATCTCAAAATAATTGTAAGCCTCTCTTTCACTTATGTCTGTGTGCATACACACACACAATTCAATTTTGCAAGATACCTGCTAAGAAAATGATTGCTTCTAAAGTATCTGTCAAGCATATGAATTAACTATCTTTAATTACGAATACTTATTGCCATAAATTATTTGTAGGTGTTAAATTATATGATATACATAATATACAGTATTTAATTTGATAAAAGAAATTAATCTTATAGCACAAATCTCACATGCTTAAGTAGGCAAATGGTGGATGAAACCATTTAGTATTTATTGGTGACCATAATTTTTTTTTTTCAGAGTACATATGAAATCCATTCATATATATATAATCTTAAAAGTTAAACAACTGTTCATAATTTGGGTATTTAATTCTAAGAATATAACTATTTATTATATGGTTTAAAGTATCCTATGTAATAATTGAATTTCTTAAAAAATTATAATTTTTTTATTCAATAAGTAAAGAAATTGAATTAAAAACTACCATTCTAACAACAACCTAAAAATTACACATTATCAAACTTATTTGTATAATAAATTTACATTATATGGTATACCCATTATATATATATTAATACATGAAAATAATAAAAAGCACACAATTACTTCTCTATAAAGCTGCTTTAATATTTCAACCAGCAGACTGGTTTTCATCAGAAAGCACAGCAAAACACATATATGAATGAATACAAAAAGGAATCTGTTAATTTTAAAGAAACAGATAGGGAAAATTCCTAATACTCACTCCAATAAATTGTTGTCATTACAGCTGTTACTATTATTTATATATAATTATAGGGTTTGAATACAGATTCAAGTTCCCTTCAGCTATCCACTCTATCTCATACAATTGCTACACATGACCACACACATTTGAAAAAGATAAATGATCTCCAATATACATATTTTATGTTGAACCAGTAATCATTAGTTGGTCCAGATCATCATCTTTCAAACACATATATATATAATCAGTGCTCTATATCAAATTTTCAAACTTTAATGGGTAGGCTTCAATCTACTCCGCTCTCCAACATGAACATGACAATAATATTGGCATCAACAAAGTCAACATGGGCGTGACAATAATATTGGTATCAACAGAATTTGAGCATTCCATCATCAGATTTTCAATGATGTAGATGGCTGAAGAATGAAGTAGATAGAAGCCTGTCCATTAAAGTTTGAACATTTGCTATCTTAATATAAACTGAGCACTAACAATATACATATGTAAGAGAGATGATCTGGACCAACTGATGAGTGCTGGTTTAGCACAAAATACATATATTGGAGATCTTTAGCACAAAATACATATATTGGAGATCATTTACTTTTTCATATTGTGTGGCCATATGTATCAGTTTTGAGATAGAAAGGGATAGCTGAAGGGAGCTTGAAAATCTGTGTTCAAATCACCTATAATTACATCTAAACTTCAAGTATACAAATTATACTTGTATTCAAATATTATTATTTATATAGTATATCAATATGCATTAATCAATGTGATGAGTTTGCTAGCTGAGTTGAAGATTAAGAAACCCATGGTTTTTCTTCCTAAATAACAGACGATTCTTAACTGAGGTATCAGTGGATGTTCTTAAATATAGGATGAATGATTATGTGTGCATAGTTTGTTTTTTATATGAGCAATAACAGTAGTGAATTATGGCACTCATATTCTAGAGGGCTTTAAAGGTGAAAAATCAGTAGGTAAACTTGAAGATAAAGACAGAAATGAGAGCGTATATAGACTTGTGAAATTTAATGTATTTTAAGAATTCTTTGCTAAGTGGAAACGGACATGAAAACATTGAAATAGAAGTTGGATTTACATTTTGATTAACAAAAAAATAAGTACTTCAAGATTGTAATATACTTAATAAATTAACAATTTAAAAAAATGATTATTAATTAATGAGATTAAGTCCTACATAATTTGTTATAATGGTAGAGTGACATGTTTTGGACTCAAAGTTCATCAATAATGGTTGAAATCTGTCATTTCTGGTGTTTGAACATTTTATAAATTCCCAAACAATAAACAATTTGATAATTAATTAACAAGAAGTAAGATACAAGTCATTACATAACTAAAAAACAGTATCATCAATGATTCAGAAATTTTCAATAAATTTAAGCTAGAAGTAGAAAATCATTTTAAAATATTAATAAACTTGAAATAGGGCTCAGATTTCAATAAATTCATTGAGAAGATAAGTGAAGCTTTACTAAGGACAACTATACAGACAGTTGGTACAATAAATTGGAATTTATTAATGAGACATGGTAATGCATCAAACATGAAAAAAATATGTAAATATTTAAAAATACTTTAATTCCTTTAGATATACAGAATATCTGAATCCTGTAAAATGGTATGAGAAAAAAGTTAATGATATTAAAATATACATATAATTATGAATCAGCAAGCAAAGCGATAGTAGAGAATAAAAACCTCTAAAGTATAAAACAGAATCTTGATACTAGAAAGAAAATGCTTTCATCAATAATGAAGTATGAAGAAGAATTTTACCCAAGATCTATATAGCAAAAAGAAACAACAACAACAAAAAAAGTGGTTCATATTTTAATACCTTTCAAAATACCAAAGTATTGTAAATAAAAAAGTGAGATGTGAAATTAAATCTATAAAGAATAAAAAAAAAGCTCAATTATTACTGATATCAGATAAAAAATTGTTGGCAAAACTATTAGATATGTTAAAGATATATCAGATATTACATAAACACCATTTCACTGATGAAAACCACATGCTAGAAACTAGTCTGAGGATATTAGATGAATAAGCACTAGTTAGGGATTTTATGCATAAACCTTTCCACTGATTATTAAGAGTTGCACTGAGTGGCATTAGTATATGGAGAGTTTACTACTGAAATATCAGATGTTGGAAGAATTTAATAATGTTGTTTAAGAAGAATAGAAGATAATGGAAATTATAGATCAATAAGATTTCTATGCAAGATCTTTATTAAAATTATAGCAATCTTATCAAAAAACAAGAATACATCACATAACCAAACAATATATCACATGATCTCAGCTCACACTGCTATTCTTTAGCAAATCCTTTTATTCTCTTTACTCATATTCCATCCAGTGTAAGCTTCAGTAATCTATAGATATTAGATGATACTACTTAATAAAGCTTTATCTAGTGCTGCCTATGCAAACATTCCCAGATTAGTTTCTAGCTTAGGGATTTGATCAGTGAGGAGGTTTTTTTGGATTTTATTGAACTGTGAATTTAGATCTTCCAGATCTAAAGCATCTTTATCAGCCATTTTTTTTCCTTTCTATTATAATGTTAAGTGACCAGTTTAAATCGAAAAATATAAATATATTTTTTCAATCCAAGTTTATTTGCTTGCATAGTTATATAGATCTGAAATCAGTTCATATTTCTATATATTATGGTTATAAAAAACTAAGGTTACTATAATATATAGAAACAGAACAAGTTTCAGATCTATATAACTATGCAAGCAAATAAGCTTGGATTAAAGAAGTTTTTCAATTTGAATTGATAGCTTGATATTATAACGAGAAATAAAAAATGGTTGATAGAAGAAAGATGCAATAAATCCAAAGATCCAAATGCATAGTTCAAAAAATCCAAGAAGCTCCTCATGATGAAAGCTATAAACTAGAAACTGGTCTGGGAGTATTTAGATAGGACAGCACTGGATATGGATTTATTAAGCGCTACCTTCTGGCATCTATTGATTACTAAAACTGATACAGATATGGAATAAGAGAAGGAAAAACAATATTATCTATAGAGAACATTGGATTAAACCAATGAAATGAAAAAACTGAATTTAAAAGTGATTATAGAACAATAGATCACATTCAAGTATTAACAGAAGATATGGAAAGAAACAATAAGCATGAATTGGATTACGTAAATTACAAAAAAAGCATTTTGTTCTACAAGCATTTTCACAGTGATTAAAGTTTTGGACTAGCAAGATATAGATCCAGAATAGTCATATTCTAAAAAGTATTTATCAATATGCAACAGCAATGATTAGATTGCATACTGACTATAAAAAGAGTAGATTGGTAAAGATATACAACAGAATAATCCGTATTTTCACAACTTTTCCCCTAGTTTTATAAAGACCATTTTCTAGATTAAAATAGGAAGGTAAGGGAATAAAAATAATGGAAATCATTTAAGTCATCTAGATTTTGCATCTAATAAAGTTTTTTTCAAATAATGCTTCAAAGCTATGGAAATATTACAAGAGCTGCAGCATAAAAACAAGAATGTAGGATAACAGATATGCTAAAAAAACTAAAGTAATGTTCAATGACATTTCAAAAAAAATAAAACTGATAATAAAGAATTTAAAAAAAGTTACAACTGCAAAATTTAGTTTTTATTATTAATACAGATTGGAACACAATAGATATCAAGCATAGAGTCCAACCTTTCACTAGAAATAATGAATTACACGAAAATATGTCTATGTGTTTGAAAAAGATTTTTTACAGATGCATTTTCCTGTTCTTACACAAGGGTTCTGAGATATGAATTTAATAGAAGAATAAAGACAGAGACTTCAGACAATGATATATAAAAGAATATATGCTGGGAATAATTAGCAGGAAAAAATGGTGAGAAAACAAAAAGGATCACTGATAATAGAGAAAAATTAAAATGCTGAAATGCAGCCAAGTTGGACATATTAATAGAAGAAATGTCAACAAAAAGAATAGTTGATATCTTAAAGTGGATCCCAAATAACTATAAAAGACTTAGAAAAAGACCACATGGATGTTGGGTAGATGAATATAAGAAAATTTTCTGAAATAATGTGAGAAAAAAAAATATGAATAAAACAAATTGAGTTAAGTTTGGAGAGATTTTTATTCTACAATCATCAGTATGATGATATGAATGGATGACTGCTAAATTTAAAAATATCTAATAAAAGCATACACTAATTCAGTTTAGCAATACAGAAATTAGTTTTAAAGCTTAAAACAAAATGTATTGTGTATGGTCTAGTAGACTTTTCAAGAGCTATAACTATATCATCATTCATCACTTTTAACTACTATTGATTCACTGCGGGATGAAAGTCTCTCCAAAATTAATCGTTTTTCAAATCTAAAGACTTTCCTTTCTATATCACATTAACAAACTTCATTATTTCATCCATCCATCTCACATATATATATACTTTCTACATTTTTTTACTATAATCTTGGAATCCAGTTTAAGATATCAACTGTCCATCTATTTCAATCTCTTCTAGCAATATCTCCAGCCCAGATCTATTTCAGTCTCTCTAAAAATATTTTTTGTTTGTTCCATCATGCAGATATTATACTTTGGATTTTTTATTATTTCCAACATACATATCTCCATACTTTGTCAAATGATCTAAATCCTCTGTATTATTCTTCTGTATAGTTGTAGATCCATATGTGCGGACTACTAAAACATATCAACTAAAAAATCTTCCCTTTCAAACACATAGGCATATTTCCTTTTAATATTAAATTATTAACCAAAAATGCTCTACTCAAGTTTAAATCTATGATTAATTTTATCCATTATGTTTCCATCTGTATCTGCAAAAATTTTGGAGAGATAGAATTATCTTGTTATGCACTTATTAATATTAATTTCACTCTGTACTTTTATTATTGCTGTTACTTTCGTAAATATTCCTCAAAATATGACACTGTCTTGGGTCTATGACTTAGTGTTCCAAAACATTAATCATCACAGAAATGTTTTAACAACAACAAACTCTCTATATGTAGTGCCACTAAGTGCAAGACTTAATAATCAATGGATGCAAGAAGGTTTGTGCATAAAAATCCCTATCTAATGCCTATTCATCCAATATCCCCAGACTAATTTCTACTTTGTGGCTTTTATAGTGAGGAGTCTTGGATTTGAGAGTACTGCATCTAGATCTTAGGATTGGAGAGTTTGGTATTGTTATTAACAGTCTGTGTAAGCATATAAAATGGTGATCACATAATGTTTTAAAATGTTTATAGAATCAAATATGCAATTCTGTAGTGAAATGCTTATTTAATTCTATAGCTCAAGTGACAGAAAAGCATTTTATATTCATAAATAGTATTTCATATTAATTCTTTTTTTAATCTAGTTTCAATACTACGAAATTTACTATCATATTATTTTTCTTTTAAAATTTGACAGTGTCTAAAAATTGTCAGATAATGCCTCCCCCCCACCCATACTGCCAAATCTCGTTTATTCTCAATCTGTATCAATATATAATTTCTTTGCATTCCTTATATTTCAACTATAGTTTATGGTCTATCAGGGTTGCTTTATTTACAAATTATCTAAAATTAGTAGATGAAAAAAATATGAAATAAGTAAATATATACAATACATACATATGTAAATACATCACATATCAGTATAATTATATATCCATGTGCATATATTCAAATATAAAACAGGCAAAACTCTCCATACAGTAGTGCCACTCAGTGCCAACCTGAGTAATCAATGAATGCCAGAAGACTTGTGCATAAAATCCTCATCTAGTGCCTATTCATGTGCTAGCATAAGAAATGGTGATCATGTGATATTCAAATATATATGTTAAATTATAATCTAATATTATAATTAAAAATTCTTACTTACAGCTAGGTTTTTTACCTTTTGTAAAACAATATTAATTTTTTTCTATTAATCTACATAGATATTTATTGCATGCATCTATATATAAGTACTCATATGCTCACAAATTTATATTCTATATTACATATATATATATACACACTCCCAAACATATGCATCTACATATGTACACATGTATAGTGCTCTTATATAATAATTTATATATATATTATCAATCTTTTTTCCTATTATAAATCAAACAAAAATAATAATCATTTGATAAATAAACAAACATTCGCAATTACTATACAATAAAATCTCAAACCATCATTTTTCAGGAAGGATGAAAACATAAACCAATACATATGGGGAAAACCCATAAAAGAAAATACTAAAACTTATTTTTAAAAAAATGAATTAATGATTAATATTCATGGAATATTTGCAAAGTATACTTTAAGAACAATTCAGATTTTATAATTAACATATATTATTTGCAAAATGTGGATTTGAATATATATATAATTTCACATCATAATTATTACATATAACATTTAAAAATCAAATATAATACTAAGTATAGTGATTAGGTATTTGCAAATCTGTAAATTTTTTATGTTTACTGTATTATAATTTTAATTTTATAAACAATAAAATCACAATTTAAGATTTTATATATTTCAAAAAAAATTTAAAACATTACTCACTAAAAAAAAAAAAGGTTGACAATTATTTTTGACTTCAATTCAGAATACAATCTTTCAAAGCAATGAATATTTCTATATTCACTATTATCACACTGTGATTATAAAAGCTGCAACATTAAGTCTTCCTTTTCAACACAGGCATATATCATTTTAATACTTAAGTTATTTTACCAAAAGCACTCATCCAAGTTTAATTCTATGATAAATTTCATTCTTTATATTTCCAATTGTATTAATATTATGATCACAGTATTTGTAATTATTAATTTCTAAATCACAATCATTATTTTTTTTCCTTCTGAGAAAATCCATTGAACATTATATTATCTTTAGTCATTCTTTCAGTATAATAATTCTTGCAAAATTTTTTAAAGCTCTAAAGCATTATTGCAAAAATAAAATCTCCATATATTTTTGTTCTTCTTAGCTTCCCATTTTAATCCACAAAATACTTCCAGTAAAACTAATGCAAAAAAAATTTGAGATATGGAATCATTCTTCACTCTGTTATAAAACTATTTCAGTATTAATTTCCTTAATATCACCCTATAATCGAATCACTGCTGTTATATTTTGAAATATTTTTCAGATTATAATAGTCTGGATCTATATGTGATGATCCAAAGCTTTGACATTCTCGAGTTCATAGAAAATTTAGTGATAAATTGCTACTTTTTTATACCAAATACCTTTATTGTAGTTCTTAATGGAGTATTGTTTATTTTCTTAATGATTTTAATCAAGTCTGAACCATCTTCAAAGCCTGTTAATATTTTAAAATAATTTGAAAGTACTAATTTAAATTCCACTGGAATGTATCAATTGTTAATACTATCTCTTTTAATAGTTTTTTAAATCTAGTTGTGCATTAACATATTATCTTACATCTTACTAATCGATGATCACTTCCCTTCCTGTGTTGAATATATGAAAACATTACAATCTTGAAATCCATATTTTTTATTAATTAAAATATAATCCAAATGTGCACTTTCATTTCAATGTTTTCATATTAAATTCATCCCCCCCACCACCAAAGATAAGTATGTATACTGTGAATATTTAATGTATATATCAAAAACATATGATTTTTATTTCATAAATATACTTTTTGACTAAGAGATTCTTGAGAATGATCATAAATAATGGTTGAAATATTGGGTAATAGATTGAGATAAATTTTAATTTAAATAAAATAACAAATGTTTTTAAAAAAATTGATGTTTGTGAAATTATTAGCAAATTGAAAGTTAATTAATCAATGCTTTTGAAAATGATTCAATCATTTATAATGTTGTACTTTTGAATATTCTATTGTTATAAATACCTTTGAAAAAATAATCTTGAAATGTAATAAGCATATGTAATTTACGTGTCTAATAAGATCTGAATGAAAGAAAACTTGAATTAGTCATCACCTTAATCTATTTCCTAAAGAATTAATTTGTCATCCTTAAGAAAGCATTCTGGTCATATTTTTAAACCAGTACTCTATCTTTTGTTTCCATTTCTGGACTAATGCTATATGTAGCCCGATCGATCCCATTATATTAACTCCATTTATTGGTTTTATATCAGTTACACTTTTTAAACCATTATCCTATTTTTTGCTTGTATTCCTAGACTGTTATTTGCTGTCAGATCTATCAATTTACATGATTCCATTTATTGGTTTTATACCCATATTATCCAAATGATGGGAATGCCTACAGTTATTAAAAAATTAAGGATACCATAATATATAGATACTGAACTGGTTTTAGATTTATATGACTGTAGATGATTGACTTAGAAATAACATTTGTCAATTTTGCTGATAGCTTGATACTTAAACAAATAAGCAAAATATGGTTGCTAAAGGCATTAGATGCAAAAGATCCAAGTATACTGCTTTCAGATCCAAAACTGTCATTGATGAAAGCCATAAACTAAGACTGGTTTGGGAACACTGGATGGGAAAGAACTTGATAGGCATAATTAAGCATTACTATATGGCATCTATTGATTACTAAAGCTTACACTAGGTGGTATAATCATTATGAGAAAAAAAAGAATATCACATTCAAATTTTAGGAATTATATATTTTGTGTTATATGTTTAATTTAATTATAATTTTTTCTTAAAAAATAAAGCTTTTTTTTTTTAACTGTCTTTCTGGTCCCCCCCCCCCCCCAATAATATCATGTAGCAGAATACTCAGCATATTCTTTCAAATTTTTATTAACAATATTGTCACAGTCTCCCTTTTTTAAAAATACAATTATCTGATTAAGTATAAAGACTTGTGAAAATTTCATCAGAAAATTATTTACTGTGAGTTTAAGGTTTTATCCACACGATTTTTTTTAAAGAGACATTTCTACAGCTTTTGCTTCACATTGTTATTATTATTTTCATGATATTTGATACTTCACATTATCACAACAAATTAAGCTATTTAATAAAATACTTCCACCTTAAATTGGCTTAAATGGAATATAATATAAAAAAAGACAAGAAATTTTAGATATCGAAAATGACTGAAGCAATGATGATTGGTTTCACTAGTTATAGTAATAGAATAGATAAAATATCCTCACAAAAAACTAGTCATAATTCATAGATCAGTTTGAATGATCTTTCCATTATTCAGTGATAACTTTCTAAGGAAGTTACATGTCATTTGAGCATTCAAATATCAGATTGAGTACAATAGCTCCCTTCATCTAATTAAATTACAGGGTTTGTTCTTTTTTTTCATCTAAAAATTGATCCAGGAATTTTTAGTTTTATCTATCATTTTAGTATCACACTGAATCACTAAAGACAATATTATGGTTCACTTATTGAACAAATCATTAACATAAAATAATGTATCATTGATGAATATGTATTAAAACAGGCAAAACTCTCCATACAGTAGTGATCATGTGATGAATATGTAACATTTTTTTAAAACTGTCTATGCTGCATAATGAATTCGTAACCCAATATACAATACCTTTGGTCACTTCCATATAGTTCTTGAATTAGTTGAACTTTGTATGATGGAAATAATTTATTGAAAAAATACATCAATAGAAATCATTAAATAATTGTTTCTTATTATGATGCTCTCAATAATTTAGTTAGTCTATTTTCCAAACATGTACAGACTTAGGCATATTGTTTGCTTGTCCACTACACCACTGATCACAAATGATCCTTTTAATTGAGGCAATCAGATAATTTAGTTGCAGCTCAATGAATATTTTTGGAAATCAGTCAAGACATTCTACATTCAACTTTTTGGTAATTTATTGTTACAAAATATCATTCAACATAAGATTAACGTTGCCTTTTGATAATTTATATATTAAAAAAAAAATGGAATAAAAAATAATAAATGAAATTTAAATGTTTATGGGGCCTGTATATTAATTTATGTTATTAATAAGAACATAGACAATGGTTTGCTAATTGAAAATCCAAATTGACAATTTTAGTATTCAAATTGAGTACAAATAAGTTAATTCTAAAGAATGAATATTAAATTTCCTACCAATATGTATGAAATAGGATCTAATTTCAATGAAACCATCATTCAGGGTTGGTCCTATAATCATTGCCAAAACTTGTGTAATATTGATTTCCTTTATATTCCAAATTATAATATAATCCATAAAGCAAAATTGTTTTGAGGGTGGATACATCTATATGCAATAAAAAATATAATATCAAATCACTTCTATAAACTTTAATCTATAATTTATTGCTTCCACCAAACGTGCACTAAATTGTCCAAAAAGAAATTTTATCTTTTAATGGTAATGATTAATAACACTACCCTAATAATGATTAAGTTTACTTTTTCTGATCATTGTGAATTTAACATTAAAATATAAACATTGATAAAAGGACATAAGTGTGATTCTGCAAATCATCTTTTAAATGTTATTAATTTTATGGTGATAATTTTAGGGATTTCAAAATTAGAAGATACAAAATTAGATCTCTCAGCAAATCCAACACCAAAGACAATCTCTTTATTTGATAATTAACCATCCAAAAAAAAAAAAATTGTAGCCATTTACTTCAATTAAATTAATTTTCTTTATAAGACAAGTTTTAATTAATCTTAAGTTGTGATAACTGCATAGTTCAGATCTTAAAGAATTCACATCAAGCAAAGCTCACATATTCAATGGACTGATATTTATTTAAAATGTAAATACTTGAAACAACCTGTTTAATGAAGTTTGGCTGATGCTTGATAGAAATGGATGTAATGTTATAAATGGCTATTGTAGAAGATAGGGTGACCATTGCTGATGTTAAACATTTCCATCAGAGACAGGCGATTTCTGAATATATTTTTCAGATCTTCCCACATTTGTAATGGACAGGAGATCTCTAAATAGGCTGCCAAGTATCTAAATAAAACTCCAAGTGTTTCCTTATTGCTAAACTTATCATTTCTATTTTTTTCAACACTGAAGGCTTTGTATACTTTACTACATCATTATACTCAACAAAAAAAAAAAAGAAATCCTTGAGCTTACTGCAGTAATAGAATGGTGAGTTTAAGAGCTAAAAGTTCATAAATTAAAAGAGGCAAAACTCTCCATATAGTAGAGCCAGGCAATGCAAGCCAGAGTATTCAATGGATGCAAGGTTTGTGCAAAAAATCTTTATCTAGTGCCTATTCATCTAATATCCCCAGACTAGTTTCTAGCTTGTGGCATTCATCAGTGAGTAGTTTTGAATCTGAGAATTTTGTCTCTGTTTTAACAGCTTGTATATGATCATGTGATGTTTAGTGGTTTAAGTCCAAAGATTGCAGCATAGCTCCATCATTTCCGAAATTCAAATGTTATTACTTTTACTGAAATGAAATGGAGTCAGAGTTGTGTTTGTATAATTTTGGATGCACATACATTAAAATTCTATTAACGCGATTAGTTATAAAATGATTGATGGTATGAGAAGTTCATGACAATCACACTCTATAGCAGCCTGAGTGACTGAAAATAGTGCTCCAAAAAAAAAAAATGAGAATAAAAAAAAGTTATCTGCAAATGTATAGCTACTATTGAAGTATGGTTTAATATTGCCATCAATTCTTTTCTCAATAAATTATCAGCAATTCATTAATCAAGCTATTATTAAGTCATTTGATATAACTTATTTTTGTTAAATTGGAACCGCTTTCAGTTTCTCTATTATTCAACACATGATCACATTTCCTATACTAGCACATTAATTGTTGATAAACAGAGCAAAACTCTCCATACAGTATTGCCATCTGTGCTAAACAGAGTAATCAATGAATGCCAGAAGGCTTGTGCATAAAATCCCTATCTAATGCCTACTCATCCAATATCCCCAGACTAGTTTCTGGCTTGTGGCCTTCGTCAGTGAAGAGCTTTGGATCTGAGAGCACTGCATCTAGATCTTATGATCTAATGCAACCCTCTAGCAACCACCTTTTATCTCCACTTAACTACAAAACTATGAGAATGAAATTGGAAAACACAAAAAATATTTTCAATCTAAGCTCAATAGCTTATATAGTTACATGGGTCTGAACTCAGTTCAGCACCCATATATTTTGGTGTCTTTGGCTCTTTTACAACCACAGCCACCACTATCCTATTAGGCAGGATTGGTGTTAAACCATTAAGGAACACATGATCACATTTCCTATACTAGCACATTAATTGTTGATAAACAGAGCAAAACTCTCCATACAGTATTGCCACCTGTGCTAAACAAAGTAATCAATGGATGCCAGAAGGCTTGTGCATAAAATCCCTATCTAATGCCTACTCATCCAATATCCCCAGACTAGTTTCTGGCTTGTGGCCTTCGTCAGTGAGGAGCTTTGGATCTGAGAGCACTGCATCTAGATCTTAGGATCTAATGCAACCCTCTAGCAACCACCTTTTATCTCTACTTAACTACAAAACTATGAGAATGAAATTGAAAACACAAAAAATATTTTCAATCTAAGCTCAATAGCTTATATAGTCATATGAGTCTGAACTCAGTTCAGCACCCATATATAGAGGGTTGCATTAGATCCTAAGATCTAGATGCAGTGCTCTCAGATCCAAAGCTCCTCTCTGACGAAGGCCACAAGCCAGAAACTAGTCTGGGGATATTGGATGAGTAGGCATTAGATAGGGATTTTATGCACAAGCCTTCTGGCATCCATTGATTACTTTGTTTAGCACAGGTGGCAATACTGTATGGAGAGTTTTGCTTTGTTTATCAACAATTAATGTGCTAGTATAGGAAATGTGATCATGTGTTGCTTAATGGTTTAATACCAATCCTGCCTAATAGGATAGTGATGGCTGTGGTTGTAAAAGAGCCAAAGACACCAAAATATATGGGTGCTGAACTGAGTTCAGACCCATATGACTATATAAGCTATTGAGCTTAGATTGAAAATATTTTTTGTGTTTTCAATTTCATTCTCATAGTTTTGTAGTTAAGTAGAGATAAAAGGTGGTTGCTAGAGGGTTGCATTAGATCCTAAGATCTAGATGCAGTGCTCTCAGATCCAAAGCTCCTCACTGACGAAGGCCACAAGCTAGAAACTAGTCTGGGGATATTGGATGAGTAGGCATTAGATAGGGATTTTATGCACAAGCCTTCTGGCATCCATTGATTACTCTGTTTAGCACAGATGGCAATACTGTATGGAGAGTTTTGCTTTGTTTATCAACAATTAATGTGCTAGTATAGGAAATGTGATCATGTGTTGCTTAATGGTTTAACACCAATCCTGCCTAATAGGATAGTGGTGGCTGTGGTTGTAAAAGAGCCAAAGACACCAAAATATATGGGTGCTGAACTGAGTTCAGACCCATATGACTATATAAGCTATTGAGCTTAGATTGTGCTCTCAGATCCAAAGCTCCTCACTGACGAAGGCCACAAGCCAGAAACTAGTCTGGGGATATTGGATGAGTAGGCATTAGATAGGGATTTTATGCACAAGCCTTCTGGCATCCATTGATTACTCTGTTTAGCACAGATGGCAATACTGTATGGAGAGTTTTGCTTTCTCTATTATTGTTACAATAGTGATTTTAATTTTTAATCTTTGAATCTACAACAATTTAAAAATTATCTATGTTTCACATTCTTTCTATTTACTCAACTCACAATCCAAATACCTCATTACTCAAGTCATTAAAAAAAGTATCAATTTTTAGAGCCATGGCAACATATTTATTGTAGTACAAAAATCATAAATGTATATCAACTTATAAAAATTTGTTACAAACTGCATTTGACTTTCAATAAATTTTTCTGTAAAATAAATAAATCCTCCTTTCTTAAATCATTTTACAATGCTACATTTATTTGACTAATTTTGATTGAACAGCAGTCTTTAGATCTAAAATATAAAAGTATACATGAGTATTCTTCAGTGCTAAAATTTTTAAGTGAACATAAATATGTAAATATGTTTAGTGAATCTATATTGATATATTCATGGACACATGTTTTAGCTCTGAAGAAACTGCAAGATTAGTCAACTAAAAAATAAAATATAGCATTGTAAAAGTGATTAAGCAAAGGAGGATTTATTTGTTTTATAAAATTAATTAATGCATAATTCTCTATATAAGAAAAATAATAAAACATTTCATAAATCCCTCTGTAGTAAATTTTATTCTTTTATAATCAACTGAATAGTGTTTTCCTTCTAAGTTATTGATGGAAATAGAACTCTATGGGTTTTAACATAATGGTAGAAAGATGGACTCACAATGGAAGGCACTGGTATCGATTCTTAACTAAGTAACATAATGAAAAAACAAACTCAGTTCAGATTAATTGAAACTATTAAATACTCATGACTTCCTGAACAACATCATATGATGATCTTATTTAATATCGAATTTCAAAAATCTTACACATTTCACTTTTCAGCAAAAAAACCTTTTATTATTGATTACAGTTTCAACTGTACCATGCAGTCTTCATCAGATCTACAAAATTTGAACACACATAAAAATACAACCATTAAAATACATTATTTTATATAAAATTATTAAATTCCTATCAAACTTTTAAATTTTTTAAAAAATATTTCTTAACCTTTTCAATTCATATAATATCATTAACATATTTACCATCCTATTTTATATTCTTTTAAAATCACATGATCACTATCTCATACTAGCACATAATTGTTATTAAACAAGGCAAAACTCTCTCCATACAGTAGTGCTACCCTGCGCCAATCAGAGTAATCAATGGATGCCAGAAGGCTTGTGCATAAAATCTCTAGCTAGTGCCTACTCATCCAATATCCCCAAACTAGTTTCTGTCTTGTGGCTATCATCAGTGAGCTTAGATTGAAAATATTATTGTGTTTTCAATTTCATAGTTTTGTATTTAAATGGAGATAAAAGGTGGTTGCTGGAGGGTTGCATTAGATCCTAAGATCTATGTGCAGTGCTCTCAGATCCAAGGCTCCTGACTGATGATGGCCTCAAGCCAGAAACTAATCTGGAGATATTGTATGAATAGGCACTAGATAGGAATTTTATGCACAAGCCTTCTGGCATCCATTGATTACTCTGATAGGCACAGGGTGGCACTACTGTATGGAGAGTTTTGCCTTGTTTTTCTTTTAAAATCTTTATCCTCTTTCTCTATAACATATACCTATACATATAACTTTAATACATATAATATTTACATTATAATTTTAATTACACTACTCCAATTAGTAAATGAATTAAACTGTTTATTGTCATTTGTTTGAGCATCTGATTTTTAATTTAATAGTTATTCGTAATATGCTTTTAATATTAATATTTTAGGAACTTCTTCTGCGATCACAATTGGGTTCTTTCAGAGTCAATGTAAATAAAGCGTTTCATATATGAGACGACTGTAACTTATTTCCATAAAATTACTAACACACTCAATCATACATAAATGCACTCATTTATAGACAACATATATCAATTTTGCTATAATGTTGTACTTCCATATAATCAGCTGAATTGATTTCTATGACATAGACAGAACTTGCAAAGAATTTCTTAAATCAAATATTTGGGTGTAGTTTTTTTTTAAATAATTACTTTTCCCCACTCTTCAAATAATCTATCCAACCCCCCCTCCCCCCACTACTACTAAAACCTATAACTATTTTTGAATATTTGGAGCGAATTACGATGCTATATCATTCAGCAAGATGACTTATTGTATATTCGGCGACAGATCATTTCTAAGTATTGAGATTACGTATAATATTGCGCCTCGGAACTTTTTTGATTTGTGAGCATTGCATAATAATAAATAACATTCTACAAAATAGACTGTGAATTTACTTTCATCCTTTAAGTTCAAAGGTAAGTTTAGTTGATTGGCTTAACTAAGAAATGATTACATACACATACTGGATAATTCACACTTTATTGATTCGCGATTCAATTTATATCGCGGACATTTAATGCAAATATAAAATCATTTCGACTATAACTAATCTATTTTTTAATAACTTCACTTCTATACCGGATACATTTTCCATTCTGTTCACGGTTCGGTATATCTAAATTTAAAACTAAGCATTGTTAATAATTTTTCAGATTAACATAAGTTATTTCTGTACGAGATTAAAAATCTCCTATGGTAAAACAAAGATCAATTCACTAATTGTATACGAAAATTGTTTGTACACCCAAAAAAAAATAGTACAACTTTTTAGTGGATATGGAAAATTACTTTCTTTGCAGAAAAAGTTGTTCCAGGCATTCTAAGTGAAGACCCATCTTTTATATTGATAACAGTTTGCAAACTATTCTTAATAAATATATAATTTACTACGATTTTGAAATAAATCGTTATGAAAATTACATAAGAAATATATAAAATCTAAATTTATATATATGTAAAAGAAAAACTGACCGTTTATGTCATAGATTACACTGTTCTGGATTTATCCTTTGTGTGTGCGCCGGTAAAACTAAGACCAAATAATTTCTTTGTTATTTTGCCAATGGTTGGTTTTTTTTCTGGATTTGTTTCCCGAGTTTTAACTAGAAAATTAATTCAAATACTGTAAGTAAAAGAATAAATTTTTCAATTTTTTTCCCGCTCTTTCTTGTATTTTTTTTTAAATCTTTAAATTAATAATGAGTTTTCTAAAAAAAAAAAAAAAATAGCGGCTGAATTGTAGGGTGATAACATACTGTAAATACATTAAATTTTAAATTTTTATTTTGATTAGTTAATTCATATGAATTGTTTTGTTTGTTTGTTGTTGTTGTTTTTTTTTTTGCATTTTAATCTCATTTATAAATTAAAAAATATTTATAAAATTCTGTTACTGTTTATAATATTTTAACGGGCAGAATACATCCGTCTTAGGCGGAAAATCATTTCTTTATCCACCCTATTAGTAACAAATAAGCGTGTTATGAATGCGGTTTAGATTTGATTTATATAATCAATTTGTGCTTTTTAAAGTTTGTATACTTGATTTAAATACATTATAAATTAATATTGCCTGAATTATTTAAAAATAATTTGTTTATTCCCAATTCAACTTGAGAAGTCTTAGAGTGATCGGAACTTTTCTGTATTCATTTTGAATGAATTACATAGTTGATCGCAAACACATATATATATTGAGCAACGTTTACATTATATGTGGTATTGTGCTTACAGTTGCAAATTTGACTGATAAAGCGTACGTAGACTTCATTGTTTCAGATGAATAGGAAATCCCTTCTATATTTTGTTTAGTCAGTTACCCGGTGCAATAATATATCCCTTTTCATGTTTGATTACCATTTCTACTTTGATTTTGATATCAACAAATAAAAAATCCTTCAAAAAACTTTATTTTTTTATCTCAATACTGAACATATATATACATTTATATAATACAAAACTCCAACGTTTCAACTGTTTTTATCTCATACAGTCATTTTCAAGGATATCTTTCTCCCACTGCTATATTTTATTACTCTTTCTTTTACATTATTTAGTTACAGATTGTAACTAAATAATATATATGTTCAGTATTGAGATAAAAAAAATAAAGTTTTTGAAAAGGAGAAGGATTTTTTATTTGTTGATATTATTGTAGAACATATGTATTTTAAAAGAAAAAGTGGATGTACCTTTGCTGTGTTATTATATTTGATTTTGATATGAATCTATAGATAAGAACAAAACAACCTTAAATTCTTTTTATGTCAAAACTTTATATATAAAGGGGCAAAATTGACCTTAGCCAGCTGTATACACATTATTTATTATTTATTTAGAAAATGAACATACAAATCAAAAGTAATAATATTGAATTTCAAAAGTAAACAACAAGAGTTTATTTACTTTAAATATAAATGTGTAAAGAATTAGCAGAAATTTTAATAACTACAATTAGCAGCTTGCTGATTGATTTAATATTAATCAAACTTGTAGATAAAGTAGAGAAGTTTCTGCATATTATTATTATTGTACTACATTATACAATTCTCTGCATTAATCTAAGCACACACAATTTGCATTGTATGGACTATTGCTTCACGCACATGGCTTTACTCATACAGTTTTGCCCTTGTCACAATTTGCCCACACATGCAGCTTGTTGTGCAGTTTTTATTTAGCATTACTTAGTTTGCATAATTAGTCCTTATTCTTCATTCTTTGCAAATTAGCATACTTTAGTTAATTTTCATATTTGCACAACTATTGTTATGTATACTAAATTTGCAAATAATATTTTATTTTTTACTTTCTGACAATTTATATATGCACACACACTCATATAGATTTTCACCATTATACATTGGCAGTGTACAATTTTATAGTCAGAACATATCAAAACTATTTTATTTTTGTGGATTCTCTTTCCTATACAAAATAGGCAAATGGTATTTGCATTATTGTTGTAATACTCAGATTGTAACTGCCAGTCAATTTTTGGTACCAAATAATGATCTTTGGGACTATTTATAGGTGGCATAATGAATCCAAGATCAATGTTTTTTTGTTTTTTTTTAAAGTGTCATAGCATCGGCCGGGACGCAAACCCGCAACCCAGGCAACTGCCTGCAAATGCAAGGCAGTCGCGCTGACCTCTCGACCACCAATGCAAGACAGATCAATGTTTTGAATGTAAGATATAGACTTTGGTTTAGTAATTAATATTTTAAAAAAACTAGTTCTTTATCAGTAAGTATTAGAAAAATAATCTTAAGGAACTTTTAGCTTAGATAGTTATCAACTTGAAAATGTAAGCCAGTTTAAATATCTTTGTAACTTTTCAATTAGAAAAGTAGATTTGGAAGTTCAGGTGTTGCACAAATCACAATGTACTGTTGTTAACAAGCTAAAAAAATAAGTTATTTTCTCACAGTGAAATATTTACTACATCTAACTATTATTTTACCTAATTTATTATATAGAAGAGATACTCTATAAAGACATTAGAAAATTTTCATTTAAGAATTATTTATAAAATTTTAAAAATACAATGATAAGATCAATTAACATGTTGGTATTTTTTTTTTTAATTTATTGAAGGTAATACTATAGAGTTCATAATTGTTAATACATACTTTCATTGAACTGGAATAAACAATATAAGACTTTTTAAAAGGATGTTTTATGATGAATTCGAACATGATTTTGTATGAGAGGAACAACCCCTGTTTTTATTATAAAGGTTTTTTTTTTTCAAAGTTATTCTAAAGAAATGCAATGCTGATTGTTTTGATTGCAGATGGTAGAATACATTGGAGGGCTCTGATTAGACACAGTTTTGAAGTATTCAGCAACAAACGTTTGTTATATAAGTTTTTAAAACAATATCGCATAAAGAATAATGGACCAATGTGTTCAATATATGAACATATTTATAATTCATGAGCTGATTTGTTTATTTATCGCAAAGTCTATTGGGTTTTTTTTCTCTCTCAATGGCCATACTTGTTTACAAATGGTTGTTCTTGCTGAAAATGGTCAAATTTGGAAAGTAAAAGGCGGCTGTCAATAATTTCTTGTCTGGAAATATATTTGTGTTTTTAATTTGATTTATTAAATTTTCACTTTTTTTTTAGTACCTTAACAAATAGATAATAACTACAGAAGTTAATATAATTAATATTTAATCTGTATTTTGTTTATGATCTAAAATCAAAGCAATATTGCATTAACAAAATATGTTTTTAGGATGAAAAAAATAAATTAAAATTTTATTTCAGAGATGACAAAATCATTGCATCCTGTATTATATATTTCAGTTTTTATATTTTATGCCATAGAAATCATATATTTAGGATCCAGAAATGTATAATAATTTAAGAAAACTCAAATTCTCAAACAATAGAAATATTTTATCAGTGACAAATATATATATATATTAGTGATCAATTCTAATGATTTTAATGAACATGTAAATTTTTCGGCTTATCAAATATGTAACGCTAAGAATATAATCTGATTCAAAGAATAAATAAATTCAAGTATATTGCTAAGATAATTCACATGCTTGTGAATTATTTTAGTAATGTATTTGGTCTTTTTTTCCACGAATAGGTTTCTAATGATCAATATATGCTTTCTTACTTCTTTTATTTTTAGATCATAACTTTTTATATGGATTTCAAACTATTCTGAAATTGAGGATACATATACTCATACTAGATATCTAATATTAGCTATAATTTATAATTTTAAAAATATCAGTCATCTTTAGAATCCACTCTCAATAGAGAAGTAGTATAAGATCTTAGACAATATATAATTTGGGGTCTTCCTTTTTTTAAATTGCATATAAATAACTTTTAAAACACTACAATGTCAATCAGTAAAGAACTTATTTGAAATCACACAGAATTTAGTAGAGTTTAAAGTAATTAAAAACTTTCTACCAAATTGTTGAAAAAATAAATAACTAAATAAAAATAATTGAGACCTTAAAATCAAATCTAGTTATGCAGCCTATTATCATTACACAAATAGTTATATAGTTAATAAGTATTTTATTCAAATATATTATGTTCAAAATGAATAAAATAGTTGTAAAAATAAAAATATTCTGTCTATAAATACATGTTGTGTTTTGTGTAAAAACATTTAAGATTTAATATGTACAGGTAGTGTGGCTAAGATGCTAGGGCAGGGGTGGGAAACCTTCAGTTGGTAGGTCATGTCCAGCTCTCAATCTGACTCTCAGATATTTTCACAAATGTATATAAAATGGACTTTAAAAATTAAATATTGCATAACAGTATATTAGCAATCAAAAATAAAATAGAAATTCATATAATACTACAATACTAACCAAAACAACAAAATTTTACTAAAATTCTTTCACAACCATGGTTTCATCTGCAAACAAATAGATCTTTTCAAGTGAAATTCAATGAAACATACAACATATATATATATATAATGTAAATAAAATGTCTGTTAATTTAAATAAAATTGTAATTATAATAAAAATAATAAATTTAATTGTAATAAACTATTATAAACAGTCTTTAAATCTGCAGAAGTACTTTCGGTTAATTTCTTGAACCTGCCATTAAATTAAAAAACAAAGCGGAAGCAAACATCATCAATTCAAATCCCATGAATTCCATATTTTAGTGTTAGCAGCTTGTCTATTTATTAAATCCATTTTATTCCTATTTATAAAAATCGCCTTCTTAATTTTTCTTTTATTATGGTTTCTCTCTTCATGAAAGTGTGACAATTCTTCATGAAGAGAGAAACCATAATAAGAGAAAATTAAGGAGGCAATTTTTATAAATGGGAATAAAGTGCAATTAATAAATAGGCGAGCTGCTAACATTAAAATACGGGATTCATGGAATTTGAATTGATGACGTTTGCTTCCGCTTTGTTTTTTTTTTTTTAATTTAATGGCAGTTGAGGCAGATTCAAGAAATTAACTGAAAGTACTTCTGCAGATTTAAAGACTGTTTATAATAGTTTATTACTGTTAAATTTATTATTTTTTATTATAATTAACATATATATACAAAATAAAATAGTCTTTCCATTATTCATTTCAAACACCAACTTTCTTTAACATCAAAGGATGTCTTCATGAGATGGATGATTTCAGATTCAAAAAATTTTATCAACAAAGTTTATGAAAAACATGAATTGAAAAACAGAATAAAAGAAACTTTGATAATAATTTTTTTAATCTGAAACCATCAATTTCATGAAAACATCTCTTGATGTTAAATGAAGTTGGTTTTTGAAATAAATGATGGGAAAACTATTTTGTTTTGTATATATATGTTGTATGCTTAGTGTTTGTTAATAGATGAAACCATGGTTGTGGAAGAAGTTTAGTAAAATTTTGTTGTTTTGGTTAGTATCGTAGTGTTATGTGAATTTCTATTTTATTAAATGGATTTGCATAAACTTCTATTTAAACATGCACGTAGTGCAGTGCAAATATTGAATTAAGCGTCAAGTAAAATAAAATATTTATTTTCTCAACTACATCTTTTTCTAACCTTTATAATAATTCTACTTCATTCTATCAGAGATGCAATATTCTAACAAATTATATTTTTGTAGTCTATCGGACTACGGATTTAATCTATGATGCTGAAAGCATTTTGTTGTATTTTAATGATTTTCAGAGACGAATGTATAACTAGCGAAAATAAAATCTTGAATTTTACTTCATTTTGTTGTTATTATTTTGCATTTCATTTTTTTTTATTAGGATGGCTACGGGGATAAGATAAGAAAAATTGACACAGAAAATCACCCCTTTGAAAAAGAAAAAAAAGACAATTGCATATTTTTTTTATAGAAATAATAAATTGATGTGCATTATTAAGAGATACTATTTATCATACATTCTGACTATAACAAAATTATTGGGAAAGAACACAAATAAAATAGAAAACTTTAAAAGAAGCTTCATCAAGTAGCTGACTTGTTTTATAAAAAATACAAATAAGTCAGAAAATTATATAAAAGCAAGTTATTTAAAAAAAAAAGAAAATTTAAAATCATTTTTTGTAGAGGAGTTTATAGAAGATGGCGTCATAGCTGCTGTAGAATTAATCTGTCCAGAACATAAAAAGAAATTTAAGAATATATCACGAAGATAGGTTCAAAATGAATTGCAAAAAATTGTAATTAAATGTGGAACAGTCATCAATAATAAAGATGTTACTTGTTTTAATACAAAAAAAAAAAATCATGGCCCTCATTTAAAAGAGGAAAATTGAAATATAGTAGGCTAATTTTTAAGACGATTTTATGTAGCCTCAAATGAGATTATAAATATCCAAATGGTCTTTACAAAAAAAATCTTCTCACTCCTGTGCTAGGAGATGTTGTATGTTTACCTTTTTAGTTATTAATTTCCAGATGTATTATTTAAAAATTGTATATTTTTGAATGGATTAGAAAAAGGTAAATCTATATTTAAGAAAATTGAATATGAAATTCAAGAACTTATATGTAAATATAAAATTCTTAGTTTGTATTTTTTTTTAAAAATCAGAAAAAATAGTATAAAAAGTGCTCAATTAAAGCATAATAATAAAAAATATATACATTAGCTGTATCTTAGATTTTGGTTACATTATTATATTTAAAGAATGTAAGGTAGTGGACAATTAAAAATACATTTAAATACTATTTACATCAAATAATAATAAGATATAAACAATAGATAAAAAAAACTATTGTAATACATTTTTATAAACATTGTTTGTAGATCATTTTTAAATGGTGTAGATAACTCGTGTATTTTTATTTTATATAAATATTTTTTAAATATTTAATTATCAACTACATTACATTGTTTTATTTTACTAATGCGAGCAAAACTGATTCATGGCTATGCATACATTAATAGAATAATAATAAAAAATAAAAGAATATAAGCAATTGATTATTAAAATATATTTCTAATTTATATGTATAAGAAGCATATATTCTAAGCAGTAGAAATTTTTAATGTGTTATTATCTAAATTCCATTTTTGATTTGTAATGTATAAAATACCAAATAAAAATTTGCCTCACTAATTCTCTCCATTTCTCTAGCTATAACCTTCATGTTAGTAGAAAGTTTGGCACTTAAAATATATTTATGTATTCCAATTTTTGATTCTTGATGTATTGAATACTAAATAAAATACTCACTAATTTTTTCCAGTTCTCTAGCTGTCCCCTTGCTTTAATAGAAAGTGTGATAATTAAAATATATTTACATAATATTTATATGAAATAATTATCAATAGCAGTATTGAAAAAAAATTAATTTATTAAATATTAATAATAATTTTAAAATAAATTATTTTATATTTCTCATGATAATTTTTCAAATATCTATAAAATTTTAATATCATTGCTATATATGCAAGTGAAAAATTAAATACATGATGTAAATGAAGTTTAAATAATTTAAAATATTTTATTAAATAAAATTTTACGTGGATTACAAAAAACTAATATCTTCATTTCTCTAGTATGTCTTTCAAATCATAAGCCACAACATTTTACTTTATCACATGAGAATATACTTAAAGGGAAATGATAAAAGTTTATCAAATTCAGTACTTCTCTTGCTATACTTATGGCATTTTAAATTTATTTTACCATGTTAAATATATATATAAACCGAAATCCTAAAACTATCACATTCACGGTGCAAGAAAAATAAAATGCTCTATGTTTGTTCAAAAATATGGTCTTTTTAATTTTTTTTTTTGTATTGAACATTTCAAAGTAAATTCTTAAAAGTTTCCCAAGAGATAGCAATGGATGCTTTCAGCTCAACATTATTAACACATAATGTTGAGAAATTATTTTATATATATTAAAAGTGTGTAGGAAATTCAGTGATTAATATTGGAATCATCATCAACCATTATCAATCCGCTGCAGGATGAAGGTATCTCCAAGTTCAATCTATCTTCTCCAATCTTTAGCTTCTCTTCTTCACATCATCCCTGCACACTTTTTTTTACCTCTATCCATCTCATGTGGTCTCTTTCTGAATCTTTTACAATATTTTGGAATCCAGTTCAAGATTTCAATTGTCCATTTATTATCATCTCTTCTAGTACTATGTTTATCCCAACTCCACTTCAATCTTTTAATTCTTTGAATGATGCCAGTAACACCTGTTTTTTCTCTTACACATATATTGTGTTTTCAATCTCTTTCCTGTTACTTCTAATCATGCAGTGGTCTGAAATCTCTGTATTGCTCTTTTTAAGTGTCCAAATCTCAGATCCATAAGTAAGAATAAGTAAAACACATCATTTTCAAACACAGGCATATTTTCTTTTAATGTTAAGTTTTCTACCGAAAACATTCCAACCAAGTTTAATTGTATGATTAATTTCATCCATTATATTTCTATCTGTAGGAATAATCTGACCAAGGTATTTGTAGTTGTTAATTTCTAACTCATCGTAATCAATTCTTTATTTTCATCTTTTGAGAAAATCCATTGAACATTACTTTAGTCTTTTTAACATTTATCTTTAGCCCTACTTTCTTACTTTCATCTAATAACTCTTGCAACAGTTATTTGGAATTTCAAGATTGATAAAAATTCAATGAGTTTTTAATAAATTTTCAAATAATATTAATTTAAATACAATCTATAATTTGTCTTTATTTAGTAGAGAGAAATCAGAGATGTCAAATTTTTATATAAATTATATCTGCAAAAAAACTATTGTCTCTGATGTAATATCCAAGTTATTAATGAAAAAAAAGTTAAAATACAAAAACATATTCTTTTTCATGATAAAATTTGTCACTCTAAATCCTCTCTTTTAATTTGATTACGTAATACATACCATCTGCATTTTATTGATTATTCATGAACTTAAATATATACAAATAATTTTATGGCTTATCAAGTATGTAATGTGAAGAACTTATTAATTAATCAAACAAGACCAAATACATTGTAAAGATAATTCACAAACTAAATTCGCAAAGAATTGATTATATGAATTTCTAAATAAAGCCTTTCTATTGTTATATCAATGCCAATCTTTTATCTGACAGAATAGATTGGCATTGATATAACAACAAAAGATGGCTGATGTTTGCAAGTTTGTTTAAGTGATTCTTTAGGAATCTAACTTGTGAATTATTTTAATAATGTATTTAGACTTGTTATACAAATTTAATTCTAAAGTTTCCATAAAATCATTAGAAGTCAGTATGACCTATAATTCCACTTGTTGTGTCTTATGACCAGCAAGTAAATAAATGGACAAAGGCAGAATTGAGATGGTAAGATTATAGTTTAATACGAATAATTTTAACTATATACATTGCCTATTATAAGGCGTAATAAAATAATAAAAGGGCGTGGTGACCTGCATATAATAACCCTAGTCCTGCTTTTGGACTTACAGAGGCAGGAGTCTCTGACTTATAATTAATATTCAGAACAAATAGATCAGATTCTGGGGGTTTATATACCCCTCGAGACTTCTGGAGTCTCTTACATACCTAACCATATATGCAGTTTTCACATACATGCAGTATTTTTACATTTCTCACCATATATGGTATTTTACACAGTTTTCTGACCCTATAAGGTCTGCTGGGCTTTCTGTGATTTAACAACATTGCAATTTTACACAATCGTTATACATAATTGCTATACAGTTATTCTTATTTTACATATTCATTATATATTACAGTTATTAGTTTTATTCTACATTTATTATTGTACTCTTATTATTATACAATTATTCTTATTTTACATACTCTTATTATTATACAATTATTATTATTATTTTACATATTCATTATATATTACATATGTATATACCTTTCTTGACCTTGAATACTGCAATGACAAAACTTAATTGGAACTACTGCCCACTTAATAAAGAAAAAAACCTCCCTCTAGATTTTTTCCCCATATATACTTTAAATGATCAAATTTCAATGTTAAAATTTTTATGTACATATATGTATTTTATTAATTATATGTAATGTATGTATTTTAATAATTATATTTATAGTAATGTAAATAATGTCCATTGGGGGGAGTTGCTGTAGGGTAATTGATCATGTGATTGTGTAAAATGAAACATCTTGAAAAGATTCTATTGAGGCATGAAAACCGGATTGATGTATTAAATATTTTTTTTATTTATAGTGAGTTGTCTATTTCAATTCTGTTTTAAATTGATTATTTTTAATTTTCTATAATTATATATTTTCTATTGACCAATCATTTTCATATCTCTGAGGATTTTAATTAATAGAGTTAATGTAGTTTATCCTAATCCTTGTTTATTAGTTTCCTTTTCAAATTGATTTTGAGTATCAACCAATAATTTCTCTTTTCATAGGCATACTTAATTCTAACATCTAATATTTACCAGTTGTAAATTTGAAATTTTTGCTGAGGTTTGACTATAAATTAATAATGTAATGGATGGAAAGTTATGAAGATTAAATCTTCATGCTCTCATTCCGAAATGGTTTAGATTGGCCTATATAATTGCATTTTGGTACAAAGATAAGATGGATGTTTTTACCTTTTAAAAGTCTCTGTCTTGTGTTTGCATTTGAGAGTGTCTTTCATACTCACTATAACATTGGTGAGTTAGTAACGTAATTGAACAATTTAACAGTGCATGTTAAAAGGCTGATTAACTTCTGATTAAAGAATTATAAATATATTTAATAAACTAATTAAAACTCTTTTATTTGCATATCCCTCTCTCTATATATATATAGAGCAAAAATACAAAGTGTAAGTTTAGTCAATTAACCTTTAATTTTCATAGTACAGAGGCATTTTCATAAGTATATTTATAAATAATTATTGAGTGTGCGTGCCAAATCGATTCCCAGACTAGTTTCTAGTTATTGCTATTCATTATTGATAAATTCTACAGATATATATACTTTATTTATAGTATTCAAATTTATGACCTGAAATATGCTAACATAAAGTTTAAATACAAATTAACTTATTTACTATATCAGCCTAATGCTAATTTAGTTGCTATGACGCTCTCTCTATATATAAGCTTTTAGACTATACATATATATATATTTCAATATTTAATATTTTATCAGTATATCTTGAAAAATAATTTTATTCCCTGCCCCTTTTTTATTTTATTTGTGCCTTTGTATATTGCTGATATCTGTTATAAATTATATTTTCCATCATTGAACAAATTAAGAATCGAATTTAAAGCACTAAGAGATCTAAAAGGAAATGAAGCGAATTTTATAATTGATTGTTATTTATAAAATAAAAATGACCTAATACTTTTATTATCGTTTTTATTTTTGTTTGTTTTTAAATTAATATTTTAAAATTAAGTTTCGGTTTCCGCTATTTGTTAAATGCATTTATTCATTTCAGTGTAATTTTATTTAAACGGCGCAGTATTTATTTGCTGAAATAAAAGGGAAGATAATAATATTTTATTTTTAATAGATAATTGTGATGAGATTATTCATGGAGCTTATTATTTAAGAGTAAATCATTTTCTGCTGTTATCAGATTTACTTAATTATAGATATAAAAACACAAATTGAATAATAGTTAAATTGAATAATAGTTCTGTTTAAAACTCTATAAAATGTTTCACAATTATTTGGACCACTTCAAAATTAGTATTAAATTTTATTCCAAAAAAGATTTAAAAAAAAAAAAGATTTGTATTGTTAAGCTGAAAACGAGTGAGTGTGTTGAGTTTATCATAACACTTTGAAGTACAAATATCATGCCAATCGGAATGAAATGTGTTGAAAAACCGCGGGACTATTACAGCAACATTCTAAATTATTACTACTGCTATAAGGTTTTTTGCTTTTTTTTTTTAAACTCTTAGTATAATGATGATCTGACAAGCAGATCAAAATCATTACTTTAGTGAAGTATATATATACTTAAGCTAGATGTAATTAGAGAGGATTTGAACCCAGACTTTCAAACTTCATTCCGTCATCCACTCCATCTTATACAACCGATATACTTGACCACTTCAATGTGAAAAGAAATAAATGATCACCAATATCCATATTTCGTGTTGAACCAGCACTCATAAGTTGTTCCGGATCATCATCTCCCACACACACATATATATAATCAGTACTCGTTTTATATTAAGATAGCAAATCTTTAAACTCTTGGATAGATTTCACTCTACTCTCCAATTCATCAAACATCCATATCATTGAAAATCTGATGGTGGCATGTTCAAAGCTCTTGCCTGTCAATATGGTTGTCATACCCATGTTCACCGTAAGTCATTCTGATCCTTCATATATAGAATCTTAAGACTATTTAAATATACAGAAGAGGGATGGGCAGAATTCAAGCTGAATATGTAATATTGAAATACAAGTATAATATATATACTTAAGCTAGATGTAATTAAAAGAATTTGAACTCAGTCATCCATGCCATCTTATATTATCAATATGCATGACTACATACATGCAAAAAAGATAAATGTTTTCCAATATACATATTTCAATAATAATCTGGATAATAGTTTTAATGAGATTATTATGTGGAACCAGCAAAAAGATAGATCTGTTGAAATATACATATGTATGTTTGCATATTCTGTGCTCTATACAAAGGAATATAACTAGAAAGTAGTTCTAAGACACTTGGTCATCATCAATGGCTGTTTGCCATTGCTTGCCACTTTGATATAATTATTCTAGCACAACACAATAGATTTAATCTGAAATGTTAATGAACTCTTTACATTATTAAGAGATGTAAGTAAAGATGTAATCACATAAATTTTAGTACATATTATAAATTCACCAATATCATTAGTAGTCACTTGTAAATAACCCCATCATTTTACTAGAAGAAATAAAATGCACAGACGGAAAAGTGAATGAAAAAATACAAAACAAAGAAGACAGGTTAGAATTGATGTGCATGTAATTAAAGGATGTAAATAATTCCATTGTTAGTACAGAAAGAATATTGAAAATATCAGAAGCTTGTGATGGCTAACTCTACTAATCTAAATGTCTGAAGGCAGCAAGATATAAAAAAATCAATTCTGAAATCATGAACTGTTTTTACATTTTTTTAAAAAATGATTTTTTTTAATTTATTATCTAACAGTTTCTGCTTTACAGAAGCCTTCTTCAGAAACTTTTTATATATCCTTTACATCTAATTGTCATATTATAAAGGCATATATAATTTGGAGATAGAGAATATATAAAAGTTCTGAAGAAGACTGTTAGATAGTTGAAATCATTGGATAATGTTTTTTAAAAACACAAAAGCAATTGAGATGATTGGAGAATTGATTTAAATTAAAGCTATAAAAAAGTGGAAAGTTGAATTAAATATATAAAGATAAAACAAAATGGAAAGAGAATGAATAATGATAATTAATTTAATAATAGATGTTAGTAATAATTATTAGTGAATTAAATAAAGATAATTTTTATTCATTTTTCAGTTATAAATATTAAACATTTAATTTTAACATTAAATACTTTTTTATTGTGGTAAAATAATTACCAGAATATATACAATACACTATACGTAATATTAGAGAGAGAGAGAGAGAGTAACTAATAAATAAAACTGATGATAATGAATTAACAGATTTATTTTCATTAACGAAAATATGTATCTATGTATATTTCCTTTGAAGTATTTTTATTTAGAAAATATGTTTGCATTCACATTTTTAGTCACCATAACTTTTTTTGAGCTAATCATTTGAAAATTTTTACCCCTTAATGTCTTATAGCTTACATAGATAATCACCGCTATTCATTTTTAATGATCCCAGTTATATGTTAATTATAAATGCTTTTGGTAAAAGGATATTGTATAACAAATAAGACACTATATAACTCTCCACTTACATTTATCTGCATTAAGAGTAAGAATCTGTTCTACACCAGAGCCATCTATTGTAAGCTAGAATCATACAAAATAAATTCAAATAATTGTTATTGTAATTTAATTTATCAAGACTGGGGACCTTCTTCAATAACTTTTTATTAATTATGGCTTTTATATATATAATTTTGATATTTGTTTTTATTCTATAAGTGATTGTAATTTTTTTTTAAAAATTTATATTGTTCTAAATCTTTTTAATTTTTGTTGTTGTTTATTCTAAATAATTTTGTTTTATTCCTGTAATTCTGTATTCTTGCATGATTATTTAGTTTATATTTGATATATCACATGACTTTCTCATTTATTTCCAAAAGCAGTTCCATACTCTAGAGTCATCTACTATTGTAGCTTGAGTTCAGATGTTATAGTGCTGTGAAATCCCCGTCTCCAGACTAGTTAAGGTTTTGTCTCTATTAATGAAAAATTTAAATTTAAAACTGATACTAAGGTATTTATGCATCTGGCAGCCATTTTTTACTGCTTTATTTTTTTCAAGTTAAAATTCTGAAATTAAAAAAAATTCCAAGATTTCAAACCCAGGATAATTTTTTTGCATAATTTTATAGATCTGATGCCAGGTCAATTTCTATATATTTTAAAGATCTCAGTTTTATGATAACTAAGCCTCTCATACTTTTTGGCTAAAAAGATCAAACAATAAAAAAACTATCACATGACCTCTCATGTTTACTTATATGCTTCCAAAAGTAGTTATCTTCACCCTATTCTAGAACAATCTCTATAAGCTTAAATAATTATTGAACCCCAGATGATATAGTTCTAGAAAATATTTCACCTCCTGTCCAATTTATGATTTTTATTTTATTAATGAAGACTAGGATCCAAAGATAGAACTAACACTTGTGTATCTATCAGCCATTTTTTACTCCATTATACTATTCAAAATAATATCCTGAAATTTAAAAAAATACAACTAAGACTTCAAATCCAGGCTGCCTCACTTGCATTACTATACAGATGTAACATCAAATAGTATCTGTATATTTTAGAAATTGTTTTATGACAACTATAGTTTCTTTTATTCTTTGGATAGGTAGGTCAGTAATAATATCACATGACTTTCAATATTCTGACTCATATATAATTCCAAGAACAGTTTAAGTTATCAATTTGTATCAAATAATATAAAATTCCCATTTCCAAATCTGTTTCTGACTTTTGTTTTCATCTGTGAAGATTAGATTTCAAAGTTAGATGCATGCGTACATTAATTGCAATATTGAACCCTAGTCTTCACTGACAAACTGGTCTGGAGATGGGAATTTTATAGCATTATACTACCTGGAGTTCATTGATTACCAAAGCTTAAATAATAGTTTTCTCTAGAATAGAGTGTTATATACTCATTTCTTAGGACACAGATCTTATCCCTATTTTCGTTCTGCACTAACTGCTGTTTCTATTTTTTATTTTGAGTTTTTAGATTTTATTATTTTGTCTTAGCAGAATTTTTATCTATTTCTTTGCAAGAATATGTTTACTTTCAAATTTTATGTTGTAATAAACTTTATCATACTTTCTTTTGGAGTTCTATTTAGTGTAAAATTATCACTAAATTAAAACTCTTGTTGTGGCTACAAATATATAACTATTTATTTCTCATCTTTAATTTGCTAAAATGATGCAGAAAAGAGAAACCATGGATTGGAGTGACCGGATTAAACTGGGGAAAGAATTTCATCCTATAGGGAATTGATAATGATTGAAAATAATGTTGATGAATATCATTTAATTCTTTAGTTTATACAATATGCTATAAATGACTGTAGATCTTTCTCTAGTGCTCTCTATAGTAAACTTCAGGGATCAATGATTATTAGATGGTAGTGCATATAAATCCCAGCACCATACTGTTTTCTGGTTATTGCCTTTATCAATTAGAACTTGGGATTCAAAACTATAGCTAATATGTTGCTTATAACACCTTATCTACTATCAAACTAAACCCAGAAAATCAAAAAGCCCTAAGATTTCAAACCCAAAACAATATGCATATATAGTTATGATATAAAATCTGTAACTTGATGTTATTGTATCTTAGTTTCTTTCTAACTCTAGCTTAACTCTGTTGGAGAATATGTTTATCACTTGATTTTTTATAAAACAAGGCAAAACTCTCCATACAGTAGTGCCACCCTGTGCCAACCAGAGTAATCAATGGATGCCACAGGGTTGGTTGGCACAGAGTGGCACTATTCTATGGAGAGTTTTGCCTTGTTTAATAACAATTATGTGCTAGTATAAGAGATGGTGATCATGTGATTTTTATTGATTTTTTTATCCTATGCAATATGATATAAACAAAAATTTGGTTTAGCACAATCTATAATAAACTTAAGTAATCAGTGACTTTCAGAAAACAGTGCAATTAAACTCTCAGACCAGGGATTTAAATGAGGATTTGGGATTCAGTGCTGGAATCACTGCAGTTATACATCTGAAAAACATTTAATTTCTTCTCTCCCATCAATCTAAAAGCTTGAAATTAAAAAAAAAAAAAAACTTGCATTATCATCTGGTAATCACTAACTGCTCAAGCTTATTATAGATGGCACTAGAACTGAACTGTTCTTATTTATGTGTTATCAGTTTTGATGTTCTTCGTTAAAAAGATAACCTTATAAATTTATCATGTGTTTCTATTTATGAGCATTCCTTTTAAAAGAACGTAGATAACAAATCCATGTCCTACTTAATAATATTTACTTAAATCTTTTTTTAGATCATTAATGGTAGTGGGGGGGAGGGTTAGCTCTAATGAAATTCACGTTACTGAATTCTTATGTCATTCCAATAATAGTAATTTTGTTTATTACTTTAATTGAAATTATTACTTTCTTATTTACATGTTTCTGCTTATGTGCATTAAATTATTTTATATTTCTATTATATTCCGATAGTATATTTATAAAGATATTCGTAACTTAATATATTAAATCACCTCATAATGACATTCTTTTATTTCACATAGCATTGCTTTTTAAATGGTATTAACGATTGCCAGATTCTATTTTTATAGGCACAAATAGATAATAAAACGTATGATCCAGATACATAGGCAAATACATATAAATAATATTTACAATTTAATCTTGTTATATACATGAATTATATATATAGATTCCAGAATCTTTAAACTTTTTTATTACATGCATATATGAATGCATATTAAAAATTACTAATAGTCCAATTTTTCCTTTTTATTTATGCATATCAAGATATATGTAACAATTACTGTACTGTATTTTAATGTATTTCTGGGTTTTTTATAACTACAGCACAGAAACAGATATTGTAAACATCTATTCTGGCATATATGTTTGTATAATCATCCAGATTGTGTAAATAAAAAACTAATCTATTACTTTAAAGATCTGTCCATTGGATGCTATATTTAGGCTAACAGCATACTGCACAGTTGGTGGATAGTTTAATGTTTTCAGATGAGGGTTAGCTGTGAATAACAACCACTGTCCGACCAAGAATATCTGTTGCATCATAAAATAGAATGTTGATTAATCAGTGGCTGTGTATTGTTTCTAATGCAATTTTTTTTTGTCTCCCACCTTTTTCTACCAACATCAGTCACTTAAGTTAATATAAGGCTTGATTGTCATGAGTCTCTAGTGCTATCATTTATTTCCCATAACAATTGTGATATTATGACCATATTTATTATTTTATAAGTTCTAATTACCCACAGCAATTCTGATTCCATTTCCCTTTTTTCATTACTTTTTTTTTTTTTTAGCTATAATTTTGAGAATTGAGAAAGTAATCTCTTGAATGGGTTTAGTAAGCTGAAAATTCTTTGTTGTGATTTTTGCTCAGGGCAATACTGTTACTTAATATTTCAGACAGAAGTTTCAGTTGGACAAAGATTATACATTTAGACAACCTTATTTAGAATTCTGTCTGCCTATCTAATAAATGAGGTCTAAAAATACCCTGCCTTTCACAGTTAGGTTAGGTTGTTAAGCCTGACAGTTTATTCATTAAAGCAATAGAAATAATATTATCGATAGTAGTGGCAAAATAGGAGGCAGTGGTAGTATTAAAGGTAAATATTATAAATCTTTTTTTTCTAAATATAGCTACATATCATGTTTGAACTTTACTTCATACAAACTTTTCAGACCAGCATAGAGGGCAGCACTGGTGGCTAAAAAGCAGTCAAGATTTAAGATTGATATTACTGAATTTGGTAAAACTCAGCTTCCAGGGGAAGAAAAAAACAGGTAGATACCTATAAATTATTTGAAATGACAGGTCCACCAATGAAAGCAGAATGCAAGGGTGTTGAATTTACTGTAAAGTCTAATTTAATATTTTCTATTCTTTGATGTATCAGGGAAAGGTAGTGATGTGAAAATTTGTTTTGCACAATGGTACCTGTATTTATTTTATTAGACCATATGTTCTAACATTAGATTTTAAAAACTCAGAAAAAGAAAACTTTTATTTTTCATTGGCTTTTTTATTTTTGGAAACATTGCACTTGTTAGTATAAATAGTAGATTTTGGATAAAAGTTGTTGGTAATAATGGTACTGGTGCTATAAATTAAAATTGTTTACTATTATAAATTTTTGCTCAACATGTGGATTGACTATCAGAAAGACTTTGTTTAGACAGAAGAATTGTTATAAAGGAATATGGATGCATAACATATTTAAAACAATGGCATTGAATAGATTATGTTACAAGCAAATTGTTGGACCAATCAAAAAATTAGACATTCTAAAATTAAAATGGTAATTGCATTTAAAAAATAGGTTTTATTCCACTTACATTCACAAGAAAATTGATGTTCAGTCTTTAGAATTATTTGTTATGCATGCTCAATTTTAGCAGCTTAAACGTTGAAATTGCTAATTTTAACTTTTAGGATTTTTATTTTATTGAGGTATGGAAGTCTCTTAAAGATGTTGTTATAGATTTAAATCTAACCTTAGTTTTCTTAAAAAGAAAAATTATGATTTTTTCTGATAATGATTTTATAATTATTAACAACTTGATTAAAAGGAAATGTATGGCAATTTCTGCTTGACAGAATAATAAAGTAAATGTGGGGCTTCACAGTAAACAGACATTTAAAGGCAGAAGTTCTGTGATTGATAAGAAGGCTTAAAAGTGATTGGTATATCAAAACAGTAATGGTAATACAGATATTTACCAATTGTGGTCATTTTAGATCTTTAATGCATTGAAAGTGAGATGTGGATCAAAAAAATGTGATGATAATAATATTTTGAAGATATATTTTGAACAATTTTTGAATACTAATATAAGAATTAAGTTGATGATTTTTAATGATATATTTATTATGTCTAATCATATATTTTGATGAAGATATTTAGTTTAGTGAAGTCAAAAATCAGTTCTTTATAATTTTGAAAATGAAAAAGTTGAAGTTCTTAATGAGATATCAGAGAAAGTTTTAAAATATGATAATGATATATTAGTTTCAAAAAGTATTGGAATTTTTTAGGAATGTATGGACACGTGAAATTGTGCTGCCTGATCTTACAAATGCTTTTATTGGTTCAGTTTTTAAAAATAAGATTTAATTGTTCCAATTTAAAAGGATTAGATAAGGTTGCAGTTAATTATCATGAAATATCATTATTATTTACTTTAAGAAAGATAATTTCAAAGATTTTTTGGAATAGGCTGCTTGGTTATCAAAGACTCATTGTAGTTTTAGAGAACAAGGAAAACCATAGACCTGGTTTTTGTTGCCATGCAAATGCAATAAAATTCAGAAACAAAAAAAGTAATTTATATATTTTATTGATTTAATCAAAACATTTGACATAATTAGTCAAACAGTTTTTCATATTGTTTTAAGTTAGTTGATCATGGATCCAAGTTTATTTGTATTACGCAGCTTCTATATCATAAATGAGGGGAGTTTTTACTACATGGAAGAAAGGAATATTTGAAATGAAAACTGGTATCAAACAAGTACAAATGACTAAATATTCTGTATTGTAATGCTAGAATAATTGTGTTGACAATAGAAAAAAGACAAGTTTTGGCAAACTACCACCATTAAGAGCAGAAATTTACTCAGAGACATCTATTGTAAACATGGATAATTAATGAACAACAGAATAACAGGGTTGAAGAAATCTCTTGGTTAGTTTCTGCTAATGTCTTTCACTATTGAAAAACTATTTGTAAATGCACACCCAGCATTCATCTTTATTGTTTATACTATCCAAATTGATGATTTTTTCAAACGTTCTAAAGTTTTGAACTCAAGATAGTTTGTTTATGCAGCAATAAGTTTAACATTAAATCAGTAACTATATACTTTAGTCTTCTCATTTTAGATGTTAACTATAGGTTTTTAGATTCTTTTGGCAAGATATTATGACAACTTCATGGTATACAAATTGATTTAATAAAAATCAAGAATAGATACCACAGTGACTAGAATAAGTAGAAATGTATTTATGAAAGCAAGATCAATAAAGTTTTATTTAGTCATATCCAAGCATATTTTATGAATGAATTTAAACATTGTGAATTACTTTGTTACATATATGGGTCATTTAATGCTTATTACAAAGTTAAAATTTAAAAAAAGAAGAAAATTCTTTACTTTATTAATAAAAAATCAATCTGTTAAATCAATTTAAAAACAATAAGATATGCCTTAAATATAAAAGATAATTTCCTTAATTTAAAGAGAGGAGCAATCAAATGTTTCATTTTTTTATTTTACTATTGTTCTTTTTAATAATTATTTCATTTTTATTTCTATTTTTTTTATTATTTTATTTTTATTTCTATTTAATATTCCACCTTTATTGTTAAAATGAGGTTGCCTTGACAACTGTTTGAAATTGTTGATTGTTATTGATATTGGGATTGTTTAAGTGTTGACTGTTTTTTAATGATTATTTAATATTATTAAAATATTTGAGTATATAAGTGAATGAATGTGAATATAACATGGAAATGTATATTTTATAATTAAAAAAATTAATTTACTTTTCATTTTATAATAATTAAATATTTTTATTTAAATTAGATGTGTGACTTTTCTCTTAAATAAATTTCTGTTCGTAAATATGTTAAATAAAAATTACTTTTTAAATATTGCTTATTGGTTACTAAAGTTAGAAATAAATACAATGAAACTGTTTATCAATCTAGGTGGCAGATTTTATTTTTATTAAATGGCATCTGAAGAATGTTTTCAGAATAAAAAGTTAGAAAAACTAAAATTAAAAATGTTAAGGACACTTTTATTTTAAAGAGTGAGAAAAAACAATTATGTTATTGATAGGTAACAAAGATATTTACTTTGTTTTTAATATAAAAATCAAAGACCTTTATATTAAAGTTTAAATTTAAATATAGGGGATTTGAACTCAGACTTTCAAGTACCCTTCAACTATCCACACTATCTCAAACCACTGATATACATTACTACACACATGTAGAAAAGATAAATAATCACCAATATACAGTATATTGGTGATTATTTATCTTTTCTACATGTGTTGAAGGATGCTTGAAAGTCTGAGTTCAAATCCACTATATTTACAATTAAGCTTCAGGTATATGAAAAATGCCTGTATTTACAAATATTTAAAGCTTAAATTAATAAAAATGTAGCTGTTTTGTGTTGATGTTACATATCTCAATCAGTCAGTAAGGAGGAGGATGTTTTACTGGATTAATTAATAAATCAATTATTTTATATAGCGCGATGTTTTATAAACTGTAATAGTTAAACAGCATTAAGCTGCTGCAGATGCGCTTTGCAGATTTTAATTATAAATCACAATACAAACACTTCAAACACATGATAAAGTCTTTGGGAAAAGAGATTTGCCCATACAAAAGCGTTTGGGTTCGAAAAGATAGATGGCCGGCCATTCTATCTTTTCCCAAATACTTTATCATGTGTTTGAAGTGTTTGTATTCAGTCATTTATAGTTAAAATCTGCAAAGCGCATGTGCAACAGCTTAATTATGGATTAATTAATGTAAAATCCTATCCAGAAACTATTTAAAAGAAATTTTGTTTGTCTATTTAGTGAATCTATATGATCTAAGGCCAATCAATATTTATTTTCTTATAACATATAATGTTTAAGGTGTCTCTTTCAAACAAGTTGTGAAATCTCTCTAATAATCTACCTTCAATTTCAGTGGTATTTTTTCAAGATTTAGGACATAAATGTATCTTCAAATAGTCAAGCATTGGTGGTCAAGAGGTCAGCGACAGCAGCTTTACAAGCAGTTGTTCCGGGTTAGCGGGTTCGCTTCCCGGCTGATGCTATGACACATGGGAAAAAAATGTATCTTCAAATAAAAATTGTTAATCTAAAAAAATAAATTATTTTGAGTAAACTTCCAGCTAGTAGCTGCCAAAAATCAACTTATATTAGTTGTCAAAAATCGACTTATATTTATCATTAGTTTCCTGGAAACAGAAAAGTTATTATGTGCAAGAATTAAAAATATTGTGACAAACTATAAAATTATTTGCTATCCTCAGTGATAATTGCTTGCATTACTATTTTAAAATTGCTTGAAGCTATGCAAGACATAGAAACTATGGTCAGATCTACTTTATATAAACAAAATCTTCAGATTTCATAGCAAATAAATTAAAAAAAAATATAATTCAAATACATAATTCATAATTTATTAATACTTTTGTAAGATCTTAGAATTTTATCTTACTTAATCTGAATATTTGTTGTTGTGTTTTGTGTGTGTGAATTTATAATATGCAAAGTAATATTTTACAATATGTTCATAATATTTGAATATTTTATATTTTAACTTTCAGCTAGTGTTTATACACTGGAATATTTTCTTATATATTTATGTTGGGAATTAGCAAAGTTTAAAATGACTGTTGTAATCTTTCTTTGTATATGGAAGTTAAACATTTATTTACTAGAAATTTAAAATCGTTGCTAATTTGATTTCATGCTCTTTGTTACAATAAGTCTGAATTCAATATATAATAGCATTGCAGCATACGATTCAAAAAAATATCTTTTTGAATCGGCTGTTTGAAGTTCAGACTATATTTATTCACAGAAGGTGTTGCTGAAATATCATAACATTTGGAAGGGTGATTTGAATAATTTCTATTTAATTTTCAGTTAATGATATGCACTGGGATATTTTCTTAATGTGTGTCATGTATTTAATCATGAGTTATGTAGTTCAAAGCTAAGGGATAAATCTCGAATGGATAGTAATTTAAGTAACATCTGAAGTAAAAGTTCTTTTGCTTTATTAAGTTATAATTAACTTTAATAACTGAAGCCATTAAGAAAAGTATGAAATTAATATATTATTAATATAATGCTTATTTAATATGCAATTTAATAGTTACCAAACTGATAGATCTGATGATTTCAATAGGGGTATTGCAGTAAATTGTGAATTTAGAAGAAAAAGTGAAAAACCAATTGGCTTTTAAAATGAATATATACTTTGCTGTAAAGGAACAAATATTTCAAGCAAATTGGAGCCTGATTCATTATAAATAAAAAATGAAAGAATAACATTACAGAGATCGATGGTGTATCAGATAGAATGGCAAGGTTGATTATTAAATTTAACAGAAAATACTAAATGCAGATAATTCAGATTTATGCCCCCAAAATTCTCATTATGATGAAGAAGTAGAATTTTTATATAGATATAGAAAACGGTTTTGATCAGACCAAATAATATCTTAAAAGTGTCATGATACACTTTAATGCTAGAATTGGAAAATAATTGAAACTTGAGAAGAGCTATGGGTAGATTTGGTTATGGTGATAAAAATGAGAGGATACAGTCTTGGCACAAGAAAAGAAAACTCTATATTATGAATTATTTCTTTGAGATAAATGCTAAATGGAAATAGACATAGGAACATTTAATGAAAATACAGCATAAATTGATTATATTTTGATTAACAGAAAATATATATTTTAAGACTGTAATGTTCTTAATACATTCAACACAGGAAATGATCATCTCTTAGTAGAAATATAAAATATGTCTTAATGAAAAATTAAAAAAAAAAGACAATATTAACCAATGATATCCCTAACCTTCAGAAATTCTGATGAATAAATAATTAGAACTTAATAATTATTTTAAAATATTGATAGGCTTTGAAGTTGGTTTAAAGTCAGTTGAGATCAATAACAAGGTAACTGATACCTGAATAAGAATTGCAAAAGAAATAGTGACATATAAAAGCAATTCAGCAGTAAACAAGACAATGTATGATGATTGGCATAGGGCGACACTACTGTATGGAGAAGAGTTTTGCCTTGTTTAATAACAATTATGTGCTAGTATAAGAGATGGTGATCATGTGTGCTAGTATAAGAGATGGTGATCATGTGATGTTTAATGGAAAAAAAGAATATGAAAATATTTAAAAATCCATTAAGAAGAATTGAATATCTGGAATTTCATAATAATGTTATAAGAAAAACATCTTAGTATGGAAATAAAAGTTATTTCAGTAATAAGATAATATGGATATAATATTAATATCATCTATGTTTTTTATTACTTTTTATAATGCTCTTTTACAAGCCACTATGATGGTTTTGATTGCCTCAGCAATCTTCTTCAGAACTTCTACTTATACTTCCAAATCAAAGTAATAAAGAGCATAGACGATAATAATATTATATAGATTTAGCAATGCAATAAGAAAGATAAAATTATAATACTTCAGAAAGAAAATATGGAGTTATTACTAAAAATAGGAATGGCATAACAATACGTGTAAAAGAATTATATAGTAATAAAAAACTCACTATAATTACTTCATCTTCTGAATTGACCATTTTAAATGAAATTATTATGATATCGTAAAAGAAGCAGATGAAGAAATAGAAAAATTATTGACAAAATTATATACCAAAAATGACTATATAATAAAGATATATCAGGTAATTTAAAGAATTCAATTGTAGTGTTGATATTTAAGAACAGTGATAAAGTCTTCACCAAAATAACTATAAATTATCCACAATAAATTTTAAACTCCAAGTAATCAAAAAGAAAAGATGGATTCAAAAATAGTTTTATCACAATGGATCACATTCAAATATTACAAGAAGTTATAAATAAGGACCAATGAATATGCTTGTATTTGTAGACTATGAATGAAATTTGTTTCTATAAGCATTTCCATAGTAATTAAAGCTTTGTCCCATCAAGAAATAGAATATTGCATGTTCTGATAACTATTTATCAAAATGTAACAGCAATGATTAGATTGCATGATTATTCTAAGAAGATTAAAATTGAGTAAGGCATATGATAGGATGATTCCATACCTCCAAAACCTTTTATGGCAGTTTTATAAGAAGTATTTTTGGACTACTATGGGTGTAAAAAAATACGCAGAGGCTAAACTCTCCATATAGTAGCACCACCAGTGCAAGCCATGTATACAATGAGGTTTGTGCATAAAATATCTATCTATTGCCTACTCATCCAATATTTCCAGACTAGTTTCCAGCTTGTGGCTTGGATCTGAGCAGTGCTCTCAGATCCATGGCTCCTCACTGATGGAAGTCACAAACTGTAAACTCTGGGGATGTAGGAAGAGTAAGCACTAGATAGGTATTTTATGCACAAACCTTCTTGCATCCATTGATTACTCTGACTTGCACTGATGGCGCTACTGTATGGAGAGTTTGGTTCTGACACAACTTGTGTAAGCATAAGAAATGGTGATCATGTGATGTTTAGTAGAGTAAAAAAATAAATGATTATGTAAGGCATCTAAATTTAACAGATGTTATAACTGTTTTTTGCAAATAATATTTCAGAACTTCGGGAAATGTTGCAAGAATTATCAGATGATATATATATATTGAAAAGCCTAAAATAATGCTTAGTGCATTTTCTCAGAAAAAGAAAATAAAGGTTGATAATTGTGAATTGGAAATTAACAACTATAAATATTTAAAAACAACTATAAATATTTTGGCTAGATTGTTAATACAGATAGAAATATATTTTATTTATTTATGCATGTAATTAGAGGAGATTTGAACTTGGACTTTTAAGCTTCCTTTAGTCATCCACTCCATCTTATACAATTGATACACATGACCACGTGCATATGAAAAAGATAAATGATCTCCAGTATTCATATTTTGTGCTGAACCAACACTCATCAGTTGGTTCTGATCATCTATCACACATATCATTGGAAATCTGATGAAGGAATGCTCAAAGCATTTGTTGATGCCAATATTATTGTCATTCCCATGTTGATTTATCATTCTGACCCTTCATATATAGGACCTTAAGACCATTTAAATAAACAGAAAAGGGATGGATAGAATACAGACTGAATCTATAATATTTGAGTATAAGAATAATGGTATATACTTGTGCATAAGAGTGGACGACTGAAGAGATCTTGTAAGTCTGTGTTTAAATCCTCTCTAATTACATCAAGCTTAAATATATACATTGTATTTGTATTCATGTATTATTTATACATGTCAAATATAGTTACACAAAAATTCATTTTTGCTCCTACTAAGCGCTAGTTGTACTATTATGTAGGAGAAATTGTCATAAATAGTTTAATTAGATGAAATTAATGATAGCTTTCAACTTGGAATGTTTTTAGTTAAAAATAACTTTAAAAGGAAATATGCTTATGTGGTTTGAAAAGGAAGTGTGTTTTACAAATTTTTATTTATGGATCTGAGCCTTGGATACTTAATAGAATTGTAGTACAGAGACTTCAGACCACTCAGCGAAGCATAAAGAGATATGAGCAGAGAATAATAAGTAGGAACCGAAAATGAAATACTTGGATGAGAGAACAGACAGATAGCAGTGAGACATTGACAGAATTAGGAGACTGAAATGATGATGAGCTGAACGTATTTCTAAAAGGCACACTATCAGGTGGATAGTAGAATTCTTAAGCTGTATCCCAAGAGTTTGTAAAAATCTAAGAAGAAAAACCATGTGTAAAATGGTTGAATGAAATAAGAAAGTTTGTTGGCGAGATGTTGAGAAGAGAGGCCACGATTGGAGAAACTGGGTAGATAAATCATGATCGAAAATGATGATGATGAATGCAATATTATTTTCAAGCTACTAAGAAAAAGAAATCGGAAATAATCATTTCAAGAAAATCTCAATCATTTAACTGATTTTGATTAAGTTGCTTTATTAAAATTAACATTCGCCTAATAAAAAATAACCATTTAAGTGATTTATAAAAAAATAATTGCCATCGTAGAATAATATTCGCATCGTAAAGAAGTCAAAGTCATAATTTTAAATTGAAACCGATTTAGTAATTTTTAATAATAAAAGATATTAAATGCTTATGTACAGATTATTCAAAAATGTATGCGTGTGTGTGCGTTGTTGCGGGTGAATTGGAGTTGTAAGATTTATGCCATTTTAACAATGAATAATGGCTAATTAAATAACAGTTGTATGATTTATTAATCTTTGAAAGTGACAGAAATATTAAAATAATGGAAATAAAACTGCTTATTGAGGAATATGTGTATATAAAACCTTGATAAGTTCTCTTATCATCTTATAAAGTGCAAGATAAAGTATCCTGTGTTGCCAGTCGATCCTGGATTTAATGTGTGATTTAAGTTACACATATACAAGGATAAATTAAAACGTAGACAATAAAGCTGTCATATATTTTCATACTGGAGAACATTCCCAACGTTTGATTTCAGTGCAGAGTTATTTAAAGCTATGTAAGTTTAATTGTAATCAAAGAAGACTATATATTGTGTATTTCTCAATATTTTGCATGCTGTTAACATATCTTGTCTCATAAGCTGTAGAAAATTAGAAATATTAATAATTCATAATATTCCATTTTAATTAGTAATTTTTTTTATTTCTTAATATTTTGTGTCCTGTATTACGAACCATAGTAAAACACCGGATATTAATAGTCAAGTCTATTTCATATTTCGTAGTGTTTTTTTTATGTACAACTTACATAATAAAATCCTCTTTTTAATAGGCTTGAAATAATTTGATGAAAAATTATTTAAAAGAGCTTCTTAAGTGGTTGGTGTTTATTAATGAATATTTCTACATTTAGTTCTTCTGTATTGTATCATGGTTATAGCATAATTTGATTTATAATCTGAATAACATCACATGATCACCATCTCTTATACAGGGTGGCATTACTATATAAAGAGTTTTGCCTGTTTTATAATATGAATACTTGAAAGATTTAAAAATATGAATTTATGAAATTAATTTAGTGTAGAGAAAATTTCTTAGATATTCTAAACAAAATTCATTTTCAAAATGTTTAATCATCCAACTGATTGATTCAAAGTATTTGTTCACATATATGTACAATTGGGGGTCATACAATGTATTAGTTTTCAGCATAAAAAAATTTCTTTGTCCAGCATACAAAGAATCAGTTTATAAGTTTTTAAATTCTTTAATCTTAATATTATTCATAAAACTTTTTATTTTCATCTTATAATTATGCTAAAAGTTTTATTATAATATATATATCAATGAAATAGCATCTGCTAATTGAGCATTTCTACTTGAGATCTAACGATTTTTCTTTAAAAACTTAATCTTGACAATGGCGGATGCTATTTCATCGAAATGTGGAGGTAATACAAAATAATCCACAATTTAACCAGAAACTACTTTATTCACATCATATAACTGTGAAAACATTGAATATATATATAGTTTCTGAAAGTATATGGAATGAAGATGGTGTTTGATGTAATAAATGTGAAATGTGTGTTCAGATCAGATCATAGCATCAATCTTTAACATTATAGTTCAAAATAAAATACTTAAAAATTAAAATAGGAGATATCAGTTTTATAAAAGTTGATCGGACTTTAATAATGAAGTAACTAAAAGTAAAGGAAATGGTAGTAGAATTATATCTGGACATAAATAAAATGGTATAGAAATAAAGACCACATGGATAAAACAAACTTTTATTAGTATAAGATGATAGGGAAAGTTGTAAGATATGGCAAAAGATATTCAGTTGCAAATAGTATATATATATAATAAAGTATATTCGTGTTGTGTGATCTTTTTATTTAGCTATAACTGAATAGCATCAATTAGTTATAATATAAAGTTTTATGAACTAAGTTGGATTAAATTTTGGTAATGTGGATAGTCATACAGAAAAAACAAAGATGAGCAGAGAGGAAAGATGAAGCAATATGAATGAAAGAAAAAGCAGTGAAATATAAAATATAATAAATATTAATGATATTTTATTGACATTACATGATATTTTTCTTTAGCAGCACCTGTTCATAAAACTATATATATATATTTTTGGAAAAAGATAGGTATAAGCCAAATCCAACTCATCTTCTAGCTCTATATGAATTTAATGTTGACCAGTGTGTTGTGATGAATGAATACAGAAAGGATTGGGGAAAAATTTAATCCAGCTCATCTTTTAAATTCAGTATGAATTTATTGTTGATCAATGTATTGGGGGGAAAATAATTTGGGAAGAGATAGGTAACATTAAATCTGATTATATGAAGCCTGTTACTATTACTATGTACCAAACAAAGCATCATCTGACTCCTAGCATAGATTTAACATCTGGATTAATCTATCCTTTTCTATCGCCATCTATTTAAAGCTTGAGATAGTCATGCCAAACAAATCAATCTTCAGCATAAGTTATGAATGAATGTCATATAGTAAATTAATTAAAATTATTTCCTGACATCTATTAGTTACTAAAGCGTACATTAGGTGGCATAAAAAGAGTATTAGGAGTAATGAGTGAAAAAAATTGAATACTCTTGGAACCAAATCTGCATTATTAAAAATAAATAAATTATTGAATGACTTTATTGCTCAAATTCATATGAAGTTTGAGCATCGGAAGAATTTTAATCGATCTGAGGATTTTAGATACGAAAGCTGACACACTTTAAACTCTGCAGGACATTTGCATCATTGATGAATTGTAACGGTTAGAGCAAACTGCAGTGATAAAGACACACAGCAAGGAGAGATAAAAGTCTAAGAATAAAGGTAGTTATTGTATGAATACCAAAGTATAAGCATCGTAGAAGATCTAATTTGAGATAGGATGCTAAAATTAACAAACAAAAAAAGAAAACAGGATGTTCATAGTATTACCATATCTTTGTGGAAATATTGGAAAGGTCATGGTTATGAAATGAACTGCTATTGGATAATTATTTACATAATTTTTTATATAATTGACTTTCACAAAAGAAATTCTATGAACTAATTCTTTTTTAAAAAGAAATTGACGAGAGAAATCATGCTTTCATATAAGTAAGTAGGCATAAGCTGCTTTCAAACAGTTTTTGGTTATTTGGCTATCAGTAATGGCATATGATAACTTGAATAATTATTAGAATTGAAACTATCCAGCTAAAATCAATAAGAATTAATGTAGTATTGATTATTGTATTTGACTTTAATGTAATCTCATTTTTGAATGGAAAAGTATGGTATTCTGCATGTCACTGGCATGTTTGATTTCTTTTGATCTAGATCAGCTGACTATGTGATAAATTCATTTAACAATGTGTGAAGAATGAAAACCATTTTAATTATGTAAGATATCTTATTAATTATAATATATTTTAGATATTCAATCGTTTTCAATCTTTAAAATAAAATAAAAAACAAGTAGAAGTAAATATTTTAGTTACAAATTATTTATTTTTTAATAAAGGCCATTATTGTGGACTTACATTGGATTGGATAATTGAATAGGTTGGAGAATCACAAAAGGCAGTTTACATATGTGCTATTGATAGCTACAAAGCTTTTGATTCACTTAACTATACTAAATTACAATATTATTTGGAAAATGAATATGCCAAAATATTTCATTTTTATGAGAACCTGAAATCTTTATGTGGTATTACAGATGCTATCATCCCTGGGTTAACAGGGCTTCATGTTGTCATCCTAATATTTAACTTATATGCCTACTATGTAACAAAAGCTAGATTAGATAAACATAAATGTATATTCAATATTAAGAGTAGCAAACTCTTCATACAATAGTGCTACCAAGTGCAAGCCTTCATATTCAATGGATGCATGAAGATTTGTGTATAAAATCCCTATTTGGTGCCTACTCATACAACATTCCAGAATAGTTTTTAACTTGTGGGTTTTATTAGTGAGGAACCTTGGATTTGAGTGTACTGTACCTAGATCTTAGGATCTAATGCAACCCTCCAGCAGCCATCTTTTACTTATTTGGTTAACTATAAAGCTAGAAGCCCAAGATGAAAACACCCTAATGTTTCCAACCCAAGCTCATTCACTTGTATAGTCATATAGATCTGAACTCAGTTCAGCATCTATACATTTTAGTGTCTTTGGTTTTACAAAAACCACATTCACCATTATAACTATGGGCAGGATAGATATAAAACCATCAAAACATCACATGATCACCATTTCATATGCTTACACATGCTGTTAATAAGAGTAGCAAATTCTCCCTACAGTAGTACCACCAAGTGCAAATTTTCATAATCAATGAATGCAGGAAAGTTTGTGCATAGTTTTGATGCTTTTATATCTATCTTGCCCATAGGATAATGGTGACTGTGGTTTTTGAGAAACCAAAGACACCAAATGTATAAATGCTGAACTGAGTTCAGATCTATATGACTAGATAAGTGAATGAACTTGAATTGGAAACATTAGGATGTTTTCAACTTGGGCTTCTAGCTTTATATTTAAACAAATAGATAAAAGATGGCTGCTGGAGGATTGCATTAGATCCTAAGTTCTAGGTGCAGTTCTCTCAAATCCAAAGTTTCTCACTGATGAAAGTCACAAGCTAGAAACTAGACTGGGAATGTTGGATGAGTAAGCACTAGATAGGGATTTATGAACAAATTTTTCTGCATCCATTGATTATGAAGGCTCGCACTTAATGGTGCTACTATATGGAGAGTTTTCTACTCATTAATAGCATGTGTACGCATATGAAATGGTGATAATGTGATGTTTTGATTGTTTTATATTCAATATTGATGGAAAAAATATCAATCTTAGATCTATTGATGTTACTTCATTTTGAATGACAATATATATATTATTTAACTTGTATTTAATTTTGGATAACTTGAAATAAAAACGTGAGGTGTCCAGAAATTAATTAATTCAATCACTATACTTAGAGAAATAATGATTGAATTAATTAATTGGTAATTTAATGAATTAATTTCCGAATGTCCCACACTTTTATTTCAAGCTAAATATAACAACTCAAATTGTAGTTGAAGAAAAAAAAACTTTTTTGACTTTTAATGCAATACTTCTTAAATTAAATGAAATCGTTTTTTATAAAATATTATATATATATTATGTTTTGATCTTCAGAAATTTTGCAACAGACTTTTTGTAGTGAAATTAAAACAAAAACAATGTTGCCATATTCCCAGTATTTGAAATGCATATGTTAGTAATCGTTTGCAATTGTCAACAATTAAAAGAGATTAAAATTTCATTCTTTATTTCATTTACTTTCTATTTTAATTAACCGTAAACACCTAGTGATTAATCAAGAAATTCAATGAAAACTTATTTTTAAAAAACATCACTGAAAACTTACTGAACTGGTATCAATGTGGTTTGAAATTTGGCTCATCAGCACTGTCAGATTGGACAAATAGTTAGACAACCCTGAACTACTACATTGTTATCGATACATAACGTGTAAACAATTTGAAAAAGATTTAATCTATGAAAGATTTTAGCCAAATAAACAAATGAACAGAAGAGACTTCAAGAAATTTGTTCAAAATATGAAAGAACTGAACAAAAAAATGAAATTATAATTTAATCATGAGGAAGTCACAGATTAGGATATCAGGGATAATAGCTGACATTAATGTCAATAATGAAGACAGAAATAATATAGTTTTACCTTCTTGGAGTATTCATCAATAATAAAGGATCCAACAGCCAAGGTATTTTACACAGACTAACATTGCGAAGAATTGCAATGGAAAGCATGGAAAAGATTTTTAAATGTGGAATATATATCTTTTAGAGCAAAGATTAAACCATGTTGTTTCCTAGAAAGTACCAATGATCTTAAATTGGCCAAGATTCATGAAAATACCAGCAGAAAGAAATATTAATCACATCAGACCTGAAATCTCATTTGACACAAATAACTAGATTGAAATTATATTATTTTGGTCCCAAATAAAAATTTACAAATGTTTGAAGAGATTGATAATGAAAAGAAGGAGGATACCAGCAACAAAATGAAGACTTCATCATCACTATACTGAAAATAATTTTTAATGGTATAAAAAACCAAATATAGGATAGATCATTGTGGGAAAATGTTTATATGACCACCAAGATTTGATATTACTTGACGGTATCTGACAATAATAAGTATAAAAATCACCAACATTATTATTTCAGTACTAAATGGTTTCTCCTAATTTAATCCAGTTTCTCCAATTCATAACTTCTTTTTTTTCACATAACAATAAATTGATTGGTTTCATTCATTCATCTCACATGTGGTCTTTTTCTAGGTCTTTTAAAATTACATGGAATGAAATCACTTCTAGCAATATGACCAACTCAAGTCCACTTCAGTCTCTTAATTCTTTCAATGGTGTCATTGATATTTGTTATTCTCCTACCCAAATATTTCTGTTTTAATCATTTCTTGTTATTTCCAGCAAACTTTTCTTCATATTTCATTGAGTGATTTGAATTCTCTGTTTGATCCTCTGTGAGAATATCATGTAAAATTTTTGCTAGTTTAATGACTAATGAAATTTGTATCAAACCAAATTTGATTCATGAACAAATTAATGCAAATGAAAAAAAAATTTACTTGTGTTTTTTTTATTCTTATTCCATTTATGTATACACATACATAATCTAAAAATATCATCATGACATGTAGATTGTGTTTCTAATCTGCAGATCTTATTTTATCTCAGCAGTTTTTTAATCTATCATTCATACAAATTTAGATAGTTTTTAGAGAAAAGAAAGTTCAAAGGTGAACAGTGCTATCATTTTAATAGTTACAGAGTCAGCATAAGACATATAACTGAATATTAATCATTATACAAAAATAAGTTAGTGCTGACAAAATGTATATGTGTATTTATGATAATTAATGGAAATGTTAAGTAGGGAATACAGGTTAGTGGCATTGCATATTAAAATAGTATTAGTGCTATATAGATTTTGAAATGTTATAATTTTATCCATTAAAATAAATAATATGATCAGTTGTTCCAGAGGTCATGATTTAAACCCATAGGATATCAAAATGAGTAAGTAAAGATCATGTGATATTTTGTATGTCAAGTGATATCTTATTGGTTTAACATCAATTCTGGCTAAAGAATATAGGTGCCTGACGTCACCTTAATATACAGATGCTGAACTGGATTCAGATCTGTAACTATGCAAGCAAATTGGCTTGGATTGAAAAAATTTACAGGTTATTAAATTTGAGCTGGTAGCTGTTTGTGGTAATCAATTCAAATGTTGAGAAGAGAATACAGGTTAGTCATATTGCATACTAAAATAGTATTTGTGCTATATAGATTTTAAAATGTTATAATTTTATCCACTAAAATAAATGATATGATCATTTTCTTGAGAGGTCATGATTTAAATCCATAAAATAGTAAAATGTCAGTAAAGTTCATGTGATGTTTTTAGGCCCATGTGATATCTTATTGATTTATTACCATTTCTGAACAAAGAATAAAGATGCATAGGATTATTAAAATACTGAGATCACCATAATATATAGAAAGTGAATTGGATTCAGATCTATATAAATATGCAAGCAAATTGGCTAGCATTAAAAAAGTGTTCAGATTTTTAAATTTGGGTTTTTAGCTTAATAGAACAAAAAAATGAAAAATGGCTGCATGAGGAAAATGCAGTATTAAAAAATTGCAAAAGCTTCTCATTGGTAAATCATAAGCTAAAAACTAGTCTGGCATTATTTGGATAGAACAGCAATGAATAATGTTTTATTAAACACCATAATGTGGCATCTATTGACTACTAAAGTTTACACTAGGTGGCATAAATTGTGATATTGGAAGAAAATTTGCTAATAGATTGCTAATAGGGGTCATGACTTTTGAGCACTAAAGAGGTAGTCTGTCTTTAACAGCTTGATTCATGTAACCAAAGGAAGTTTTTTTTAAAATTCTTCTCACTTGAGAATCTTTCTCCACATTTTTATAAAGCTTTTTGGTCCACTATTCACATACTGGGCTAAATATTTGAGAATTTTAAAACTTAGGCATTAATTTTAAAGAGCAATTTTAAAAAATCAATTATTTTTTTTGGAGTTGGATATTAAATTAACATTTTTTTTTTTAAGTGTCATAGCATCGGCCGGGACACGAACCCGCAACCCGGGCAACTGCCTGCTAGTGCAAGGCAGTCGCGCTGACCTCTCGACCACCAATGCAAGACAAAATTATCATTTTTACTTATAGTATTGCAATCTTGACTAATGCTGTTTTTACATAAAACATATATTTAAAAAAAATTATAAGATTAGCTGTTTAGGGAATTATGTAACATTAAAATATATGGTTAAAAATATTCGCTGGGAGTCAAGGAATTAGACTAATACACTCAGATTTACAACCTCCCCTCCCCTCTAACAAAATAAGATATACTATGAGTAAAAAAAATAATCTCTACAATTATTTTATATAATAATTGAACAGTTTTATTTCTTAGGAGCTTACAGGAGATTTGATTACTGGAGTGAAAGAGTTGGGAATGAAATTTCAGAGGTCTTGCACCAGAGTAGCATTCTACGACTGGCACAAAATCACGCAAGGCTCTACAGTTATAATAGTAGAGGTGGAAGGAAGACATTCTGGATATACAACATTTTTAACTTTGAAATGCTAAATCTATGCATCACCACCCGAATGGAAAATGTAAAGAAAACGTCAATTCTAATTTTAAATTTAAAAATATAATCTGTGCTTAGCACAGTGATAAAAAAAAAAAGTTATAATAACTGAAATCAGCTAATTAAAAGCAAATAATTAATTTGACTATGTGCATTATAATGAAAACAGTCTTACTTATGTAGATCAAAAAATATTTAAATTAGAGCTCGAATGAGGTGATATTTTTCTTCACACTCAGCTATATCCTGACATTTATCTTATTATACTGTATCTATCCTCATGCTATTGGAATGACATTAGATGAGCTGCGCAGTATTCCAACCAATCTATGCCCTGATCTAACCACTAAAACAAAGAACCAAACTAAATTCATAACTAAAGCAATCATATTATTGATTACATCAAACATTTCTAAAGCTGAAACTCTCCATAACAGTTATGTGCTAGCATAAGAAATGGTGATCATGTGATTTCTAAAGCTGCATGGAACCAATAATATAGTAGCAGTAATCAATGAGGGAGGAAAAACTAAGAAAAATAAAAAAAGGGTTCCCTTAGGTAGCTGATCATGAAAATATAATTATTCAGGATCAGATTATGAATAAGATTTAATACCCCGATATTTGATTATTACCATCACCCCCCCTCCAAATAAGTCCTAACCAGAAAATAAGCCCTAGGATGTTTTTTCAAGATGCTTATAATGTAAGCGTCACCCCAAATATAAGTTCTAGTTAAAATCATCAACCACATAGATGGTTGATGGACATATTGAATTATAAAGTAATGAATGTATAAATAAACAATATTATTGATATAAATGTTTTAAATAAATGGGAATATAAATTATTTGATTCTTTTATATTTTCCCACAATTTTCGATAAATGTAATTTTACCTGTAAAGAGAAACAATTTATTTATCACGAGTCAGTATATCAGACAATTTATAATTTCATTTATATATTTTTAGGTACTTATTTTATTTAATACTTAGATTTAGAATGCTTGATTTACTTTTAAAGTTTTATTATGGTAGCTTTTAAATATTCAATATAAAAGAAAAGTTAGTTTGATTTCTTACATTTTTTTTCCCCTCCTAATAATGGAAGTGATTTTAATAATCAAATTTTAGCTTAAGTTAAATCATAAATCTTTCAGTTTTTAAAAAGAATATACTCAAGCAGATCTATTACAAGTAATTTGGAGTGTTCACGATGTGTGCACTTGAAAATGGATGGATGTAGTTATGTCATTTATGAATCATCATAATTCAATATGCATATGTTATAATGGACATACTTAATGTGCCCGTATGGAATACAGAAACATTTTCTGAATTTTTGTGTTTGAATTTTTTTTGTTGCTTTTGTGTGAACAAACCATTCTTAACTGCAATCATTTTGTCACCACTTCTGTTTCATAAGTCTTCTAATAACACTTGATTTAATGGTAAATTTAAATGGAATAATATTCTGGTCACCAGATAAGATGAGTGTAAAAAGAAAGAGCTATTCTGGTAAATACAAGAAAGGAATTGTGGAGGGTTCCCAGAATAAGAATCTTACAGTTTCCTGTAAAGAGAAGTACTTGAACAAATGTATATTTTTGTACTTGAATAAATGTATATTTTTATACCTGAAAAAAATAAGACATCCCTTGCAAATAAGCCCTATGGTATCTTTTGGGGTAAAAATTAATATAAGATCCAGTCTAATTTTTGGGGAAACATGATAATTATAAATTCATTTCTTAACAAATGGAATTGAATGTACTTAATAGTAATGGATATTTAATCATAAGTTTTAGTAGTTTGATACCATTAAATTCTACCTGAAAAATATTTAATCCTAGAAAATATAGCTAATAACAATTATTTTTACCTATGGCTAGTCCTCTTAAACCTTCTCTAGTTAACAATTTATCTTTGATACACTGGATGAGATACAACTTTAAAGAATATTTAAAGGCTATTAGAATATTTGGATTATTAAAATTCGGAAAGCACTTTTACAAACACAATCCAAAAGATAAAGACTAGGCATAATCTAATTTTAAAAGTAAATTCTTTTAATAATGGACAATTAATTCAATTGATTAAGATGTACAAAAATGATTTGTTTTTAAATAATGCTTTTATGTAAATAGCCAACTAAAAAGTACAAAATAACACATTAATCCCCTCTCGGTTAATTTGCCATTTTTGAAAAACATCAGAGATCTTAAGAATCTAGTCTTGTTATAAAACAATTGGAAATTGTAGGGATATTATTTCATAAAAGCATTTGAGATCTTGTCCATTTTTATGGTTTATTTTAGTCTCAAATGCTTTTGTGAAATGACGATATTCCTGACACTTCCAATTGTTTTATAATAAGTCTAGATTCTTAAGATTTCTCATATTTTCCAAGAATGGCAAATTAACTGAGAGGGAATTACTTTGTTATTTTGTACTTTTTAATTAGCTATTTACTTAAAAGCATTATTTTAAATAAATCATTTCCCCCCTGTTTTTTGTTTAAAACTACAAACAAATCTAACAAAAATTATAATTTAATAATAAGACATGAAAAAAAAAACTCTCTAACATACCAATTCTAAATTTAAATATGCGATCATCTACTATATAAAAATATTTATATATTGGCTTTTTAATTAATTAAATTAAATAAGTAAATCAACTTTATTAAAATTTTATTCTACAAATGTAATATTTCCATTCTCTCAATTGCTATGGGGTTTTGTTAGGAAGCATAAGGATACGAGTTTGAATTCTAAATGGGGATGATTTTAAAATATGGACATACTGACAGAAACACAGTTCAAATTAATATAAAAGCATTTAAAAATGTTGACATACTGACAGAAACACAGACAGGTCAAGTTAATATAAAAGCATTTAAAAATGATTAGTAATACACAACTGATGAAAATAATTTCATAATCATAATTTCCAGGAATGAGATAACAATGTTATTTAAAATTTAATTAAAAATAACTATAATTGGATGGAAATTATGTTAACTCCTTACCTAGCATGAATAAGTAAATTTAATAAATAAACTTATAACTTGTATATACAGGTAAATTATTAGTCTAGTGAAATATTACATTAATATTAAAACCTTATATGCACACATATATATCCCAATATTCAATTATTAAAATTCAACCTTGCTCCATTATAAAGAAAATATATAAATAAAAGAACATTTTCTCAATGCATTGTATTATTATTTTCTATGTCATTTGCAAGCATAAATAGAGTTATGCATTAGATTACAGAATTATTTTACAAAAATGATATGCAAAAAATGTTAAACTTCTCTTCCTGTTGCATAGGTAATATTATAGATTTGGGATACTTCTTTAATTAATTAATATCTTCTTAGAAGTGTCCATTGGACTGAAATGTTTTAAATATGGACAACTACTATTAGAAAAATTCATTCAAGTTATTATCTTCAGACTTTTGTTTTTGCAGTTTTAGGCTGAAGTATCTTTGACAAATTTTACAGGAAGTTCCTTTATGAATTCATTACTTTTATTTATTCCCAGCGTATTCTTATATATATATTCAATATATCACTTTTTCTTTAATAATGATTGGCATGAAGCTTGTTTGAACATTTTATTTCGAGTGTAAGAGACTGACATATTTTTTAAAACATAATAAATCCAACAGTAAGTTAATTTAAATTTTATTAGTATCCCTTCTTCCCTTATAAGGATTATAGTGGGATTAATTGTACTATTGTATGACTGTCTGTCTGCTGGTTGCATAACTTTCCTTTTGTGCTAACTTTGCTTTTGAAAGAGATATAAATTCCACATAATTTTTAAGACATTAATTCTTTTTCTGTGAGTAGAATTCCTTTCTGGGTCTTTTTTAAATTAGCATTTAGTTTTCATTGTTAAAATACTATTAATAAAATAGTTTAGCTAAGCAGTTTTGTAAAACAGATATATGGCAATGAATAATGTTTCTGTCGTGTAATTTTCACATCATTCTCATGCAAGATAGGTGTTAAAAACAGACAGAAACTAGCACCTACCTTTTGTGAGACTGGTGTAATGGAAATTACACTACAGATGTATTATTCATTATTGGATAATCTCTAATCTAATGAATGACTAATAAAAATTTACTTTCATTAAGTGATTTGTGTCGAGGATGTGAGGGTAGCACATTTGACAGCAATTAACAGATCTGTGGCAAAGTATTTCCTTGTGGCTGGTTTAGATCACTGTGATTTTCCAGAGTTACTTTCACCAAATAATGTTACTATTTACGCTGGCCTTTGTGCTTTAGCATCATTTGAGAGGCAAGATTTACAAAAAAATATTTCTAGTAGTTCTTTTAAGTTATTTTTAGAATTAGAGCCCCAGTTAACAGATATCATCTTTAAATTTTATGAGTCCAAATATGCATCTTGTCTTAAACTTCTTGATGGTATAAAAGATAATTTGTTATTAGATTTATATTTAGCTCCACATGTAAATATTTTATACACACAAATCAGGAATAGGGCTCTTATACAATATTTTAGTCCATATTTATCTGCTGATATGAATAAAATGGCCACAGTCTTTAACACTTCTGTGTCTATGTTAGAAGATGAATTGATGCAGCTAGTTTTAGAAGGTCAAATAAAGGCGCATATTGATTCCCATAAGATTTTATATACAAAAGATATACATCAGTGTAGCTCAACTTTTGAAAGATCTTTAACTATGGGTAAAGAATACCAAAGGAAAACAGAGGCTCTCATTTTAAGGCCTGCCATGCTCAAATCCCAAATACATGTCAAAGCGGTTCGAGAAACAGCCGAGCAATGATACACAATTTATGCTAGCTTTTTTTTCTTGTCTAGTGGATAAAGTCGTTGATTGTTCATTGTAATTTAAAGGACTTTAATATGGATGATACCAGGGTGACAGATTTGTAACAGTGCCCAAATAACAATGTTCAAAAAGTTTTTGTTTATTTTTTTTTTTTTTTAGTTGTTGACACTATGAGTCATCATTTTTACTGCTGAATATATATATAACCTAAGTTCGTTTATTAAGAAATATAAATACGTATTTATTACCTGATTAAAGTTGTTTTATAGCAAAACATGCCCAAGATTTTTTAACAAAAAAAAAAGGGGGCAGTAACGATGACCTTTAAAATAAAACTGTCTAGTGCCTGTGTATTAGGCAAGTACCACAAGTGAATGCTTTTCTTTAATAGGAATCTTCTGGTTTCCATATATATATATATTTGCGCAAAAACAGACATATATATATATATATAATATCAAAACCTGAACCAACAATGTTGAAACTTCATTCTTCATTGCAATGTTTATAACATTGTTAGATTATTAAAATTATTTTGAAAATAAAATAAACTATAATAATTTGCTATATATATATGCTGAACAATGATAAAGATATATGTAAGAGATTGTGGTCTGGGACAACTGTTGGGTGCTGGTTCAGCAGGAAATGTACATCTTGTGGATCATACATCTTTTTCACATGTTTTTGGTCATATGTCTATGATTACATCCTTCCACAAGGTGTTAAATGTGGATAGAAACCAGGCCCTTATTTTGTATAAAAGTGGCATAGTGAAAATTACAATACAGAAATAATATTCACTATTGGATAATCTCTAGCCTAATGAATGACTAATAAAAATGATTAAAATATGTGGCAGTTTTCTTTTTCACTAGAAAATTAAAATGTACTTTTTTAGAGCCCTCCTAATATTAATCAATCGTGTGTTCCTTGATTGCTTAACTAATTATGCATACAAAATCTAAAATTTGATGTTTTTTTTCATGTGTCATAGCATCGGCCGGGAAGCGAACCCGCAAACCCGGGACAACTTCTTGTAAGGAAGCTGTAAGGGCAAGATCACAAACATGTTTGATTAAATAATAATAGTTAATTTTTACAAACCTGTAAAATTAATTTTAATCTTTGTTTTTGTAATGTAAAGAAATGGGTGATTTATAATTTATTAACTCTCAGATATATGTGCCTGAACAAATAATTCTCTATTTTCTAACACACTCAAAAGAAGCAGCATTTATACATTAGATAGTTAGTGATTTATAAATTAGGAAATTTAAAGAAAAGAATTATTGGTTAATTAATTGGTATTTGGTTAATATGAAGTGTTAATATGTATATATGCGTAATAAAAAAAAATTAATTATCAATTTGTTAGTGATACAGCCTGTAATATATGTGCTAACACATATAATACGCACACGCATATAGCAATTAATCATTTTATATTAGTAAAATCTTAGAATTTTTGTACACTTAAGTTGTGCTTTAAACTAATTATTTGTATATTGCCGTCTGTACCATCCATTCTTATTACATTAGAATGAATTCTAAGAAAATAAGTAATTGTTTCGTTGTATTAAAAAAACACTACAAAGTAATCAAAGATGGTATAACAATAGTAATGTGAGTAAACTCCATATTTAACCTCTACTGCCAAGAACTATAAGTTTAAAAGCAAAACATACAGTAGAATTAATGATTTTTTTTTTTTTAGAAAATTTATTCTACAATTATTGAGAAAATCCCAAATTAAATATTCATTACTACACAAAATGACTGCTATATCGTATCCTTTGATTCCAAGCCTTCCTGCGAATGCCAAACAAGTACAGTAGTGCATTCTATATAATATACTTTATATAATTTAACATTTTAAATTCGGTTTAGTAAAACACTGGGGTGGGGGGGGTATTTAATTATTTTAGTTCATGTCTTTGCTTTCAAATGTAGCTTTTCTTTTATTCGTTGTTATGTTATTATTCAAGCTCTTACAAAACTGATCCCAGGTTGTTGTTTTTTTCATTATTTCACAAATTTTAATTATTAATAGATATATATTAAAAATAAATTTACATATTTTTTGCAGATTGTTTTGAAAGTCATTTATATAAATTATTTCTATTATTATCAATGATTTTATTTACTTTTAGATTAGTTTTAATTTGTAATTAGCATACGATTACTCTTTAATGACATTAACTGTTTACAACTTCTATAGGGAATGTAATAAATGTACCTATATGCAACTATAGCGAAGTTTGTTATTTCTATAAATTAAATATGGCTTAGCGCTTTCTGAGAGCTTATGACATTGCATTTATTACTCTTTAAATATTTATAAAAGAAGGACCTTGCAATATAATAGTTCATGTTATAGCTCTAACGCTTAACCTGGAATTTGAATCTGGGCTAAGTAAAACTTCAAAATTATTTTAGTTTCAAATTAGTCTTAGAATTTTTCTTTCAAATGGTCATCCAAGTATTTATCAGTAAATGGATATCTAAATATCATAGCTAGAATACAGAACAAGAATGGAAAAATACTAAAACAGCTATTGGCAAGCCTTCGTTATCACTACTACTTTTAGGGGGGCAAGGCTATTCACCTCCATGTTATGTACTTAATATAATTCAGTAATTTTATTATTTTTGTTTGGTTTTAGTATTTATTTGTTATTACTCTAGTATTACAAAAATTTAATTATTGCATATTCAATATAGTATTAATTAATTCAGAGAACATTAAATCTGTAAGTAGTATGTAGATCAAAAGTAGAAAGTAAAAACAAAATATCATTAAATCTCTATTGCAGAGCTGGATTTGAAAGTACAGGATGACAAAAGAAGATAGTTCTGATGGGGGTATAGATATTTGTTAATGATTTATTGCTTGGGATTTTGTAAGAAGTTTGAACACCAGAAATGACAGAACTAGGTCCCAATAAATTAAAATGTCTGATTTTCACTCTTAACTTTTGTTAAATATAAATTTAAATATGCAAACCAGATATTTTACTTTATATTGAAAGATGCTGTATTAGGATAAATTTTTATATTCATTAAATAAGAAAATAAATATCTGTAAGGCAAATGATATAGAGTTACTGTATAGGATAATAGAGAAAACTTGTTTAGCCTCAGGAAAGTCAATTAAAAATTAGTTTCCTGGCAACATCAAAAGATTAAAGTTATCTCTATTTACATGGATATAATATATTTTTATTGTTTATTTAATTAAAAACTCATGTAAATATATAATTCAACAGATACAACTCTGGGGAGAAGGTTAATGATTATTTGCAGAATGTTAAAGAAGATGCTAGTCTCATCAAGTGTTGGTGACCTAGTGGTTAGCATAGCTACCTTCCAAGCAGCTGGCCTGGGTTCACTTCCTGGTCAACACCTTTGACATATGAAAAAAAGAATATGATGGTCTTCTACATTCTCATCTATAATAAATAAATTTCTAGTTTTGAATCTGTATAACAATTTGATTACTTTCCTAAAACTCAAAACAAAAGATCAGTCAATTGGTAATTACTTTCTGAGTAACTTCAGATGGTTAAAGTAGGGTCTTTATTTTTATCATTTATTATATATATATTTAAATTTAATATTTTTAACAGTTAATATATGAAGTTAAATACAAAGTTTTCATTCAGCCTGTTGAACCAGTCTGATTGATTGCTGAAAATCAATATATCTTGGCTGTGACTTTAGCTTCATATATGTGATGGTGATGTCATTTACTCATCAATTTACATATATAATATAAACTTTAAATTAAACATAGCTCAATGAATATACAACAGAAGGAGTAAATCACACCCACCAGGGATGACTTAAAAGCATTCTAAATGTTGAACAAAGGATCAAGAATAGAATGAATTCATTTATTTTTGGGAGCTCTGGTGTTTGCAAGCATTGTTTGTAATTCAGAGTGAAATTATTGTATCAACTAGATCAGGGGTGGGCAAATAGCGGCCCACTAAGAGTTTTTGTGTGGCCCACCAAGACAATCAGAAAAATCCACCTTGAACTAAGATTTCCTTCTTGTGCACAACCGAAGATTTGTCTTGTATTTTCCACTAGGATGGCCATGTCAATACCCGTGCGCAGTGTAGATACAATGTGCAGTGCTTTTCCAGTTGATCTGCTTAATTTCAATTTTGTCTTTGCATTAGCAAATATATACATTTCCAACTTTAGTGAAGCCATGAACCCTCTGAAAAAATGTAAAATCGGTGATGAATGTGGTGTGTTTAATGAAAAATGGACAAACAAATATTTCTTTGGTAATACAGGGAATAAAGCAGTGTGTTTATTGTATCATGAAAAAAGGTGCGGCCCTCCGCTAACCTTCACTTCCACAAAGTGGCCCCCAATGTGGCCCTCCAGCAACCTATGCAGCCCCTGAGCCAAAACAATTGCCCACCCCAGAACTAGATGGAATATGACACTTAAGACTGATTAAACTCATAATAAATTATACAAGATTGGAGACAACATCTCTTCAGACAACTCGATTGTAATAATAAAATAAGATTTAATATGTAAAATTAAAAACACTCAATGAATATGAAAATAATCGCAGTGCTTACTGAAATAAATATCCAAATATTAAATGCCCCTCATGTCTAAGAAATTCGGCATAGCCTTCTATGGAATAAATATATGAATATATATTCCAAAATAGCCAGCTTCAAAACGATACAATTTTGAAACTGTATGCTATAAGATCTTAAATATTAAAATACAAACTAATTCAAACAAAGAGCTTGAAATTTAAACAAGCAATGATATAAACTTGCTACTAAACAAACATGTTTACTACTATTATTGAAAGACAAACTAAACTTTAGTAATTTTAATCTTTAAACCACCTAACACAATTACATATGAAAGTAATCTCAGTGCTTAATGCTAAACTGAAATTAATATCCAAATATTAAATCATTCCACATGTGATGTGATTTGATGAACTGTGACTTCTCCTTATATGGAGTCAGGAATCTCTCAGCAACTATGCCCAGAGAAACCTGTTAGTCATTTTGACTTCCCTTTCCATTCCTCACCCCAAGTTTTCCCATATTCTTCTCTATCCTGCTCCATCCCATTTCCACAACATAATCTCTGTCAATTCCATGGCCTTTATATCTAAAACTCCCTTATCTTTTTCCAAACCCAGCATAAAAACCAGTAAGCCACTTTCTGTATAATCACTTTGTTCATATTTATTCTTCCACAACTTCATTATTTGTACCCTTTCTGCTTTCAGACATTTACATTCAATTAACAGATGCCTAATATTTTCTATGCCTTCCTTACACAACTTGCAGACTAAATCACCCATATTTTTCCATTTATGTGTATATTCCCTTGTTGCTAAAGATCCCGTTCGAGCCTTAAACAGTAAACTACTTTCCTTGCTATTATCATAAATTAACTCACACCCAATATTCTGTTTACTTCTATAAATATTTAAACTCTTTTTACTCTCCATACTAGCTCTCCATCTCTCCAACTCCCTATTCTTTATTAATGCATCTATTCTTCTATCCCATTCCTTAACACTATAACACTCAACAATTCTCCTAACACAATCATCCCACCTTTTGTATAAGTATACTGACATAAATTCTTTATCTAAATCTTCTGCATATCGCATTACCTTTCTCACCCATCTTGTTGCCTGCCCTTTATTCATAACCCAATTAAATACTATTTTGGCTATTCTTTTATTATCCATAAACTGCAATCTACCAAACATTTTCATTTTGCTTTTTGCATCTCTCATATAAAAACTTGACCATCCCATTTCTCCTTGAATTGCCTCCTTTGCCATCCACACTTCTGCATCTAATGCATGTCTTCCTACTTCTCTTTGTACTTTTTCTAAGTAATCTAATACCCCTTTACTAACACATAATGCATCATTACCATATGTTAACCCTGCTACTGCCACTCCCTTCCATACAATTCTAGCTACATCATATTTATTATACAAAAACACTGTTAATTTCTTTATCAATCCCTTTCTTTTCTTTGCTTCGTTTATCAATTTTTTCTCCCATTTGTCCAAGCAATTTCTCTCATTATTTAAAATGATTCCCAAATAATTATATCTATTCACCACACTTAACTTTATATCCCCCAGTAAAAATTCTTTGTCTTCTCTTTCCCCAGTATAAACCATCATTACTTTTGTTTTTGTTTTCACTAAATTTAATCCCCATCTCTTTACCCATCTTTGCACATGTCCTCAGCATAACTTCCATATCTTCCCTTCTTTCTGCACAAAAAACCATCATCCGCAAATAAAAGACCCGACAATGTATATACTCCATTGTCACCTATTAATGGTATCTCTCATCCCTCTTCCAGCATTGCTCTCTATGAAATAAATATATTAGAATTTGTATCTTAATGAATATTTAGGCATTGAATGTTGTAGAAATATTTTATATCATAATAAAATGTGTTTTCAAGTAATTTTGAATAATCAATTATTTGATTATCTGAGAGAGAGAAAATTGTTTTTTACCCCAAAGCAAATAGATCTTTAAAAATGATTAAAGGTCAATGATGTTATCTTATTAAAATAAGGCAAATATAGCCAGTTTTCATTGTTGAATAATAGTAAATTTAAAGATAAGATTTTTTTAGAGTTAAATATTACGTTATTTGTTATTTTATCGATTTTATAGCTCCGAAAGTTTTATCGATTTTATAGCTCCGAAAGTTTTCTCATAAAGATAATTTTTCTTTAAAATGCATTTTTGATTTCACAGAGGGGATTGTTGAAAATTGAGATACTGCCAAATCTCTAGCGCTCGTTATAATACTTCTCTGACAGCCAATCAGATGTCATGGAATTTCTGTAAAAGTAATTTTAATTTTGGTCAATTTTGCGTCTCTTTTTCTTTTGAGGCATTTAATAAAATTATTTTGTTTTAGACGACAATTATGTATTTAGTAGTTTAGATATTAAAAATATACATCATCAATCAATTGATTAATCAAAAAGAATTAAGTATTTCTTTCTGTATTAAAAAAAAACACGAATATTTTTCTGTTGATAAGATTAAAATTTGCTTTTATTATTAGAGGATTCAATATATTTTATGTGTAATATGTTTTATAAGATTAAAGAGGGGTGGGCTATTAATTATGTTCTCTGTCCATATTGATTTTTAGAGAATAGTGTTATTAATATTTTTTTTTCTTTAAAATTGTTTGCTAAATATGCTGATGATTGTTAATTATTCAGAAAAATAAATTGAATAATTTTTTGATAAATTGAATACTTTTGATTCTAATATTAATTTTACTATTAAGGGGGATACTTTTAATTTGTTAAAATTTTTAAATTTAAGAGTTGATAAGATTGATAATATTTTATTTTGTAGTTATTTTATTAAACGTAAACATTTATAAGGCCTAACAGTTATCAATCTTTTACTCAGTAAAAAAAATGTCATCATCATCATCAACCATTATCAATCCACTGCAGGATGAAGGTCTCTCCAAGTTCAATCCATCTTTTCCTATCTTTAGCTTCTTTTCTCCACATCACCCCTGCACACTTTCTTATTTCATCCATCCATCTCACATGTGATCTCTTTCCGGGTCTTTTACAATCTCTTAGAATGCAGTTTAAAATTTCAATTGTCCATCTATTATCATCTCTTCTAACAATATGTCCATCCCCAACTCCACTTCAGTCTTTTAATTTTTTCAATGAGATCAGTAACACCTGTTTGTCCTCTTACCCATACATTACGTTTTCGATCCCTTCTTGTTACTCCCAACATGCATCTCTCCATACTTCTTTGAGTGGTCTGAAGTCTCTGTATTGCCCTTCTATTAAGTGTCCAAGTCTCAGATCCATAAGTAAGAACTGGCAAAACATTTATTAAAAACCTTCCTTTTCAAACACATAGGCATATTTCCTTTTAGTATCAAGTTATTTCTACCAAAAGCACTCCAACCGAGTTTAATTCTATGATTAATTTCATCCATTATATAGCTTTGAAAATAATGCTTATATTCAAAGAAATCAATTTGCTTCTGATTATATTGAATTGGATAATAATCATGAATTTATCAGATATATTTATATTGTAATGGAAGGGGTATTGAACACAGAGTGATGAGTGCTGGATCAGCATGAAATACATTTATTGGAAATCATTTATCTTTTTCACATGTATGTGGTCATGTGTGTTGGTTGTATAAGATGAAGTGAATGACCAAAGGGAGCTTGAAATTCTGTGTTCAAATCCCCTCAAATTATATCAAGCTTATGTATACACATTATACTTATATACAAATATTACATTGTAATGATAGAAATTTTTGGGGTAAATATATATTTAAATGAAATTATATTCAATATAACCCTCACTTTGATGATGATCACAATTTAAAATTAATCTTTAGGCACCAATTCTTTTAAGTAGAAAGATTACTTTTGGATAGTTTACTATTGTCTATCATCATCATTTTAGATAATTCTGTTATCCCAGCATGATTCTCATTCAATAGTATAGTTTCTCAGGGTTAATGGTATATTAAGGCATATGTTTGAAATGAGTTTAAAAAAAACAATATTTTTTAATAAAAGTAACTTAATAATTTATTTACAATAAATAAATAAAATGTGAACTTCTTGCTTATACATACACAACTATCACAATATAAAATAAGTAAATAAAAAAATACATATTGGATGAGTAGGCATTAGATAGGAATTTTATGCACAAACCTTCTGGCATCCATTGATTACTCTGGATTGCACTGAGTGGCGCTACTATAGGGAGAGTTTTGCCTGTTTTAACTTATAGTCTTTATGAATCAGTTCTGATTGTGATTACCTTCTTTGGGTATTAGTGACGGTAGACAATGTAGATGAGTTCCACTAGAAATAGATATACATTAGTTCAGGTCTTATGGCCGAATCCACTTATTTTCTTATTGCCTGGTTTCATTTTAAAGCAGGCCATGTTGGGATTCTATCAAACTTCATCAATTGCATAGTTCTAGTTTTTTTGACTAGTATACTTGCAATTTTTAGCCATTTATAGTAAATAGTTTTTTGATAAGTAATGTCATCATTATTGCTGATATGGATGGAGTATTGAAAAGTAATTGTCTAAATAGTCAATAGTCAGCAAGGCACAGCTATCCAAAGTTATTCTAAGGAAAATTAATTTAATTAGCAACTTTTCTTCATGGAATCAATCTGCACTGCTTTCTTTTCAATTCAGGATAACTATTCCTTTTTTTCAAACCTATTTATATCTTGTGTACTCACTGACACTTAACACCTAATTAAATCCATATTAAGTTATATCAATGTTTTTACACATCTTATCGAGTCTTAATGACCAGATTTAATATATATATATATTTACACATCTTTCTTTAAAAAACAATTTCTACATTCATCTAATAAAAGAAATAGTTTTTTCTTTATTTATGCTAACAAGAAAGAAAAATGAAATGAAAGAAAATTATGACCAAACTTTGAAATTCATTCTCTAACTTCATCAATTTTACTGCTTTATAATTTTCAATACCACATTCAGATTTGTCATTCAATTTGCTTCTCAATACCATATTCAGATTTGTCATCCAATTTGCTTCAAGAAAAGATACATTATTTTTTAAACTCTGAAAGGATTACAAATACTGTGTATTTTCTTAAACTTTGCAATTCAATTTTATTTGCACACATTAATCTTAAATTATCTAATTTATCTTTCTTGCCTTTCATTACATGAGTTATTTTATTAATTATAATTTTACCATATACAAGTGGGTCTCTTTTTATGCAGTAGATAGGTTCCACAGAAAATCCACATTAGAAAAATTGCACAAAAATAGATTTGACTTACATTGAAAAATATGGAACATGTTCCTTAATTTTTAGAAATTGCATAAAAGCAAAGCAACAACATAAAATTACTTTAAAATTCGCATAAAAAAAAAAAAAGGAAATAAAGTATGACTAATAAAAAATTTCAAATATTTGAAAAAAATTGAAACAAGACAAACTTTTTTTTATTTTTTTTTATTAATTATTTAATTTTATTCAAAACAATGTTTTTATGTGTAATTTATTTTACATTTTTTTATACATATTTTAATCATTATTGCTATTTGACAATATGCAGGTACATTTGTGAACTGGTAAGAAACTAGATTCATCACAAGCGGAAATACAATTAGCGCCAACTTCAGTCTTGTGCTGTGTTAATGATTTTCTATTGACAATATAATCAGTAATTAAACTTTGAGACAATGATTTTACTAATTGTTTATGAAGCTTGCGATATCCAGATTGCTATGTCTAGCTGTTATAAAATGCAATTCCATGAATGCAACTATATATATATAACATGCTTCCACGATTGTGTTAATAATGACTAATGGTTAAAATTTTCTTTTATACACATATATACATGGAGAAACTTTTAGACAGAAAAAAGTTACAAATAAAACTATTTAAGAACTTTTAAAGATACATTCTTTTTAAGTAGAAATTAAAAGTTCTTAAATATTTTTTTTATTTGTAACTTTTTTAGTCTAAAAGTTTCTTCATATATATATATGTATAAAAGAAAATATAAAAATACACATACATAACACAGACCTACAACTAGCTCATTCATAATTCATTGCATTAACAAAAAATGATTTTCCAATTGATTTAAAAGTTGAAGACTTTCTCCAATCATTTTTGCTGTGAAATGAACAGGTTCCACTTCTGTTTCATTATCTTTTTCTAAATCTTCTAAGATATCTAAATTTAATGCGAGTATATAAAACAGGGAAATCCTGATTTTTAAGTAAAATATGAACTTTATTGCATAAAAGAAAACTGCATAAAAAGATATTAAGAAGAAACATGAATTGCATAACTTCAAAATCGCATTAAAAAAAAATCTGCACAAAAAGAGACCCACGTATACATTTTTTTTTTTACAAATATTTAATAGTATGATTATATCTATAGACTGATTTTCTTTTAATTTTTTAAAACTAGTGAAGTTTAAGTTATGCATATATATATTTAATATGTGTTTATACAAACATGTCAATATCAAAATTTTACTAATCAATCTATTAGTCTTTGATTAAGCTATCTTTACAAATTTCTTAACCATACAGCTTTGTAATACAACTAATTTAAGCTGCAATCAAATTAGTACTGTTTCAATTCTCCTCACTTTAAAAAATGAGACAATAAGTTACAGGGTATTTTTTCATTTCTAGGTCTAATTCAAAATTTTAACTTTAATTTATTTCTCTAACTATTATTACATTTCTGTTTTAATCATTTTCATAAATAATGTTTTACCAATGTAATAATAGATAAATTTAATCAGCCATTCAAGCTATTGTGCGCTTTTTTTTACAAGTGTTAAATAATAAGTGAGTACTTCCACTATATATTGTGTTGGAAGTGGAAGTACTCATTTATTATTTAACACTCGTAAAAAAAAAGCGCCCAATAGCTTGAATGGCTGATTAAATTTATTACAATTAGAAACAGCGCTAAAAATAAATTTTTATTTAAATAATAGATAAACAAATGTCCATAACTTCACTGTTCAGAGATTTGATTGGTCTTCAACTATCAAAAAAATGAATAGGATCTCTCAACTCTAGGATTCATAATAAAAATTCAATCATAGGACATTTTGTTAACAATATATTACATAATATACTAGAACAATTACCTGTTTTAATACTGTTCAGTTACCCATCCACAGATAGTTAAATGTAATATTAATATATAAAGCTTTGCTTCTTTTTTAATCTTAGAGACTGATAAATCCAATATTAGGGATCACGTCTTGCTTTTTCTGACCCTTTACAGGGTGAATGATTACTTGACAAATAGTAGATTTTAATTTAATTTATTAACAGTAGATTTTTAATTCTAATAAAACTCTGTAATTAAAAAAAAGTTATACATGAAAAGAATATAATGTACAAATAAAATATAAATGAAAACCCTGTGACCTTTTCTTCGACTTACATGAAGATATATATCCATATATACATACATCTAAATAATAAAAATTAAAGAAATGAACAAAGAATACCCAAACATAAGATATTAATTAGGTTTCAATCAAAAATCAAATGAGATTATTCTATACACAGATATCCCTGTATTTTATAAATTAAATAAATCATTGTATTTATATACAAAAAAGTAAATAAATTTAAAAGATTAAATATTTTGCAGTCAAAAAAAAATTAGTCCATATGCATATATAGTAATAATTTTAATTGTATGTAAATGATTTTTACTATTGATTAAATATACACTGATTAAGAATGTAAATACATCATGGAACAGTCACATCCTAGTAATGCATTTGGATGTGATTGTTCTGTGAAAAACATACATATATGTACATATAAGGAACTTGAACTCAGACTTTCAAACTCCCATACATGTAAAAAAATTAAAGCATCTACAATATACATCCAGCACATCAGTTGGTCCAGATCATCATTTACCACACATATATACAATCACTGCTCAATTTATATTAAGTTATCAAATCTTCAAACTTTAATGGATAAGCTTCAATTTTCTCCTCTCTCCAATTCTTCAGCCATTCATATCATTGAAAATCGGAGGATGAAATGTTCAAAGCCCTTGATGATGCCAACATTATTGTCATATTCATGTTGACCTTAAGTCAATCTGATCCCACACACATAGTACCTCAATAGGTCCATTTAATTGTACAGAAGTGGGATGGGCAGAATACATGCTGAATATGTAATATTTAAATACCATATGTAATGTTTAATTACATTAAGTTTAGTATAGACAATATACACGTATTTAAATATTATATATGTACATATAAATTAAGGCAACAATCATATTTATATAAAAAAATATTAAATCAATATATGAGATTAAATATATTTAATCCAAAAAAAACTATCACTCCATAATGCACGTTTACATATATGGATGTTATATAAAGAGCTTGCAAATAAGCTCTTAACAAGCTCTGCACAATATCCCTAACCCCACACTGGTTTCTGGTGCTAGGATATTCAAGCATTAGATTAAAAATATCAGGACAAGCCCAGCACTTTATCTAATGGATAACTATTACATAGAAATTTTTCAAACATCCATATGTATTCCAATTCAGCTATCTAACTTAAATAGCCATATGGGACTGAACTAAGTTCAAATACATCATGTATTAGTAGCTTTAGCAATATAAAACTACCAAAGCCTTAATAGCAAAAAATAAAATTAAAAAACTAATTTAAACAAACTTGTAATACAAATGTTATATAAAGAACTCGCAAATAAGCTCTTAACAAGCTTTGCAGAATATCCCTAATCCCAGACCAGTTTCTGCTACTGCCTTTCTCAGTGAAGTGCTAGGACATTCAAGCATTAGATTAAAAATACCAAGACAAGCCCAGGAGTTTATCTAATGGATGACTATTAAGTAGAAAATCTGAAATTTTCAGACATCCATATGTCTTCCAATCCAGCTATCTAACTTAAAAGTTATCCATTAGATAAAGTGCTGAGTTTGTCCTGGTATTTTTAATTTAATGCTTGAATAGGAAGCCAGAAGCAGAAACCGGTCTGGGGTTAGGGATATTCTGCAAAGCATGTTAAGAGTTTATTTGCGAGCTCTTTATATAGCATTTGTAATACAAGCTTGTTTAAATTAGGTCATGTGATATCTGACTTGATATTTTTGTAACGTATATATAAAAATTAAGTCATCAATTGTATGTTATATAAAATATAATTACATCAATAAATAATTCACTTTTTCCTTGTGTATGGTGTTCTTTTTCTATTTTAAACATTTAATTTACAAAGGCAAATATCTGGAGCTAGTTTGCCTTCAAAATCTGTCTTCAGACATCTCCATCTTGTGCAAGACAACTAAGACAGGGCTTCTGGTAGTATAAAGATTTTATTTGAACATCTTCATAGTCTCACTACAACAGGCAGGCATTGGTGGTCAGCATTCAGAAACAGGCTTGCATGATGATGATGAGCTGAGCCAGTCTACTTTGAAAACCCTCACTCCTCCATGTGATTTGCTTCAGTAAAATTATCCATCAGAATTCTAGCAGTATAATAATTGACCATATATGCAATAACAATGTCGATTCCCTAGGATTGACTTTTGCACTCTCTTTATAATTAGATGTGTTCATACAGTTCTGACATCATCAACTGAGTCTTTTAAGTCGGAGCTTCAACTAAACTTTTTTTTGCCTAAAATTTCTTTTGAGAAGTACATGTATTTTACCCTTAAACCGCTAATTTTATTATTGGTTGTATGAGGTAAAAATCAAATCTTTTAATTGGCAAACTCACAAACTGAAGACAAAGCCTATTGTTAAAACATATTCGCCTATAATATTAAATTCAACTCAGATACGTTTATAAAAAGTATATTACTAATTTTTCAGGTTATGAAAGAGAACGAAAGTTCTTTCAAAAATAAATTGCTATTTATTTATTATAAAATATATTCAATTTCGGCAAATATAAAGTGAATGTCTAAACAAAAAAGTGCTGACGCAAAAGCTTTTTTTCAATTTTACGTTCTGGAAAAGTAAAGATTTCTTTTTGCTAAATCTTAAATATTTTTACTAAAATCTTCAATATTTTTCGAAAATAATTTTGTTTTTTTGGTATATTTTTTAAAAAACTAGTTTAATTTCTCAAATTATATTTTTTTAATACTTAAATTGCATTCGAAATGAAAATCTCAGCGTTTTTCTTTATTTTCTTTGATCAGGCGGTTTCTTTGTTCTTTCCAGCCAATCAGAATGTCTTTTTCGGCTGAGAGTCAGCTGACAGTGAATCACTGACAAGGTTCTTTCTTTGTTTAGTTTAAAATGCGGTTTTTTTGATTTTTTACTTGTAAAATAATTTGGAAGAGGGCACCATCTTACAGAACTTTTAAAAACCTAATCAATACCTGTCAAACAAATATTTTAGCATAAGAACTAGCAGAGTTAGAGTGACATCAGATGTCGACGAGATGCCTCGTAAGAGGCGGTTGAAGAATTAAAGAAATCACTTTTCAAATCCCTCTTCCTTTTCTCATGGCTTGCTTTTTTCTTTGTCAAAATAATAATCTGACCAACTTTTGTTTTAAAATCCTATCTATAGTCCCTTACATGAAAAGAAAATGCTAAATCACCCCAGATGGCCTTATTTTTTCTTTATCTATATTTCCTTTTTTTTTATTTAATCACTAGATATGTCTTTTAATTAGTGAATGACAATAATGTTATAGAAAACAAAAACAAAAAAATCTAATTAATCCAAGAAATATATATATATTCAAAATCTCTGTAACTTTGATAAGAGTAAAAACCCAAGTAAAAAATTTTAACAAATTTACCCTCGTAAGTTTTCATTGAATTTTATCTTTATATTTAGACTGAATATCATACAATAAAAAAAAAAGAAACAAAGACTTCTTTCTCTGTAAATCACAGAAAATAAAATAAAATTCTGGTAGTTAAATTTTATTGCATTTGGCTAAAATATAGGCAATACATTTAAAAACACTATTATTTCTAGGCATATGTATTTCTTTATTATTATTTTTTTTAGATTTCTAGTTTCCCATTTTATTTTTATTCTTTATTCAAAAATATACCCTTATATTTTGCTAATATCTGTAGTTAATGGAAACACTAGCTGATTCTAATTTGTGTTGGGGTTCGATCATCATTAACTCCATCACAATATGAAATTAAAAACTTTTTTTAGTCGTACTATGTATTAGTTTTCTGCAGTCTCATTATTACTTGAGACCGATTGTTCTCCATTCCCAACTTTAGCTTTGACAAAGATGAATATAATTTTGGAAAAATATTGATAACCTAATTCAGCTAAGGATTTTTTTTTTGTTTCAATTGGTGAAGACCTTGCTGAAGAATTTAAAAATTTGAATCAGGATTTTTACGTGATCGATGGATTAATTTTTTTATGCAAAAACTAATTGATGGTACATAACTATGCTTATCTAGGCATTATGCCATTAATGGTGACATTATTATCCAAGTGCGAAAACAATTTTGTTTTCAATAATCGGAATAAAAGCAAAAAAAGAGAATGTGTAGCATACATAATTAGATTTTGTGAATGAATGACAATTATTTCTATGATTTGTGCTTATTTTGGACTGTGATATTATTAGTCAGACAATATACTAGTTATTTACCTGGGTTATTAAGAGAATATCTATCACTTCTTCATTAGCCTTGTGTGGATTAATACAGTATTAGAAGATCAAAGTCTGGAGTGTAAGGTTCTCACATATTATGGTTTTGGCAATTTTGATACTTGAACTTCTTATAAATTCATGAGCTATAAAGCCATTCAATTTGTCAAGCATTGTTAGCCGAGAGGTCAGCACAGCCACCTTGCAAGCAAGCAGTTGGTTGCAGACAATTGTTGCAGGTTCGCTTCTCGGCCGATGCTATGACATATGATAAAGCCATTCAATTTTTATTTTTCACGTTTTGATTAAACTAAAGAAGCACCATTCTTGTCAAATCCCTAAATATTATTTATTCCCTTCTACACACATGGCTGAAGCTAACTTGAATAAAATAAGTCTCATAAACTATGCATAGTTTAATAAATTAGCAATCACAAAAATCCATAAATAATAATTAACATGCTTCTAATTAATAGAGAGATTAATAATTAATGGCATAATGCTTTTTTTCCTTAATACAGTATCAATGTGAATTCTTTCATTTCCATATAGCTAAAAAGATTTCAAAAATAACAGTTAATAAAATAACTTCCTTTTGATGTATCGTGCTTAATCCATTGTGTGTTAACTGTACCCTTTGTAACAAAAAAACTATTAAAATTACTGAAAGTTAAATATTTGTTATTTATTTATTTTTTGTAATGGGTCAAAGCGTCTTCCAGGAAGTGAACCCCAGGGACAACCGCTTATAAGACAGCTGTGCTAACCACTTGGCCACCAACGCTTGACATAAATATTTGTCATTTTAAATATGTGCTATTCTCATATTTAAATATTTGTCATTTTAAATATGAGAATAGCACATTTACTTGAACTTATAGCTAAAAATATTACTAGATAGATTTGAAGATGATCTTTTACAAACTCCATGAAATTGTGGGTTATTTCTGATATTGTAGATTTTCTTAGTATTCAATTTTAATTTTTGCTTATCTGTGTATCAGCATAAATTTAATATATATATATTTTTTAAAGTGTCATAGCATTGGCCGGGATGCGAACCCGCAACGCAGGCAACTGCCTGCAAGTGCAAGGCAGTCGCACTGACCTCTCGACCACCAATGCAAGACAATTTAATAATTTTTCAGTACAAATAATTATTAATCCATGACTTTGGTTAATAAAACTTTAAAGATCTTTTCTGATGTAGAAAGATGAATTCTGGGTAAAAGTACAATGATAAGGAAGCTATTCCATTAGCGCTTGAACAGCTGGGCTGCATATTTTGGTTCCTTTAGCCTCACATGTCTTCAGAATAATGATTCATTTAGAGGGAAGACAGCTTTAGCTTAGCTATTCACTACTATAATTCAATTCATTACATCAGGAGTATGCAATCTTTTTACACTTGTGACTTTCTTCCTTGGATGAAAATTTGACATGACACCTGCTTGTGATCCCCTTCCTTGGATAAAAATTTGATATGACACTTTCTTGTTTTTGCCATCATGACCAAATTATAAGTATATAAAGATATTCATAATAAAATAATAGTAGTTTTAATTAATATATAAATTTATATTTCCTAATAATGTAATATTAAGCGCATACGAGTTGAAATAAAATTTTGAAAAAAATCATATACTTATATACAAAATTAAATTCTTTAAAAAAAAAAAAAACAACTTATTTTTATCCAACACTTAAGAGAGTTTCTCAAAAATTTCACAAGCCCCACCAATTTTTATGTGACCTCTTGATAGGGCAATATCAGATAAGAATTTATTAAACACTACCATCTGGCATCTATTGATTACTAATGCTTACACTGGGTGACATAAAGGTAGTGAGAATTAAAAAATTTTGCTAATATAATTCAATTCATAAGAGTGACTCCATTTAACTTTAATTAAGATATAATAAAACTTAAAGAAAGTAATTAGAACAGAAATGTGGAAAGAAAAGATAATAGTAATGTATAAAAGAATAAGGTAATTTGGGTGGGAAAAGCAAGATGACGGAATTGAACTGATAATAGAAATCATAAATTCTTAATAAATAGAGTATTTGTATATTTAAAAAGATGGGAAGAATATATAAATTGTTTGATTTGGAGATATAAGTAGAAGTTCTGAAGAAGATTGCTGGAGGAATCAAAACTATTATATTAGGTTGTAAAAAAAAAGCATTGCAAAAGTAAAGAATATAGATGATATTAATATAATGTTAAATTGGAAAAGAATGAAGTGGACAAGCATAAATAATGAAGTGAATAAATATTAAAAAAGAAGTCCTACAAGATTCAAGGCCTAATGAATTATTAAAAACTTGGGGGCAGGGAATATTTGTAATTAATCTATAATTTTCTTTCAATGGTGAGACCTAATGCAATGAAGTAGGAAGATTTGAGGTCAGCATCATCTGTTTTGTACCAAGATAGTATTAAATAGGCATATTTCCAATAGATTGAATATGTTTCTCTCTTAAATGAAGTTTGGATTTAGAAGATAAAGAGATAAGATGCTAGTGGGTTGGTGAAGATTATTGTTGAGAGCCATAGATAGAAAAAAGAAAAGGGTTAACACTGGGGGATTCATTAAATCCCTTACCCATCAAACTATAATGTGTTTAAATATTAAAATCTGTAAAATATTGCTTTAGTTTTACTAAAATTTAATTCCAAAACATGGATAAATATAGTCAATAAATTATTGATAGCAAATCAACAGGTATTATTACAAAAATATTATTGGTAATTCGGAAGGTGATGTGTCTATATATTCTTATGCATATGATGCTTAAAACCAGATATCATAAATTTGAGCACTGATATTATTGTTTTATCATTTTTGAGAAGCAGTGATTTCAATAACTTAATCACATTATTTAATTATTATTACCAGAAATGTACCTGGTCGACCTGTTTCGTACACTTCAGAAATTTACCCGGCAATATATTAATAAAGCTAAATTGAAATTTAATTTTTTAAATATACCTGTTATATTTGATATGTGAATTTGATAGTGTTATGGAAAACTATATATATAATAAGATTATTGATTGGAGTGCCCTTTGAATAAAAAAAATTCAGAGGGTGCTCCAATAAAGCCTTATGGACAAACATACATATATTCAGACAATAGACAAAATATGGATTTTATATTATTATTATTGGACTAACTATTTTAAAAAGTCAATAGGATAAATAATAGAAATTTAAGAAATAAAGAATTTAAAAAGTATTATTGAATATATTTTTTTAAAAAGAAAGATATAGAGTGTAAAAAAATATATTGGTAAGTTGGAGTTCTTAGAAAATGTTTTAACATTTAATGTTTTTTTTATTTTTTATGGAGGGATAATTATAGAAAAGCAATATTTCTTTTTTCTATATATAAGAAAAAGTAGACATCAGGAAGAGAGAGTGAGTAAAACAAAGTCATTACAAGAATAAAACAGGCAAGAATCATAGAAAATTTATTTAAAAATTAATTTAAACTTATGCGTGCACAGATATATCAAATTATTTGTGAAGATATCTGTGTGAATGAGATTAATATATTTTTCAACACACCTGTATTAAACCATCCCATTTACTTACGAAAAATAATAAAAATATCATACATAACAGCTATATAAATACATATTTTATATACATATAGAATAGTTTACAATATTTGACAATGCAGAGGTTATCTTATATGAAAGAATCAAATTAAAAAGAATAATAAAAGAAACAGATGATAAATTTTATTGAATCTGAGGCCATCAATCTCATTAAAACATCCTTTGATGTTAGTAAAAGTTGGTTTTTGAAGTGAATGATGGGAATGCTGCTTTATTTTGTATATGTATGTTGTTGAATTTGACTTGAAAAGATCTACTTGTTAAATAGATGAAACCATGGTCATGAAAGAATTTTAGTAAAATTTTATTTTTTGGCTAATATTGGGAAAATAGTAAGTCTTTGGGTAGATGGTTATGTAATACAAATAGGATAAATGATATTAATAGTAAGGAAGAATGGTTTATAAAATTGGATGTAGAAGTTGTAATAAAGTATATATAGGACAGACAGGATGAATGTTAAGTGATAGAGAAAAGGAACATGATAGAGAAATTAGTAGAAGAGATATTAGGTCAGGACCATATATACATTATTTAGTTACTGGTCATAAAATGCAGTGTGAGAAGAATATTAGAGTTATAAAACATGTTAAAGATTATCAAAAAAGGATATGTTATGAAACTTTATACATTCAGAAAAATTTGGATAGATGTGTAAATATAGTTAAAGGTCCAGCAAAATTAAATGGAAAATGGGCATTATTAGATAATTAGAAGATTTAAAAATTATGGTAGAATTGTGAATGAGAGTTTATAGAGAGGGGGGGTTGAATATTTGTTATATAAGTATATAAAAATATATGATAGATATTTGTATAGTTTAAAATTATTTTTTTATGCATTCTTATTTTATGTCATTTGTTTATATGTATAATGTTAATTATATTGTAGGTAAAATAATGTCCAATAGGTGGAGTAAATGTAATTAATAGGTCATGTGATGTATAAAACTTTATATCTTGAAAAGGTCTCAATAAAAGATGAAAGCCGGATTGATAATTACATAATTGTAAATATAATTAGTTGTTTGTTTCAATTTTATTTAGATTGATTATTATATATTGTAATGTTATATGATTTTTAATTTTCTAAAAATAATTATGCATAAAAAAGCCTTTTTGGGACATGATTTTATGCCTTTATCAAATATTAAAAATAAATATTTGACATTTGTTAAGGACACAAAATAATGTGCAGAAGGAAGCTTTTTATGTATAACTTAATATATATTTATATAGCTATTATATATATATATATTTATTATTTTTTATAATTTATAATGGACTTTCTTTATTTCCATTTTTGATGACATTAGAAATGTTTCACACTCCAATCAAACACATTTTAAACCAAAGTAATTAAAAATGACTTTTAAGATAAATTTCTGTTTAGAAAAATTTGAATTATTTTAGTTTTCTTAATGGTACCAATTATAAACATCAATTTAGACAAATGCTCTCAAAATAGAAAAGTTAATCAAATGCTAAACTATTATTAAAACAGGCAAAACTCTCCATACAGTAATGCCACTCAGTGCAAGCCAGAGTAATTAATGGATTCCAGAAGGCTTGTGCATAAAATTCTTATCTAGTGTCTACTCATCCAATATGCTCAGACTACTTCTAGCTTGTGGCTTTCATCAGTGAGGAGCCTTGGATCTGAGAGCATTGCACCTAGATCTTAGGATCCTATCATGTAAGTGCAGTGCTGTCAGATCCAAGAATTATCAGTGATCCTAAGATCTAGGTGCAGTGCTCTCAGATCCAAAGCTCCTCACTGATGAAATCCAGGAGCTAGAAACTAATCTGGGGATATTGGATGAGTGTGCACTAGATATGAATTTTATGCACAAGCCTTCTGGCATCTATTGATTACTCTGGATTGCACTGAGTGGCATTACTGTATGTAGAGTTTTGCCTGTTTTAATAATAGTTATGAGCAAGCATAAGAAATGGTGACCATGTGGTGTTTAGTGGTTTAACAAATGCTAAACTAAAAGTACAAATCTTTAGTATTTTGTTGTCGTTTTGATTAGGCAAATGGTAATACAAATGAATCCATGATATCTTCTGTATCAAAATCCACTAATTCAACTATTCACTATCCAAAGAAAATAATAAAAATAAACAAATTTACAAACTTATAAATAAAACAAACTTTTAATATTTAATAAACCTTTAAATAGCTTGGTAGAACAATTCATGCACTTAATTAATTTAAAATAATTTAGATATCTTTTTTTCTATTTTATCGTTATCATTTTTATCAACTTTTTTCGTTTTAATTATGGGGGATTTGAACGTAGACTTTCAAACTCCCTTCATCTATCCAATCTATCTCATACAACCAATATACATGACCACATACATGTGAAAAAGATAAATGATCTCCAATATATATATTTCATGCTGAACTAGCACATGTTTGTGGTCACATATATTGCTTGTATAAGATAGATTGGATAGCTGAAGGGAGCTTGAAAGTCTAGGCTCAAATCCCCTATAATTACGTCTAAACTCCAGGAATATAAAGTATGCCTATATTTAAATATTACTATTTTACTTTAACACATATATCTAATTAAACTGCTTAAGTTTTTTTTTTTCCTTAACATACACTCATAGTTTGGGGAAAGTGATTTACTCTCTTTGTTTACATATCATTGAGCTATGTATAATTTAAAGCTAACATACAATAATAAAAAAATATTCACTGATATTGCTTTATAGTTGGAGATAGAGGAGGAAATAAAATCACTGCCAGTTAAGCTGAAATAAAAACTGTTTCTAGCACTTTTTAAAATTCTAAATAGTAGCTATTGTATAGGGTATTAAAAGGCATTTAGTTTTTTTTATTTTTTAGTCTTGCATTGGTGGTTGCGGGTTCGCGTCCCGGCCAATGCTATGACACTTAAAAAAAAAAAAAAAAAGCTTAATTGAGTTTTCCAGATAAATAGAAGATAAATAATAAAGTTTTAACAAAAAAAAGAGTCCTTCTAGAAATAGTTTTAACTTTAAACACAAAAGTATTTTCTATTTTTATTAATTATTAAAAATACGTATATAATACTAATTTTTAAATTATAGTGTATATATATATGTACATATATATGCTTGACATTTGTACTTATATGTATGCGTAGAAAAAATGAGTGTTTTAAATGTTTTTATTCATGTAATTTTTTTTTACAAATTCTATGCAAGATTAAAAAAAAAAAAGTGAGCTATTATTTGCTATTCATACTATCCACTAAGAGGTTTTGGAATGAAATATGGTAGATGTCAAGGTTCTGCTATATTTTTTGTTTTTGTAACTGATTATCTGATTGGAGGAAAATTTTTGTGCCAAACGTTATAAAAAAAAGTATTTAGTCAAGCGTTGGTAGCCGAGAGGTCAGCGCAGCTGCCTTGCAAGCAAGCAATTGCTTGCAGACGGTTGTCGCGGGTTCGCTTCCCGGCCGATGCTTTGTCATATGGAAAAAAAAAAAAGTATTTAGCCAGGATTCTTTTTGCTTTTGAATTGTATAGAGTCCAGTGTCATGTAAAAAGCCACACAAAGAAAGAATTTTAAAATGAAAAGTAGTTTTTGAATCTTAATGACATGGAAATTATATGAAAAGTTAGCTGAATATATGGCTAAACAGAAAATCAGAAAGATCTACGCCTATCACATCTCTTCAGTAAGTTAGTGTTTTAATGCCCAAGGTAATGCAACCAAATCAATTCACTTTAAAAGGTAAAATCAATTCATTAGTTTATTAAATGTCAAGCAATATAAGTATTTAATTCCCTGTCACATGAAATACAAATTTGGGAAAATAAATGTTTTTACATTCCATGGATAATCTGTGGAATTAATTTTATGATCATATGAAGCTTGAAAAACTTTTGAAGTTATTTTAAAATTTATGTCTATGAAATCTAGATACTGCCAGAGGATAAAACTTGGGAAGAGTTGCATGTTTATTTGATCTTATTTCTTAATAACATGTTGAACTTAAAGAACTTTATCATATAATCTCAATGTAAATTTTTCTCAGTTATGTAGAGTATTATGATCTTATTTTTATTTTTCAGTTTTAATATTTTTTGGATATTTCATATTTTATTTAAATATTTATTGGGTGATATATTGTTATAAAAAGTGTACTTATATATTAGACTTGCTGCCTCTGTTTGGGATGGGATGGCAAAATGCCATATCTTTCTCCATCGGTGGAGGAGAGTGTTTGCGATGGCAGAATATCATATTAAAAAGTCACAACTATGGCATTCTGCTGTCCCAAACACCCTCATCCGCCTGTCCTCACTGGAGATAGGTATGGTATTCTGTTATTGCAAATACAGGCAGCAAGTCTCAATAAAAAGATTTTATTGGATGTAATTTTTTTTAAAGGTGAATGCATGTATTTTAAATATTAATAATCATTTAGTTTATTTTAAAATACATAAAAGTGTATTCTTTAAAATAAAAAAGACTCAGGTTGAATTTTAAAAGGTTTTTATGAAATATGAAATGGGCCAACTCTCCTAAATTTATCGTTATAAACAGACCAGCCCATCGAAAGCAATATTAAAATTGTAAGAAAACAATGTTTTAGTTCGATAAACCTGATAATTAAATAAAATCTTTTAAGCGTTTATTTTAGGAATTCAAATAATTGAATAGTGTTAAAATTAATTTAGGATTTTTCTCCTTAATAAATATACAATTTTAGAATATTAATAAATACTTGTGTATTATGAAATTTTAGTTTGTGAATAATAAAAAAATTTTTAATCAGATTAATAAAGATATATTTATAATTATGTTATATTAGTTATTCAGGAAATTATTATATAAAAGTATAATGTAGTTATGCATATATGTATGTGAGAGGATGGTTTTTAAACAGAGTAACGTGTTTGGAGTTAATAATGTAGGATTTTAGGAAATACTTAAGAAGTATACAATATGATTGTGTATATATTATCATTATTTATTAATAAAGCAAGTTTTACAATGATATTCCAGTTAGATAGAAATGATATATTTTAAATCAGATTTTTTAACTACAGAATAAAGATTAGCACAAGATTTAGTAATGGTTTGTGGTTCAAGAATATGAACTGGGCTTTGATTGAGACTTGTATTAATGTTTTTTTTATGTTGCTGAATATGTGTGTGCATTGTGGTATCAAGGTTATCACAGAGTTGTGTTTATATGTATTATTTGATAATATTTCTTGTGCTTCATCTTTTTATGATTGAGTTTAAAGTCAGCTTGCAGCTAGTATAGAAATATGGATGCCATATTTGTTTCCAAATATTGATAAAGATGGGTTGTAAAAATGTAAGTTCATTAGCTATATTTTTTGTAAAATTTAATAGATATTTTGCTGTGTGAAGATAACATGTTTTGCAACATGACCTTAAGAAACTGTGAATAATTCAGATGCTATATGATTTTAGAAGTAGAGAAATAACATGTTCTAGCTAATCAAAAGAAATTATAGTTGATGATAATTTTAAATTATTATCTTTCAATGCAGCCGGATTTACTATGATGTGATTCTCTAAACTAGCTTTTTATATACTATGATAGCATCTTAGTCAAAATATGATACGAATTCATGAATTCAGGCTAGTACATATATTTATAGGATTTAGATTATTTTTATTCTAGGCTTGGTAACTTTTATTATCATATGCAATATATTTTTATTTCTGAGATGGTTGATTATTTAAAGAATCGACACTACATGTCATTTAATATATGTGACCATCTTCTGTTAGTTTATCACAAATAATGTATTTTCTACATTAGGCAACATGTTGCATACTCTGTAGTAAATATGAATATTAATTTAAATGAAATAATAAGAAATTTGAAATAGTAATATAATTTAATGATCAATAATGTAGAAGTTAGGCTTAATGATAATAAATGTTAAACCAATAAAACATCACATGACATAACACATGTCTTCATCTTACACATTTCTATTTTAGTAGCATATTTTTCCATCTTTTTGCAACTGACAATGTATAAGTCCCTATCTTATGCTTTCCTATCCAAAATTTTCAGAAAAGTTTCAAACTGATAGTATAATACAGAGGTAAATGATAGGAGCTGTATGGAAAATGCATTATATCCTAAGTCCAGTTACACTGTTCCAAAATCCCAAAACTCCTCACTAATGTAGCTTGAAACTGATCTGGAGATTTTGGATAGGCAAGCATAGAATACAGATTTATTAAATGCTGTTACTTGGCAACTATCATTACTTTCTAAAGCTTATGTTAATTAATAAAAAGAAAGTGGAAAAGTATGCTAATAAATGTTAAAATTAAACAAGATATTTATCGTTAAGAAGGTAATAAATTGAACAGGTTTAAATATTATTGCCACTTTTACAATCACTAAAATTCATCATTTAACCATTTAGAAGCAAAGTCCGATAATATTAACAATGAATAAAAATGGTCAAGTGCTGTTTTGTTTAACAAACTTAGATAGTTTGCATTTAAATAATATATAATAAATTCATTATAATTATATTATATCCCTTATATTTGATTCATTTTTACTACTTATTTTCTAAGTAGAATTACCAGTTATTAATGTTAGAGGAGTCTATGATCAAGCGGATTTAGCTATGATCTATAATATGTGGTATGTTGATAGTCAAAGAAGGTTGACATTAAATGAAGAATAAACAAAAAAGTAGCTGTCATCTTCTCTGATCTTTAGTTTTTCTTCTCCACATCACCCCTGCACACTTTCTTATTTCATCCATCTATCTCACATGGGGTCTCTTTCTGGGTCTTTTTCAATCTTTTGGAATCCAGTTTAAGATTTCAATTGTCCATCTATTATCATCTCTTCTAAAAATATGTCCAGTCCAACTCCACTTCAGATTTTTAATTTTTTCAATGAGGTCAGTAACACCTGTTTGTTCTCTTATCCATATATTGTGTTTTCGATCTCTTCTTGTTATTCCCAACATGCATCTCTCCATACTTCTTTGAGTGGTCTGAAGTCTCTTTATTGCTCTTCTATTAAGTGTCCAAGTCTCAGATCCATAAGTAAGAACTAATAAAACACATTTATTAAAAACCTTCCTTCTCAAACACATAGGGATGTTTCCTTTTAGTATCAAGTTATTTCTACCAAAAGCACTCCAACCAAGTTTAATTCTATGATTAATTTCATCCATTATGTTTCCATCTATATTAATAATGTGACCAAGGTATTTGTAACTGTTAACTTCTAATTCATTATAATCAATCTTTATTTTCATATTTTGAGAAAATCCGTTGAACATTACTTTAGTCTTTTTAACATTTATCTTTAGTCCTACTTTCCTACTTTCATCTGATAACTTCTGCAGCTCTAAAGCATTATTTGCACAAACAACTACATCATCTTCCAAATTTAAATGACTTAAATAATCTCCATTTACTTTCACTCCTTTAGTTTCCCATTTTAACCCACAAAATACTTCTTGCAGCTCTGCTGTAAATAGTTTTGGAGATGTGGAGTCACCCTGTCTTACACTCTTCTCAATGTTGACTTTTCTAGTATCAATATGTAATCTAATCATTATAGTAGTTAAGAACACAAAAATAAAATATCTCTTAGAATGGCAGAAGCATAATTTGGCATGCCATTCATTTTGAATAAAAGATAGCACTATGAATATTAACAACCACGGGAAATCATTCAGACTTTGCAAATATTTAGTTACAATAATGTTTCAAAATCATCTTGCAAATGAATTAACCACAACAATGTTTCAAAATCATATAAAACATTACAAGAGTTGACAGTTGAAGGGAATTAAATTTGATTAAAGATTTATAGTAATAATTTACAAGAAATTAACAATTCAAACTGCTTTTGGAGAAATGATTAATACAAATGAAAACATAACATCATAGATATAAAGTTGGATTATTTTGAAAGAAATAATTTAATATTAAGATGAAATATGCTTGCGTGTTTGGGAGGAAAGGTTTTTGATAAATATGTTTTACCAGTGCTTACATATGAATGTGAGACAGATATCTAATAAAATAGATTATGGATCTCATAACAATGTATTGAAAGTTGTGTATTGGGATTAATAGTGAAAGACAAAACTATTATCATTGAAAAAAATTACAAGACTGAAATGAAGAAGGCATTTAACAATTCATGCTGCAAACTGAATTCTAAGAAAACATAAACTATGTAAAAACTCTATGTGTAAAGAGGATGGATGAGGATTTGCTAACTCAGGGAGATTTTTATTTTTGAGTGGATTAATAGTTACTGAAAAAGCTGATGATTGATACACACAATGAAAATAGGTTGCAAAATGATACCACTAAAAATAAATATTATTAAACAACAAGATTGAGGGTTGCATTAGATCCTAAAATCTAGGTACAGTGCTCTCAGATCCAAGACTCCTCACTGATGAAAGCCACAAGCCAGAAACTAGTCTGGGGATATTGGATAAGTAGACACTAGATAAGGATTTTATGCACAAACCTTCCTGCATCCATTGATTACTCTGATTTGCACTGAGTAGTACTACTGCATGGAGAGTTTTGCTTCTATGAAAACAGCTTGTGTAAGCATAAAGAATGGTGATCATGTGGTGTGACAAGATGGAAAGTAATTGAATATTGTTATATACATAGGCATTAGTTTAATAAAATAATTGCAATAGCTAAAAAAAAGTGGTTTTAATATTGATAAGTAATTTTATAAATAATTGAATTTTAATTTAAGAAAATGATTTGTTAAATATTTTGTTCAAGGACTTCAAGGAATTGGGTTTGGAGTTGAATAAAAAGTATTGAAATCATAACGTTAGTGGTGCAAATGGATGTAAAAAAGAAGGGTAGCTGGAGTATTAAAAAGTAAAGTATGGGATAGAAAGATATGAAGGTCTGATTAGATATCCACTTTTAGTAGATAATTAATGATGATGATGATTTTGTGCAGCATGAAATTAATTAATTTGATAACTTTTTATCGAACAGATAGGAAAAAATATTCTTAGAAAATTTGTATTTGAGTCACATGATCTTCAAAATGGATAAATAGTTGGTTGAAATTTATATTTCCGATTTTGCTTAATATTTTTTAACTGGGGTGCTAAATAAGATCTTTTTCAACAAAAAATGGAATTAGCACTGGATAATATGTAATTCCCTTCATCAATTATGCTGATAATGCATCAGATAACAAAAATGAATTGAAAATAACAAATGATGATAATTCTAATTATTGGGTATGGATGACTGAATATCTTAGATAATTTAAAATACAGAAGAATAAAGATTGGATGCTTTTGTGTATGGATGACTGAATATCTTGGATAATTTAAAATGCAGAAGAATAAAGATTGAATGCGTTTGATCTGCATATTCAGAAATAAAAAAGATGACTTTAGAAATATAGCAGTATTGAAAGGTGAAGCATATTTATTGGGTGTCATATAGAAGAGGATTTTTTTCTTATTTCCCCAGATTAAAATGCTGTATAATTCATATTCAAGGCTTTAGTATTCATTGACATAACAAATATAGATTTTTTTAAAGCCAATAAACATGACATGATCACCATTTCTTATGCTTATTTATAACTGTTATTAAAACAGGTAAAACTCTCTATACATATTGCCACTCAGTGCAAGCCAGAGTAATCAGTGGATGCCAGAAGACTTGTGCATAAAATCTCCATCTAGTGCCTACTCATCCAATATCCCCAGACTAATTTCTGGCTTGTGGCCTCCATCAGTGAGGAGTCTTGGATCTGAGAGCACTGCACCAAGACCTTAGGATAATGAGAGATCTGAAGGTCTAGGTGCAGTGCTGCACCAAGATCTTAGGATATTGAGAGATCTGAAGATCTAGGTGCAGTGCTCTCAGATCCAAGGCTTCTCACAGATGAAGGCCACAAGTCAGAAACTGGTCTGGGGATATTGGATGAGTAGGCACTAGATGGGGATTTTATGCACAAGCCTTCTGGCATCCATTGATTACTCTTGCTTGCACTGAGTGGCAATACATATAGAGAGTTTTGCCTGTTTTAATGTGATATTTTTTTTTTGTTAAATGTAAAACTTTGTTTATAAAAATATGATTTATTACCACTTTCATATAGGCTTGTAGCTCTCAATAATTAATATATAGATATTTGTATGTAATAAATATAAAATGTGACCTAATTGTATTTCCCTTTTTTTATTTCTCTTGCAGGTTTATGAATTGTCGTGCCAAAGGAAATGAAGCATATATCCCAACAGAGATTGAACACCTTGCTAATATAATTACTCATGGGGTATGAATTATTATTTTATTAATAATAGTAGTTAACATTATAAGCAGTAGAAACAGAATTGTTATAAATTTATAACATACTCTTGATTGAATAAAGCATTTTGTATCTAGTTGTAGATAAAAGTAATACTAGATATAAGCAAATGGTATATAAAGAACTTGCAAATAATCTCTTAACAAGCTCGCAAATAAACTCTTAACAAGCTTTGCAGAATATCCCTAACCCCAATTGATTTCTGCTACTGGCTTCCTCAGTGAGGTTCTGAGAAAGCCAGTAGCAGAAAACGGTCTGGGATTAGAGATATACTGCAAAGCTTGTTAAGAGCTTATTTGCAAGCTCTTTATATAACATTTATAATACAAGCTTGTTTAAATTAGGTCAACGTCTGACTTGATTTCTTTGTAGATATAAGCATTATGTGCGTGTTAAGTAACATTAGGCTCTGCAATCATTGTTGATTTTTATAGCAAATATCAATTGTTTTTGATATTCAAATTACCAATTAAGTAACATTAGCAACAAAAAATTTACATAGTAGTGCTTAATGTAAGCTCAAAGTTATTTAATAAACTCTTTCCAATTCAATATCCCCAGACTAGTATGTAGCTTTTCATCAATGAGGAGCTTTGAATCTGGGAGCAGTGCACCTGGATCTTTGGATGAATTCTTACTATTTTAATAGCCATGTAAGCATAAAGAAAGGGTGGTCATGTGATGTTTAGTGATTTAAATTAACTTTATATGTATTTATTAATTAGTTGGTCATTGGATACTCAGAAAATCAACTGACACTTAAGCATCAAGTCGTTTTATGTAAAGTGAAATATTAAATTGCTAAAAATTGACCCTTTGGTGTTTCTTGATGGAAAAAGCTAGAGATTTAATTGAATAGATAGATAAAATGATCCTTAGACATGTAGTAAGATTAGAGAGGGAGGAGCATTTCAATTTCTCACTGTGAATCAAAATATGAACTAAACATGATGTTTTGTAAGTAGACATCGCTTGTAAGTGATTTAACAATATTTAGTATTCTTTCAAACTTTAAAAAAATAATTTAAATCATTAAAATCAGTTGAATTCCATAAAAAGAAAATGAAGCCAATAAATAATTATTTCTTTAGAATCCGTCAACCATTGTATTGTATCATGATAGTTAATATTGAAGTGCCAAATACAAGTTTACTTTTTAAATTTAAATTTTTCATTTCTGGATTTTGGACTTCCTGTTTTTATTATTGTTTCTTTATCAAAAAACTCAAGAGTTTTGTCAATAAGGAATCAATTATGCAATACTGATAGATTTATCCACTTCAAAACTACAACAGTTCCCATATATATATTATATTTAATGTTTTCATGGTTATATAATGCAAATAAAGTATGTTTTGGGTTAAATTATGTATTATTTATATTAACTCCTAACATTTCGATGAAATAATATCTATCATTGTCAAGGTCAAGTTTTTAAAGAAAAACCATTAGATCTCAAGTAATGTCTGTTGAAATATTAAAAAAAACCTGAATGGTTTAAATAAAGCTGATGAAGCACAATGTATTCCAGCCTTGTAGAAGTCACTTATTTTATCTCTTTCTTCTAAAATCGACTTGATATCAATTAATGGTGAAACTGAAAAAAAATAAACGTTTTGTTAATCCATCTATTTTGAATAATCAACTATCGAATATACATAAGAGTGAGTGTTCTTTATTTCATGCTCAATCTCATAACTACTTGATATCGAGTGTCTCTGAAGAAGGCTGCAAAACAGTCGAAATATAAGATTGTGTATACATACATGTACAATAAAAGGTTTTTGCTAAAAAGTGTTTGAAGTAGAGTGGATAAATTGCAAAATGTAAATTATAATAAGTATCTTGTCAACTAAGAACTATGATCATTTATATCAGGCAGTGAACCAATGGCACATCCTCAAGAGTAAATTTAAAAAATCTCTTTCTTGATGTTACAATTTTTAAACATCTCAAAAGAAAATTTGGTGTAAAAGCAATGTCAGCTGCTAATTGTAATAGAAAGGCATTTAGTTTATTGTTAAAGATTAGACTCTGCATGCATTAAATAATAATATATTATCATACTTTAGTTACAGATAGGATTCTCTCAGTTATTTGCATTGCTATTTAATTTTATTTTGAGTATTGATTCTATAGGATGAAATCAGCTGAAAAATTTGATTCTATTACTAATAATTTTATTTAATAATCAAATGATTTATTGCTTCATTTCAATTAGCTAAGTCCTGTGGAAGTCTGTTAGTTGGTCAAAACATTCTCAAAAAAAAACATCAAAAATAATAAAGTGTAAGTTCAGATTTTAAATGAAAAATCCCTTATATTCTATACTCAATACACAGAAAGAAAATAAATGTAAATCAATTTCAAAGAACAAATGTTATATCATAATGTTTGATGGCATGAATAACATATAGTATATTTTAGTAATTGTTTTCTTATAGATATCTGCATTAGTGTTAACATTAATTCTAAAATAATTGTCCTTCTGGACTTATTAAAATTAATAAAAATGATGTCATGGATGCCATTGAGAAGGAGGGACAGCAAAATACATTTTAATATCAATATATTATGGCTTCTTGTTTCATTAACACTTAAATGAATTATGTGATAACATTATGAAGCCAAACAAAAAGAATAAAGATTCAATAAATAATGTAGTAAAAACTACATTTAGTAACCAATATGTGTTTAGAGTTCATAAAAGTTATTATTTTACTGTTTCCCTGAAGGTTTGTGATGATGGTATTTTAGTTCTATTTGTATACTGGACTATTTCCATTATCTGGTATGAAGTATTGAAGATCTTTAGAAAAATTTAACTCTATTTAAATATTCCAAATACGTTCAACTGTTAGTAATGGCCCACAGGTTAGTATATGCAAAACATTTTGAGAGGTAGTATTCTCTCTTCTTCGGGTGTTGCTAGCCTGATCAGTGACAATATTAGCATGGAATCAAATCTGGACTCTTCAATTCTTGAATATTTAATTTTATGGTAAGGCTCTAACCAACTAAGCCATCCTGCCAAACGCAACAGTCATAGAAATTTCATATTAACTTATCTATGAGGTTCCTCTTGTTTTCTTCACTTTTTCCTAAGGGCAAAGTTGATTAGTGTTTTCCATACATTATATATAGTCACACTAGGTTGACTTATGGGATTATTTACCATTGTCATGTGAGCAGCTTCTTTAATATTTTTTTGTAGTTTTTCATCTCTATCCAATATTTTCGTATTTTCCCAATTGAACATATGTTCATTGGTGTATACATGGTCTGCTACTTTAAACTCATATGTTTTCTCTCTTCTAATCATCAGTTTGTGTTCTTACAATCACTTTTCAATGAAATGACTGGTCTACATAATGTATGGAAACCAACTTTGTTCTTAGGAAAGAGTGGAGAAATCAGGAGGAAACTCGTAGATAAAATATGAAATTTTTACTGAATATGAAATTTTTACTGAATACTGCCTTTGGCAGGATAGCTCAGTTGGTCAGAGTATTACCTTAAAATTCAATATTCAAGAATCTTAGGGACCAGATTCAACTCCCATGCTAGACTGTCATTGGTCAAGCCAGCAACACCTGAAGAAGAGATGAGAATTAAACATTTTGCATATACTAACCTGTGTGCTATCACTAACAGGTGAATGTGCTTTGAAAATTTAAATATAGTTAAAAATTTTTAAAGACATTCAGTACTCAATATTAGATGATAGAAATAGTTCTATATTTAAATACAATTATTATTTTACTATTTCAGACTTTCAGAATAGCACAGACAGTAAAAAAAAAAAAAAAAAGCAAATGAGCTTTTGATTAGGTCAGGCATTCCCATTATTTTAAAATATGTTCAAAAATATTATTATATTCATGTAAATTGGAAATATGAGGAAACATATGACTGTGGGAATAAATTTCATGATAAGAATAATATGCCATGAATAAGGATTTTTAATAAAATGCCTCCTACATTGTAGTCTGGCAAAGTTTAAGAAATGCATCTTGACTAATAATAATGCTATTGTCTATTTGATGATGATGATTTTTGTTGTACTATCAATGTAGTAATAAATACTATGATTTAGAAAACTATTATTTTTATTTCATTTTTTCAGTTATTGATAGTTCCTAGTTTAATCGGATCTTTTTGTTTGCTGAAATTGGCCACAAGCATCTCCGAATTCCTCAACGCCCTCATCTATGGTTTAGCCCTAACAAGTCTCTTCACTGTCTCCACAACTTTTCATTCATGTTTTTATTGTGGACGGCTTCAGTAAGCATTCTGTTCCAAGTATATTTAAATAAATGTTACTTAGTTAATTGATTTAAGTTTAAATAAGAGAAGTAATTTAATATAAAATTTTAATTAACAGTATTATTTTTGTATAGTTGTTTTATTCCTTTATACTAGTTTTTGAGGTAGAATTAATTTCTTAGTGTGTCTTAAAATATAACTTGATAGCACTGTTTTATAAATATTTTTCTTTTTCATTAGATCAATCAAAGATGTCCTCCATAAATGTGATAGAGCAGTTATTTATCTTTTTATTGCTGCATCCTATACACCCTGGTAATTTTTTTTTCAATAAAAAAAACTCTATATTATATATTTAATTAAAATTAGAGCTAAATTTAATAATTAATAAGCATATCTACTTTAAATGTTATCATTAAACATCACATGATCACCATTCTTTAGCTTACACAAGCTGGTTAACACAGAGGCAAAACTCTCCATACAGTAGCGCCACTCAGTGCAAGCCAAGACTCTTTACTGATGAAAGCCACAAGCTAGAAACTAGTCTGGGGATATTGGATGAGTAGGCACTAGATAGGGGTTTTATGCACAACTCTTCCTGCATCCACTGATTACTCTGGCTTGCACTGAGTGATGCTACTGTATGGAGAGTTTTGCTTCTGCGTTATTTCAAATGTTATGACAAAAAAAAAATATTGAATTTAGTTTAATGTAACTTATTTGTTTAGTGATTACCATAATTCAGTTACTAAGATTGCAAAAGTTTTTTTTTGCTGGGAATTGATTCAAGTCCCCTTTGTTTTTTATTTTTTATATTGCTCGGATAAAATATCTTAATAGCATCGTAAGTCTAGGAAATCTTTTTAATCACTCACAAATTGAATAAGTATATTATATTAGTGAACATGGATATCAAAAATAAAAAAGAATAAATCAAAAAAATTTTGTATTTCCAAAAGAAAATAAGCTAGAATATAAATAGTTACAAGGATTTCAAGATGGTTTTGATTCATTGCCTGCTTAAATTTTTTTTACATTTATTTACTCATGTCTTTTATTATACTCTATAGTATTTCTTTTTTTTACAATAGCATAAAATAATAATAATAATATTATATGCTCAATAATAATATATAATTAATCTTACATTTATTTAAATTTCACAAATACTTTTTTTCATGTTTGATCTATTAAAAATAGTTTTTCAAAATGTGATGGCTTTTAACAAAGTTCTTTAGCTCTAACTTGTAATCTGTTCAATAATGAATAAATGGGCATGCTTAGAAAGTCTGTATTCATTGATAGTGTAGTGATTTCTATCTGTTTATAGCCAATTGTGCAAGCCGGTGGGCATGCAATGATTGTGTTGTAACTAGTTTTTTCTAATTGGCCTTTACTAATATGAAACAAACTGTTGAATTATCTGCTATTTTCAGTCTAATGATGAAATCAGGACTACCATAAAATAAATAAATGAATGAGTTTCAAAAGTTCACAAACTGAAATTGATCTGATTTTATCTCAATCAGAGATGTGGAATCTTTTGACTGCCAAAGATCAAGTGGACTATTTATAATATCATTCATAGGCCATATAAAATTTACTTAAAAATTAGTTTGCAATATTTGATCAAACAATTAATTTACCCCTATTCATTAGGGGTGGGCAATCTTTTCAGCTTGCCTTTTTTAAATGAGGGCTATAATTTTTTTGTGAATTAAAAATAAATAGAATGTTTTGGTGTTTTTTAGTAACGAAATACTTTTCAGACAGATTAGGCACATCGATTTATTATTTCTTTTTCTAAAAAATGTGTTGATCCATTTCTATTGAAATATGTAATTTTCTGTGTCAATTTTTTTTTTTTATCTTATTCGGTATAACCATCATAATAATAAAAAAGGCAAAATAATAATAATAAAACAAAGTAAAATTCTAATTTTATTTTTGCAAATGTACCGAAAATCACTAAAAACAAACAAAATTCCATCAGCATCATAGATTAAATCTGTAGTCAGGTAGACCACACAATACAGATAATTTGTTGGAATATTATACCTCTGATAGAATGAACTAGAATTATTACAAAAGTTGGACGTACTTGAGAAAATAAATGATTTATTTTACTTAACTCTTAGTTGAATATTTGAACTATGTACATGTTTAAATAATAGTTTTATACAGGGCCAGTTTATATAATCACCAAACCATCGCATGATGATCATTTCCTATGTTTACACAAGCTGTTATTAGCAGTAGCAAATTCCCCTTACAGTAGTGCCACCCAGTGCAAGCCTTAGTAATCATTGGATGCAGGAAGGTTTGTGCATAAAATCCTCATCTAGTGCCTACTCATGCAACATCCCCAGATTAGTTTCCAGCTTGCGGCTTTCATCAATGAGGAATTTGGATTTGAGAGCATTGCACCTAGATCTAAGGATCTAATTTGGTTTTTGATAAATCAAGGACACCAAAAGGTATAGATTCTGAACTGGATTCAAATCTATATAACTATACAAGTGAATGAGCTTGGATTAAGAACATTTTTTGAGCTCCTAGCTTTATAGTTAATTAAATAGGTAAAGGTGGCTGCTGGAAGGTTGCATTAGATCCTTAGATCTAGGTGCAGTGCTCTCAGAGCCAAAACTTTTTACTGATGAAAGCCACAAGCTAGAAAGTAGTCTGGGCAATATTGGATGAGTAGCACTAGATGAGGATTTTATTTACAAACCTTCCAGCATCTATTGATTGCTAAGACTTGCACTGAAGTGGCATTACTGTATGGAGAATTTGCTACTGCTATTAACAGCTTGTGTAAGCATAGGAAATAAAGATCATGTGATGTTTGGGTGATTTTATACCATTCCTGACATAATAGTGACTGCAGTTTTTGATAAACAAAGAACACCAAAGTGTATAAATATCGAACTGAATTCAGATCTATATAACTATACAGGAAAATGAGCTTGTGTTGAAAACATTAATGTGTTTTCATCTTGAGCTTCTAGCTTTATAGTTAACTAAATAGATAAAAGGTGGCTGCTGGAGAGTTGCTTTTAGATCCTTAAATCTGGGTGCAGTGCTCTCAGATGCAAAGCTTCTCTCACCAATAAAAGTCACAAGCTAGAAACTAGTCTGGGGGTATTAGATGAGTAAGTGCTAGATGGTGATTTTACATATTCTTCCAGCATGCATTGATTACTAAGGCTTTCACTGAGTGGCAGTACAGTATGGAGAGTTTGCAACTGCCATTTTATATACATTTTTGAAAATGTTCAGGGGCGGTATTGAGAGCATTCAAGGGTCAGAGATTTCCCACCCCTGTTATAGAGTCTGATATTTTAATACTGCACTAAATCCACCTAAGATAATGCTTCATAATTCAATTCTCTTTGTCAAAGAATGATCAGTTAGTAGAAATATGATATTTGATTTGTATATGTAATAAACTTTAGAGCATTATTCCTTTTTATTTCAGGCATAATTGAATTAGATGAACAGTATCAAAACAAAAAAGGAATCCTGAAAAACCACCTTCTGGTTGAGTTGAACTCATTAATAAAGTAATTATTAAGTTTGAAGAAGATAGTGCAAATTTTTTTTCATAAAATAGTGCCACCTAGTGTAGGCTTTAATAATCAATAGATAATTGAAGATTGTGAGGAGTATTGAATCTGGGAGCATTAAAAAATGATCATGTGAAGATAGTGAAAATTGAATATGAAATCTTTAACTGCAGACTGTATTTTTTTGGCATGAAGTCATAAAATTTGTTCACTTTGGAAGTTTATGATATAATGTAATAATATTCCAAATACTAATTTCTATAATTAAAAAAAATCAAAATACTTTCTGATTAGAGCATTATCTGATGATCCACAACTCAGTTCATATCTGTGTGTTACTTAGAAACTATTTTAAGTAGTTAGTCCATAGCTTTCATTTATTTGTTAGTAAATGGGTCTCTCTTATTTTAAAAAGGAAAAATTCTAAACTCTGCTGGTCAAAAGTTGAATAGCCCGTGTTAATCCTGAATGAATATTGTGAAGGCCTTTCCATATATTTGGCTATTTAAAGCAGTTGTATTTTAACTGAGTTAAAGCTTCGCAATTTAAAAATTGATGAATTTGTCTGTTTTATTTTTTGTTTTATATTTCACTTTTTGTGTAGATAAGGAAAGAATTCTGATTGGAGTACTTTATTTTATCTTAATACCAACCCAATATCATTTGATTTTTTATAGTTACAAAAATATAAGCAAGAGCAGCCTTCTCTTTCTCTATTACTCCAGTGTCATCTATTGCAAGCTTGAGTAATGAGTGATTTACTAAATGGTAGAGCAATTTAAAAAGCATCTTAGACTGGTTTCTGGTTTTTGTCTTTATTAATGAAGACTTGACATTCAAAGTTGGAACTAACACAGATGGTGGTCACTTTTAATTTGTTTATTATCAAACTAATAATTTGAACTTCCAAAAATTCATAGATTTTGAACCTGAGCTAACCTACTTCTCTTGATATATAAATATATCAAGTCAGTTAGTAATTTTAGTTCATTCTAATCATAGACCATATTTTTCCATGATTAAGAATGATAACACCAACACATTATTTGTTTTTTTTTTATCTTCCTAGAGTATAAAGAAGAGAGTTCTCATTAATAGATGGAAATTAAATTGTACTTTTATCTAGCAAGTAACTAATTATTCAAGCTTACATAGATGGCGCTAGAATAGTAGAAAGAAGATTGCTGTTATTTACATTTTATTTTATTAAATTGTAATATTATTAAATATTCTATATTTTATTATTTGTTTAGGCTGACATTAAAAGAAGTCGGTTCAGTAGGATTTCATATGCGTTGGTTAGTCTGGATACTAGCATTATTTGGAATTCTTTACCAGTATTTATTTCATGAAAGGTTTGTCCACATTGGTAATTTTAAAATTTGATGTTTTTTTTAATTAGTTTAAAGCAATCATATTTATAGAGGGTAATTATTTTCTCTATTCAGTGATGAAATTTAGCTTTTTAGAATATATAAAAAGCTTAATTTCAAAAAGTTTAAGCACTTTAGTCAGGATATAGCTAATTATCCCTTTTTTATATAATTAGGTTAAGAAAGAAAAATATTACATAATATACTTTTGAAATATGAATTTTTGTTTTTTTTACAGTACAGGCTTTTTCATACCTGTACTTCTATTGGGGAGTTTTGAACTCAGACTTTCACACGACCCTTATCCATGCTATCTCATACTACTGATATACTTGATCACATATCAAAAAGATAAATAATCACCAATATATGTATTTCATGCTAAACCAGCACTCATCAGTTGGTCCAGATTATCATCTCCACACATATATACAATCAAAGCTCAGCTTATATTAAGATAGCCAATTTTCATACTTTAATGAACAGGCTTCAATCCACTCCACCCCCAACTCTTCAGCCATCCATTTCATTGAAAATCTGATGATGGAACACTCAAAGCCCACCTTTTTTGAATGAAAAATAAACTTTGCTAGAACAACACATGACTTCAAATGAGAAAAGTAGCTAGAATAAATAGAAATTCAACTTTTTTATCCTCTAAATACAGAAGAAGATGATGAATATTATTTTCTTTATTAGAGAGTTTAAGGAAGAAGTAACCTATGAGCTCAATATCTGGCTCCACCTCTTTAGTAATGATTATTATTATTAATTGCCTTCAAATTGACATTCTCTCCTGATGATTACTAGTATGGTCTTATTCCGGAATGAACTTGTCAGTGGTTCAGAAATTCAGGATTTCCAATGATAAATTTATTGTTGAAACAGTAATGTTCATCAATCTTGTTACTGGTTGGTTTCTTATCTTCTTCACTGTCATGATGAACATTAAACTTTGCACATTTTTCTAATCAGTTAAGATCGTCTTCTAACATAGCCAAAAATACAAGTACTTTAACCTGGTCATTTGTGCTTTAAGTAAAATTCTGGATTTAATCTGATGAATATCCTTTTGTTTTTTATTTGCAAAATTTGAATTACAGTTTATGATGATTATTATCATTAACTATTTGAAAGTTTACGTGAGTTAGAAATTTTTATGACCATGATTTTAGAAGCTTCAGTTTTATCAGCTATTTCATAATTCAATACATTGAATATTCTAATTGTTTATTTCAAGATATGAAATATTTTATTATTCAACAATTTAAGATATTCTTTGCCAATTGGGCTAATAATCTAATTAATCTTGTGTTAATTATTTTTTAATAATTATGTTATTAAATGTGTAATGACTGATGTTTTTTGTATTGCTTGATTTCAATGTTATTTTATTGGATATATTGGGGAAAAAAAAGATATAGATTGGAAGGAACATGTTTCTTGTAGATAAACATAGTTAATACTGTGCTGGTCGTGCCAGACTCATTTCCGGCTGTATATATTAGCTTGGGTTCTAGTCAAGACTCTTCTGGCTATACTGAACAACTTGCCTGTAGTCTTAAAAGCTTCCAGTCCTATTATGGACTTGCCTCACTGTGCAGATTGTATTGATAATGACTATAGTAGAAACACCTTCACTGTTGAAAGTGGTTTCAATTGAGAATACATCCAATCATTCAGGTTAGATTGATATTCTCTCTTTCTCCTTCTTGTTTGCCTCCGAAAAGGCTGACTATTGCCAGATCCCCTACTTTACTGGCAGCAATTGGATTCAGAGAGCACCATTGCCTATTGGTCCATACTAACCAATGGTGGGTTTATTCACATGTTTACACATTGGCCATACTTAGGTTTAGCCTTTGGCCATGATTATACATTAGTTATACCATTTTTACACCTTGATCAACGACAATAAATGCTCAATTCAATCAGATAAGGAAGGAATCTGGACTAGTCCACTTCTGAAGGCAAGATCAGATATGACAATTATTGAATAGTGACAATGATCTCAATAAAATTTTGTGTAGGATTAGCATTTTGAGGTGATAAAGCATTGAAAATATATAAAGGTAAGATTAAGAGTGGACAAGAAGTTTAATAGTTTATGTAAGTTAGATAATTGAAGATGGAAGTAATGCTAAAGGTATTAGAATAAGAATTGCAATATCTGAAAACGTTTAATCTGTATATTATTGAAATTCTATTTAAGAAAGAAAGGTTTTTGTTAAATGTTTTGTTTAGAATAGTCTTATGTGGAGCTAAAACCTGGACAAATAGACTGAAAAAATAAAATCAGATATATAAAATGTATTGAAAATAGTAAGTGAAAAAAGGTATGTTTTGAGGAAATTAAAAGAGGAATTTCCTTCGATATGTATGTAGAGGCAGAGGAATTATGAAAGTTAAATTGAAATGAACTGTAGAAAAAGAGGTAGGAAAAGAAAGAAACTAATGTTATGCTCTTAAAGAAGGAAATAACTGTGGGAATTTAAAACATAAAACAAATGACAGAATAAATGCTTAGAAGATTCAATCTGGTTTGATTTTTGAAATCTATATTTTAATAGATAACAGATGATGATAACAATGTGATTGTTACAAGATCATATATAATTACCAAAACTTTTTTATACCAAAAGCTATATTATATACAAGTAACAAACGATTCATTTACACTTTTGTAATTCTAAATATTGTTTTTTCTTTTCTTTTCCAAAGTTTATCCAATGTCAGTAGTTATAAACTCATTTTGAGCATATTTTAAGTGAATTGTAAACAGATGATATACAATAGAATTATATTTTAATTTGAATGTTTTCCAACTGTAAAATTATATATTAAATTATAGATTAAACTTCATCATGAAGAATAAAATTTAATTTAGGAAATCAGTCAATTTTATCAAAATATCTTATGGCAGCTGTTAATAAGGTATAACAGAATTTAACTACATTCATTTAGAGTCATCATTACTACTAGTTTAAGTGCCAAACCACTATTTCTGAATGTTTCTTTACATTTAGCTTTATTCATAAATAATCAAATTACTACCCTTTTTAAGACCATCAATCAACCTTTATTTCCATCAGTTATTTTGCTTTCCATATTTCTTTGATATTTATTTTGTTTTTTAGTCTATGTCCAATCCAATTGTTTTGCTGCTTCAGGATTCCTTTGGCAAATAATCTTTTTCCAATACTCCTATATGATTAATCTTACCTTCCAAGGTATTTTATCCATTGTCTTTTCTTTATAAACTATTCTCCAATGAAATAAATTTAGAATGATGTTTGTGAAATATTTTAATGGGTCATAGAAAAAAAAACTATTCTTCTTTATCATTTTATTATTACTTTCATCATCAGTTAACGAACTTCCAAATATTTAAAGGCACCAATCTGCACTGTAACTTTCTGCCCAGTGATCACTCCTATTCTCTTTATTTACACTCTATTATTTTTATTTTCATATTAAACTTTCTATTTTAAGATAATCTTACTTTCCCAATGATGTTGTATCATCCATAAATGTGATACAGTAAACCTCTCATCACCAATTTCATTCTTATCAAAAAATACGCATTTATTATATCATTAAATAAATATTAAACAAAACCTGGTGACTTTATACATCTCTGCTATACCTTTTTCTGTAAATACTTCACGGAACAATCACATCTAAATACGTTATAGGATAAATCGTAAGAAAATTCCGAAGGACCACTTTTAAAAAAACTTGCAAAATGTTTATTTTCATATATTAATGTGAATCCATTTTGTCTCATGGATTAGTATTGATATATGAAAAGAATAAACATATTTTTAAGTTTATTTTAAAATGATTCTTTAGAATTTGTTTGCAATTTGTCCTAATAATGTATTTGGACATGATTGTTCCATGAAGTATTTATATTCCTAGATGTTATATATTTAATCAATAGTAAAAATCATTTATGTGTGCTTAAAATTGTTAATATTCTTTTCTGTACATTTTTCCATGAGAAAAATATTTACACTTACAAATATCCCCATATTCATGTACAGATTTTCTAATAATTTTCTTGTAATCCATATTTTTTTCTTTTGAAATATTCAATAAAGAAACTCAGATTTTTTTTTTTTGAGATCATTTATGTAGTGTATTCGTGGTGACGTCACAGTTACTGCAGAATGAATATTATCACAACTGCGAGACTACAGAGGGAAGCCATGTTAGCACGGTGATTATGCTTCCCTAGTATTTATAAGCATTATGTATAGTAATAGTAATAAATGATTAACTAGTAAAGTGTTGTTTGTGTTTATTTGTATTCGTGATACACAACACTTTTGGCGACGAGGATGGGATCCCGCTAGCTGCATTATTTTCTTTACCTTGGGATTACGGCAAGAAACTACAGAAATACTTTTTTCTTCGCGAAGACGTTCAACAAGGCGTTAATGCTCAAGGATGGCAACTGTCGGGAAGTTATCTGCATTCGACGTCGAGTTCCCACAACTATGGGATACGTATGCATCGCAAGTCGAATTTTATTGTCTGGCGAATGATATTACAAGTGAAGACAAGAAACGAGCTACTTTGTTGGCAGCCTGCGGACTACAAACGCTATCGATATTGCGGTCTTTGATAGCCCCAGCTCAGCCGTTAGAAAGGTCATATGACGAGCTCACCGCTGTGTTAAAACAATACTTCAATCCAAGGCCCTCTATAATCTATCAGCGCTACCAGTTTTGCCATCGTGAACAAAAAGAGGGAGAGACTATTAGTGTTTTTCTCGCGGGACTGAGACGTCTCGCGGAAGGATGTGATTTTGGCACGACACTCGTCGAGCGCCTCCGTGATCAGTTTGTTTGTGGACTGAGAGATGAAAGTGTACAGCGCCGACTGCTCACCGAAGAAACATTAACCCTAGATGCCGCAGTGCAGAGGAGTTTAGCAACCGAGGCAGCGGGGACCCAGGTGCGGGAGATGCATGCTTCTGGATTGTCATCATCAGTGGATCTAATACAACACCGCCGGCAGTTTCCTACCAAATACAAAACGGAGTTACAAAAACATATAATGCCGACTGTGCCATGTTGCGGCTGTGGTGGTACACATGTTCGTACAGAATGCCCTTTTCACCGAGCAAAATGCCATTTTTGCCGAAAGACAGGTCACATCCAAAGGGTATGTAAGGCCCGACAACAGGACACTCAGACATCATCCACCCAGTGCATGGCAGTGAAAGGGGAATTGGATACTGATGGGGCATTGGACTTAATATACAAGCTCCATAGTGACAGCAAAACTCTCAGAACTACAGCAAGAGTGCTTATTAACAATACTAAATGCTGCATGGAAGTAGATTCCGGATCGGAATATTCAATTGTATCTCGGGGGGTTTTTCAAGACTTGTGCAAAGGAAAACCGCCAGTGTTGGAACCTGTGCAAACGACACTGCGAGATTTTCAGCAAAACCGGATCACCTTTATGGGACAGTGCTTTGTCAGCGTCAAATACGGAAAGTATTCAGCTTGTTTACGCCTGTTAATTGCGGAAAGAGCATGTACAAATCTACTTGGCCGTGAATGGTTTGCCCCCTTGGGAATATTTTTATCGGGGGTGCATTCAGTTCGACATTCACCAATGCAAGATATCATTGATGCTTTTCCCCAGGTTTTCAGCACTACTCTTGGGAGATATCGAGGATCGCCAGTGTCTTTACCGATAGACCCAAAAATACCACCTATTCGCCTCCGAGCCCGGCCATTGCCATTGGCTATGAAACCAAAGGTTGATGCAGCGCTAGACACATTATTAAAGGACGGAATCATTGAGCCAGTTTGCGACCCTGTATGGGCAACACCAGTGGTGCCCATCATCAAAGCGTCAGGAGAGGTCCGCCTTTGCGGTGATTATAAGGTGACCGTAAATCAAGCATTAAGAGATCACCCATATCCAATACCAGCAGTACACCATTTTCTCGCATCGTTTCCTAGGAGTTCAGTGTTTGCAAAAATAGACTTAGCTCGAGCATACCTACAACTGCCGGTAGATGAGGCATCGGTGGATGCACAGACCATTATCACTCATCGGGGAGCTTTCCGAGTGAAGAGATTGCAGTACGGCATTAGCGTGGCCCCAGGAATATTTCAGGGAATGGTGGACAACATACTAGGAGGTATTCAGGGAGTTTTCCCATACTTCGATGATGTACTGATATGTGCAACATCTGATACGGACCTAACCACCAAATTAAGAACAGTCTGCAGCAAATTGGCTGCCTGTGGGCTGAGTGTAAATAAAGACAAATGTGTCCTCGGAGTGTCGTCGATAGACTTTTTGGGATACACCCTGGATGCAGAGGGCCTGCACCCAGCGGCCGACAAAGTGGCTGCTATTAGGAGAGCACCGACACCAACAGATAAGAAGAAGCTACAGGCATTCTTGGGGTTGCTCAACTTCTACAGTAACTTTTTGCCACACCGAGCTACGACAGCCGAACCACTACATAAATTGCTTAAGGCGGAGACAGTATGGTCATGGACCAAAGAACACGAGAGAGCGTTCACACAATTGAAGGAGGCCCTGATGTCCGACGATGTGCTGGTGCCTTTCGATCCCCGCCAACAAGTGGTGGTAACCTGCGATGCTTCACCATATGGAGTGGGAGCAGTACTTAGCCTGAAGTATGCAAACGGCCTATGTTCACCGGTCGCTTTTGCATCACGAACACTCACCAAGTCTGAAAGGAATTATGCTCAGATAGACCGGGAAGCACTTGCTATTATATTCGGGGTGAAACATTTCCACCATTTCGTATATGGAATACCGTTCGAGATAGTGACTGACCACAAGCCACTGCTGGGAATCTTCACGTCGGACCGGCCGACCCCATTCATTCTATCACCCCGAATGCAAAGGTGGGCATGCCTCTTGACGGCTTACAACTTCAGACTGCAGTATGCACCAGGGAGGAGCATAGGGAACGCAGATGCACTGAGTAGGTGGCCATCCCCTGCAGTTCAGCAGAGTGAGGAGAAGCTGCGAGCAGTATTATTCCTTGAGGACTTGGAAAACCCACCAGTTTCTGCAGAACAGATCGAGAAAGAGACTAAAGCAGACCCTGTGCTATCTAGAGTAAAGGAGTGCATCCTGACAGCATGGCCAACACACATTCAACAAGATCTTCGATCTTATCAGTCGCGAAAAAATGAGTTGTCAACACACCGAGGATGTTTGCTGTGGGGGGCACGGGTGGTCATACCGACATCTCTTAGACCCATAGTTCTTCGTGAGCTGCACCTGGGACACATGGGAATTGTGAGAACAAAAGCACTTGCACGCTCATACGTCTGGTGGCCTGGAATGGACCAGGACATAGAACAACTAATAGCTAAATGTAACAACTGTCAAGAGATACGATGTCAAGAGATACGACACCAGCAACCACGTGCACCAACACATCACTGGGAGATTCCAGCTCTGCCATGGTCACGAATACATGTGGATTACGCTGGACCTATCCAGGGGAAAATGATTTTAGTTGTCGTGGATGCACACTCAAAGTGGATCGACGTCCGTGAAATGCCATCGACAACGACTGGAGCTACCATCTCAGCACTTAGAGAACTTTTCGCAACACACGGTCTCCCCGAATGCATTGTCTCAGATAACGGCCCTCAGTTCACTGCGATGGAGTTCACCACCTTCCTTCACCGGAATGGCATTCGCCATGCAAGAGTTGCTCCGTATCATCCATCAAGCAACGGGTTGGCAGAACGTGCAGTACAATCTGTTAAGGAGGGATTGCAACGTCTACGCAACGGGACCTGGAGTCAGCGGCTTGCACGTTATTTACTAACGCAACACACTACACCATCAACAGCAACGGGACTTAGCCCGGCCGAGCTACTGTTCAAGCGGCGCATAAGAACATGCCTGGATTTTCTGCACCCTGACAGGGCACCGCAAATAACTCAGACACCGATACAAAGGGTACGAACATTCCAACCACAGGATACAATTTTGACACGTAGGGCTGGAAAGAACTCACCATGGATACCTGCAGTTATCCAACATCAGACAGGACCATTGTCATACGAGATTCTAACGGACTCCGGAATTCAAAAAAGACATGTAGACCACTTGCGACCTAGAGCGGTAAATGCCCACACAGAGGAAACTGCGGCAAACCAGGATAGTCAGAATGAGACAGCACTTGGAGAACCCATTCAGGTGGCCGCACCTACCACCAGTATACACCGAGAGAGTAAACCACAAACCCCTAGTGGTCGCCCTCGGCGAGTACGCTGCCCTCCTGCACGTCTGTTGGACTATGACACTTCTCAAAAAAGGGGGGAAAGGGAAGGAGTGTAGTGTATTCGTGGTGACGTCACAGTTACTGCAGAATGAATATTATCGCAACTGCGAGACTACAGAGGGAAGCCATGTTAGCATGGTGATTATGCTTCCCTAGTATTTATAAGCATTATGTATAGTAATAGTAATAAATGATTAACTAGTAAAGTGTTGTTTGTGTTTATTTGTATTCGTGATACACAACAATTTAAATATTAGCCTTTCTTCTAATTTTCGTTAATAGTTTTCACAACTTATAGCTGTGGGATTTTCAAATCCAATATGTTTTTCAAATAAAAATATACCTTATCTACTGTAAATACATTTATTCAAGATTATTTTCTACTGGAATCATAACTACTGAAAGGCATCTTTAAACCATGCTTTCAAACTCTTGGCTTTTAATAATTCAACTGTAATCTCATCTTTACTCTATATTTTATAACTTCTTCTATTTATAATATCAAATGCTTTATTCTTATCTACCCTTTTTTTTTAATATGTTTTTTTCTGTTAAATTCAATATGCACACTGTCTTTAAAAAATTATTATTTTTAGCTTCAGTGATCCTGGTTTATCCTTTTCCGATTGTTTAATTCCATTACATATTTAGTAAAATCTATATTTTCTTTGATGTTAAACAATCAAGAAAGGATTTATCAATATCTTGCATCCAGTTTCTAAAGATTTTTACTTTTTCCTTAAAAAATAAAAATTATAAAAAAAAAAAATTCTAAACTTATTACTCGTTAAAACTTAGAATATACATGTTTAAAATATTATGTGTATATATATATAAATATTGAAGTCTATTTTAAGTAATTATATGAAATTTTCATTGTACTTTCAATATTTACATTTATAAAGTCTAATTAATTTATATTATTATTATTTTGATGCAGATATAAACTACTAGAAACATTATTTTATGTGATAATAGGAATTACACCATCAATATCAGTATTTTCTATGGTAAGAGACCTTTTAACTTACTCTCAAAATAGATAGCTGAATATGTGTATATATATATAAAGACATTGCAGGTTCATCCGTGTTAAAAAATTTAAATATTGATATACCGACATTTCGACTTGATCACACAACTCATCCACTGGGTATACCACCCAGTGGGATCAAGTCGGAATGTCAGTATATCAATATTTAACTTTTTTTAACATGGATGAACCCGCAAAATATGTCTTTTATATATGCAACCCATAAAAATCTTCATATCAACATATATATATATATATGTAATATGCATTTTTCACATGTAAATAAACAACTACACAGACTAAGATATACTTTTCTTACACTGACAGGCTATTTGGTGACTTCTGAAAATTTGAAATTCTATTTTACTCTATATCAGATGTCATGGTTGTTTATTTACTTGTTTATTAGGACAAAATTATTCAGTTTATTACACACACATATACATAACTCATATCACTTAAGTCAATACATTATTAGGAGTAGCAAACTCTCCATACAGTAGTGTCACCCAGTGCAAGCCTTTGTAATTAATGGATGCAGAAAGGTTTGTGCATAAAATCCTCATCTTTGTCTACTCATCCAATATCTCCACACTAGTTTTTAGTTTGTGGCTTTCATCAGTGATGAGCTTTGAATCTGAGAGCACTGCACCTAGATCTAAGGATCTAATGCAACCCATTATAAAGACACATTAATGTTTTCAATCCAAGCTCATTTGTCTGTATTGTCATATAGATCTGAACCCAGTTTAGAATCTATATATTTTAGTGTCCTTGGTTTATCAAAAACCATAGTCACCATCATACCATAGGCAGGAACAGTATAAACCACCAAAATATCACATCTGAGTGGCACTACTATATGGAGACTTTGCTATTGCTAATAACAGCTTGTGTTAGCATAGGAAATGGTGATCACGTAATGCTTTGATCGTTTTAAGTCAATGCATTAAATGAACTAATAGAAAATCAAAAATCTGTTATCAAGAAAACAGTTAATAAATGGAAAAGCTATGCGCGCTTATTTTTATATACGCACACATATAGATAGGCAGGTTTTCCACAGTTATTTTCTTAGTTATTATCCTTTTTCAGATTATTGTGCTAATTTAAAATTTTCTTTTTAAGTTATGTCACATTTCGCACACAGTTTACATTAACTACACTTTTACAAGATTACTTCAGAGCTATCTAGTGACGGTCTGATTAACCAGTGGATACCAGATGATAATGCTATATCCACATCTTCAGACTGGTTTTTTGCTAATAGTCTTTGTCAGTGAAAAGTTTTGGACTGCTTTCATTTACTCATCTAGCTGTCACTTTTAATTCCTTTATAGCATCAAGTCAGTGTGCTTAAGATTCCAAGGTCACATCTTCTCTCTGTCATAAATTATTGAGAAATAAATCATTTTATTATTTTTTTAATAGCCTGAATTCCAAAATGCACTAAGGTTTTGAAGTCAGGGTAACTTGCTTATGTAGCTATATAGATGTGACAATAAACCAGTTACTATAAAAATTTTAGTGATATCTATTTTGTATTAACTCTGGACATCTTTCACCATTTGATCAATAACTAGAAAGATTATAACCTCAGTATTTGGCATCTATTGATTACTTAAGTTTATAGTAGATGACTCTGATGTAGGGTAAAAACCATATGATATTACCTTGCTACATAGAACTTTTATTAATTCGAAATCATATTTTTCCATGCTCTATACATATGCATGATCTGTTTAGATTTTCCAATTTTATCAAAAAAATATTATTTTATATGGCAGATTATTCAAAATACATCCTTTTGCATCAGTTCTTTTCTAATCTGGTCTATTTTTATTTTGAAAGTGGTGTAGCTATTCTGTGCTATAATATTTTTTCTTCTAATGTTTATCTGCTCCTTTACACGTTGACAGTACTTTTTAAAATTTATTCTATCTTTTTATTCCTCATTCTACATCCAACTTTTTTATTTATTTATTAAATTTCATTATTCATGTTTTTTTCTCTGTCTCTTTCACTATTTTTTAGTATTTTATTATTCTAAGTTTATAATTAAAAAATATCTTTTCTTTTCAATTTACTAAGAAACTTTCAAATGCTTAATTTTTTATATTTCATTTGTCCATGTTTCTGCTCCATGCTTCTGTTCCATTATTGTTATTAGCTGCTGCTCTGAATGGTTTAATACAGTAGTAGAATAGTGGACTTCAGATCTCAAGGCTCATGGATCATGACTTCAATTCTATCACTTCCATTCATCAAAATTTTTATGAACTCTTGAGCCATAAACCATTCAATTACTTTACATTTTATTACTAGTTATTGTTAAGTTATCATTTACTCCTGCTGCCATTCCAGATGACAAATTAGTTTGATTTATTAGTTTACTCAAAGACATGTTTTCCATTGCTATTCCTATTTCTCATCTTTGCCCATAAATATTTCCAAACTTTTCTTGAATTCGACTTTTATGGTCAAAATAAGACAATTTCCACCTCATCATAAGCAAGGATTCAGATCTTATTTAATTGTTTTCCTTGCAGTCCATGGAATTCATCAAATGTTTTTGCCTCTTTCACAATTCAAAAGTACAAAACCTTTTTCCAAATTTATTTTCAGTATCCATTAAGTACTTTTTAAAAAAAAAAAATTATTGGTTCCTAAAATAATATTCTTATTTCACAGAATAATTACATCTAAATGTGTTACTAGGACATATATACAAGAACCATTTAAAAATAAATTTGAGTATTTGTATGTATGTCCATAAAATATTTATATTCATAAATGTTCCATATTTAATCAGCAGTAATCATTTACGTGCAATTAATAATTTTCTTTGAATAAAAACTTCAGATACTGTAATGTTTAAATTACAATTTAGACATCTTTTTCATCTGTCCAGATATCTTAAATATGGTTCATGAAATTATATCCAATATTTATTGTATTTAACTCACCAAATTGCTCTAATCACTCTTCCCCTTCTGAACCGACTTATTAACAACACAAAAGACATGTTACCCCCAAACCAGAAGTCACAGATCATTTACAAGATCACACATCCTCAAATCAACTTCCATGCTATATATATTTATGGAGAATCAAGGGCCAACTTGTCTAACCGATTAGCACAACATCAGTATATATACAACCGTGCTCAAACCCAAACAGATACCAAATCAGTTTTTTATGAACACCAATCTACTTCCTGCCACTCCTTTGAGCCTACTTCTGCCACAAGACTGCAACAACACCAAGTGTAAACTGAAAGAGGCCTGGCTTATTGCAAGAGATAAAAACACTATTAACAAGAAGACTTCTGCATTCTCCTCTCGAAAATATGGCTTATTTAAGCAAATGATTAGCTATTCATTTATGCTAATCACCTACTTATTCATATTTCTTTAATAAAGCCAGCAATCTTCTCCCCATAGTCACTTGCCATGATTATGACTAATATAACTTAGTCAAAAGTGCATTAGGCAAAAATTGGAACTTTATTCAGATTTTAAGTAAATCTTGTATATGTTTTTGTGTATAGTTAATTTTCATATATTTCCTCAAGATATTGTGTACCAAAAATTTTCAACATTTCCTAAAATTTATTTGTTGTCTTTCATTATCATAAATATTATATCAACCCCACAGATATGCTAGATTTTGGAGCATTTTTTATTTGCTGATTAATTTTGTCTGAAGTTATATCTGCATTGTACACTTGTGTTTTTATGCTACAAAATGTTCTGATGAGTATAAAATGACATATGGTAATATTCATTCAATCTCCTTGTTTGGTGACCTGGAAATCTGTGTCCTCAGGATACTATTTGTTTGATCAAATATACCTTGCAGGTTTATTGTTTTGAAATGCTTTTATATTTACTTTGAAAAATTATAAAATTGTAAAATCTCAAAATTGCTTTATTAAAATCTTTTTCTAGATTTAATTGTAGATTAGATTTTTTTTCTTTTGCTCTGTTATTGTTTTTTCTTTTTGTCAATCATTAATCAAATAATTTAAGTTTTCCAAGAAATTGAAGAATAATGTGACTTAGACCATTCTAACCATAACTATTAAAATATAGATTTTACAATGAATGCCTTTTGTATATGTTTCGATAAAACAAATACCCTTATATTTTCCACATTTATGTGGGAAATGTTTCCATATGTGCCTTTAACAAGTCAAAAGGCAGACTTCTGGCATTACCATAAGCAGAATTCATAGCAAATACTACATATTTGTTTTTTTTTTTTTGGGGGGGTGTGTGTGATAACTTTCTGAACTTGAACTGCTTTTATTTAAATTTAATAAAACTGAATGAAAATATTTATGATGTTATCTAAAATTTATATAAAATAAATATCTTATTTATATATGTTTAATTTCAAATAAGAATGACATATCGTAAATTCTAGAAAATTTTGCAAGCGTCATTCATTCAGGCATAGTAAAAGTAATTTAAAGTGATCGCTTAACATCTTCATACTCTCATTTCCAAACACTTAAGATTTTCCCATACATAAACGTTTGGGTTGAAAAGATAGACGGATTCATTCTATCTTTTCACAAAGATTTTATCTTGTGTTTGGAAAGTGAGAGTATTCATTTATAGTTAAAATCCACAAAGCGCATGTGCAATATTACAGTTTATACAACATAGTGCTATATAAAATATCTTATTTACATATAATTATTAACATAGGAAAAGAGGAAGTCTTTTCCAGGATTAAATGATTTATCAAGAAATATCGAAAGCATTATAATTAAGTTTCCAATACAGAAATCAAAAAGAAACTTTTAAATATTCATATTTATAGTTTTGTGTTGATATAAATCTTTTTTGTCAAATGTTACTATAATGTTATGATAATTAAAACATTGGAATTTTCAGTAAATATATTAAGGTCATTTTAACTTAATACATTTTTTTTTTAAATATATCGACGTCCCGTTTTATTGGTTCTGGCAGCATTGATCTTAATCTGGGATTGATTACAATTTTAATATTTATTGTAGAATCTCAAATTTAATACTACTTTGTAATATTATAAAACTGATATTAAATTATTATCCCCCCCCCCAACCTTATTAAAAATGGGGCAGAGATTGGTTACCATAATTCTAACATCAAGATCATAGTCTTACATATGACTTGTCATCCCAGACTTTTCTGTTTATTGTGACTTTCACAAACTATTCCTCAAGATCTTACTTTCCTTTTTTTACATATGCTAGTATCAAATATGGTTATACTTTCACCTTGTTGTAGGTCCAGAGTATATTTTACTCACCAAGTTATAAACAACAGGGATCATCATATTATCAAATCTAGTGATGAATGATCTAATGTTTCTATCTTTTTCGGTAGATTGATTTGAGATCCTTAACTTTTACAGATTCAAAGCTATGTGATGTGTTTTAGTTATGGCAACCAATTTTTTAATTGTTTTAAAAAAATGATCTCTAAATTTTTGGCTCATAAGTAAGAACAGTATCAAAGTGAATAAGTTTGTTTAATTACCAACTAAATAAAATAAAAATCTACATCTCAATATCAAACTTCAGATGGAGCTGCTGTATTATTTTATATTTAATGCTTCATTATTACTCTCTTAAGAAATAGTATACAAGGTTTCTCTGATGAAGACTGCTAGTCAGTTGAAACCATAAGAAAATATCAAGAAATAAATTTTATTTGATTGGATTGTGAAAAAGTGATTAAAGAAAGTATATAAATAGTATTTTATAAATATTCATTATTGTCTAAGGAGGGGCTATTTTTACATCAAATCATATACAGTACTTATATTTTGTTAATTATTCATTAGGATCATTACATATATATATATATATATATATATATACACACACAGTAAAATGATGTTATTTTCTTTTTCAGACAGAATGTTCTGGAGTGGTAGAAATGGGAATTGGTGGCTTTATTTACATGTTAGGAGTATATTTTTTTAAAAGTGATGGACGAATTCCTTGTGCACATGCCATTTGGCATTTATTTGTAGCTGTCGGTGCAATGTTTCATTATTATGCTGTTAGTACATACCTTATGGGATCTTCCAAAGGAAATATTTTATGATAGAACTTGAATTAGATGTAAATATATTCTTTCAATTCCCTTGCAGGTCATGGGATAAATCTGCGATAGCAACTTTTTTCAAAATAAGGATAATTAAATTATTACCTTTGTAGAGTAAAAATATATGGAGAAAGATTGCAGTGCCTACTTCAAGAGACTTAAGAATGTAGTGTTCAGAGTATGGAATTGTTAACTGGTATTGGTTATGAGATTATATTTATTGTATATATGTACACACACATTCGAACATTTTTATAAGCCAAATCATGGAAAGCATTTTTATATTGCATAATTTATAGACTATATATATATATATTGTTATAAAATATAATGTTTAGTTATTTTTTCATATAAATAAATAACACCTTTATATATATTCACACTAAAGAGAAATGTGAAAAATTATCCAAAGTTTTTATACAGTATTTTAATAATATATTTATAATAAGAGCACTTTTTCTTTCTAATGTCATCTAGTAAGCATGAGTAATCAATCAGTCATCAGATGCCCATAATATTTAAATTGCCATCATCAGACCAGTTTGTGATATGTGCCTTTAGTGTACACTAGGTGGCACTAATGGAGAATTTTTCCTGTATTATATTGTTTTAAGCTGGTAACTTGGTGATTTATTATTATTAACAATCTTAACCAGAATATATCTACAGTTACTAATGAATTGAAAATATTAAAATATATAATTACTGAACTGGTTTTCAGATCTATGTAACTGTTCAAATAAATTGTCTTGGATTTAAAACTTTATGATGATTGTTGGATGCATATCTACATTTTTCCAACTATTAATCACAGGCCTCAATGATAATGGCAAAAAAAAAAAAAAAACCTGTTGTGTGAATGGGGATTTAAACACTAAGAATAGTAATTTATATGCATTTGGTGTTTACTCAAATTTACACTAATTGGCACTAAAATTGAATTGTTGTACTATCATATTGTTTAACCAGGAAATTTAGTGATTTGTTAATAATTACAATATTACTAAATAATTACTTGTGGTGTTATTTATTTACTATATATATAATCATAAATTGTAGTCTGTGGAAAACATCCTTTTCCTTTTTTTTTTTTTCTGAAAAATTTTATTATTATAATTAGGATTTGAACTCACTTTCAAGCTCCCCACAGTTATGTACTCCATCTTATACAATCGATACACATGACCACATATATGTGAAAAAGATAAATGACATCAATATACATATGAACCAACCCTCATCAGTTGGTCCAGATCGCCATCTCCCACGTGTATGTACAATCACTGCTCAGTTTATATTAAGATAGCAAATCTTCAAACTTTAATGGACAAGTTTCAATCTTCTCCACCCTCAAACTCTTCAGTCCTCCATATCATTGAAAATCCGATGATGGAACATGCCAATATTATTGTCATATCCATGTTGATTTTAAGTCACATTGACCCCTCACATATAGAATCTTAATATGTCCATTTAAATATACAGAAGAGGAATGAGCAGAATACAGGCTGAATATATAATACTTAAATCTAAGTATATTATCTATACTAAACTTAATGTAATTAGAATGACTTGAGCTACGACTTTCAAGCTCCCCACAGTTACGCATTCCATTTTATAATTATAACTGATAGCTTTTTATTTTATAATGATTTGATTATCTAAATAATAGTAAATTCTGAAGATGGCAACAAGATCTGACCGAAACTTCAATTCTAATTGTAATAGTACATTTTTCTAGTAAATAAAAAATAATAATTTATGATTATTTATAAATGAAAAAGCTTAATAGATGTTGTTGAAATCTTTTACAGATGAATGTAAGTCTATAACTTAAATGTGTGTGTGTAAATGTGCAGTGTCTATAAATTATTTACCTCATAGTATACTTTAATTTTGTATTATTGCAGAGGCTTTCTTATATAAAAGCTTTATTAATGGGAAGAAATCAATACTATCCTATAATAAATTGATTAATTTCTCAGAACATAATTAATGAAAACAATATAGACTTAGTTAGTAATTAAACTAGCAATAATGTTTTATATACATTTGTTCTTAAACTACAGGTTGCACCTGTTTTTATTTGTTTAAATTTTTTTGAGCAAAGTCCTTGTTTATGTTCTTTTTATTTTATTTTTTTAGGCCTTTTAATAATTTCTGTTATAATTAAGTATTTATGATATATATATAATAGCTTAATCTAAATAGTGCAATGAAGAATTAATAAACTTGGTTACAAAATTTAATTGATTACCCTGACACCTCTCTGAGGAGTGCCAAAGCATGAAACCATGGTCAGGGGTTTGGGGAGGGGTTCCTGACAGAGATATTTTAAATGCTGGCTCTGACTAAGCATTTATCTCAAAGCTTGTAGAGGAATTGGCAATCCTCATTGTTTATAACTTACAAGCTTAAGAGATAGGGTCATGTGATCTATGACTCTTATTTTGACTATTTAATTGATACATATCTGTGATAGTTTTACATGTGATTTATGGCATTTACTGTCTGTACATCATTTTAAAGTTGCTTTAGGAAGTGAAAGATTTTCATCTATTTTGTTTCCCATTGGTTCATTGTTGTTTTTTTATATATTTTTCATGAATGTCTGTTTTCTGATAAGATATGCTCATTATCTACAGTTCTAAAAACGAATCTAATTGCAAATCTAAATCAGTTTTGTGATGTCAGAGGTAAATCTCTCTTAAATTGTTTTGATTGAGTCAGTTCGTTTATTTATGAGAATTACATTCTTGCGTTTTTATTTCAAGAATTTTTTAATGTTTAGTTGTTTAACTTTTTCATGTGTAAGCACACCCATTTGTATTTGTAATTTGTCTGTATTTACTTCCTTTATGAGCACAAGATAATTAGATTTTTTAAACATCATTCCATTAAGTAATTTGGGTAAAGTAATAATTAAAATAAAGTAATATCAATATACAACAGCGATTATGAAAAAAATACATATTTATAATTGTATATAAAAAAAACATTTTCAGCTTATAATTTTAGGCCCTTTTCATTGTCAAATATTATATGCTTTAACAGGTAATGTGATGTGATGCATTGTGGCTTCTCCTTAAACGAAGTCAAGAATATCTCAGCAATTATGCCCAGATAAACCTGTTAGCCACATTATTTTCCATTCCTCACTCTAAATTTTACCATATTCTGCTCCATCCCATTTCCACAACATAATACTGTATAGTATTGCATACAAAGCGCCATCTATTATTTTATAATAGAAATAATAATAACAAATAAAATAAAATATGAATAAAATTAAATTATGATACAATACAACAATCAAATTGTTAGAAATTCAATAAAGGTTGGAATAAACTAATAGTATAAGATAACAAATGCAAAGTATGGATAAAGCATTGTACATATATCATATTATACAATTTTTCATTCATTTTTAATAAGATGGTAAGTTGTATAAAATATATTTTCATTGAAATTGGGTATATGTTATGTTATTAATTTATTTCCACTTTTATTGAATTTCTAACGATTTGAATGCAAATGTTGCATCACAATTTATTTTTATTCGCCTTTTATTTTTTGTTACATGTTGCTCTGTATACAATAATGTTAATAGTTAATAAAAATAACATTTAATATTGAAACAGGTCTAAAATTATGTGCCAAAAAAAGCTTTATGTATAATTATAAATATATATATATATTTAATCTGTTTTTTAGAACAATTTTTTATTTTTAGTACAATGCTTACATATCACCCATCTAACAATAGTTTCGATTGCCCTTGCAATATTCTTCAGAACTTCTTTATCTTTTATATAATCCAACAAATTTTTAATATTCCTTATATTCTCCATGTAACCAATCACATATACAATATATACATATGTACCTTATTCTTTCTACATCTAAAAAGTAGAAACTTCTTATCTTCTCTAATGAATTATTCCATTTTTTATAACAAAAAAGGAAAAGTTAAGATTAAATAATTCACTGGAAAAGATAAAAAGCTTCTACTATTTAGATATAGAAAGAAGATACATATGGATATATTGTATATGTGATTGGATACATGGAGAATATAAGGAATATTAAAAATTTGTTGGATTATATAAAAGATAAAGAAGTTCTGAAGAAGACTGCAGGAGCAATTGAAACTGTTGTTAGATGGTTGATATGTAAGCATTGCAGGAGCAATTGAAACTGTTGTTAGATGGTTGATATGTAAGCATTGTAGTAAAAATAAAGAATTGTTATAAAAAATGGATTAATTAATTAAGGCAATGCAAAAAAGGAAAAGTTACAATTATATATATATTTGTAATCGCTATTATATATTGATATTTATATTACTTTATTATAAATTTATTGATGAACAAACAGCATAATGTATTTTCTTTACTTCCATTTTTGATGATAGTAATAATTGTCTCCATTGTTAACAACCACATTTGTCTGTAATTTTATGGAAAAATATGAAACCATGTTGACACTTCAGCTGCATGGCAGTTTGAAGAGATTTAATTGCAGGCATGAAAGCACACTGGTTCTATTCTTCTCAGGTATTAGACTCTTGTCAATATGAAATTCTGATTTTTCAAAATGTGCTATCCATATTATGTCATTTTCTGTTACATTTCACCAAGAATTTTCTTGCCAAAATATCTTTTCTTTGGAATCCCATAGAGTGTGAATTATTTTGCCATAGACTACTAAACACATTTTTTTGAAACATAATTATCTTTTTTCATTGAAAAAATTTCCTTATTTGTGGCATATAATTTGTATAAAAGCACAAAATAAATGACTCCAATGGAAATTACATTTAGTGCATTTAACCATTTGAAATAATGTCATATCCAACTTGGAAAGAATTAATTTTGTATCTGATGAATCGACAATTTCATTATATTAGACACTGAGGAAGATACAAATTTTGAGCAAATATTTCCCCCCCAGAAATCATTCATTTTAAGAAAAGTTTTTAAGAGGTTTTTTGTTCTTGTTCTCGAAATCAGATGGAGATATATTAGCAAATTCTTCTATTCTCAGTACTTTTATGCTGTCTAATGTAAGATTAATAATTGTGGGAATAGAAGAATTTACTAATAAGTAGGAATGTGTACACCAATATCATGTGAAGTCGTTGGTCCCATAATTTTAATATTTATCACTTTGTGTATTTTGTAATTTAATATTTATATGGTTTGCAAGGAAAACTTATAGTCATAAATTGAATTTTTTGAAGGACTTGTATTCATCCAGAGTTTCAGGGATTGGCTGTGATCTATTCCTTTTCTCCATAAGAATTTACTTGCCTAAATCTCATCGTTCATTGGGATATTCGCTTTTATATTCTTTTCTGTTGTTCTTAAATCAAGTTTATTATGAGATAGAAGTCTTCTGACACTTGTGCTGATTATTTTTATATGCCATTACTGTCAGCAGGACTTATTATATATTGCAATTTTCATTTCTTCTTCTGGAAAATTTTTATTCTTAATTATTTAAAAGCTGGACCAGAGGGCTAATGTACTTATTGAATTCATAAATAATTACATCAGAGAAATGCAGAGGATAATAATCAATTTGGTGCCATTTTTTTGTGATTACATAGTCTATTTTTACATGTAAATACATATATACATGTGCTTATACTTTTATATTAATACTGAATCATAGCAAACATTTTAAAGTTATATACATACATATATACACATCGTATCTATGAATTATTTGCTTTATAATAATTTTTAAAATTAATTTTTGAAGAAGCTATTTTAAAATAGTTGTGATTATAATAGTTTTTAAAAAAAACATTTAAGTAAGACTTCGTTCACATCATCATAAGTAAAAATGACAATCAGTCCTCAAATAGCCCATTGCAAATAAAAGGCCATGTCACCATCCTCTTAACAGGAAACAACAAAAAAGACATTACTCATTAGACTAGTCAATTATGTTGAAGGTTTAGGGTTTCCTTTTATCCTCTTCTTGAAAATTGGTATCTGTTTACAAGCCTGTATGACTACCTCAATTGACTATCGTGGCTATGTGAAAGAAAATCTCTAATATTGCACGTAATTACAAAATTTCATTTGCATTTGAACCTTAGGTTATAGGATTAGCAGGCAAATACTTTAGTAACTACATCATGAACTCCTTCAATATATATTTATATATAGTGATATGGATTAGTCTCATGGTACATAACATAGTGTACTTGCATATTTATTTAAAGCTTAAAAGGAAAAGTACTAATGAATACACACAAAATTTACATATATAATTATTTAAAATAAAGTCTGGAATGACAAATATAGATCAATTAAGTAATAATATTTTATTTAATTCTAATTTTGACAAAAAATCTAGGTGTTTATTTTGAGGGATATGCATTTGATTATAAAAATTAATTTTTTCACATTAAGGATTAAGAAATAATTTTTTTATAATTAAACTATTTTGTTTTGATCATTGTAAATTAAACAATAGAACAATTGTAATTTAGTTATAATCTTGTTTTTTTATTAATAGCAAAGAAAAAGACTTACTTAATTCTCTGTTTATAAATTCCATAGAATACACATTCTATTCCAATAGATAAAGTCAGCATCAAAGTAATGACAGTTGTTGTTAGCATCCATATTGATTGTGATAGTTTCTCTGTGATGTCTGTCATATATGTGAAACCAATACTTCTTATATTTGAAATTCATAGATTATGAAAGCTGGACTGAGTTGAAGATCATTAACCAGGACGTCATAGTGGCAATCTATATAAGTCAAGTTAATCTTGAAAGATTCCAATGGCATATGATTAGGTATATCAATGCATAAACAAAAACTGATTATGTAGTCCTCCTTATACTGTTACTAATATATTTTATGTGCATATGAAGCACAGATGGAATAAAATGGTTAACGATTAAAGTATATATAATGGTATATCATTAGAAGATTAACTATTCAGTTAATGAAAATTTTAATATTGTTTATTGCCCAAAAGAAAAGGTATTTGATTTGTACTGTTCTGATATGTTTTAAAAATGTCAAGCGTTGGTGGCGGAGTGGTCAGCACAGCCGCCTTACAAGCAGTTGTCCCGGGTTTGCAGGTTCGCTTCCTGGCCGATGCTTTGACACATGGAAAAAAAAATAAACGATTTTTAAATGAATTGTGTAAATTAGTTAGCTAATGAGAAATAAGCGATTAGTCAGCTAAGGAGAAAAAATGCCCAGCAAGAAAATAAAAAGGTGACTAACCAGTGAAAGATCCCAGGTGAATTTAAAAACCTCCAGGGAATAAACAGAATGTTTTTAAATTTTGTTTTGTCGTATATATATGAAACTGCCAAATGTGTTTTTATGTTAGATGAAATTTCAGATTTTAAATCAAGTCAGCACGAAATAGTGTTAAAAAACAATTTTAAAAGCAAATTAATATTACGAATTGAAATATTTTTATATTAGAGAACACTTGTGGATTACTAATACTTTGTGAAAATGGAACATCGTCCTGTATCAAGTAATAATAACTAGAATTATATACTCCTACATAAATGTGTTCATTTAAGACCACTTACAATTTACGTTTTCATAAACTATAATTACTATGTTAAGTCATTTATTTATTGCTATTTTTAGCAAAATATAGAAATATTTTCTGATATTTGTAAACAATCAAAATCAGAATGATCTATTTGCAATATCTTTATCAGATCTTTCTTTTGTATTATTATTATTATTAATGGATCAATAAATGTATTAATCATTATTATTCCAGTGAAGAAATTATTTACTATTAGAATGGGTTAAATATTATATACTTTCTCTGATGCAGTTATCAAATTTCTTAAAATCCCAAAATCCAAGTTAGCTTCAAAGTAACAGTATGTGCAGTATATGTGTGGTCATCTATATCAGAATAGTGTAGATGGTACTAAGGTAATGATGATAACCTTTACAGCCTATTCATATTATGTATAAATTTTGTGGTAATAACCAGTACACCCATCATTCCAAATGACCTAGATTATCATTACGGCCCAAGATTGGCTTGATGATAATTGTCCTAAGGTTTTACAGTGTTTTTTCTAAATCCAGTCACAAAGAATGATTGATGATAATCAGTTGCTGTTAGTAATCAAGTTATATTTAATTATGGTTTCATCTGTTAATTAATTTCTGCTCTTATTCAATCATAACAGTAATGCTTACTGATATTTCCATATTCCTTTATAAAGCCCATATTAATTTTACAGTATTAAGATAGTCAGTAATTGATTAGTAAATTTTAATTTTATTATTGCAAAAACTGTTTTAAAGTAGTTTGTGATAATGTTTAATAAGTAAAATATTGTAGTTTTATTAAATTTTCATATGTTCCTTTTCTGAATCGTGCCATATGTATTGTTTTCTTCTTCACTGCTGCTATCCTTTCCTTAATTGTTCCGCAAAGTTAAAGAAAAAAAATTATTGAATTGTGATGTTAATTATCGCAAATTATAATATTTGTGAATACTTTATAGACACTTTGTGTGTGTGTGTGTATATATATATTTCATTAAAAGTAAATACAGTAATAACTTGTATAACATGTTTAATCAGTTGTGAAAAAGTTTGTGTTGTAAAAAACAGTAATGATTAATATATTACTAAAATGAATTATACTTTAATACGAAGCTACCAATTCAAGAGCCACATTAAAAAAAATTATCTGAGGACTACATATTAAATTATTGGAAAATATTATTATTACTTATAGATGAATTATAACTGAACTGAACTAATTGCATGCAAGATTTCCATAAATGCTCAAAACATGCACATTGAATCAAAATAATGACTGTTTTTTTATCTATATTTGAAAAATATGAGGGTATATAGTATAACGGAATTTTCCGTTTTCCATATATATATATCACGCAAATATATAATCATTTGTAAGATTGCATGTATGTATATAACGCTACACGTATAAGTGTAATTGTTAAAAATATATATATTCCTAAAAATATTTCGAAAATTATTCCATTTATCGCCCAGCATATTTATGAGCATCAATTTATGACCTCAAGCGCCAATCCTATATTACTATAAGAATTATGCTGGGAGATCTGGAATACCAATATGGAAATGCTCTGGACTAGCTCTACTCAGGGCAGGTGATTGACAAATCGACGGAAATCTACGAGGGAGGAGGTTACTACACTTTAATATGTTTGATATACTATTCTAAATTCTTTCTACTTTTATAAAAACAGACCTAAATAAACAATACTAATAAACGTTCATTTCATTTTCAAATTTGTACATTTTTATTTTACCATGATTAAATATTTTGTGCTCTTTATTTTAAGAAAAACGCATGCATACACATACTGCTTAGATATTTAAAAAAATCACTTGAATAAAACATATATCAGTTCATAGAGTAAGAAAAATCATTTCCTTTTCTTTGATTCTTTCCTTTTTTTTTAAAAGTTTACGCATATCGTTCATGATAATGAAGTTTGTAAATAAAGTTTGTGAAAAATTAAAAGCAGCAGACGCTATCTGGAACACTAATTACATATTGTTGAATGTGTACGTACCTGCATTTCTTTTCTTCCCCGGAGAAAATAATGGATTATTAAAAGTGAAAAATTTCATTCGTTTTGACTCCTTTTTATAGCACTTATATAATGGCGATGAAATTGAATTATTTATTCCGGCTGTTCTATATTCTTACTTGTTGATTCCATTACCTTTTTTTTTTATTTAGAATACGAATCAATTTGTTTCTATCTTCGACGGTTACATTTCCTGCAGCCACCTTCGGACCTTCATGGGGCGGGATTGCACTGCCTGGCACGCTTATGCTTTCTTAAGCCAGCTTGTCCATCATTCTACCCTCCGTTTCTCTCCACAAATCTCTCTCATAGCACTCCTTACAAAAATCAGCAATAGAATGAATTCTTTTTAGCAAGTTCTGCCGCTCAAAAATTCGGATTCTTTTTGGACAAAAACTTTTCGCACCTCCGAATCTAATTCTGTTCTTTTGTTTTCATCGAAATTCTTTTGGATCTAAACTTAAATCTCACTAATTAAATTCCTTAGATATCGATCAAGTTATTTTTGATATCTTTTTTCCATTTAACTTTTCCAAAATGAAATTGAAAAGTTTCCATCTTGAAAAATAAAGTATATTTCCACAACTGCATTTATCCTTTTTTTTATTTTATATTATTCTATCTAGCAAAGTATATACATGCGTTTCTCAAAAAAACAAACGAGCACACATACCCCCCTCTTCTGTTTATTTTAACCGTTTTAAATCCCTATTTAGAATTATAAATTTATATACTAAGGAAATATAAATATGAAAAAGAAATAAATTTAATTAATCGGGCTATATTGGTATATAGGCAAGTTTACTTTTTGAAACAGGGATCAAACTCAGCCCTGTTTCAATACCCCCTCCCAGAAACCTTTAAATACGGTCTATGTGTTTGAATGGCTTATGTCTAAACAAATAAAACTATATGTATGTCCTAAAATCAATTTTATGTGAGATCCATTCTGTAACTATAAAACATAAGAGTGAGCGACCATTGGCCTAACGATATACTCTGGATCTGACCACAACTCACAAGCATACGACATGCTATGAACGAATATAGCCAGCTCTACCCCTACCTGTTTGGTTAGATGACCACAAAATAAAAAAAAAACGTAAAAAAAAAATTCCCCTTTTTTTTTAAACCAAGAAGACATTTCCTAACTACACTCTGCTGCTTCCGAGTCTTAGGGGTGTGGGTAACTAGGACAAATGCCCGATTCTTATTCGGAATTTTCCAACCATGTCAGGAATAAAAAGCAGTTATACACAGAACGCAAAAACTTTCAGGCCTACTTTCCCTCCCCCGAAGCACCTTGCTGCATACTTAACTTTCCTAACTAACCAATCCACTCCGTTGTCTATTTTCCGATTTCTCTTACTTTAAAATTCAATAAACTAAATTTTAATGTTTGGCTTTTTTCCATTTTTTTTTTTTTTTAAAAAAAAAAAAATTTCAATATATATCCGTGTATTTACTTTTCTTTTTATGCTTAACCCCTACACTTTGTCCCCCATACATTCCACTCTTCGAAAGCCCTTTAGTTGGGATGCCATTATAATGGAATTTTCCGTTTTCCATATATTGTACCGGATCGAACCACTGAAACCACTTACTTACACATATATAAGTTTTGGCTGGTTTCAAACTTCTCCATAATACATTTACAATTTTGTTTACTTATAAATGTTACGTGAACGAACCGGCACATTTGAGAAAAATGGGAGATATTATTGATAGCTTTAACTATCAACAATGGCCCACCTTGGCTGCTAGATTCAAACCCCTACTATCCAAACACTATTTGTTTCGGAGTAAACTCCGGGCGCCAGCTATCTATTCAGAAGAATAAACAATGTATTTGGTCAGTAGGCTCATAATCCAGCGCTCGAAACTATCCCATAAACTAGCCCAGTCTAATTTTAATCAGTAATAAAATATAGAAAAAGAATTGATAAAAAGAATTGACTGACGAATAAAGTTTAATTTTAAAGACAATTTATTAACTAACACTTACGAATGATAAACATTTTTATAAATCTATAAATAACACACACATTTTAAGTTAACATACTATGATATATTTTATGAAAGAGCAAAAATAATCTTTGACATTTAAATTATCTAACATTCACAAACACGCACATCAATAGTTCATTTTATGCATGCTTATAGTTTATATAATTTGAATCTTGAATTTTTACGAATTACAGCAGTGGCTACTACATATAAATGAGAATAATAAAATGTTTTACCTAGGATTTTTGGAATGTGGATATTGCATGTTGGCTGCTTCTGACGGAGTATATCTAATAAAGGATATCTAACCGGTTAGATTTGACATTTCTTGAGATTTGATGCTAATCCGTTGGTTTTATTCTTGGAGACAGTGGAATATTGATGGAGGATTTCTGAGCTGTTAAGTAGACATTATTTCACGGGCAGGTCTTGTTGAACTAAGGGCTGAAAGAACAGTGTATATTTCCATAAGATGTTCAACACTGCATTTGTTTCTGGATAATTTAAACAAGACTGACACTGAAAACTAGGCTGAAACTGAACACCGATAAAAATCTGGCTATTTATATATGCGAATTGTTTTCATTTTAATATCCTCCGGCAATAGATGTTGTCGAAATTTCTTTAGTATGTGTTTTTGAAGATTGTTTAATTAGTAGTAGCTTTCATAAATGTGTTGTTTTTATATCTTTGATTAGTAGCTCACCACTGTGTTTTTAAATACATTTCATTTCAATATTTATTTTCATGTGTTTTTCAATATGATTTTAACACGCATTTATTATTTCTCTTATTAACAAGCTTACATTTATTTTTATTTACCATCGCACATATATACGCATTTATTCTAATAAACTGGAATGAAAAGAGATTTATATTTTAACTTTTAATTTATAATAACACTCTTTAACTTTTATGAACTCTTAGTTTTATCTTTTCTAAACAAAACTCCCCCTCTCCCCTTTTAATCAATTATTTTCTTTTATTTCAAACTCTTTTACAAAATATTTTAATAATTTTTTTTTTTTATTAGACAAAATTATTTTCTATACATGTGCCAATTTGGCCTTGGCACAATATATATATCACACACATATATAATCATTTGTAAGATTGCGTGTATGTATATAATGCTACACGTATATGTGTAATTGTTAAAAAAATATATATTCCTAAAAGTATTTCGAAAATTATTCCACTTATTGCCAGCATATTTATGAGCATCAATTTATGACCTCAAGCGCCAATCCTATATTACTATAAGAATTATGCTGGGAGAGCTGGAATACCAATATGGAAATGCCCTGGACTAGCTCTACTCAGGGTGGGTGATTGACAAATCTACGAGGGAGGTTACTATACTTTAATATGCTTGATATACTATTCTAAACTTTTTCTACTTTTATAAAAACAGACCTAAATAAACAATACCAATAAACGTTCCTTTCATTTTTAAATTTGTACATTTTTATTTTACCATGATTAAATATTTTGTGCTCTTTAAGAAAAACACATGCATACACATACTGCTTAGATATTTAAAAAAATCACATGAATAAAACATATATCACATATACAGTAAGAAAAATCATTTCCTTTTCTTTCTTTCCTTTTTTTTAAAAGTTTACGCATATCGTTCATGATAATGAAGTTTGTAAAGAAAGTTTGTGAAAAATTAAAAGCAGCAGACACTATCTGGAACACTAATTACATATTGTTGAATGTGTACATACCTGCATTTCTTTTCTTCCCGGGGAAAACGATGGATTATTAAAAATGAAAAATTTCATTCGTTTTGGCTCCTTTTTATAGCACTTATATAATGGCGATGAAATTGAATTATTTATTCCGGCTGTTCTATATTCTTACTTGTTGATTCCATTACCTTTTTTTTTCATTTAGAATACAAATCAATTTGTTTCTATCTTCGACGGTTACAGTTCCTGCAGGCACCTTCATGGGGCGAGATTGCACTGCCTGGCATGCTTATGCTTTCTTAAGCCAGCTTGCCCACCATTCTACCCTCCATTTCTCTCCACAAATCTCTCTCGCAGCACTCCTTACAAAAATCAGCAATAGAATGAATTCTTTTTAGCAAGTTCTGCTGCTCAAAAATCCGGATTCTTTTTGAATAAAAACTTTTCGCACCTCTGAATCTAATTTTGTTCTTCTTTTGTTTTCATCGAAATTCTTTTGGATCTAAACTTAAATCTCACTAATTAAATTCCTTAGATATCGATCAAGTTATTTTTGATATCTTTTTTTTATTTAATTTTTCCAAAATGAAATTGAAAAGTTTCCATCTTGAAAAATAAAATATATTTCCATAACTGCATTTATACTTTTTTTTATATATATATATTATTCTATCTAGCAAAATATATACATGCGTTTCTCAAAAAAAAAAAAACGAGCACACATACCCACCCTCTTCTGTTTATTTTAACCTTTTTAAATTCCTATTTAGAATTATAAATGTATATACTAAGGAAATATAAATATGAAAAAGAAATAAATTTAATTAATCGGGCTATATTGGTATATAGGCAAGTTTACTTTTTGAAACAGGGATCGAACTCAGCCCTATTTCAATAGTGATGTAAAGTTATCAAATAATGATATCAATATCAAGACTATTAATTGGTGATAGAATTAAAATATCTAATAAGCATTCGATTCAAACTGTTATTTTGTTTTCACTTGAAAACTAGATGGACCATACAAATGTTCACTGTAGGCCACGTGACTAGTGGACCATGTTTTGGACAACATTGCTCTTAATGCATTACATTTTGGATATGAAATGATTAAAAATTAAATATGAAATGTAAACAAAGTTCAGTGAAGTTTGTATATTTTGCCTTTTACTGTACATTTCTATAGCAATCTCAAAAGCATCGAGAGCTCAGTCCATTTTTAACTATGATTTCTGATACTCACATTGCAGAAGTTTTATTGCTGAACTCTCCTGAAATAGCATTTAAATTCTCAATTGAAGCATTTTTCCCCGCTGTGCCATGTTTTCTGAAATGTTACTAATTTGTATTTCAAATTACCAGTAAAATTATTTGTATAGCATAATAAAATAAACTGCCATTCAGCACCCATATTTGTTGCCGTTTTTCAAGCTACGAATTATTTATTTTCTGTAGCATTTTTTTCCAGAATTCTATCAAAATTGTTGTCTAATTTGCATTTATAAATCACATTATAATACTGATTAAAACAGTGTTGCACAGGATGTTAGTGTAAGAGTTGTTTTAGTGAAATTATAAACGTTTACATCTATAAATAGTTACAGATGATTTATTTTCAAATGTTATTTATTGAATTATTTTAATAAATTGTAGATATATAACTTATAAGGATTTATTAATTGATATTCTTTATTTTTTTAATTTTTAAAATTACTATTGTATTTTAATAAAATCACAGTAATTTGTTGTTTTTTTTTAATTATTTTTAAAAAAATGTTGTAAGAAAAATTATTGCAAAATCTTGAGACTTAATTTGAATGAAAAAAAATAAAATGAAAGAGTAAAAAATTATGTAATGAATGTAAATACTGTATATATATAAATTTTAAATTATTGAAAAATGGTGTTTAATTTATTTTAAAAATTATAGTTATTACAAAATTCTGTCATATCATTGACAAAGATCAGTTTCTAATAAATATTGCAAAATTACAGAGTATATATTAAAAAAATTATATATATATTATCAAGAGTTCTGCATATTTTCAAAACATTATCTATACATGAGATTAAATAATGAGCTATGGTTCTTAAATAATCTCATTTGTAACAAACATGTTTGTCAAGGAAAATTTTACAATGTGCAACGTTAAAGACTTTATCTACGAATTTATATAAGAAATGAGATGAATATATAACAGGTATATAATTGTAACCTGTAGAAAAAGAATTGATAAATTGGTTAGAGAAAAAAAATTAAGAGTTGTGGAAAACGAATATGAATAAAAAAAAATTGGAGTTAGATAAGAATAGAAATTATATAAGATATGAAAGAATGTACAATAATACTAAAGAGGGTTTGTTCTTATTTGGTGCAAGAGAAGCTTCTAGGTACCAGGAAAAGAAGACAAAAAATGGAATAAGGATTTGAGTTGTAAATGTACTTTAAGTGGAGATGAGAGAAAGGGTAATGAACACATTATTTTTTTGTAAAATGTCAAAAATTTGAATAAATTTTATGGATAGTGAGAAAAATTTAAAAGTAAAACGAACGAAAAAGACTTTATAATTTTTTGTTTAGATCTTTATAAAATTGAAGCAACTTTTATTAAAATGGGATAGAAGAAAAAAACAAGGAATAATAAAAAGTAGAGAGGGATGAGAAGAAAAAGATAATATGAAAAAAAAAAAAAGGGAATATACATATATATAATACCGAACCCAATAATATATAATAAAATAAAACACCAGAATTCTATACATTTTTAATATACAAAAATATATTATCAATAAAGCAAGTCATATATAACATGACATTGCTTTTATAAGCTTGTATTTACAAAAATGTAATAAAGAGAGCATAACTAAGTGTCTGAATATTCTATCTCCTCACTGAGGTGAGCCATAAGCTCGAAAACAATTGGTCTGGGGACAAGAGTATTTCGGATAGACATTTTAAATATTTTCTCTTACCGTACTTATCAATTAAGAGCTTGTTTGAGCTATTGGTACGCTCTCAGTATTACCAATATATATATAATCATTTATAGCTAAGAGATGAGAAGAAAAGGATAGGAATATGAAAAATAAAAGCAAAAAATTAGAAGCAATATACATATATATAATACCAAACACAGTAAGATATAATAAAACACCAGAATTAACTCTAAAAATTTTCAACATACCAAAATATATATTAATAAAAACACCTATAATTAACTTATATCACTTCCATTTTCAGTATGTAACTGTAAATGCTATTAGAAATGTTAGTCATGCCACAAGCTACCTATAGCTATTATTTATTTATATGGTGGTATATATGACTGTAGAAATAAGTTTGTTATTAACTTTTTGTTGGAGGCCTTAAAAGAACCAAGTATGCAGATTCCTAATGTCCTCTCTGTACATTCTTATTGTTACAACTGTTATTATGGGATTATTCATATAGTTAACAAACATAAATGAGTTGTTCATGAACATGTACCTGCCAATGTGATGAGTTTACTAGTCTTTTATCTCTTGAGTTTAAGATCAAGAAATATCATGGGGTTTTTTCTTAGTTGCCTCTTTACTGAGGTATCAGTTGAATTTTCTTGGAAAGCAGGATGAATCAATGTGAGTTTTTTTAAAAAAATAAATATTTGTATCATGATAAATAAAACTAAAGGCCTTATTCCCTTGAGGCTCGAAAGGTACCATCCGAGACCACAACTTGTGGCTGAAGGCAGAGTATGCTATGGCCTACAATTCCAGATCACTTTCAAATAAAGGACAATTGCATGAATTGGAAGAACTGTCTAATATTAAATGGAATCATTATTGGACTTTAGGATTGGAAATACAAGTAGAATGGGATTCACTGTAAATAAAAAGTAAAATGGAAGATATTAAATATAGATAATTCAATTTTGTACTCCCTCAAGTTTCAATGTGATGAAGAAGTAGAGGATTTTTATATAGATGCCCAAAATACTTTTAATCAAACCAAACATTTTAAAATTTGTCATTCTAGAATTCATAAATGACACGAAAGTGTTGTAGGTAAATTTAGTTATGGCACCAGAAATGAAAGAGAACACAGATTTGTAGAATTCACAGAAAAACTGTATATTATGAATTCTTTCTGTGAGAAAAATACTAAATAGAAGTGACATGGAAGCATTGAAAGGAAGGTACAGCAGCATTCTTATATTTTGATTATCAAAAATTATGTATTTCAATATTTTAATATTCTTAATAGATTTAACATGAAGTGATCATCAATTAATGAGATATAAAATATGTGTAAAACTAGAAAAAGGAAAACTATATTCCTAATAATCAGAAACATTCCAATGATTTTAAATAAGTAGATTTTGAACTATGGTTTAAACTAAATTAAAATCACCAAGAAAAAAACTGATACTCTAATTAAGAACTACAAGAAAGCTAGTATAAAAAAGTAACAACTTATCAGTAAATTTTCAATTGAGACAAGACAATACATAGGAAGTACAAAATTTTTTTTTAAATGATCCATTTAATTGAATAGTATGAAAAAGAATTAATAATAATATAAAAAATTATAATTGTGAATTGGCAAAAAAAGAAATGAGAGTCTCAAAAATTAAAACATCATTTTGGTATTGGAAGGAAAATTGTTTCAGCAATAAAAAGATGGAACTATTATCAAAATAAGTGATGATATCATGAAATATGGAAAAGTTCTATAAAGAATTATACAGTGATAACGAACAGAAAAATAAAGTATCTTCTACAGTTATTACATCTGAATTGCCTAGCATTTTAAACAAAGAAATGAGATACACATTTAAATCTTGAAGAAGGGAAAAATTCCAGGAAATGAGGGAATTATTGTCGATATCTTAAAAGAAGCAGGTGATAAAGATGTACAAAATGATTAGAAGTATGTAGTAGTAATATTAAGAAGAAAAAAAAATATTAAAAATTAGAGGTCTATCAGTTTTACACAAAATTTTTACCAAGATAATTACTATTCTGTCTACAGAATACTTTGGATTCTAACCAACCCAAAAAAAAAACAAGCTCGTTTTAAAAGTGCTTTTAGCTCGGTGGATTACATCAAAATATTAGAAAGGTTATAGAAATGATTATGATTGTGACTCACCATTACGCTTTGGTTTTGTAAATTATGAAAAAGCCAGTGATTAAAGCATTAAATCATCAGAATATAAACCCAACATTTTTTCATATTCTGAAGAATATTTATTTAGCAATAGGAGATTAACATTGATAAGAATATATGACAGAGTGATTCTATATCTCCAAAAAGTTTTTATTATAGTTTAACAAAAATATTTTGCAGATTAAAATTGGAAATTAAGGAAATAAAAATATATGATTACTTAAACTAGATTTTGCCGATGACATGGTTGTTTTCGCAAATAATGCTTCAGATTCAGGAAATGTTGCAAGAATTACCAATTGAAAATAAGAAAGTACAATTAAAGATTAATATTAAAAAGACTAAAATAATTTTCAAGAGAAAATAAAAACTGAATACAGATTGAAGTATAATAGATTAAATTAATCATAGAATTAAACTTGGTTGGAGTAGTTTTGGTAGAAATAACTCAATATTAAAAGGAAATGTGTTTTTTTTAAAGTTTTTTAATAGCTGTGTTTTTCCAATTCTTACTTATGTATTTATGATTTGGACACTTAACAAAAAAGCAACATACATTTTACGCCTTTCAACAATGTATGGAAAGATGTATCTTGGAGTAACAAGAAAAGGTGAAAAAATGAAATGCATGGTTGAGAAAATAAGCAAATATTGTCAACATCACTCAAAGAATTAAGATTGTACTAGAGCTGGAACTGGACATAGATGAAATAGATGTTTAGCAAACAAGTGGACAAGAAAAAAAAAAGAAATTTGCTAATGAAATGAGGCTATGGATCAGAGAAATAGGATTGAACTTGGAAAGACTTATTCTGTAATACATTAATAATGGTTGAAAATGATAATATAAATATATTGAAGACTATAGAGTTAATTCCAATGTTTTGTTTATTGTATGTATATATATATATACAGAGGGGTAAAATGAGAGAAAACCCAAATCACAATTACTTCCACCAAGTTATATTCTCTTCTTAGCGGTAAACAGTTTTTTTTTTTTTTTAATGTGTCAAAGCATCGGCTGGGAAGCAAACCCGGGACAACTGCTTGTAAGGCAGCTGCGCTAACCCCTCGGCCACCAATACTTCCCAATGATATTAGATATTAGGAAGAAATGTTTTTTTTTTTTTTTCTCACATTTGTTTTATCATTTAATTGTACTTTCAATTCAGATGACTATAATGGTTCTAATCTTTCTTCTTTTCTACCATCAATAATCTTTGTCATTCTTTATGAAACATTGACTTTTTAAGCATTCATATAAAATAGGATTTAACTCAAATTATATATACAAAAAAAAACCTAGATATATTATTTTTAACAACTCTCTAATTGTGAAACAAATCATTAGGATTCAACTTCGATCTTACCTTTTAAAAGATAAATGTTCCAATTGACTAACAGGCTATCTATAAGTGATTTAAATAATTTTTGTTTTCATGATTTTACATCTGAATCATTCAAATTGAAGAGGATATCATTTTATTTCTCCAATTTCGCTTATTAATTCTGTATTTATCTACTTCCTTCATTAAGCGATCTTTACACACTTGGTCAACAGAGCATTTCTATTCGAAATAAATTGTTCATTCAAATTATTTCAGATATAATTCTTTGTCCAAAATTTTATCAATATTTGGTGTACTTTCTAGCAATCATTATTTCCCATTATGATCGTATTATCAAAGTCACTTCTCAAAACTTCATCTATCTCTTAAAAACAAATTTAATTATATTTTTCATATATTTCTTACGTTGCATAAAATCTAAATTTAGTCTCTTCTTGAAAACAGTTTTCCTGTTAAAAAACAAAGTATTCCATTCACTTTTCAATTAATATATTCGACTCAAACTCTAATGATATGGCTAATTTGTCTCAAGCTTTTCTCTTCATATTTAAAATACAACTATGATAAGCTATTATTCTAAACTCACTTTATTAACTCCTCTTTTTAAAAGTAAACTTTACTCATTTTATTTTTTATCAAAATATTCATTTCAATGGAAAAACTATTCAATTTTTTATTCCTTTCCTTTTATGGACCTCCATAATTAAAATGTTTAACAAATAGTTGTTTTTTTTAATTTCTTAATTTTTAATTCTTATTTTTTTTTAAGTTCATCTATTTGTAAGATATTTCCAATAATAAGAATAAAAACTATAATCTCGATTTACAATATTAAAAAAAACAATTCGCTTTTATCTATAGTTTTAAAAATATACATTTTACTTTGAAGACTTTGTTTTTCTCTTTATTGTTCTTGAATTAATGGTTCTTAAATGTAACTCTTGTGAATCCATTAATTCTCTTTACAGTCATAACTATTTACAAAAAAACCCTATCTTATATTAGAATATTTTTTTAAAATAAACAAACAATTATAAATATGTTTCTTACAACACTTTGCGTGTTCATTTGATTAAAAACAAAAATATGATGTTAATAATTTCTATGTGCGTAAACTCAAAAAATATATAAATAAAAGAAATACAAATTGCAAATTAAAAAGCAAAAAGGTTGTATTCACAATTTACATAGTTAAAAAAACTAACTCCAGGAGTATCAAGAATAAGGTTAATTTTATTATTAATAATTACAATAAATTATAATCAATCTCCTTCAATTGGCCGCCATTTCTCTGCAGCTTCTTTACGTGCATCAGGAGCAAGTTGATTCCTAACGCCACCCAGAAAATTAGAAGTTGCTTCTCCAAAAACAATCACTGGTTTTACAACTATTGGAGGAATTTGCCGTAGAACTCCTCCAACTGCCCCGGACATGCCTTTCTGCTCATGTTCTTCTGTTGCCGCTTTAACTAGATCATCAACAGCATCACCAAAACCCTAACAACAACAAAAAATACAGCATTTAATAAAACAAATACATAGCTACAAAGATGATATAATTACATACTGGAACCACCAAGATTGTAATAAGTTATTATTTATTCGTTTGTTTTAAAAGAACTTTTTAAAATTTTGGACATTATTCTGAAACTTTTTTTGTTTTATTTTTTAGATTTCTTTCATATTTATTAATTACATTATTATTTCAATATTAAAATAGTTTAATTTGAAAAAAATTGCATTTTTTTTTTAATTGTATATATCATTAACTGGTTATTCAAGAATTTCTTTTTTCTATTTCTGCTTGTAAGGCATATTCATGATTTATTAAAATAATCGCCAAATGAGAAAGACTAACCAATAAATACTTTGTAATATAGCATATGTAATAAAAAACTGGATTTATCCTTATAAAGTTTAATATCAAAAAATAAAATCTATTAATATTTATTTTATATATATACACACACATGCACACAACAATATTTTAAAAAATTTCCTAAACTCTAGAATTATCAATTCATAAAGAAAGCTCAAATCCATTATGTCAGTTAGACTAAACTGTTCAGAATGATCCATGATTTGATACTTTTTGGACAAGATATATAGTGACCGATAAGTGCAACTAAAAATACTAAGTAATAATAATTAAGATTTCATACATTCTATTGTCAATATCACTGTGGGTGTATGTGTATAAGTTAAACTACACTCAAACCAATTAAAAAATATGAGAAGTATCGAGTAAAAAATCTCTATTTCCATCTGGATGATTCACTTTGATATATTTTAATCATGATGTCAATCAGTACTTATGGGAATGCAATTATTATTTACTCTTCAAGTAGCTATCAAAAGATGAATCCTCAACTATCATTACTATTAAGACAATTAAGTATGAGCAATGGCTCTTTTGCATTTCTCTGATTCTGTAGTATCTAAAATACTTCCATTATTACAGTGCTTTTGAAATTTTATAAATATTATAACCCTATATGATCCTAAAGCAGTAAATAAATTATTTTGAATGTTATTTTTTGGAAATATGAATTTTAAGTGTGACAGGCCATCGCAGGATCATTCGTAAAACAGATCTCCATGAGTTAACGTTCCCATTCTCAATTTTTTATTCCAACATTTGCCAAACTGAGATTCCTAGAGAAAAGTTAAATTCAACCGATTTACTCAAAGAATGTGCCCCATGTTCTTAATCTCTGTTAGCATAGCAACAACATTACCTACATCAGTAATGTCATTATAAACATCAACGTTTGGCCTACTTTGCTTTCAAATGATCTTAAGAGAAAAAACAAATTGTCGATTTTGAAATCTATCCCTCCGAATAAATGTTTTAATCAATTATTGGAACTTATTGTGTGGAAACTTTTATATAAATGCTGTAATGAAAAGGGCATAGCTTTTGAAACCATGCTCCCAAAAAGTCCATTCTCATTTAAAAAACTGGCATAAAATGCAGACTTTTTATGTGCCATGACAAGGTATTACAAAAATAGCATCTTCAAAAAAATAAATTACATTTAAAATTCTAATTTAAACATGTTATAACTACAAAGAAAAAAAGATATACTTTTGGCTTATTATATCAATGACTCTAGATAAATAGAAAATTAAACACAAGCATAGAAAAAAAAAGAACATTTAAAATGTCCAAATGATATTTTGCTATTAAGTACATTTCTCTATAACCATGATACTGCAGATATTTAACATGACTCAACATTATTTCGCAACATTACAGTTCATGTGATGTGATGCATTATGGCTTCTCCTTTCTCAGAGTCAGGAATCTCTTAGTCACTATGCCCAGAGAAATCTATTAACCACCTTATTTACCCTTTCCATTACCCTACTCTAAGTTTTTCCCATATTCTTCTCTATCCTACCCCATCCCATTTCCACAATAACATCTTTGTCCACTGTATGGCTTTTATATCTAGATTGATCCTCATATTTTTCGAAACAGCATAAAAACAAAGAACCCATTTTCTGTATAATCACTTTGTTTATATTTATTCTACCACAACTTCATTATCTGTACCCTCTCTGCTTATAAACATTTACATTCAATTAGCAGATGCCTAATATTTTCCATGTATTCCTTACATAACTTGCAGACTAAATCACTCACATTTGTCCATTTATGTGCATATTCCCTTATTGCTACCAATACTGTTCGAGTGTTAATCAGTAAACTACTAACTTTCTTTGCTATTATCATAAATTAACTCACACCCAATATTCTGTTTACTTCTAAATATTTTTAAACTCTTTACTCTCCATACTAGTTCTCCAACTCCCTATTTTTTATTAATACATCTATTCTTCTATCCCATTATTTGTCACTATAACACTCAACAATTCTCCTAACACAATCATACCATCTTTTGCACAAGTATACTGACATAAAAGTCTTTATCTTAATCTTCTGCATACCATACTACCTTTCTCGCTCATCTTGTTACCTACGCTTTACTCATAACCCAATTAAATATTACTTTACCAATTATTTTCATTTTGCTTTTTGCATCTCTTATATAAAAATTTGATCATCCCATTTCTCCTTGAATTGCCTCCTTTGCCATCCACACATCTGCATCTAATGCATGTCTCCTATGTCTCTTTGTATTATCCATAATGCATTGTTACCCTAATTAACCCTTCTGCTGACACTTCCTTCCATACAATTCTTGCTACATCATATTTATTATATGAAAACATTATTAATTTCTTTGAGTCCATTTTTTTTCTTTGCTTTATTTATCAATTTTTTCTGCCATATATCCAAGCAATTCCTCTGATAACCTAAGATGATTCCCAAATAGTTATACATTTAATTTCATATCCCCCAATAAAAATTGTTTCTCTTCTCTTTCCCCAGCATTTATCATCATTACTTTTGATTTTTCTTCACTAAATTTAATCTGCATCTCTTTACCCACCTACTCACCCTTGCACAGGTCTTCGGCATAACTTCCACATGTTTCTTACTTTCTGTGCACAAAAAGATATCAGCAAATAAAAGACCTGATTCTGTATACATTCCCTTGCCATCTATTAATAGAATCTCAACCCCTCTTCCTAGTCTTTCTATTGCTCTCTCAAATGAAACAAAAAAGATGACAAAGGGCATCCTTGCCTTAGTCTCACCCCATTTGTAACTCTAACTGATTCTATATATCCTAATTGATAAGTATAGTAATTATTTTCATACAATCTCTTAATAAGATCTAGTAAAGTTCCATTCTTTCCCAAATTTACTAAACTTACCCATAATCTATTTCTATTTACTCTTATCATATGCCTTCTCTATAAAGACCATAATACAACTGCCTACCTGTATTCCTACAAATAAGTTGTGTGACTACAAATATACTATCTCCTATACACCTATTCATTCTAAACCTCCTTGCATTTCTCCCACTATATTATTTTTTCCCATCTATTTGCCACCCTTCCAACCACAATATAAGCAAAAACTTTATATAAAATTGACATTACCATTACCGGTCTATAATTGTTTATCTTTCTATGATCCTTACCCTTTCCTTTAAATAATAGCCTCACTCTTGTATTATTCCAGCTATCTTCAAACATAGAATATTACAAAGCTCCATATATGGTTTTCAACTGCAAAAGTCTTTTATTATATATAAAGTATTTCTTCAATGCTGAAAATCAATGAAGAAATGTTTTTTCTCTGCACTATATAGAGGGGCCACTTTAAAAACATATAAAATGGAAATATAATCCATTGTTATTTTTGTGCTTTTTTTTCATGCAAATAAATAAACAAAACTAAAAAAGGTTATACAACAACAAATATTGTATTTTTTTTAAATATAACAAAACTTCTTTAAGCATAATAATTACTATATTTCATTTATAAATAAGATTTGTGTGTATGTATGTGATTAAAAACATATATATATATCATACAAAGATATATTAATGATAAATAATGTAATAATAAATAATCATAACTTTTAAATATTTGTAATTGAAACGGAAGTAACAATCCCCCACTGCATTATGTGATGTCAATTACTCTTTCTTTTCTTGATTTTTGACTTTACATAATTCAATTGGAGGTAATTACTTCCATTTCAATTAATGATAAATAATGTAAACTATAAATAATAATAAAAAACTTTGTTACTTTTATCTTGTCATTAAATTATAAGTGTGTAATAATATTGTCATTACTATCTTTTTATTGCTGAATAATATATATAGTATGAAAAGAGAAAAGAATAACGAAGAAAGAAAAAAATGAAGCTAAAAAGTTGTATTTAAAAAAATTTATCACTTGCCATTTTCAGGCCGGTTGTTGATGATGTCGCCGCGCCCTCTGACGGCGGCAGTACGGTCTGCAAACCACGACCATTTAAAATATATTCTGCTGATTTCTCAATATCTTTGATATAAAAATTTACTTTATAATGATAATTAATTTTTTAAAAAGCTGTTACTTTATTGCACATCCAACATCAAATCATCTCGAACATGTAATGTTTCTGACAATTGCAGCATAGGTTAAATGGTCATCATATTTAAATAGGTTTAATAACTTAGGTATAATAAATAAAATTCTTAATAACATCGTATATAATAAATGGCCCCTGAAAACGGTATAAAAGACAAAACACAATATATTCTACAATTACTTTTATACTTTGTCACATCTTTCGTATCTTCACTAGTTGTTTTTGAAGTCTCTCCACTACAATCAGTAACTGTTTTTGATGAAGGATAATATATGGCATCTAAGCCTAAATCTATTTAAATAAATAGAAACAGAGTTGATGACGAAAGCATTTCCAGTCTTAATATTACTGACGAGATTTTTGGCTTTTTGATTTCTACTTTCGTTTTCTCTTTACAGCAAGAATAAGTTGAAAACTATTGCATCAGCAAGAGTACGTTTCTTCTCATGATATCTTGCAATTATATTTTGATTGAAGCAATGTTTTTAAAGTAAATGGAGAACTAATGAAAACAGCCAATCACAAACTCAGTTAAATGATCAATTAGATAAAGTCTTAACCAGTATTTATGCTTGCACATTTCTTAAGTAATCAGTAATGGTTTTTAAAAAAAAAAGGAGCAGTGGCCCTCTCTGATGCCAAAAAAGGAGAAAATAATAAACGCAAAATCATTTATTTTGTTAATAAATTAAAATTTGATTTTAAACAATTTATACTTATTTTTTTATAATTTTTGCTGGTGCTTCTATAATACAACCAAGCAATTACATTAACTTTTGCCAAGTTTAAGTGGAAAGATTTTAGCATTGAACATCTTACTGAGAGTTCATTCTTAAAAAGCTCTTCAAACTTAACAAACCAGATTTACGAAAGATTGTTCAAACTGTGATTCTTGGGGGAGAAAAAAGATGTACAAAAAAATATATTTTATTTAATTTTGACCTACAGTATAATTTGTTTAAATTACTATCCTTTAGTTAGATTTAAAATCTTATCTTTCACTCTTTCACTGACTCTTTATTTATTTATTATTTTTTTTCATATGTCATAGCATCGGCTGGGACGCGAACCCACAACCGTCTGCAAACAACTACTTGCTTGCATGGCAGCTGCGATACCTCTCGGCTAACAACGCAAGACTTTATTTTTAAACTACAATCTTTTACAGATGGAAAAAATATACAGGATGCATTCAGCATTATTAACTCTACTTAATTAAAGTACTATTATATTCCAGTATTTAAATATAGAGAATCAATTCCTACCGCAAAATTATGCAATTTACAAATAAAATAAAAAAACTTTGTCTCTTTACAAAATTATTTAAATATGAATTACTACTTTAATGTATGATAAAAAAGTCTTAAATACCTCTCTTAAAACAAGGCAAGCAGTGGTCACTCCTTCCCTGATATCAGCTGGTTGTTCTGACCGATAGTATCGCCTGTGCCTCTGACATTGTTGCTTTCTTACACTTGGTCCTGCAGACAACATGTCATAAGCTGTCTCTGCAGTGCTCTGAAAACAATTAATAGAAATCTTAACAGCTAAGACTATTTGTTTCATACACATTGCGACAATATTATCACTAATATTAATAGATCATGAAATTATGCGTAATCTGTGACATACTCTTAGAACAAATTATTTACATTGAAAAGAAGTATATAATAATTATCATCCATTTATCGCATCAAAACAAATGTATGTACAATAATTTATACCTTCAATTTGTGTAGGTGTGTTTTCAATAACTAAAAAAAAAACAAAAAACCCTGCTTTCTCAATAGGTTGATTAAAATGTCCATCTATTGCTTAGAGTCTCTTCTAAGTTGACAAACTAAAAGATTAACTGGTTAAATACAAAAAAGGAACAATCGGTCTATGTTGTACATCAACATCTATGTTTATTTAAAATGCTATGAATATATTTATAGTGATTTGCATTCTCAAGCTGCTAAAGACTTTCACTATGGGATGATAAACCCTTGACCTTAAACATTAATTACTAAAATAAAATCGTCAATAAGTCGTAATCAAATTATTAACAATAATCTTCGACTATTGTTTGAATTTTATTTATAAATCTAAAACCCAAGCAATTTAATACAATTTGAAGATGGTGCTGATCTTTCCATTAAAGCAGAAATAAGAGATCACCATTTACGATAAATAATTAAAATCAAATGCCGTCATAAAAAGGACAGAAAAATAGTTATCAGTTCTACCTTGTAATGTCAGTCGTAGGTAGGTGTTTAATATCAAAACATAAAGATAGTGTTGATAAAAGTGATCAAATTCAGAATTTTAAATTGATCACAAGTGCAAACTAGTGCATTATTGGCAGCACTTTTAAACAGATTTCTTTTCTGTAAACATTATGCAATTCATACATATTATATCTATGATTTAACTTTAAAAAGTATTTTATTATAAACTAGTAACTTATATTCCTGAATTAATTGATCTAATTATTTATTTATCATGTAGTCAATAGATTGAAAGGTCAAGCAACCTTCGAGCCCCTGCAAGATTGTTTCATCGATAGGCCAAAACAAAAATTCTAAATTTTTATCATTTCTCAATATCAAATTGATCCATTGGATCTGTAATTTTTCTGCCGGCAATTCTTTTGCCTGGACTAATCGCTCGGGAGATATGGTCAATTGTGGTAGCTAGATTGATGAACGCACTACCAAAAAAAAAAAAAAATTAGATTCATTTATAGTGATGAACTAGAAAAAACTTCCAAGTGATGACCAACACATGTTGATTATAGAGCCCCAAGCATATAAAAAGTATTAGAAAAAAATACACATCTTTGATGAAACCTACCTTATAATAATATTATGTTCAATTAAGATAGTTTAAAAAGATTATCTGAAAATCTTTGTTAATTGCAAATAGCTGCTTATCACTGTAATGGAATATAAAGTTTAAAACACTCTAAAGTCTAAACCAACAATACATAGTGAAAGTAACGTTTATATCTAATCAATTATTCCATAGAAAGTCATTTATAATATTATGTGAAAATTTGAATTAATACAACAATGATTAATTTCCTAATGGGAAAAATGAAGATTTAGACTAAACATTGACATTAGACTTATTTTTAGTTAGCATCCATAGACGATCTATTAACTTTTGACATCAGATTATTAATGTAAGAGTAACAATGACAAGAATAACTGAATCCACTGTTCAAGTTTTGCTTTTTTCTCTCTCTATTCTTTATTTTAAAAAAATCATAATTCTCATAATATACTTTTCAAAATGCTTCATTATGAAAAGTGCATGATGAGAAATATGGGTTTTTGTAAAGATTTAACAGAAGCAACGCAAGAGGAATCAAAGAAGTTTTGAAAATTTCTACACCTAAATATATGACATTTTACCTTGAACAAACACAATCAGATGAGTATGAGGCCACTTCACTGAGTAAGACTTTTGTAAGACTAAACAGCATTACACAGTGAAAATAACTTGGTAAAAATGTCAAAGGGAATATCACACCAACTGAAGCTGTCTTTTAATTCACAAGTATCAACGTGAGCCAGAAATATTATCAGCTGTTTTTTTATTCAAAGATCTTCAGATCAACTAATTATGTGATAATTTAAAAAAATCAAAATAATAACTAAAAACTGAGTCTCAAAAATATTTTAATGAATATATGACAACTAAAGTTTATTCTAGTACATTATTCTCATTAATTTTCATCATGGATAATCAAAACTACAACTCACTTGACTGCATCTGTATTCACATCTAATAACAAGTGAGTTCTAAAAATACTTATTTGATGACATCAGCATTTAAATATTTGCTTACCACCTTTGTTTCAACTGAATTTTAATGGCAGTATGCATTTAATTGCAATTTTTAAAAAAACTAAGCATGAAGCAGTAGACTATAGTATGAGGTCTCTGATGAGGAGATGATTAACTTTTTATGTTTGTTTAATGCCCATTTTATTAGCTCTAGGCACATCAATAATATCCAACACTCTTCTTTCCCCTCTCCAATAAAACATTTTTATTTAAAACAATTACTATATATAAGTTTTTTAAAGTTCTTTCAAAAAAGTTATTTACCTGGACAGCTTGTACAAGCCTATTTGTGAGTTCTAGAAATGCCATGGCAGAAGAAGATGTAAAAGCATTAGCACCACGCTGAAGTCCCCGGACTAGCCTGCCATCCTTCCGATACTGCTCAATGGGTAACCAAAATAAATCTTTAAACCCTTGGACTAAGAAAAAAAAAAGTAATAATCAACTATTTCTATCTATGCATAAATTTTTATATATTGGGTAACATATTTTAAATAAAATTATATTAAACACAAAGACAGAGTCAAAAACTACATAATTATGAGTAGAATTATAGAAATTACTTACAACACAATATGATATCCCATTATTACCTGCACTGATGACAATAATATGGTCTATGTTACTTTTATTTCAGAGACAACTGTGTATATTCAATGAACATTAGATAATAAAGTCAACAGTGCCAGAATATTCGTTTTTACCATAGATAAGCATTGGATTAAAAATATCTATACTGAAACCAGTTAATTTTTATTATATTATTTAAGCTAGTAATTTGATATTTCAAAGAAGACATTCTTGGCATGGGTGAGAAAAAGGATTCTTTTGAAATTAATCCAATGAGCATTATAATGTCATTATTCCCCTTTCAGGGGTTAACTATTATGCATAAAATCTTACATTTTAGACTGGTGATATATTTGGCACTTCTATTGATGTCTTTTATTATCCAAACTTAAATGGATGGCTCTAAGATAGAGTGATATGTGTATAAGAAAAATTTCCAGTGCATACTAATAACTGAAAATTCAATACATAATGTTTAAATCAGCCTCCCAAATGTTATGTTTTTTCCTCCAACATGATCAGTCTGAAGTTCAAACTTTATTCAATTTGAACATTATATATATATCACTAAATGGAGCTTTACCAATAGCTTCTAACAAGCTTTTGTTTACATAAACGCCGAGAGAGATAAAATTCAATATCTCTTTCGTTGTCTCCACCTTCAGACCAGCTGGTTTCAAGCTAGTTGGCTCACGTCAATGAAGGTTAGGGACTAGAAACTAGATCTAAATACTAACTCTAAAATCAGCATTTATGAAACATGTTTCTATCAGTTTGAAAGCATGTTACGAAATTTATAACTTGTTTTGTTTATCATATATATATATATATTAAGTGTAATAATGCTTAAGGCTAAATGGATTTGTAAATAATCATTAAAAATAAGTCAACACTTAGACAATCTCAATATCAATAACAATCAACAATTTTAAACTATTATCAAGGCAACCACCATTCCACTTTTATTGTTATTGATATTGGGGTTGTCTGAAGTGTTGACTGGTTTTTAATGAATATATATATATATACATAATGAGTTACATCAGTCAATGCATATCATACAATATTTTATTTTAATTTACATCATCTTTTTGATACTCAAAAGTGTCTTCAAGTCTCTAAAACATATAGTTGTTGATCTAGTGTCAAATCTATTTAGTTATATAAGAGGACTGATTGGTGTTTTATAAGAATTAAAGATGGTTGCTGGATGAATATGTATTACATGGAGTTTCTCTATGACAAAGATTAACAGTTAGAAATTAATTTTTGGATATATTATTTGGTGTCCAGTGATTACTTATGTTTCTGTAGATAGTTATGAATAAAATATAGAATGGATTATTATTTAATATAGAGTATACAAAGTGGTACAAAATTAAAATATTATGATATAAAAAATTATTAGTTATTTAATTTTTTTTCTGATTTTCAAAGTTGCACTAAAGCTTACTGACTTTTGCCTTATTAAATTGCCTTTTCATTTGAACATAATAATATATACAATACTAGAATTTCATTTTTTTGATTACAGTTTACTTAAAACATTTTAAACCCAATTTAAAAACTTTCATTTTACTACCATCATCCCCACTCCGGCTACTTTGCTTTGATCAGACTAATTTCATTTAATTACCTCGTTTTACTCCGATTTAAAAGTATTCAACAATTTTCAGCTGCCTTTTATCAGATTAATTTTGGTTTTGCTAATGTATATTCTTGATTAACTCCATGGCTTAGCTGATTTCATTATTTATGTCAAAAAAAAAAAAAAAAATTGATAACAAATTATTTATCCTTGAGTGATACTGTGACATTCAACACCAAAAATGACCAGTTCAGCTTTGATCAAAAAATCTCTAGTTCTCAAGGCTATCACTCTCTTACTGTGCTAAACCATGTATGGAGCATTGTCTTTGTTATTCTCAAATGAATCTAAAAATGTCAAGCATAATCTAAAAAAAGGTTGATATGGATCATTTTCAGAGTCACCATATTTGAAAATAATTATAAACTTTAACACAAATCTAGCTCTTTAAAATGTTTAAGCAAATGTATAAAAAAATGTATATGAATCTGTCAGTAAGCTGCATGTTGTTATAGAAAATTCAAATAGCAAAAATTTGAATGTGATGTCATAATCAAGAATGAATACTAAAAAATAAAAAAATATCATTGATATCAATAAGACAGATTTATTTTTAAGAATATCTCTAGTGTGCACCCTGTAAACCAGAGGGAGGGAAGGGGGAATAGTTTTGGGGTGAGAAAAACGGATGTAAATAATAAAAATTTTAATTTATTAAAAAGAAAATTTTATTCTGACAAATACAATGATTGTCATGGATTAAAGAATGAATAATTATCAACATTTGTTAATGGAAGGGAAATTTAAAAAAAGGTTATTGGTGGTATAACACAGGTCAAATTGTGAATGTTTAAAAAAATCATCAGATTAATAGGATATGCCATTTTGGCAGTTAACGTTATGATGATGGTAAATTTGATTTCCAATAACATTTCATAAACACTTTTTTGTAAAGAAGTAATTTCCTTAGTTTGCCATTCCCAACATCTACAATGGTAAAAACAGAATGCTCTACTATATTAGAAATTCAACCAAAAAATTTTTTTCCTGAAATATTACAAGATACTGTTTATTACCAATAGAGGCATCACCATAAGCTCAAGTAAACATCGCAAATATTGTGCTCAACTTACCCAATTGAACTAACGAGTGCATTGGTCCCACACTGCCTAGTAAGCTGCTCAATTGATGCTTCTTAATATCATTTAGCCATTCAGTTACTGCATAGTTAAATAATTTATCAATTCCTAATAATCTGAAAAGTAATATATGATTAAAGGAATGCAAAACATTGAGATTAATACATCACATATATTATCGCAGTTTTGCAAGATTAAAAAAAAAAAGAACTCATCATACTAAAAGAAAAAAAAAGTGTTAAAATAAAATATAAGATTAAAAAAAACAACTTAGAATATATAAAAAAAAATGACTTAGAATATATATCGATACAGTATTTGCATGAATATTATAATTATGGAAGTTATTTAATTTTATGGAGTTTCGAACTAAAATACCAAATATAATGGCAGACAGATTACAAAATGATTAAAAAGTAAAACATATAAGATATGAACAAGAAAAAGAAATTTATTTCAATAAAATCACTAGACATTTATATATTTCTCCCAATGCTTTACCAGTCCCTGAAAACCTGATTGCAAATTTTTTTTATCAAATTTTGAATCCTCTTGTTCATTTCTCATTATCAGATGCCAATTGAACAGCTTTGCAATACTCTTTACAGGAAGTCCTTTTCTCATGCACACACAAAATACCCATCAGCATTCTGCTTCAAATATGCAGACAAAAAATTGAATAGTGCTGCCATCTATTTATATAAGCTGATATACTTTCACATAATCACCATTTCTTATGCTTGCTTATAACTGTTATTAAAACAGGCAAAACTCTCTATACGTATTGCCATTCAGTGCAAGCCAGAGTAATCAATGGATGCCAGAAGGCTTGTGCATATAATCCCCATCTAGTACCTATTCATCCAATATCCCCATATTATTCATTGATTACTCTGGCTTGCACTGAGTGGCAATACATATAGAGAGTTTTGCCTAATATATTCTCATTAGTAATTTATATGCTGACATTATATTTCTATTTATACTTAACAAATATAAAACAATATTAGACAGATTATTTTTCAGTAATAGATTATAAAAAAATATTGTAACGGAATACTATATATGAGCTCGCAGCCCTCTGACTATATCCGTTAACACAAGCAAGAGAACATATAAATATAAACGCATCTATATCCGACTGAACCCGTAATAATATGAATATTGCTACAAAGTTATCTTTCCCGATCGGACGTCTCTCGGCTGCTGACATTATTACAAATTTACAGCGCTTGGATGAATTTATAAATTTTACAGGAAATTACCAATACTATACAATAACCAACACATGTACCATATTACAAGAAATAAATTCTAATTGATTATGAAATAAACCCTACAGGCATATTATTCTGATTTGTTTGGTGAGAAAAGAGAGATGAGACATCCATTATTTAAGCATTATTTAATACATAAAAAGATATATACACAAATAAGACATAATATTATAGTAAAAAAAATAATTAAAGATAAATAAGATAAAATTATATATAGTTATATAGCACTAATACTAATAATAGTAATCGTCTCCAATTTTATGAAATAATAATAGAAAGCAGAATATCACTTTCCATTCCAGTCTCTTAGCGATAAATCTAATAGATAGTTCACTTTACTAATAATTAATTAAGCGATTAGATTTAAGTTCATTTGGCCATATTACTGAAAGTGTCTACACACGTGATATATATATTTAAAAATTTGATTTACCTAGGTTTTCTCGCAGTTAGAGTATACTCAGCTGACCGTCATGTGGGTTATCCAACTTTTTTAGGAGAGATGGTTATTCTTGGGATCTGGCTCCGATTTCTTCCATTCAGTTCATTTCCTCCGTATCCTTTTTTGACATTCAGGTAGCAGTATAGCAGTGACAAGAACAGTGAGCTATCAGGCAGGCGCAATATCTGCTGTAAATTCATGGATTGTGGCTGACCATACGAGCAAGGCAGGTATGGATCAAACTAGCATCCATCTGTGGCCCTAGCCATGCATCCCTGAAACTTCACAATTATAGCAGAGTTTGTTCATGGTCACTTGATACAAAATTTCGGCAATCTCCAAAAAAACCAAAGTAAAGTCCTAGACAAGAAGCCTAATAAAAGTTTCTGCTCTTTCTTTTTTTTCCTCTTTTTTTTTTCTTCTCTTGATCTCTCGTTTTTACAGCTTTTCCCTTCATTGTTCACTGAAAAGTCATTATCTCCATTTCACACCTTTATTTCTATTTCTTTTCGCAAACCTATATTTTTTTTTTCTTTAATTTCATAGCATCAGTTTTGATTGATTTATTTATTTATTATTATTATTTTTTTTTACTACTCAATAAAATCAATTTTATTTACTTACAATATCTTTTCCCTTCCTTTAAACAGTTATATATATTTCACTCATTCAAATGTGTAGTTTTACAGAAAAGATTCTTATCTTTACATAAACCTATTTCTACTTATATATATTTCAATGGAATATCGTAAATATTAGTTCTTAAATTATCTTATTCCTTTTTCATTTAATTTCCTTTTAAGTCTTGATCATAAAATTAAATGATACATATTTAACGCTCTCTTAACTTTATTATTTATTATTATTATTTTTTCTCAAAATGTTGACTTTGAAGAGTAAAAGATACGAATCTCGTCTCACCCCCTTCCCTTTCCTTCACTTAACTACTGTAATGTTTTCCTTTGTAATTAATTCTAATCAGTTAAATTCCTTAAATCAATTTAAACAACTTCGATTTAAACACATTATAAATCTTGTAATAGATTTCCTTTTTTTTTTCCTTTCGAGTTTATTCTAAAATTTCTGTCTAATTTTTAAACACTATTTCGTATTTAAAAAAAAAAGCATATTTAATCATTACAATATATTGTAACGGAATAAGTATATGCCGTTACATTTCTTTCAAATAGAAGTAAAAATATATATATAAAATCACCCTCGAGTAGAAATATATGTATAAAAAAAAAAGGGGGGGGGGATTTAATAATTTGATTTGAATTAATATATATAATGCACAGATGGCAAACTAATTATATAATTTAAAGTTAAAATCTAAAAACAAGATTCTTTTTAATATAAAAGAATTTTTTTAAAAAAAAATGCTATTAATTAGTTATTTTTATTCTTAGAATGGAAATGATTTTCTATTTTGAGGTAATTGCAAACAGGCCCTTGGGCATATAGTCAGATAAGAGATAAATTTAAAAAAATACTACTGATAAGAGTTTACAGAGAAAAAAAACCTTTGAAGGAAGAAGAGATTTTTGGATTGCTCTTGCTGATTGTGTATTATTAAGTATATTCATAAGTGTATTGCAGATCTCCAAAATGTAGGGGTCAGCAATAATTTACGTTTCCCATATTTGCAGCAGCTGAAGCGGTCTCCAGAATAGGACGGTTCCCGGAAAATAGCCAGCAACAGACTTCTCTCCATCTAGAAGAATAGGAAATGGAAAGAACTTTGAATTCTACCATGCATCAAGGATTACAAAGATGGACTTTACCTATAGCATTGGAAAGTATAAACTTTTCTTTTAAATGAAGTATGAACATTAATCATATAATGCGAACTTTTTCCAGTATTTTAAGTGTCACTTAACTTTTAAAAGAAATCTCTTATCTGACTAAATTTTAAATTATTTATCTATTTTCTTTTTTTTAAAATATGCTTAATATCATTTCCATTCTCGTAATTTCTTTTAAATTAATTATTTAAAGTGAGCGTGAATGGCTGCATAGATTCATAAGATTGTTAGTTTAAAGTGTGTTAATTTTGGGCTAATTGTTTCGTAGTTGGATCGGTGCTAGTGGATAGATGTACGGATGTTTTATGTCAATGTAACTTGAGTAGGTGCATTGGATACTCATTCCCTTGTACCGCGTTAGCATACAGGGCATAATACCCACCTGAACGTATGACCCAAAAGAGTAGTCATCACGTTGTCAATGGTCATAGACGTATTTCCTATGCCATTGATTTTCTTATGCTCTGACTGGGACAGTAAGCCGGCAAAGACCGCTATCACCATTTACAGAGCTTCTCGTATAATTTCGTTCTTGTATCATGGGGAAGATGCTCATTCCTTCTCACCATGATTCATTATTTTTCTAATGATATCATGCTACAGATGTAAAATTCCTGTTAGCATGATTGTGTTATGCTAATAATCTCATTTTGCATTGGTCACATCGGTATATCAGTAAGCTAGTGTTGGTTTAAATGCGAGATTTTTGGCCTAAGATTAAAAGGGATTGGGTTGGTTATTGCGTAATCTATGTAGCATGTTCACACTTAATAAAATATTAAAATTGTATTTAAATCTATTAAACGCTTCCATCTGTGCATATAATCCAAATCAAATATATTTAGTTGATTTAATTTTCAGAATCTTTTTAATGCATGTGTGTGTTATAATAAAATGTTTTGTTGAATTAATTTTGGCAGTAACTTATTTTATATATTTTATTAATATTTAAAAGTAAGCATTAGAAATTTGAATATACAGTATGATATTTTAAGCTCAGCTTCTCTCTGAGCTAGCGACTGGTGCTTTCGGTACGATAAAAAGGTAACTTCTCCCGTGCATATCTGCCTACTGTATAAATTTCCCAGGTTCAAATGGCCTGGTGGCACCCTGGTATGGTAGATTAGATTGGGAGGTTCGTCGACCATTATAATATATATATATTTTTACTCTGACACTTTGTGTTCAATATTTAAGCTCACTATTATTTAGATAAATCAAAAAATATAGAATTTTCTAAACAGTATTATTGAACTGTATTACAGATTTGCCTTAACTCTGGTCAAACTTGTTGAATATTTTGAGTAATTGTAATTTTTTTATTTTTCTTTAGAATTATTTTTATTGATCCTTATGTTAACTATGCTTTTACATTTCATTGCTATATTTTATACTGTTTAGTGAAAGATTCGTAAGCTCTCAGCTATTTTATGTATTACATGAGCTGTTCACAAGTCAAATCGAGTAACTTCATTTTTTTGAATTTTTTAAAATTATCCAGTCAAAGCACTTGATTGATGCGTAACTTTTTATATTCCATGTAGATTAATTACTAAGTTTAACACCACTATATGTTAATATTTTTTTGGACATCTAATAACAAATAATTGACTTCAGAAGCCAATATGATTGACTCTATACTTTAATGTAAATTGATGCAACTCAAACCTTCATAATAATTTAATTAAGTAATTTTTTAATAATGATGTATAAATAGATAATAACAGCAACACTAAACAATTGTCTTGTCATAAAAAAAAAAAAATTACCCAGTTACAGTCTAAATGCCGCAGAACAAAGTACTTTCAGATTATTAAAAAATTATTTTAATTTTAGTGTCAATTATTTGTCGAAAAAAATAATTATATAATTGTATCAAAAAGATGAACAAGATTAATAATAATTATTTGGATGTGGAGAATAGTAAATTATATGATTCTTCAATATGATTTATTGTCAGAAAGCCAGGCACAAGAAAACATGTATGTATTTAATCGGATTCATCATCTGAAGTTGTAATCCAGTCAACGAAGTCCAAAATATCCAAAATCATAAAAGAATAAAGTCTGAAAATAGAGAAATAGGTAAAGAAAATTTAATATCAGCAAATGAAAAATTACTTCTGATAAAAAAGTCAGTCATAAAGGGATTTTATAATTTAAGAAGTCAACTGAATAAATATTTTTATATATGAATTGTATTAGAGTTAAGGAAATAAAAAGACAGTGCCCCAAAGAATAACAATAAAATCCCAAGATTTCATTCTTTCACACATTATTTTCAAAAAAAAAAACAGACAAAATGTCTAAAGAAATATTTTAAGGATACTTATCAGATTAAGTGATGGACAAATACATATTGAAGCCAATAAAATTGATGATTCCACATATTATAAAACATATAAACTCATTACCCACATACATTAGTTACTACATAAGAGCTCACAATACAAGATGAAAATATTTAAATATGAAAAAATGATGAGCTGTACATAAAGTAGAAGATATAGTACTAGTGATAGTAAAATATTATTACAAGATATTCTCCACTAAACTTAATTTACATTTCAAGCCACCATCTAATTCTCTTATGTTTCATTCCATGATAGATTGGTACCCTAAACTGGGTACATAATAGTATTGTTCTTATCACTCCCATTTTATACCATACAATATATATGAATGACTTGACACAAAGCAGTTCTTCATTACAGGATGAATGTGGTTTCATCGAAACATCAGCATTTTAAACAAAAAACTATCATATGGTATAAAACAAAATAGATTTTAATTTCATATATAAACATATGTTATATAATGAGTATTAATAGCTCTTAACAAGCTTTCCCGAATATCCTTATCACCAGCCCGGTTTCTAGCTGCTGGCTATCATCAGTGAGGCTCTAGGATATTCAGAAATTAGATCTAAAAATACTAGTCCAAGCCCAGCATTTATCTAATAGTTAACTATTAAATAGAAAATCTGAAATTTTCAGACATCTAAATGTCTTCAAATCCAGCTATCTAACTTAAATAGCCATATGGGACTGAATTAAGTTCAGATACACCATATTCCTGCATATGCAGTTTCAATTATTTGCATATTAAATTTTACTTTTTGTCATCATTATCACTTTCAATCATTATCGATCCATTGCCGAATGAAGTTCTCTCTGAGTTTAATCCAATTTCTCTAATCTCTCTTCTCCACATCATCCCAGCACATTTCTTTATTTTAACCACCCATTTGACATGTGGTCACTTTCTAGGTATTTTACAATTTCTTGGAATCCAGTTTAAGATTTCAACTGTCCATCTAGTATCATCTTTTCTAGCTATATGTCCAGTCAAGTTCCACTTCAATCTTTTAATTCTTTCAATTATTTACATATATATATAAATATTTTCCATACACTGTATAAATGTATTCTACTAATAATAACATAACATTTAAATACTGCACATGATTCTTTTTATGTATGTATAAATCATTTAAAAAACAAAAATTAAAACAATAAATCAATGCAATAAAAATATTTCTTCCTGATTTATTTCCTTACTTAAAATAAAATAATATAGTAAAGTACTTGGAAAGTCATGTGACATTTTGGGCACCCTAGTGGCAGATTGAAAAATTAACAATTAATAAATTGTTGTTTTTTTTTTTTTAAAATGATATCACACAGCTGAAAATCAATCGGGGAGCCTTCAGCTCCAAGTTTGCCACTTTACCATTGTGTTAAAACCTGAAAGGCCTTCTTTCATATGTAGATCAACCTCTTCAATAATTAAATATTTAAATTAACTAAATAAAAAAAATAAAAAACATATGTCAAAAATTAATCCTGATCAGGATAAGAGCTCTAGATCTAACAAACAATTTAAAACAAATTCTGAATTCAATATAATCAAAGAAATTTTAATTTAAAAATTTCTTTCCTCTTCAATGATTTCTGCATAATTACTTATTTCATTGATCATGAATTAAATAGAGCTATTGAATTAAGATAGAAAAAAATCAAAGCAGCTTACTGCAATTAGGTCTCTATCTATTGAGAGGTATTTAAAAATCTTTTTTTTTCCTTTTTATTTTTAGATGTATGTATATACATCTGTTAACACCCATACATGCATTAAAAATGGATATTTTATAGAGTTTGCTATCATCTGAAAAGAAACCTAGAATCAAAAGTCATGGATATAAATGAACAATTGTATATAACTTATACTGAGTAGTATTATGTTAATCTAATAATATATATATATTACTTGCTACTTATTTTCTACAGAGTAATTTGAAATGATTAACAATTCATGCCTCAATGCAATGGGATATTCTTTAAGGCATACAGATTAAATTTGTATGTTAAAAAGAAAAACTTCAACTAGATGAAGCAATTACATAATAGTTGAACTTAATTCACAATTATGAAAAATCTATCTCTTCCTTTTCTAAAAAACCTTGAATAACAAATTGCATAGTGTAAAAATGGACATTAAATTGATAATGGAATAAATGTAATATATTTAGATACATTTTCTTATTGCTTTTCAACAAGATGAGCAAAGAAAAAACTATTTCAATAAATATACCAGAGATATTTTAATTTCACAGTTTCTCATGATGATACATATCAACATCCTAAAAGTTCGAAACAGAGTTTGTAAATGAAAAGTAATGTGTTTAACAATTATCTATCTCTCATATAGCTTACCCATGTCGATAACATAATCTTTTAAGTTTCAGTTCTGAACAATTTAACTGCCCTAAACCAATAAGAAGACCTGTAAATGCACCCTGAAATAAAATAATAATAAAAACATTTACTTTAAAATAAGATAATTAAACATTCTACATATATATATTTTACACAATGCGGAAACACATACAAGCTTTTAAAAAATATCTTATAAAAAGTTTTATTATTTAAAATAAAAATTTAAATGCATGCGATGAAATGTTGTTCCAACTGACAAAGGTTTATATATAAATATAATTGATAAAAAAAAACAATCGTATAATTAATACATAAAAGAGTTCTAACTTATTATTTAAGCATCCTACTAGCCAACTTCTAATTAAATAGACAATCCAAAGCTCATAAGACCAGTTTCAGAGAAATCCATTCATCATACTGTCTTAAGCCAATAAATGTCACATGATCACCATTTCTTATGCTTGCTTATAACTGTTATTAAAACAGGCAAAACTCTCTATACTTATTGCCACTGAGTGCAAGCCAGAGTAATCAATGGATGTCAGAAGACTGGGCATAAAAACCTCATCTAGTGCCTACTCATCCAATATCCCCAGATTAGCTTCTGGCTTGTGGCCTTCGTCAGTGAGGAACCTTGGATCTGAGACAACTGCAACCAGATCTTAGGATCTAATGCAACCCTCCAGAAGCCACCTTTTATCTCTCCTTAACTACAAAACCATGAAGAGCCTTGGATTTGAAAGCACTGCACTTAGATCTTAGGATCTAATGCAACCCTCCAGCAGCCACCTTTTATCTCTACTTAACTACAAAGCCATGAGATTCATGGTTTTGTAGTTAAGAAGAGATAAAAGGTGGCTGCTGGAGGGTTGCATTAGATCCTAGATCTGAGATTCATGGTTTTGTAGTTAAGTAGAGATAAAAGGTGGCTGCTGGAGGGTTGCATTAGATCCTAAGATCTAGGTGCAGTGCTCTCAGATCCAAGGCTCCTCACCAATAAAGGCCATAAGCCAGAAACTAGTCTGGGGATATTGGATGAGTAGGCACTAGATGGGGATTTTATGCACAAGCCTTTCTGGCATCCATTGTTTACTCTGGCTTGCACTGAGTGGCAATAAATATAGAGAGTTTTTCCTGTTTTAATAATCATACTGTCTTGTTATAGTCTTAGATTTGATGTCAGTGTCTGAGATAGATCACCAAACATAGGATCTAGCCAACTTTTTTGCATGATCCCTGACTGATCATTATATAATTGTCTTAACATTTGAGATTAGTCCTCTGAAGAGATTATTACTCTTGGTGCCCAGATAATACATCCACTTTCAATTACAAACTCTAGCCTATGTATCCAAAAGACTGAATGCATCTCTTTCAGTCTTTTGTTCGATCAACTCGAATAGTTTATTCAATAGACATTTGAAATGTAAGGTCACCAGTGATTCATTAGGTAATAGATTTGTCATTTATCTATATCTTTGCTTTTAAATTTATTTAATTGATAGATTGATTTCAGTAGGAGTAACCCACTCTATCATCAAAATCTCTGGATAGTTCTTTTTTAAATTTATATTTCTAATACCTAGCTCACTTTAACCACTGCATGGCCTATTAATAGTCAAACCAGTTATGGCCTAATAAATAGTTGTGCAATACTATGAACACAACAAGTGAAAAAAATATAACATTTTTCTAGATTTGATAATCTTTACTCTTGCCTCTCCCAAAAGTGAATTTTGGTTATCTTGATAATAAATATAGAGGATTTGAACTAAGACTTTCAAGCCCCTTCACTATCCACACTATCTCGTACTACTGATACACATGACCACACACATGCAGAAAAGATAAATAATCACCAATATACGCATTTTGTGCTAAACCAACACTCATCAGTTGGTCCACACTACCATCTCTCATACATATATATAATCAGTGCTCAGTTTATATTAAGATAGCAAATCCTCCCACGTTAATGGACAGGCTTCAACCCATTCCAACCTCCAACTCTTCAACCATCCATACCATTGAAAATCTGATGATAGAATTCCCAAATCCCATGCTGATGCCAATATTGTTGTCATGCCCACGTTGACCTGGCCCTTCACATATAGGACAGTATCCATTTAAATACATAGAAGAGGGATGGGCAGAATGCAGGCTTATTAGGTTAAGATTTGAAATCCCCTATCTAAAATACTTGGATTATCTCCACTAGCAATAACTAGATAACTATTTCTCTATTAATTGTTTAACCTCATCTCGGTATCTACATGACAGATTTATTAAATTGGTAGCTCTATGAGATCTTCCTTCATCTCTAAAATACTTGTGATACCATTTCAACTGTGCTCATTATTAATTCATTAGTTTTATTAATAACTTGAATCATAACAGTTTTAAAAACAAACTTAGAAATAGAGTTTAAACACTGTTTTTAGTCCGAGACTCACAATTCCCAGCTTTGTTCAGAGACGACATACTGATCCTATTTATCAGGTGCTACTTTACACATATCGACTAACACAAGGCCAGTTCTTGGTTTTTATTTGCAGACAGTTTTTTTCTTTTTTCTTATGTTTTCATTAATTTCATATAAATTTTAAGTATAAATTTTAATAGAAGTTTACCAGATCAAATTTGCACTAAAGTCATTAGACACTCCCCCCCCCCCCAGTTATATTCATGTTTTTACCAGGCATGGCTTCAGCCTGATGACAAGATTTCTATTAAATCAAATTATAAAACCCAAGGCTCATCAGTATATTTAAAAGATCAGTTGTAACAAACTGAAATAACCTATTACTTAGTTTGCTGAAATATTGAAAATATAAGTTTAGAATTTAAAAAAATATAATTCATATATATATAATAATAATACAATATTTGTAATGGATGTTTTAGATGGAAATATTTAATGTGTGGAGTTATCCTCCTTTTGAATGCAATGAGCCTGTCAGCTTTACTTTAATCCTTGGCCTGCTGCAGTTGATTTTCATTAGCTATTGTTTTGGCCCTTAAGTGCTTTTTAAGTTAATTATAAATGGATAACTCCGCACATTAAATATTTCCATAATATATACTAAGTAATATAAATAACAATAATTTTACTTGTTCCATATCAACTCTTTTCCCATGATAATCAAGTCTGATGGGAACATCAGGTGAGAAGACAAAAGATCTAGAGAAATAATACCAAAACAATTTATTAATAAACAATACATAAAGACAATAATGTTTAAACATTAAAACAATCATTACATCATAACATTTTTAAAAGAAAAATTTCATCAATTTCTGAAGTTACGCAAAGTAATTAAATTTCTCACCCATTTTCTTAACAGGTGTTTTCATTACCTTTTCTTAAATTCACTCCTTTATTTATACCTTTTCTTGCATTATTTCCAAATCTAAACCAATTCAAAGGAGGTGAAGGTATTACTTGAAACAGTTTTGAACATTTAAATTCTTTTGCAAGTTGCATGTTTCTCTCTCTATTAGCTTTTCTGATAATTGTTTAGTTCGTTATTATATAGTTAGTTGCTCCAAAAGTTAAATGTTATTCCTCCTTTCTAACAAGCACAATAATTACATTCTCTTAGTTAGCCCTGAAATTTTTTTTTTTTAATTTTTCTGAGCTGAACATCAATTTAGAAATAGATTTAAATATTCAGGCAAACTGTTTATCTGCCAACTTCACATGCCAATTTTTATCAATTCACATGCCAATTTTTATCAATTAATTTCAGTACTAAACCACTACTATACAACCTATTAATAAAATATCCTATGGCATTGTCTACTTTTATATCAGAATTTATTTATTATTTTGTACAAGTTGTTAACAAAAGATTCAAGTATTCATGTGTACCAATGTTCTCCAATGTATATGGAAGAATATCCAAAATTCCCATTGAAAAAGATAGCAAAATCTATTCTGCATAATAGGATCAAATTAGATGGTGTAGCTCTCGATCACCAAATAATCTTTTATTTCTATTATCAGTTTTTTGTTTTTTTTGTCTTATAATCTTTTCTTTATAAGAAAGATTATTATCTTTATGCTTACCTTCTGATTCCCCTTTCCTTCATTGCTATATTGAATTACTAAAATATAAAATAACATTGACAAAGATTATGTCTTCCATAAAGACATCATTCAAACTGTATAAAAGATGCAAGCACATTTGTCCTTTACATAGTAAGATGATTATCATGCTATTGAAACTGGGCTAAAAACTTTTCATATATTGCTGGAAATTATGTTTTGAGTAATTTTATTTTGGAAGTTGCATTAGTATTTTTTTAAAAAAAAAACAAAAAAACAGCATTATTACAACTATATACAATTAAAACTAAACTAAATTATAAGAATGAATAGGCAGCATTCAGCACTGAATATAATTACATCAAAATATCAACTACTAAACATCACATGATTTAGGTGCAATGCTCTCAGATCCAAGGCTCCTCACTGATGAAAGCCACAAGCTAGAAACTGGTTTGGGGATATTGGATGAGTAGGCACTAGATAAAGATTTTATGCACAAGCCTTCTGGTATCCACTGATTACTCTGGCTTGTACTGAGTGGCACTATTGTATTGAAATTTTTGCCTGTTTTAAAATATCAATTACAAATAATTAATTTCTACGTTTATTAAAAAAAGTTTCTTTTAAAAACAAACTACAATTCTCCGTACTAGAATCATATAACAATGGAGCCAAGAGTCATAGGATAACTATGAAAGATCACAAAGGTCAGGAGGTTCTCTCAAATTATCTGTACTAAACAAAGCACTAAATGTTAAGTTAATAAAAGTAGAAGCCTCCATGCTCATCGGAACAATCTGAATAATCCAAACCATAAACAAATAATATAGAAAAAATAAACATTACAGTGTAAAGAGTTAAAAATGAATGATGAGGACTGAAGCTATAATAATTTAATACAACAAAACAGTTTGTATATCTACATGCTACTGGATTGGTTTACTATAGTAAAAGTGGATAAAATTTTTATTTACATATGGAATCAAAGAGTTCTCTAAAAAACACATGAATGGAAGACTAGAATAAAACTAAAAATCAAATGCACTATATATTGTCAGTTCACAATTCTGCTTAATTAAAATTATTATTTTGACTGCCACCGGATAGCTGTTAAATCTCAGTATATTGAACTGTTTCTTAAAGGCTGCTATTCTGCTGCTGAATAAACTGTATTTCGGTATTTAAACCTTCCAAGTAAAAAAGACTACCACATTAATTTTAAAAGATTGATTAACTTTTAACATATACTTTATAGGTTTGATTATGTAACAATGTATGTTGTTAATTTTGTTGAGAGAATTGTAAAAAAAATCATACCTTCTGTAATGGATACCATTTATTTAAAAAAAAACAATAACAACAACTAAACACTTCAGGTATTTATTGTTATGAAAAATTATTAATCTATTTACGAGTTTAAATTATGAATTTAAAATGAATGGGGTGAAAAAGTACTCAATATTAAATAAGAAATATAATAGGATGAAAGAATTTCCAGAAATAAAAAATGACAATATAAAGTTATAGAAATAGAATAAATTAAGTAATAAATATAGTTTTACTTCTAATAACACACTCATTTATAAATAAGTTTTAGTGGAGAAGATATAAATTAAATATTAATATCGATAGGCATAACATTTTCAAGGATCCATGCCTCATAATCATAGCCTTCATAAAAATATATAATAAAATGTATGCAAAGATATTTAAATAAGCTCATTTCTTCGAAATCTCTAAGCAAGTATCTTTTCTATTGATAGCATGGATATTTCTATTAATGTAGAATGCTTCTTTTATTTTTCTCTTATGATCATTAGATTCTGTGCATAAGATTATGGGATTGGCAGGTGTAAAGTTGCATCCGGATTTCTTGGCATACTCCAAAAATACAGACAATGTATTGTTGTTCTTCTGAGCTCTGTTGCAAGTGTACAGGTGTTGAGCAAGTCTAGTGTTGATGGTAGCTTTAATCTCACTGTAATATACAGGGTGGCATCCGGCTTGAGGGCATGAGATGGAGTATACCACATGTGGAGTGAATGATCGGTCAATATGATCTTTAGAGTTGTTGATCAATCTATTAGAATTAGGTGGAGTTCTGAATCATATTTTCAAATTTATTGGTTAATGCTTTAGTTAGTTTGTTAAATATTTTGAGAATGCAGGGGGTGGCAATTCTAGGTAAATTGGTACGGGGTAAAATATTAAAAGAAACGTTAAATTATGCTATTAGCTCTTATTGCGGACATCTTTGAAAAGACTCATTTCAGTGTATACTATATTTTAATCATGTTTTTATTATTTATTGAAATAAAAAAACATGCATAAGCCCAGAAAAAAAAAAAGAATTAATAAAAGTTATCATCTTCTTAATGCAATGCATTAATAATTATTACTTTTTCACTAAAGTATTCATCATTATTATACTGTATTCAATTTGCTTATATAAATGTGTGCAAAATTTGAGTATTAATTAAAAATTTAATTCTGAATAATAAATCCTGCTAGTAGAAGCTAATGTTTAAGTTATCTCAATGATATATGTTCACTATATATTTTGATTATTTGTTAAAAAACGCTTTGAATATAATTTTTGTATTGATTTTCACAATCATTTAAATCTAACTATTGCTTATTCACAAACAGCTATAAATCAAATGATCACCATGAGTAGGCCTTAGATAGAGATTTTATGCACAAGCCTTCTGGCATCCATTGATTACTCTGGCTTGCACTGAGTGGCACTACTGTAGGGAGAGTTTTGCTATTTTAAAAACAGCTATATATTTAATAAACCTTATCAAACCTAGATAGAGTTTAAGTAAAGGTTTGTATGCCTCCATTAGCTCTACCTTATATTTTTTGTTACAATATATATAATGCATACACTGAATATATGTGTGTAAATGGGTGTATAAGTTAAATTGAAATTCAATGTATATCTATTAAATTCCAAATAAAAAAAACAATATAATAAAATTTATTAAAAAAATTGTTGCATAACTTTTGTTATATATATTATTAAAAATTTTGCTAAAGTTTTCATAAATTTTATTAAACAACTTCATTACCTGAAATAAATAGGTTGTGAGGGTGATATCATGTCTTCTGTCTGCTGCTGTACCATCTGCTGGGCTCTGCCCATTGTTTCACCGAGCATTATTAACAACTCTTCCGGGTTGGGGGGAGGTAGTTCGGGTGGGGTGCTCTGACCCACCGTCATCACAGGGGGGACATAAGGAGAAGGCAATTTACTGGTGAAAAATTTTTTGTTTGCAGAATTTCCTGAAAATAAATGTTAGCCAAATAAATTTCTATCTCAACATCGGTATTATTATTATTTGAACAAAAGTGATGTTTTAGAGATGTAATGACATATTTTAAATTTATCGTTAAATTAATGATTAAACCGTCAAACATCACATGACTGCATATTATTGTTAGCATATTATAATTTTTTATTACAAACCAAATTAATACTGAATATTTAAATGCTACTGGCAATGACTGTGATAATTCTGATCATCTCTGTCAAATAAAATTTATATATAGACTTTTTAGCATTTCATGTAAAAATAAAATTTAAATAAAGAAAAACTATATTATCTGATTTTAGTTTATAAAAGATTGCTGATTGTAGTGTTTGTAAAAATGGTAGACATTTTTGTGCACTCCAGAAAAACTAGAATTTATTCGTAAGGCTGTTTTTAGATCGTGCTCTAATAGCTGAGGAATTTAATTAGTGCATTGACGTGATGGCGATCGACAATTCCTAGAAATATTTGCTGATTACAAATATTTCTAGATAAGAGGCGTTACTCTATTGGTCAATGCATTGATTGATTGTTGCAGTTGTCAGAGAGCGATAGGAACACTGGGTAATAACTAAGCAGTGGAATATAGAGAGTAGTACAGAGCAGTCACGCAGTAGCAAGTTGCAGACCATGCATTTGGAGAGCATCCGTGGCTGAGCTTCGTTGCAGACCAATTCATTGGAGAGCTTCATTGCAGACCAATTCGTTTGGAGAGCTTCGCGGCAGACCAATTAGTTGGACAGCTTCGTTGGGAAAGAACAGCGTGGGAATTGTATAATGTTATTTGCTGACCGCACAATATGACTTGCAGTTATAACCTTGGCACAGTCGTAAGTGCAGATATTACACTGATTTATACACATTAGTTAAAAATGTAAAAGAATTCTTAATTATATCTAAGTTTTTGCTTGTTAATCAAATTTCCAAATAATATGCTCATATTGATTCAAGTCTTTGTTGTTCTTGTACATTGCCTTGCTATACTTTGCTACAGTAAATTATTTCTTTACTTTCTTTTAGATTTCCAAAATGGCATTTTCTCACCATTTAAATGAACAATTCTTAAAATTTTCATACTTTAATGCCAAAATAGTTTTGTATTCAAATTTCCATTTCTTTTAGTTTTATTTGAATATGAAAATATGTTAAAGGAAATGTTTTAAAGTGATATATATATATATAATAATTAATAAAACAAGTCATAAATTTTGCAACTTGCTTTTAAGCTTGCATTTAATGATAACTAGATGGAGCTTATCAATAACTCTAATCAAGCTTTATTTTATAAGTGCCAAATGAGAAAAAATTCAAAATCTCTATCGGAAAGTCCCTATCTCCAAACCAATTGTTTTCGAGCTTATGACTCACCTCATTGCTGGGACTCTAGAAACAAGATATATATATAGTATATCTATATATAAACTAGATCTATATATATATATATAGTAGATAGAACCTTAAAATAGCTTCCAGAATTTGAAGATTTAAAATGTTAAATAAAAATAGTTTTTAAAGTTTAAATTGATTGACAGAAATAAACATAAACAATAAACACAATAAATATTTTGCATATGCTTTTTTTGTTCAGATATACAGAACCACAGCTTTAATAGATATATATTAATACTTTTGGCATACTTTAATTACAGAAGTACAAAAAATGAATTCAATATTTATTTTAATTAAAAAGCACTAGAAATTATGCTCAGATTAAAACAGAAAGTCTGATAATGGATACAATCAATGACACTTGTTTGATGAATTGAGTGATAACTATATGGGAAAGAGGTATTATTAGATTAAAAACAGCTCTTTCACTCGACTTCCAGCTAGTGAAAGAATGAATAAACAGTGATTGCTAGATATACTTAAAATCCCTATTTTTGTTCAGTATTAGAATTCCCACCCTCCAACCGGTTTCTGATTTTTGCTTTTATCAGTTAAACCCAGGATTCGAAGCAGATGTGTATCCAACAAACCATCTTCAATTCCAAGTTTATCTGTCAATCTAAAAAATTGAAATTCAAATACTAAGAATGGATACATATATTGTATATATCTAGTAATTACTGATTATTCAAGCTAACACTAGATGGCAGAAGAGTAGAGAACTGTTAGGCATATATTTTTTATCTGGATGTTTTGGTGATTTGTTGTTATTATTAACATTTTAGCCAAGGGAAAAAGGTGCTTACAATTAATGAAGAACTGAAAATATTGAAATATACTGGTTTCAAATCTATGTAATTATTCGGGCAAATTAATTTGGTTTCAAAATTTAGAATGATCCAAATTTCAAGTTTTTAGCATGGTAAGTAGAGTTAAAAATGGCTGCTAGATAAACGACTGCATTCCTTTCAACTTTGTATCCCAGGGCTCACAAATAAAGAGAAAAAACAAAAAATCAGTCTGAAAATGGGGGTTCAAATACGGGAATCTATGATTATTTAAATATACACTAAATGGCAGTAAAATGGTGAGGTGTCTTGAAATTATATTATTTGCATATGATTATTTTATTCGTACATCTATAATAAATCATAATTGTAAAAATTATACATAACTAGAAGATTAGAGAATTCATAATTTTTGTGCAAACTCCGTGAATGAAAGCAACAATTAATAAGATGAACTTCCTAATCGTTGATTACATAGTCAACCTAATGTCATGGCAGTATTTCTAATGAAGGAAAGCATTAGCTTAATGTAATATGACAAATTTATTACAGAAAAACTTCATTAAAATAAAAAAAATTTACAATTTTACAATTAAGTATTTATAAATATAAAATTATATAAAAAAAGCCCTTAAATGTAATTTAAATCTTCTGTTCATTAATAATACCTCTCCATTTCATAAACTGCACTAATCTGACATGATTGCTTGCTGACTCGATGCATATCAGAAACTCAAAAAAAAAAAAGATATCCAAAAAAAATGTAGTTTATAGTTGCCAGCCATGCTCAAATTTAGAATAGTTTGCTCTTACAATTGTGTAGTATACTATCTGACATTTTGCTTAAGTCATCGAATGATTATAAGATCTTTGAAACAAATTAGGTAGTTAATTAGGTTGTTTTCTCATCCCTGGTGTTCGCCTCAAGATGTCGCTATTTCTAGATCAATTCCTAGAAATATACCATTTCACCGGCCTTCACCCAACAAAAGAGGAATTTTTCTACGTTATAAACGCAGAAAAGTCCTCACGTTATGTTGGATGGAGGAGGCGGTGACAGAAGCCAACACAAAGAGACTTCTTTCTATGATAAAACACAGAAAAAGTTCTCGATGGCTGCCGGTTATGGCTTTTTTTCTATGCTAAAAGCAAAGAGAAAGAAATGCCTTGATTGGCTGCCGTAGTAGTCGATTTTGTTCATTTTCTCGTAATAGTAGAATATCTATTTTCTCAATAGTTTCATGTGAGAGTGTGTGTATTTGAAGCAGTCGTAGTTTTTTTAAATTTGATAAGACATCTATTTTTTTTTAATGTGTTGTAACTTACTTTATTGTTGTAAGTTTAGTAATAATGTCCTGAAGATTCCATTACGAAGGGGTAACCCTCAAAAATTGCTTTTAAGAGTGCGCAAGGGAAAAATATTTAAAGGCTCATGCGAAAAGTACCATTTTCGTGAAAATTCGTCCGTGACCAGTTACTTTTGCTATATATATACGCACAAACAAAAACAACCCACTGTCTAATTATTAGTAATTACTTGTCCGAAAAATAAAATTAGCCGGATATTTTTTTTTTTTTTGTTAAATATTTCAATACGCACAAACAAAAACAACCCACTGTCTAATTATTAGTAATTACTTGTCCGAAAAATAAAATTAGCCGGGTATTTTATTTTTTTTTGTTAAATATTTCAAAATAAGATTAGTTTTTATATCTACACACTAACAAAAACAACCCAGTTCCTGATTAATTACTATCTTTAAAAAAAAAAAAAAAAAAAAGTAAATTCAACGGGGTTTGATTTTTTCAATGGAGTCTTTGAATTACGGTTTGTTTGTTTTTATATATACACAAGATTTACCAAAAAAAAAAAAAAAGAAACCCACTTTCTGATTAATTACTGTCAAAAGAAACGCAAATTAGTCGGCTATCATTTTTAAATTTAGTATTTCAATAACAGTAGCCTTTTTATATAGACAGACTTAACAAAAACAACCCACTTTCTGATTCATTACGCCCTCCCCCCCCAAAAAAAAACGGAAATTAGTCGGGTATCATTTTTCAATTGAGTCTTTCAATGACGGTCCTTACTAATAATAGTCGGGTATCAATTCTAAATTGTAGTGTATAAATTATGTCACTTTTGATAGATTTAGAATTATGTCTTGCTTTTTTAATAAAATGATTTATTTACTTTTGACCAAAAATACCGTAACTTTAAAAAAAGACACACCTAAAGTCCAAAAAAAAAAATTCGAAAAAGCCCCGTAACTTTAAAGACACACACACAAACTCAAAAACAAGATAAGATTAATAAACATTTACTTATTACGTTTGCTTTGGAATAAAATTATTGATTTACTCTTGCAAAAAAAAAAAAAAGACCGTAACTTTAAAAAGACACATGTAAAGTCAAAAAAAAAAAAAAAATTAAAAAAACACTGTAACTTTAAAGACACACACACACAAACTCAAAAACAAGATAAGATTAATAAACATTTACAAAAAAGAAAAAAACTAACATCATATAATAGTATTAGTTAGTAGAATATTTTATTACAAATCTAAGAAATCAGATCTTTTTAGATCAAATCGATCATTTAGGTCCAGCCCGGAATCGTTATATGTATATGTTTTTGATTAGCATCAATGCCATCCTGTGGTGAACACCAGGGATGAGAAAACAACCGTTAAGGATAGTAACAAATTCTCCATACAGTAGTGCCACCAAGAGCAAGCCTTTGTAATCAATGAATGCAAGAAGATCTGTGTATAAAATCCCTATCTAGTCCCTACTCATCAAATATTCTTAGACTAGTTTCTAGCTTTCATCATTGAGGAGCCTTGGATTTGAGAGCACTTCATCTAGAACTTAGAATATAATGCAATCCTCTAGCAGCCACCTTTTACCTATTTGGTTAATAAGCAAGAAACTAGTCTGGCATATTGGATGAATCAGCACTAGATACGGATTTTATGTACAAGTCTTCTTGCATCCATTGATCATGAAGGCTTACATTTAGTGGCAATACCGCATGGAGAATTTTATATTGTTATTAACAGCCTGTGAAAACATATAAAATGGTAATCACATAATGTTTTGATGAAATTAGATAGTTATGCTAAAAGAAATGTCAATTAACGATAAAAAATTTTGTATTCATAATTTAATGATTAAATGTTCTACAATTGGATCAAGGAAACTTCTAATGAATAGCAGAAGTTTTTGGGAATGTAGAAGTTTCTGTTTCTATAGAAGTAAAAACAAACTGGACAATATTTCAACTGAAGAATGGCCAGCTATGATAATAGTTTGATAGTTGAGTAGAGGTAGCAAAATACTTTTGAATCAAAAAAATTTTTAAGCAAACCATAACTATTCAAGAAAATGTGGTTTTATATCAGTGACTATGATTATATTTCTCTTTTGAGGCTCTTTAATAGATAATCACCTGATGAGGTACTAAATTGAGTTTAATCCTTTCTTTTTAAATTGAGTTATTGTTTTATTGCAATATGTTTATCATTTTATTTTTTTATTACTTTTGTTTGCACTTCAATCTTTTGATTTATTCAGTCAGTCTTGATTTACCACAGCAAATCACACTTTATTTATTATCTAAATAACTAACAGATTCTTGATTTTGATTAAGTAAAAGTCATACTACAAACCTTTGACAATTCATTAACATTAAGAGATTGTTTATTATCAATGCGGATGATTAATCATCTCTCTTTCTTGCATGTTAATTAATAATATTTATGGCAAATTTTTTCCACTAGTATGAGCATTGCTATATATTACTAGGATTTAGTTTTTTTCTCCATGTTTAAAGTACTAATGAATGTGTATTTGATATATATGATTAAAATAGAAAAAAACATATTAGCACATATGAACTATACTTATATAGGATTCAAGAGTTTTATAAACAATTCATAATATGATAAAAATTGTTACAAAATTATTATGTTTATAAAAATAATAAACTAACCTGATTCTGCTGATTTTCCTCCTGTTACTTCCGAAAAAAAATCACATAGAAAAAATAAAGCATCCTGAAATGATACAAAACTAATTACAGGATCCTGAAATGATACAAAACTAATTACATATTTAATATATACAGAATAAGTAATATTATACAAAATCATAATTTAATGTATCACAGAGCTACAGCTTAAAATATTATGTTATTTAAACAACCTTGCAAGTTCATTAGTTAATTAAAATATATTTGTTTAAATAATGTTAACAGAGGGCACTTAAATGCTGGGTTTGGGAAAAGATAAGGAGGATTTATATATAAAGGTTATAGAATTGACAATGATTATGTTGTGGAAATGGGATGGAGCAGAATATGGGAAAATTTAGAGTGGGGAATGGAAAATAAAGTGGCTAACAGGTTTATCTGGGTATAATTGCTGAGATATTCTTGACTTCGTTTAAGGAGAAGCCACAATACATCACATGCATTAATAAAAAATAGGGAATTGGAAAGATGGAGAATTAAAATGGAGAGTAAAAAGAAATTAAATATATATAAAAGTAAATAGAATATTGGGTGCAAGTGAATTTATGATAATAACAAGTAGTTTACTGTTTAAGGTTCGAACAGGATCTTTAGCAAAAGGGAATATGCATATAAATGAAAAAATATGGTGATTTAGTCTGCAAGTTATGTAAGGAAGGCATAAAAAATATTAGGCATCTGTTAATTGAATGTAAATTTCTACAAGCAGAATGGGAACAAATCATTAAGTTGTGGGAGAATAAATATAAGCATAGTGATTATACAGAAAGTGAGTTCTTGGTTTTTATGCTGGGTTTGAGAAAAGATAAGGAAAATTTAGATGAAAAGGCCTTAGAGTTGACAAAGATTATGTAGTGGAAATGGGATGGAGCAGGATAGTGAAGAATATGGGAAAAACCTAGGATGGGGAATGGAAGTGGAAGACAAGATGGCTAACAGGGTATAATGGATAAGAGATTCCTGACTCCGAGAAGGTGAAACCACAGTGCATCACATCACAAAAGGTTACAAAAAAAAAATATATATATATATATGGTGTAAAAATTTGATATTGAATATTCACGTGTATGTATGTGTGTATATATATATATAATAGTTTGGATAGTAATGGCATGGCCTACATAACCTAAGACTTAAATTAATTTCAGCCCTGGTTAGCAAGAAATGCCATATAACATTCAAACACCAGAAATAACAGGCTGTTTTGATCCATTGGTTTTAGCTCTCAAGACTTGCCATTCTATCACTTTGCTATGCCACACTAAGTTCATTTAAATCTGTACATAAACTAATGAAAAGAATATACACAACTAACATGCAATACAATTTGATTCAACAAGCAGAATCTAAAACAAGCAATATTTTAAATTTAAAAAAAAAATAAAGGATAAAATATAAAATGGATTATTCATATGGAATATAATAAAATATATGAACATTTAATCTAAATCAAATTTTCCCCTGACAATGATACATTAAAAATAGTAAAAAAAAGCAGAGTGCAGACATGGATTGAGTCATTAGTTTTTGGTTGCAGTTATTGATTTGACTCCTGCTAATGGAAGAAGATGAATGCAACATTTTCTATGCAACTTAATGTAACAGCACTCTAAGTTATCCATTTATTTAATGCTTAAGCATATAAACAGGCCAGTCATCCACAGTCAACCAATATAGAGTGGCGAGTCCCTGGCCCAAACTTCAGGTATTGAGAAATACATAAACGTATAGATTAATACCATCACTGTTTAATACTTATGATTAAACTAAACACATGAATGTATCTGTTTAGAATATAAGAACATTAATATGTGCATATAAGTAATATTTACTAAGGCTGTAACCTCAAGAATATGCGCATAAAAATGCGATAATAGGACTTCTACAGGTCTTAACCACAAGCTTACATTTTGGAAGAAAGGAACCCTTCTTTACTTCAACCTACTTTCTATATAAGTAGGTGAAGCTGGAGCGGTTAGATCTGCGAGCGTGAAGCTATTCAATACTTCACTGATTAAGTCCACATTACTCGTGAAATATTTCGATTTACAACGAGTCAATGGAAAGATCTTATAGTTAGAAATCTATTACGATAATTTACCATTATCTTATTCTTTAAAGTCATTGTCATCTCACACATACACATCATTGTTTACCTACTAAAATCATAATTAAAAACATCAGTGCCATAAGCTTAAATAGTAATTAAAACAGGCAAAACTCTTCATACAGTAGTGGCTTAAATAGTAATTAGTCAGTAATTATATAAAATAAAAATTTGAACTATATATTTTAAGAGGTTATATATTCACACATGATCACATTTCCTATATTAGCACATTAATTGTTGATAAACAGAGCAAAACTCTCCATACAGTATTGCCACCTGTGCTAAACAGAGTAATCAATGGATGTCAGAAGGCTTGTGCATAAAATCCCTATCTAATGCCTACTCATCCAGTATCCCCAGACTAGTTTCTGGCTTGTGGCCTTCATCAGTGAGGAGCTTTGGATCTGAGAGCACTGCATCTAGATCTTAGGATCTAATGCAACCCTCTAGCAAACACCTTTTATCTCTACTTAACTACAAAACTATGAGATTGAAAATACAAAAAATATTTTCAATCTAAGCTCAATAGCTTATATAGTTCAGACCCATATGACTATATAAGCTATTGAGCTTAGATTGAAAATATTTTTTGTGTTTTCAATTTCATTCTCATAGTTTTGTAGTTAAGTAGAGATAAAAGGTGGTTGCTAGAGGGTTGCATTAGATCCTAAGATCTAGATGCAGTGCTCTCAGATCCAAAGCTCCTCACTGACGAAGGCCATAAGCCAGAAACTAGTCTGGGGATATTGGATGAGTAGGCACTAGATAGGGATTTTATGCACAAGCCTTCTGACATCCATTGATTGCTCTTGTTGGCACAAGATGACACTACTGTATGGAGAGTTTTGCTCTGTTTATCAAGGTTATATATTATACATTATCCACATACAGAATATTCATCTGTGTGCTTTTACTAAGCCATTGCAGACTTATAATTATTAGTTATGAATAGAAATTTATTTTATTTTGGATTAAAAAAGATTGAATATTATCACGATCATTTTGCTTATTGACAATCTGAATTAATACCCAATAAATGATAAAACCTCACTATTTATCATAGCCAATTAATCAGCTATAGTATATTTCAATTTGCTATGTTATTCCATCTCATTATACAAACTGACAAAAATATTTTCAATATATCATAAAAATATTTCAGCAGCATATTTTCTTCAACCTGCCTACTACCCACTGCAAGCTTCAGTAACTTATAGATACCAGATAATTGAGCCTAATAAATCCCTATCTGGTACTGGCATTTACTAGGTGGCATGCAGACGTGAAAAAAAAAAATTATGCTGCTAAAACAGCAATGAGTAAGGTGAAGTCATATGATAATTAAAAATATTCAAAATCGCCCTCTATAGGAAAGCTATATGCTTTGCAAAAGCGTGCTTATCACTTCCCTAGTTGCGAATTGTTACATGTATGACCTGACTTCATTGTACAATTGATGTTACAAATTCTTATTAACACTTCTCTTACTAAATAATTCATTAATTCAGAAAATTTAATCTTACGAGCAATAATTATTTATACATTGCACTAATAAAATAATTTTTGTTTGAGATATATATAATGTGTTATAATAAACTTATACTTATTATCACTTAACTATTCAAACAAAAAACCAGTAAATATATCACAATGTTAAATAACATTTGTCTAAATCGCATGTTGTTATTAAATTACTAATAATTGAAAGGTTGCTAGTCTTTCACATGTGCCTGCTGTTGTCTCTCAGACAGCCAATCAGATTTTGGTATCATCCTTTTCTTATCAAAATCTCTGTCATGTTGTCAAGGCCTGATCGTTCTTAAGACAGCTGTTTAAAATCTGATTGGCTGTCTGAGAGACAACGGTAGGCACATGTGAAAGACTAGCAACCTTTCAAAATGTTATAAGTATCTCCATTATACATCTTTTGGTTATATCTATCATTAAAAAATACCTACAACAAGTAATAATTCATGTTTCTTTCATTTTATAAAATTTCACTATCTTACTTTACAATCTATCAAGAAAATTTCAATACATTCTAAATATATACTATATATATTGCACATATATTATTTTTTCATCTCTTCAAGTAACCACACACATTCAAACTAATAAAATAATTATTCGTTAAAATTTTGACTGAATATTTTTAATGAAATCCATTTCCAATTTCACATATAATTTATTTCTTCCTAGTGCATATTTTGACAAAAAAAAAAAGTAACAATAATGTATGATAAATCAAATAATAGCTTTGACCCAGGAACCTTGCTCTTGAGTCTTTCATTCTATCATTTTGTTCAACCACATCAGGCACTTTTTGAGTTGTTTTTTCTTTCTTTAATGTGGTACCAGATATAATTCTTTAACGCAATGACTTTTTCAAAAAAGAGCAATTAAGGATACTTAGCCACATATATTGTGACTTTTCCATGTTTAAGCTGAAGCATTTGTTAATTAATCACACTGACTAATTTATCTTTTTACAACCAAATTACAAAAAAATGCACTAAAAGTCACGACTGCAATTCAGCATTCATGTAAAATAACATTTAAACACTGATTCTAATTTAATATTATATCAATCTTTACATTTTACAAAATATATTCTACACATTTTTGTCTCTTTGTCAAAACAAATATATATTACTGTAAGCATCAACCGTAAATACAACCAATTACTCCAAATATTCTAAATGACATGCATTAAGCATTTTATATATGCACAATCATGGAGAATGACTAGCTAAAAAATAATTTTCAATTGACATATGAATATAATATACATATATATATATATATCGATTAGTAAATCGGAACACCATTATATATATGAAATTAAACCCAATCAAGCTGTAATGATAAGCAGCAACCAATCAGATGCAGATCTTGAGGCTAAATGAAAATAATAGCAAACCTATCCAAACTACCACTAACTAAAAGGAAGTCCTTTTTTTTGATCAGACACTTAGGTTGTTGTGAATGATTAGTGATAGTTTGGACAAGTTTGCTACTGTTTTTATTCAGCCTGCAGAATCGCATCTGATTGGTTGCTGCACATCAAAACACCTTAGCTGTGGATTTAACTTTATATACATAACAGTAATCCCATTTACTAATTAATCTATAACTATATTAACTGTTAAAAATATTATATATATATATATACATTATACATCTCACAAACACACGATTGTTTCATTTTCAAAATGTAAGATAAACAGATAGTAGCAGCAAAATTGTAAAATAATTAGTAATCAAATAAAAAAACCTTATCTATATAAATACAAATCAAATGACCCATATTAATTTCAGATTGTAAATTGGTTATAGTGTCTTTTAGCAGTGCACTGATCTCTATGAATTTTCTGAAGATCTAACTTCAAGAGCTACAAGGGCTGTGATAATCAGATGGTTTCAGTATTTAATGACAACACAGTTGTTTCTAGGAATGCATATTGGTGAAAACTCGTGGTCTATGTGTTAGTTAGATGACTGGTCAATTGTCCAAAGTTATGCTCATAAAAGGTTTTGTGTAGTAAGATGTTTAAGGATAGAAAGTTTAATAAAATCCAAGTGGCTTTTTCTTGATCTACAGTTATTATGATTTCCATTCTAGAATCTTAATAGAGACAGTAAAGTTCCTGCTATTGCTAAATGACATAATTCACTCAAGATTCGATCCGCGCATTATAGTTATTTGCAGACGCTTCATATCTTTAATGCTAGGATTGAACTTGATCTGTGATATGGATACCTATAATAGCTTTTCCCAAATGAGTTCTGGAAGTTCTTCACAACAGTCGGATTTGTGGATTGTTTGAAATTTGAATCCCTGTACTGATCTTTCCTAGATTGTCTCTATCAGGAAAGGAAGATTGATTAAATTTACAAAACAGAAATATTTATTCAAAGAAAATGATTTAAGATGTAAAGAGAGTGAATCATATATGTGATTAGCTTAACTAATCTCAATGACTCCGTTTTCTCTCTAGTGGAGTGTGATTTGTTTTGGTATCATTTGAGGCTATTTTCTTTCCTCTTAAAAAGGAGACTGGCAATAATGTTGCCTGGTAATAATAACTGAAGAGCCTTATCTTAATGATAAATATTAATTTAACAATACTTCAGACTTGGCAAATGTAAAGCGCTCATATCATTATCATCTCGATCAAAAGAGAGGTCTTTTTTTTTTTAATAATAGTAAAAATAATAGATTAAAAAACAAAAACATTAGTAACAAAACTTACTTGGTCTATATTAAGGCGAAGGGGCAGCAGAGAAACTTTTATACAACATTCTTGTGCGGGTAGCAGTGGATCTGGCCTTATATGTAATGCTTTGACTACAATCTAAAAATCAAAACAAAAAATCCTTAAATAGTTAAAATACAAAATTAAACAAATATAATTAATAACAATGTACAATGAAATAATTTATAATATAAAATGGAATGAGATTATTTATGATTGAATCTATCAACATTTATCCCTCGAGAAATCCGATTCTTAGATTTTTCCTTATGATCTTAAAATTACCCATATCAAGCAATGAATGTACATTCATTAAGGTAAATCATGTTAACACAATTTAATGGTATCAAAACAAGATAATGAAAGAAAACATGAATATGCCAATAAAATTTTTTTCTGTATTTTATTTTGACAACCAAAAAATATATACATTCTGATGGTCTGAAAAATAATTTGTAACAAATCTTTTTGTTATTGCAGCATCAAATTACCAATTAAATTTACAATCTAAATGATAAAATCATTTTGGATTTTGAATTATTGACATTCAAATTAATACTACGCATGCATGCTTCTCTGCGTTCAAATCTGTGCCAAAATAAATTTAAATTTTTTTTTCAGGTTTTAATCAAATAGCCAATCAATATTAATCAGTAAATGGGTAAAATGGAAGGATGGAAAGTCAAATTCTTACAATTAGGAAATTGGCAAACTGTGAAAAATGCCTTCTTGATCGCATTACCCCAATGAGGTAATTCTGGAAAAGTTTTTGCTCTTCAGTGATTATTGAATGACTATTCATATATAGAGAGAAAGAATAGACACAACAAAAGACTGTGGTATAAAACAAATCACACAAAAGTTTTTTGACCATTATCAGTATATAAAATAAATTAAGAAATATTTAATATGGAGATAGAGGAGTATATAAGATATTTTACTAATAGCAATTGAAGATGTTATGGAAAATCGGAAAAAATATGAGAGACATGTACAATTTTCATATTAAACATAAAACTACATATTCATATCACAAAAACTATTATTAATGTATTCTTTGCTTTTTAATCATTTCAAAATTACAATTTCTTCAACAATCACGTAGTCTCAGTACTATAACTTGGTTAAGAAATGATATTTGCAAAAAACTTAAAATTGTTCTTCGTTAATTTCAGATTGATACTAATAAGACTTGAAATGAAACAACTAATTTTAAACAGCGATGGTTTGTTTTGTTATTTTTTTTACTTTATATTCCCAATGAAGAACTTCTGCCCATCAGTAATAAGATTCTCACAATTAAAAAAATTCAAAGTTATTTGTCTGAATCAGTCTCATCAAAGAATTTTCAGGTCATAGTTTTATAAGAGATTTATGGAAGAATGATTAAGCAAAAATGTATTTTCTGAATCAGAAAACTTTTGCACTGAACAACTAAAATTCACTTTCTTAACAATTAATGGATATTGCTTAATGATAATTCGCTATAATGACACTGCTAAAGTATTCTAGTTATGTACTTTACAGCAATGTATACTTAACATTTGAATCTAAAGATTACATTGAACACCATTATCTATTAAGAACATCCTTGTATTTAAAGCATTCGTAGGTAATAAGCAATTTCCCAAACTTTATAAAGAAATTATATATTGTTTACTACATAGATAGTATTTCTGAGTTAATTAATAACATATGAGAAACGATGTTTTAGATTTAAAGAAAAACTTCAATTTCAGTGACTGTATCAATATACACTACTTCAGTTATGCACTAGCTAAAAAAAACTGCAAACAAATGAAAAAAATGTAAATTAGCACAAAACCATTAAAATTCGTGAATTTACTAAATTTTATGATATGACAGCAGCTATTTTTGTCTCGGAGTGCCCTATGCAATCATGTTTATTAATAACATTTCTTCAGTTTACATTGAACGTGTACGCATTTTATTCTTTGCTTCATTATTTTTACTAAATGTGGTGTGATGTGCACAATATTTTGCATTTTCTAAACTTAAAGCTAAAAGTTTTATGAAATGTAATAAAATTGGTAAAATATCTTATTTAGTGATAAAATGAAAACTGTCAATTTAGTAATTAAGAGAGAGAAAAAAGGATTATAAAGGATTCTTATATTTCATCAAAAAGCTTAAATTTGAAAATTTACATGAGAATCTGAAATAGGTAATGGCAAATAAGGATGACTTTATAGTTTTTGAAGTCGATATGGAATTAAAAACATCAGAAGAACTAAAGACCATAGTCTGCTGATAGTGAAACTGCAATTATATATTCATACAGAAAAAAAAAGTATTGAAGAAAAAGGAAATCACCCAAAATATATTTAATTGCAATCAAAATCTAACATCTTGCTATTCATTTTATTCTTAAAAAAAATAAAGATATGATTAGTTTGTTATTATTTTCATTCTTTGAGTAAATGCAAATGTGTGAATACATAGTAAATATATTTGTAAATGTTTTCTCTTAATTTATTAAAATGTACATCATTATTTTTTTAAATTTTGTTTATATTATAATCTTAATTTATTTGCACACAATATTCATAGAAAAAGGTGTGTTTATATATATGTGTGTGTGTGCTTTTTGAAAAGTACTGTGTAATTTCAGTTCTATAAACAATACACATTCTATTGTAATCAAAGCTTATTAACAAAACATGAGCAATTATAAGCAATATATGATATACACGAGAATGGCTTGGAACAAAATACATTAGATAATAATAAATATTGTAATTACAAAAAGTATTTTAAATCACTTACAGAATTTAGCATAAACAGTATATTAAAAGACTGTATATAACATCATTGAGAATTGAATAATAATTCACTTTACTAGTAAGAAAAAATATATATATATATTTTATAAGTGACAAACTCATTTATTTAGTTTTAGTTGCAAATTAATTTTAATTCTTTATTCTACCATTTAAATGAAGAGAAAAATGAGGAAATCATTTATTAGTAGAAAAGTAACTATTTATTTATCAATTATTTTTAAAACTTGAGTAATAATTTAGCTTAGCAAAAAATAAAATATTAATTTTATTAATTATAAAATTGTTAATTACAGAGCATTTATTACTTTAAATACTATTAGAAATATGATGTTTCAATTAATGCATGCTTTTTTTTAAAACAATTAAAAAGCAATATACCAAAAACGTTTTCAATATGGTTAACATTCGTATCATTGAAAAAAATACTTTGATAGAAGACAGTAATGAAGGTTTCTAATTTTTTTTTTCACATAAATTGGGTTACATAAAAAATTGTGAAATGGAAATTTCAACTTTAATTAATTTGCCATATTATTATTATTATTTTTTAATTTATTTGTAGATCTGTTTATTAATCTCTAACTATTTATGTTAATGTAGTAATTAATGACAAATAAATAATTATTAATATAACTGTGCTAAAAAATTATTACAAAAAAATTATTTTTGGTTCATCTCTATAATAGAAATAACATATTGATTTGTATTTATATATTGGACTATTTCCATCATGTAATAAGGGTATTGAATGACTTTACAAAAATTTAATTTTATTTAAATATTCCAAATATATTCCAAAAAAAATCAATATCTAAGGGTCCAGGTTCGATTCCCATGCTAGTACTGTCACTGGTCAGGCCAGCATCACCTGAAGAAGAGGAGAAAATAATGCCTCTAGAAATGTTGTACATAACCTGTGTGCTATTTTACTAACAGATGAATGTATTCGGAAAGACATCCAATACTTATATTAGATGATGGAAATAATCCAATATATAAATACAACTAAAATACCATCACCATAAACTTCAGGAAAACAACATGTTGATTTGTCACTATATGTATTAGTGAATGGCAAAAGTGCAACTCATTTAATGGTGACTTACACTTAAAAGAGCCTAAATGATTTTCACTTATGGCAATATTTTGGTACTCCATTCTCCTACCAATCAAAAATGTTGCAATACATGTGTTAACAGGAAATAAGATATTTATTGTAGTTAAACAAAAATACAGATAGATACAGCAATAAATTTTTAAATGATTCTTTCAAGTGGATGGACGGTTGAAGAGTTGGAGTGTGGAGTAGATTGAAGCCTGTCCATTAAAGTATGAGGTTCGGTTATCTTAATATATATCTGAGCACTTATAGCATATATGTGTAGAGATGGTAATCTGGACCAACTGATGATTGCTGGTTTAGCATGAAATATGTATATTGGTGATTATTTATCTTTTCAACATATATGTGTTCAAGTGTATCTGTTATGAGATGGAGTGGAGAGTGATGGGTCATGTGAAAGTCTGTGCTCATATACCCTATATATTCGGGCAAATATTGTAACTTAAAATAATTTTATACAATTGCAGGTGACAAGCAACTGCACACTATCACAGACAATAATGAACAAGTCGTATTGTTTGGTCAAAGTATTCTGTTGTTTGGTCTTTGAACTACAATGGGTTATCTAAGGGTGGTATATTTTTATATATATTAATTAATAATTTCATTATTATTAAATACTTACTATTAAAATAAGTACTTCTTATTTACTAATTGTTTTGAATAGTTTAGATATTTGTTACTTGTGTTAAATTGTAAAGAATTATTGGTAATAATAAATCCTTCCCCTTCTCTACAATTTGTTATAACAATGATTGCCCATAAACACTATATATTAAAATGATATATTACAAATTATCCTACCATATTGGCATGAGTCTGCCTTGGCATTGCTTCAGACGTATACTGGTACAAGAACTTGTTAATCTGTGATGAAGCCAGCCTGTCTCGGATCTCCAGCTCGTGTACCAATAAGATCTGGCGGGATGCTTGCTCCTTGTTTTCAGGATACACTTCAAACTGGAATCTTACCTAATATAATAAAAACAGCAAAATAAAAAATCAATAATTAAATAACAGTAAGATCAATACAAAAAGAAAGCAATATGAAAAAATTATAAGTAAATGAAAAATAATTCATATTATTCATACTTTAAAATTACCACAGACAACAACAAAAACCAGAGATTTATAACGGCATATGGGTGAAACTTGAACCCCAAATGAACAATCAAATTTGATTATTTTACATCATACTATAATTCAAGTCTGTAATACTTAAAAAAATAAATTAAGGATAGCACAAAAGATATGCTTCAAATACGATCCCAATTACTAGAGCAAGCATAACATCATCTTTTCAGATGATCATTATGCTTTAGAAATGAAGCTTAATAGCTTCTACACTCAATAATAAATGACTATCCAATAAAAAAGTTCATATCTATTTTCTAAATAATATCTCTACACAATAATTAATAATCTTTACCTTACACTATACCCGAGAAAACCCAACAACTATTTTGATTAATAATATTGCATTTAAATCCTTTTAAGACATTTCCACTGTTTATTATTTAATAATAAATAAACATCTGACATTTTGGAGTGCTCACAGTACCTACTTTCTTCACAGTTTATACATCCCTCAAGTGATTAATAATTTGTATGGTGGTGTTTAAGTCTTTACTTGCATCTCTCTCTCCATTTTCAAAGACTATTTTTCCCCCAATAAATTTTTTCTCACATATTCATTTCCAGAACAAAAATTAATTTATTTATTTTACACTTAAATTATAAGGCTTTCAAAAATCTCTGATCTTAATGGTCAATTTTTGCAAAAATTATACATTTCATTAAAATGAGTAGATGGTAATAAATAGCTTAATGCTGAAAAGTTTATTTCAAGCATTGAAAATGACAGAACTTGGTCATGATCTGTGGACCTGACTTCTAGAATCTAAAATGTGACTATTGCACCAAAGCATGTAAGCACTGAAAGCAATATTTTGTTAACTTAATGTATGATAAATTCCTTTCAATAAGAATGTTTACCTCTCCTATATATTGACTGTCCTCTCTGATTTATGAATAGATTTTTTTAAAATTAGTGAAATGTTATGGATATTATTGCTACGAAAAATGTTACTAATTTTGCCAATGATCACTTTTTTGACAATAACATAATTCCTAAATTACCAAAGTGCTTTTTTCATTACATAAAAGTAACTTCATTACTAATAATATGGTTGGAATGCAATGGATCATCTTTTGTTGTATGTGACTATCATCGTAAAGCTTTTTGGTTCTACCTAATCCAGTTCTAATGTCAAAAAATACTTAAGCTAGGTCGCAAAGAAAATGCAGATATCTTCTTGTATATGTTCATTTTCCCCATATTACATATAAAGAATCATCTATATTTCTTATAATTAATAAGTCTACAAATGAAAATCAATTGTTGTTTACTATTTCCATAGTTAATTTTCTTATAGATACAACATTATTAATAAGTCTACTTCATGGAATGATAAAAACACCAATTAAGGAATTAAACTGTTCTTGCTTTATATGAAAGCAGCCACAAAGAAAATTAATCATATTATCTGTAGAAATAAATTTTTTTACGTTATGTTCAAGGCCGTGCAATCAGTTAGCAGCTCAATATATATATATTGTTGAATAAAGAAATTGAATACTAAAGGTATTTAATAAGATAGTTAGTAGTTCAACTAGATAGTTTGTTAGTTGAATATAAGATCACTGAGATCTCCTTAAAGTTTATTATCTCCTTAGAGATATAATGTATATTTCCAAGCACCTTACTGTTCACACACATTTACTTCAGAGATAGTCCAAATAAATTCTAGATTAAAATACTCTTCTTTATTTATATCCAGAACAACTTCACACTACTGGTTTAACTTTTCACTAGTTTATTTTTGTTCTTACCTACTTCAGCTTTATTTTTGCACTTCTCCATTCAACACTTGAGCAACTTCTCTCAGTTTAATTCTACTGCAGACTATTTATCAGTTCAGCTAATTTGCATAAAGTAACTTTTCATTAAATGCAAATTAGTCTGCTACTATTTCCAGGAAGTTTTGCTTCTTTATGTATACTTAATTAGCTGTTTCATTTCTGGAGTACTTTAATATATTATTATTAAAAGCTTGCACACATACTTTTATTTACCTTTAATAAATACCATAAAATAAATATCTGTGTTTGGACACAGCATATTACTTTTAATAAAACTGATAAAGTATTTTCATGCCTTAAGGATAAACACTAACAGAATTTCATGACATTTATAAAATCCTATGTCAGATCTGTTCCCATATCCCATTCATATATGGGATGGATGTATGATAGAATAAATGTCAAGTGAGAGCAATATTCTCACAGATAGAGAAGAATCTAATGTGTCATCTATTTATTCACATGTTAAATTAAAAAAATGCAATGTTAAATTCAATGACATTTATTCTGCTCTTTAAATTGACTTTTATGACCGAAGATTAGATTTTTAAAAGACTCTACAACATAAATAATGGTTTGAAATGAAAAAATTAATTTGGAAAAATCGTTAGAAAAAAACATATTTTCATTCTCTCAACCAATGGACTTTAAGAATGAGGCGAGAAGAAAGATAAAAAACACTAAACATATTCTTAGAATTTAAAAGAGTGTAGGCTCTGAAGGAAGAATATTGTGATTACATTGAAATATCTACTACGTATATATTTTCATGTGATAACTGTTGTGTTATTGGATAGCAACGTTTTGGATTAGCTTCTAAATAAACGGTAAAGAAATAGAGCAAAATGTCTTTTTCAAGAAGATGTGGGTGCAGCTGATACTAGTATTCAAACAGTTTTCAAGCATAACTGCAAAGTTTCTCATTCAAAAATCATAAACAATCATGAAAATAGTTGAATAACATACGTATATAAATTTATAGTAGAGAGGTATCTTTAAAAGTCTCACCTTGTTCATTTGTAACTCCATCAGAATATCATGATTCCTAGCTATACCACCTTTAGCTTGCCATGGAATTTTTGTGCTCTTCTTCTCCTTTATTCTGCTTCTTAACTTCCCAGAAGAAAACTGACTGAAATAATTATATATATTTTAAAACAATTATTTATCAAAAAATAAAAAATGTCAGCCATTAGTAATAAGCAGCAGCAAAAACAGTATTCATGTTCACATATTGGAATTAAAAAAAACAAAAACATTTGAAAAGCTACAGAAACATTCAATGTGTATTTCTTTCCTAGGCCAATAATGATTGTAAAAAGATATTTTTTATTCCTGCAGCCAATTGGATTGCAAAACAATGGTAGAGTATGAGGCCAAACTAAGAGGTCAGAGAAATAAACATAACTTTGGCACTTTCTCAAATGAGGCATTAAGAAACAATTCATTTGTGGCCTTGCAAGCCATGCCCGCTGCCTAAGATTTAATGAATAATTCATTAACAATTGTGGCAGCAGTAGCATTAACTAAATTAAATGATGAGGCATCAAAACAATCTGCAGTTATAATTGAGAGGGATCAGAAAGTACAATCCATTAGGAAAAATCAACCAATAGGGGGAAATAATAGGAGTATGGGCTTCAAAAATTATAGGTGCTTCAGATGCAACAATAATCGTAGTTATAAGATATGTAGAATCAAAGAAAGCATTTATTTTACCATATAAGGTAGGGTCATATCAAATCAGCATGCAGTTTATTGAAAATGCATATTAGAACAAAAGAGTCTATACGTGACTCAGATAAAAATAAGATGAATAGAGAAAATAATAGATTTAAATGAAAGGAAAGGAACTATAAAAAATCTAAAAGAAAATACAAGTTTAATGTGAAAACTACAAAGAATAAAAAATTAGTAACAGTATTTGCAATTATAGTAAAAATTTATGGCATATTAGTTAAATTAGAGACAGACTCAGGGTCAGTAGTAAGTGTTAGAAAGAAATAATTAAGAATAAAAAAATAAAACTAATTCTTACTACAAGATATATGATTAATAAACATGCTGGGAGAAACTAAAGTTCTGAGAAAAGAGGAACAAATATAGCATAGCTGCCACTAATGATAATTGAAAGACCATAACCATTTTCTAAGAACAAAATAGTCTCAATCCTTAGGTTATGCCATAATACACACAAATAAGATTTCAAATAATGATAAAGATATTATGATATTTAGAGGAGACTACCCAGATGCTTTAAAACCAGATTTACGCAATTGTATAGAGTCTCCAGTAAGATTACGTATAAATGATAGTCAGATCAAATCGCATGCAAAGTCAGACAAATATATTCACACTTAGGTAAAAAAAATAGCACACGAGTTAGAAAGATTGGAGAAAGAAGGGTAAATTAAAAGAATACAGATGTCTGAACAGGTGACTTCTACTGTACTATTAATAAAGAAAAATGATGATATTAGATTATGCGCACATTATAGATGTATTATTAATAAAGCACTGTTATCAGAGAATTACTCTCTTACATTAAGTAACAAATCTCAACAGCATTAACAAAAGGAAAAGTATTTACAAAGATAGACCTCTACAAAGATAGACCTCAGGCAAAGATATCTATAGCTACCAGTTGATAATGAAACAGCTGAACAATTAGCATGGAATATGCACAAATAGTTGTATAAGATTAATAGATTTCCTTTTGGCATAGCATCAGCACTGACAATATTTTAAAGAGTAGCAGACCAGTTGGCAGTGAGATTTGAGGAAACAATTCCATACTTCAATGACTTCATAGTGAGAGAAAAGATTTAGAACAGTTAGTGAAATCCATAAGGGGTTAATCAAATCAGACATTAGACTAACCCCTGACAAGTGTAAGCTTGGAGTCAAAGAAATCAAATTCCTAAGATTTAGAATAATTAAGAATTATGGTCAGAGGTTGGGGGGGGGGAGTCCTGATAGAGATATTTTAAAGGCCTTCAAGCGTCTCTCTGAGGAGTGCCAAAACATGAAACCATGGTCAGAGGTTTGGGGGAGGGGTTCCTGCCAGATATTTTAAATGCTTTTTCTGACTAAGCATTTGCCACAAAGTTTGTTGAGCAATTGTTGTTGAGCAATCGGCAAATGCTCATTATTTATATCTTACAAGCTTAAGAAAATTGGGTCATGTGATTTATGACTCTTTATTTTGACTATTTATAGTCTCTGCCTTAAGTCTTATGTGATGTTATATTGCTAAGACTACTAATATATGGTATGGCTGAAGACCTCTCAGCCCCACATAGCTATTTGAATTGATAGCTGAGTTTGAAGACATGTAGGTGTCTGAAAATTCCAGATTTTCCGCTCAATAGATAACTTTTAGATAAATGCTGGCTTTGCATTGGTATTTTTAGATCTAGTGTCTGAAGCTACCCTAGCGCCTCTCTGAGGAGTGCCAAAGCATGAAACCATGGTCAGAGGTTGGGGGGGGGGAGGTCCTGACAGAGATATTTTAAATGTTTTCTCTGGCTAAGCATTTATCACAAAGCTTGTTGAGCAATTGGCAAATGCTCATTGTTTATCACTGATAAAGATTAAAATGAAATAATTTAATAAAGTAGATTCAGTTACTTGCAAGTTCAAAAATTTTATCAACATTTTTTTTTTTATATTTCTTCACAAAGTATCAAGTGTTTCTGATTTTGGATTCTTAATGCAAGGCTTTAGCAACAAGATGAGGAATGTCTTTCGCTTATTCGTCTTTTGCAAATTTTTCATAAAACTCTCATTTAGAATCTTTAGCTATAATTTTTAAAAGACTAATTAATATGTAAATGGAAATATAAAATTGATTTTAATGTAAGAAAGAAATTATGTGGGATTAAACTACATTTTTAAGACATTTTCATTCACTATATTATGGAAACTTACCTCACTTCACTATCAGATGTCTTTGATACTTTACATGATGTTTTGCCTAAAAGTCAAAAAAAGATAGTTAACACTGACATACATTAACAATGGTAGTGTATAATATATAAAAATTTAGTAATTAAATATATTATTTAATTAAATATAAAATTTATACAATAAAAATTTGAGCAGATGTGTGTAGGATAGCCAGAAGTGAAAACACCACATGCATTATGGGTATAAAGTATAGAACTCAATTAATGCTAACTAATAAGTTTTAATCCCTTCAAATAGTTCATGGGTAATAATGTTATTTATTGTAAAAATGGCAAATATTTCTAAAAAATGGTAATGAAGGTTGTTTTTTTCTTTTTGTTTTGAGAAGAGAATTTATTAACTGGTGCAAAAAAAAAAAATTCCACATAAAGTTTAATAAATAATTTCAAGTTCTATGGCAATTTGTTCTGGTATAAAATATATTTGAAGAAATCTTATAAAACTTTTCACACACAACTAAAAAAAAAATTATGTAAGAACTGATGATTCCTCGAATACCTTTGAACCAGTTAATCACACAACATCTAATATGAAATTAGTTTAGAATGCACACAGACATGTTCAATATTATACACTAAAATAATAATACATATATAATATATATTTAATAATATTTAATATTTTCAACATATGTGAGTCATAATCATGACAGATCTGTTAAAGAATCTACGAAACCCATTTTTCGCTAATTTGAATACTGTTAGCTCTTTGGTTCCTGATATATTTATTTTATGTGATAAATCATGCTTCTTTGATCTTATATATTTATTGTTCCTTTCTTCACACATTATGTTAACAATATTTGGATCAAAAATGTGTCTGTATTCCTTTCAGAGATGCAAAATATGGATGCATTATTGAATCAAGCTTGGCTTTTTTTGTATGTTAAAGCATGTTCTGTCAATTTTGTTCTCAGATTAGCTTTCATTTCCTTGCAGTAAGTGTCAAACAATCCATTTGACTGTATCCTATGACATACACAATGTTAGGTCAATCCAATGTGTGTATTTTGTCCTTTGTATTATTAATTAATACACATTTTAATGTACAAAAAAAACAAGACTGATTCAACTTATGCACTTGTATTTTACAACTATGAAAATGGAATATGGACACAGTTTTGATCTGAATATTGATAACATAATGTATGAAGAAAGAAATGATAGAAAATATAAGATCAAAGATGTGTAGTTTATTGCACAAAACGAATATATAATGAACCAAAGAGTTAACAGTATTCAAATTAGCAAAAAATGAGTCTCGTAGATTCTTAACAGAACAACCATGATTATGATGCATAAACATCGAAAGTATCCATTGTTTATTTAATTTCATTTAACATATTTAATCTCTTTTGTAGTATTTTCATATTATCATTAATAATGACAAAGTATCAAGATATTAATAATAATAATAAAATTTGGAAACCTCATGTTTATAGTTTGTTGTTGTTTTATTTTTTTTAAAAAAAAACTTTAAAACATTAAACATTTAGCTGATTTTGTATAAAGACCTATCTATTTAACATTTACTGCCTATGATTGTCAGTTAACAAATCTTAAACTGTTGTTTGAAACATCCTAATCTCTGTATATGATTGGTATCTGCACAATGGTAGTATGATGACATGATAGTGGATGTTATTTGCCTCATTACTAAGATACCCCAGTTGACTTTAAAATAAGTACTTTAAAAGGTGATATAGAAGATATTAGAAATTACAGACCTATCAGTTTTTAATCAGTTTTATATAAAAATTTTACCAATTACAACTCCTTTACAGAGAACATTGGATTTCAACCAACTAAAAGAACAAACTGGATTTAAAAGTGGTTTTAGTACAGTAGATTATATCCAAGTATTGAGAGAAGTTATAGAAAGAACCAATGAATATGGATTTATAGATTATGAAAAGGCATTTGATTCTATAAGCATTTCTTCAGTGATTAAAGCATTGTATCATCAAGATATAGATCCAGGATATTGCCATATTCTGAAAAATATTTATAAAAATGCAACAACAATTAGATTACATAATGATACTAGGGAGGTTAATAATGAAAAGGGTGTAAGACAGGATGACTCCATATCTCCAAAGCTTTTTACAGCAGTGCTGTAAGAAGTCTTTTGTGGATTAAAAGGGAAAACTAAAGAGGTAAAAGTAAATAGAGATTATTTAAATTATTTAGATTTTGCAGATGAGGTAGTTGTTCTTGCAAATAATGCTTCAGAACTTCTGGAAATGTTGCAAGAGTTATCAGATGAAAGTAAAAATGTAGGACTAAAGTAATGCTCAATGGATTTTTTCAAAAGATGAAAAAAAAGATTATGATGAATTAGAACAAATTAATAACTATGACACCTTGATCAGATTATTACTTTAGATAGAAACATAATGAATGAAATTATTCATAGAATTAAACTTGGTTGGAGTGCTTTTGGTAGAAATAACCTAATATTAAAAGGAAATATGCCTATGTGTTTGAAAAGAATGTGTTTTATCAATTCTTACTTATGGATCTGAGACTTGGTCATTTAATAGAAGAGCAATACAGAGACTTCAGACCACTCAAAGAAGTATGAAGAGATGCTTGTTAGGAGTAACAAGAAGAGATCAAAAATGCAATAGATGGTGTAAGAGAACAAACAGATGTTAATGACATCATTAAAAGAATTAAAAGACTGCAGTGCAGTTGGGCTGGACATATTACTAGAAGAGATGATAATAGATGGACAACTGAAATCTTAAACCGAATTCCAAGAGATTGGAAAAGACCCAGAAACAGACCACATGTGAGATGAATAGCTGAAATAAGAAAGTGGGCAGGGGTGATGTGGAGAAAAGAAACTAGAGATTGGAGAAGATGGATTGAACTTGGAGAGACCTTCACCCTGCAGTGGATTAATAATAGTTGATGATGATAATGAGTAAGACAAAAATAAGTCATACCAAAAATATTTCCAAAGTCAGCTCACCAAAGAAGTAAGAAGATTCTGATATCTAAGAAGTTTCTGTCTGAAATGGGGGTGTGGAAATTATATGTACATATAAGAAAATTAAAACAAAGCTAGCTATCTTTGAGAGCGATATGAAAATTTTTCTTATATAAGAATTATTATAAAACTTCGAAAATAATTTGAAAGTTACAAATTCATTCAGAATAATTTGGCAGTACAAAGTCTGAAAGTAATATCAAAAAAAAAAAATATGCAGATACTTTCTCAGCAAAAGATTAGAATAGGCATAGCCACATCCTATCAAGGAATGAGTAAACAATTATAGATAAAGAATTCTAAAAACTTGGAAAATTACTAATGACATTAACAGATAGAAGAGATTCTAATCATATCTGTGGGTAAATATAAAGGTAAACTTTATTAAAATTTTGATATTACTAAAATAAAATAAAAATTTCTTTTAGTGAAATATACTTATGTTTCCAAAGTATACATATTTTATAAAAATAAATCTAAAAAAAAAAGATTTATTAAAATGAACTAGTTTACCTTTACTTCCTTTTTCATCAACTGGTGAAAAATCTTTACCGCCATAAATATGCCAAATTATTGACATTTCCCTGAGAGTATACCGGCTGACAGGAGTAGGAAAATTTTCAGGAGCCCTTAATTGGTCAGTCTTCCCTACAGGAATAGCAAAGTAATTATCTATAATTTCAATTGGTTCAGTGGTAAGAACCCGAACACACGGTTGACCACTCCGAGGCTGCAAAAATATCAATAATTATATATATATATTCTAACTAAAAGAATTATAGGCAATACATAAATTAAATATATGATGTATAAATTAAATAATTTCTAAGGATAATGTATAAATTAATTAAATAATTTCTCAAGTACAATGTATAATCTCCTTCGTGCTACCGTGTTACAAACCAATTGTAACTAAATAAAAGTCAACTCTAACAAATGACTAATTTTATGATTCACTTGGTTAATTTTATAAAACTTACTAAACTGACATAAAACGCATTTTGTAATCTCTCGATCGGTCATCCACATTGGATTTCAAATAGAACTAAAACAATTGGGAGAGTTTACAAATATCACATATATTATTGGATAGTTTAAGCTAATTATAACTTTATTCTAACCAATGAGAATTTTTTATTCAAATGGTCGCACATCCACGTTATGGATTGATTGTACTATATTTAAACCTATATTGCATTTAAACACTTGCAGTTCAGTTGCATGCCAATTGTAACATTTTATGGATGGATCGATGGATACTTCATCATTCCCAGCTGACACTATTTCTGAAGCCTACTGGGATGATGATGATGGTACAGAACATCTATAAGCTTAATTGCCAGGGTGCCAAATTGCAACTTTAATAAAATATAAAGGTTAAATCTCACTTTAATAATTTTCAGTAATAATATTTAATGAATGGGTTAATAAATAATCAATCGATTCAGAGAACACTGAGAATGCATTAAAATCGATAATATTAATATCTTTGGAAATTCTTGGTTATTCTCAGCACACTCCCCATTCACCATCATTAAAGCTACAATTAAAATTTTATTCTAATTACAAAGTTCTATATCCATCTCCACCTTACTGATCCACCCCTCCATCAATTTCACATCCATAGATTTATTACACTATTATCCATTCTACTCTTATTAAATTTTACATTCTTGCTAGCTCATTTCTCCCATTATAATCTCTTCTCAGGATTTTAAAATAATTAGATGTGGAAATCAAATAAGCTGTGACAGATCATTGGTGATAAACACTCCTCTCTTGATCACCTCCAAGGTGATCTTGGGCTGTCTTTAATGCAGTTTAATATCTATTTACATTAAAGCTCGGAATAATTTAAGCTTATTAAATCTTTTAGAAATACATTATAAACCTATTCACTATTATAACAAAATTATAAAGAAGTGCGTCTAGAGAGGTGTTTGAATACAACGGATGGAGAAAGGATTTTATGCCCACCCCCTGCATCCTCTATCACTCAATAACTATCTCTATTCACAGTTTACATTTTAACTATATTAAATTATTTGGTAATTCTAAGTATCTGAAATTAACCATTTTAAATAATTTTACCGGATATTATTTACGTACATGATAATTCAAATATTAATAATAATATATTGATGTATGATTGGATTAAGATATCTAGATAATAATAACCCACAAAACATTGGAACCTACGCCAAATTTTATTTAAAACAAATAACAAATTTTATTTGACAAACTATAATTCAATACAAAAACATATACCCATTTGCTTGACGACTCTCATCGCTTTTCCCTGTTTTATAACCATATTATAAAAAAAAAAAATCTAAACATATATCTATCCCTAAATCAATGGATAATATCAATAAGTTTAAAATATCAATATTTATATCCTAATTATCAGGGAATCATGATTACCATGGAGTAAAAATTAATATTTACATTCACATATATATTATATTTAGCTTTCATTTTTAACCTAGATACAGCTAATACCAAATTTCTTCCCGTGTTTAATGCTTTTAAATTACTGATTTGCTTTGAGAGCTAATTTTTCCCATAATCAAATTTAATAATTTTATTTAACTATTTTGAATTAACATTCCTTCGCAAATTTCTTAATCTTATCCTATCATTCTGATTGAACATTCTTTTGCCCTAATCTTTACACTAGAGATACTTTATGAATAGTGGGATTAAGTTTATGCAAATAAATCAGCATCTAGATCAATCATCATCATAGTGCACACACCCTATATTCATGTTCTTATGACATAATAATATTTTAACAATATTACCTTTCCAGCGAAGTTCTCAGCTGGCTATGTAAATATTTATTAAATAATTTCATATATGCATTGCTTACGCTTAAACATTCGTAGGTTTTATTTAACCCTTAATTTCACATTTATTAACTTTATTACTTTTGGCTCGAATGATAAATTAAATCAACAAAACAATATTCAAGTACACCAATCGCATATACATTATCTGCATTCATCCTGACATTAAATTGAGTTTGCGACCTTGTATCCGACACTTATAAATAATGCTTATCCTGGCTATCTTTCATACACTCATAAGGAATATCAAACATTAATATGAGGCAGGCAGTGACCCGAATAAGAAAGAACCTTTTCACTAAGGTTGAGATATGCTAGGAATTTTATCACTAGTCATACAAAAACATAGGTATACCTATTGCCTCTGGCCATCAAAATAAGAAACCTTCTTACGGTGTAGAGAATCATCAAGTGGGAAAACTCTTCCACTAGGTTCAAATACTTTATGAATAAAGCATAAATATCTTAGTGAGCTAAATTTCACTGGCTTTGTGGAGATTTTTGTCTATCCACATACATACAGGTCGAAACATCAAGTTCTACAAGTAAAACTTTCACATCTTTAATATTCTTGTGAATTAGTGCACTGGAATATGAGCCCATAAATTTTGCAAGCATTAATCAGCTTGTTTCTGGCCTTAAATCTATGATAACAATAATAATAAATAATAAGAAATGCGTATTAAAATTTTAAAACTATTTCCATGCACTTTTATAAGAAAATGATAATGTTTCAGCTCAATAGTCACACAATTTTAAAGTCTAGGTATTTGACAATAACTTCTGATACTAATAATAATATCTCTAAGTGTTTTTTTTTTTAAAAAAAATTGTTTGTAAAGCATTTTAAATAAGGCACATCAGAACGACATGATATCAATTTCACCTACCCCCAAAATGACAATGATAGCAAAAGCATTTAAATAAACACATACAAAATCATCTGATATCAATATCACCTACCCCCAAAATAACACTATTATAATTACAACATGAATTAATTTTAAAATGGATATACATACTCAAACATAAAGAAAGAAATTCTTTTTTTTTATATATTAAATGTCCTACATAAATAGTGAATAATAAACAAAAATTATACTTATATAGAGTTCTTTGGCAAGTATCCTCCAAGTTCCTGGTTTCCATTTTTCCTTTTTCCGTTTCTCCTTAATCGGTTTATAAGAGCACATGAGTCCAGGTATCAAAAAGTTCTGGTAATGGGGTTTGATTCCTCTGCCATCAGATATACAATTTTTATTTTGCTGAACCGCGTTCCTCATTTTTAATTTTATGCAGATTACAGTTAAACTTTTTAATTTCAAGCAGATTACAGTTAAACAGCATTCATTTAACTTTTTCAAGATACAAGTCCATTTCTGATTGTCTTTTTCTATCTTTAGATTCAATTTATATTCAAATTGAATATGCTTATATATACAATATCAAACTTCTGGGTTTTAAATTTTACTATTTGTTGATCCAACTATGATCACTGGTTAACTTCTGGAGATTAAAAACATGTGTGCTCACTTAAAATTTATTCAACACACATTGTCTTTTCTTAATACAATGTTAAATTTAGCAAAATTATTTTTAAAAGACAAAAGAGTAACAATAAATGATTTTAAATCTTATAGCACAGTTTCTCTCTAAGTCAATGAAAGAAAAACTTGCAAACAAAAAGTTTCAAAATAGAAAAGCCCCCTCTCTGCTAAACAACAGAGATTTTTATAGAGTATGCCATCTGGTCATTCTCTTTTCTTAATTAATTGACATGTTCCCTTTTCTCTGATTGATTTTAACCTTTTTGCTCTTTTAGAAAACCATGCCAAATTCACTTCTGTATTTTAACAGATGACCAACAATTCATTTTATAATTCAACAGCTATAATTGCCAATTAATTTTGACATTCACCAGACCATCCCCATTAATTGTATACTTAAATTCCTTGGTGAAATTTATATCATTTAAATGGCTCTGATAATTGACTGAGTAATATAACACCTGTGAAACCCACATTAAAAATAAATATCAGAAAAGCTCTCTTCCCCCTTTTTACTTCTTCCATTAAACAATGAAACAAAATATATTGCAGCCCAGTTTCAAACCCAGACTTTGAATTAAATTTTGGCTGCGAATAATAAACAATTAAAATGCTTTAATTTCTTTTTTTTAGATTTCCTTACAAAATGATAAGGAATGACTATTAATTGTGCAATTTACAATCAAAAATCCATAATTAGATTAAATACACAAACATCGCATGTATACAATTCTTTAATTAACCGATTTCATACTTTAATCTTTATTTATTACAACTATTATTTTTTTGTTTTTCATTTACTCTCATGAACTATTTATTTCTAACTTATTAGTATAAAATTATGACCATTCATTATTACTATCTAACGTAGTTTTAAGAGTCACACATCTCCTCCTTCTTTTCAGTCCACCTATTAACTAATGTATAAATCTTGTTTTTCTAAATATATTTTTAATACTAACTTGACTCATAAATTAAAATAAAATAATCTTTTGGTTAGAAACATCTTAATAATAAATTTTCAGATTGTTTACTAAGTCAAACGTATGCAATCCTTATAAATATGGGTTTGAACTTAGTCTTGGCTAAAATTTTGCTTATTAAAGAAAAAATATATATACATTATGAGGAAAATTTTGATTGAACCTTCTCTTTCATAGTTAACTCAAAAAAAAGGAGTCTTGGACAAATCCAAGGGATACAATATATATATATATCTGCATCAATTAATATATATTTTAGAAACCAATGAAATCAAAACCATTATTATTAAATTTAATATAGATATTGCTAGATTTCATCACTTGCTAAAAATATTATTTTTATGTATATACAGTCATGTATATATCTTAATTAATCTATAAAATATGAAATTTCAATTGTCTATATGATCAATGCAAAGATATATAATAGATTTTAAGACTCAGAGCAAAATTATCCATATACTGAGATGATCCACTCTCAATTGATGAAGATGAATAAATTAGATGATCTAAGCGCATATAAAAATGAAAGGATAATCTGTCTATAATAATAATAATAATGTACATAACATTGAGATATATATTAAAATGTTTTCTTGTAAATTTGTAAATGTACGTTTTATATAGTTTTTAACAAAATATGTTAATTCCTTATATAAATATAACAATTATGAGATTAAACATGAAAACAAATTATTTTATTTATTTACTTATATTTGTAAACTTGTTTTTTTATAAGCAACATACTTTTTTTTTATTTATTTCACAAGCAAATTTAAAAGTATATAAGCAATTATCAATATTCAACTGGAACTGCCAGTAGAAATTGATGGAATAGATGCATCATAAAAAAATGCTTAACTATAAGTTTGTGAAGATTACTTTCTCTGCATTGCCAGACTTTTAAATCAATTATTTATCTTTACATTATTTTCAGTTGGAAGTTTAAATAAATTGTCTGTAAATGATTAACTAAGTAAAAAATTCTGTCAATCATTCACAATTAAACTTAGAATTAATTCACATCATGAGCTATGCTTACAGTACATAGATGACACCCAAAAATGAAATAAATAAATTTTATAAACTAGTATATTAATAATTAAATCTCAAAGTTTGAACAGACAGTGAAAGTTAGAAATATTCTATGCTATTGACATTTTTATAAATAATTTGTATCTGCTTACTTATAAATGCAGATAAAGTGCTGGCTTGTCCTGGTATTTTTAATCTAATGCTTGAATATTCTGGCACCTCCCTGAAGTCCCATATGGCTATTTGAGTTAGATAGCTGGATTGAAAGACATACGGATGTCTGACAATTTCAGATTTTCTATTCAATAGTTATACATTAGATAAAGTGCTGGGCTAGTCCTAGTATTTTTAATCTAATGCTCGAATATCCTGGCACCTCACTGATGATGCCAGAAGCAGAAACCGGTCTGGGGTTGAGGATATTCTCAAAGCTTGTTAAAAGCTTATTTTGCAAGCTCTATATATAACATTTGTAAATACAAGCTTATTAAATTAAGTCATGTGACATCTGACTTGATTTTTTTTTCCCATTTTATTTTTTGTTATTAAGGCTTTGGCGATTTTATATTGCCAAAGCTATTAATATATGTGTATCTGAACTTAGTTCAGTTCAATATGGCTATTTACGTTAAATAGCTGGATTGGAAGACATATGGATATCTGACAATTTCAGATTTTATACTCAATAGTTATACATTACATAAAGTGCTCAAAACCAATTGGTCTGGAGATAGGGACTTTCTGAAAGAGATTTTGAATTCTTTCTCTTTCGACACTTATAAAATAAAGTTTTTTTAGAGCTATTGCTAAGCTCTATCTCGTGATCATGAAATGCAAGCTTAAAAGCAAGTTACAAAATTTATGACTTGTTTTATTAATTATTATAAGTGAACCTTTGATGGCTTTTGCAATGTTATGTTGCAGAGGCTATTACTATATGGTGAAACTGATCTGGATTCAGACCATATAGCTATCTGGTTTGTAAGGCTGGATTTGAAGACATTTCCATGTCTGAAAAGTTTAGGTTTTCAGATTGATAGAAACGTGTTTTATAAGTGCTGACTTTTGAGTTAGCATTTTAGTTCTAGAGTCCCAGCGCTCCACTGAAGTGAACCACAAGCTTGGTCTGGAGATATGGATTTTCTGAAAGAGATTTTGAATTCTTTCTCTTTTGGCACTTATAAAATAAAGCTTGTTTAGAGCTAATGGTAAGCTCTATCTAGTGATCATATATATACACCTGAGTCTCATTTTATGCGGTGTATAGGTTCCGCAGAAAACCCGCATTAAAAAAAAATCGCACAAAAATAGACTTAACTTACCTTGAAAATGGGAGATCAGTTCCAAAATTTTCAAAAATTGCATAAAAGCAAAACAACAATGTAAACTTACTTTAAAATTCGCATAAAAAAAAAGGAAATAAAAAATTTCAAATATTTGAAAAAAATTGATACAAGACAAACTTTTTTTAATAACTATTTAATTTTATTCAAAACAATATGTTTTAAAGTGTAATTTATTTTACATTTTTTCATACATATTTTAATCATTACCGCTATTTGACAATATGTGTTTCGTTTGTAAACTGGTAAGAAATCAGATTCGTCATAAGAGGACTACAACTAGTGCCACCTCTTTTGTGCTGTGTTAATGGTTTTCTATCAACAATGTAATCGATGATTAAACTTTGAGACAATGATTTTACTAATTGTTTATGAAGCTCGCGATATCCAGACTGCTATGTCTAGCTGTTAGAGAATGCATTTCCACTAGTGCAACTATATATATAACACGCTTCTACGAGTGTATTAATAGTGACTAAAAGTTAAATTTTATTTTATACATGTATATACACATGGAGAAACTTTTAGACAGAAAAAAGTTACAAGTAAAAATTTTTAAAAACTTTTAAAGATACGTTCTTTTTAAGTAGAAATTAAAAGTTCTTAAATATTTTTACTTGTAATTTTTTTCTGTCTAAAAGTTTCTTCATGTACATATGTGTATAAAAGAAAATATAAACACACTTTAAAGATACATTCTTTTTAAGTAGAAAATAAAAGTTATTATAACTTTTTTTTTTGTCTAAAAGTTTCTGCATGTATATGTGTGTATAAAAGAAAATATAAACATACATAACACACACATACAACTACTATTTAGCTCTCGTTAGAATTTAAGAGCTTGTTCAGTGCAGCAAGCTCAGATTTCAGCATTTTGTCTCACACATCAACGTAAAATATATGATTAAATGATTATTACTGACCAAAAAATAATAAATTTGACAGATATTTTTGTTTACTACTGAAATAAATTTTAAATGTTCGCATTTTGTTTCTATAAATATTAAAAAAATGAGATCACAATCCAAACAAAAAGACTAAGTTATCATTTCTAGAAAGATTATTTTCAGTTTACAAAATCTTTGTTATTTCTGATTACGTATTTTTTAAAAATCTAAAAGAATATTTATTTATTTCTGTTATATCTAATGAAATATGTTTTAAAAGTTTAAAATTTTTGAATATTTATTGCGATATTTTTATACTGTAAGTATAAGTAGATTGTTTACCTAGAAGCTAAGTTTCTAAATAGCTTCAGGCCACATTCATGTTAGCTGCTAATATAACGTTATATTTTTGAAGAAAAAAAAAGTATTTCAAGTCAAAATAAGTTATTAATAATTTATATTTCTTGATATCTAATAAATATAGTGAAATATGAACTTCTTTATCGCATAAAAGAACACCGCATAAAAGATATTAAGAAGAAACATGAATCGCATAACTTCATAATCGCATTAAAAAAATTTGCATAAAACGAGACCCGGGTGTATATATATAATCGTTATATATATATGTAATAAAATATATTCTGCTAGATTATGTAGACAATTATAAAGCATTATGATAATAAATCTTTGACACAAAACAATATTTGTTACTTTGCTGAAATCAGGCTTTCAATGCAGCATATCTTTATCAAAACACAACTATAATGAACATTAGCAAATATATTAGCATATTTGCATGTGCATAAACATACACCAAACTAATCACCGATTATCATAGATATTAGCTAATTTGCATGTGTAAATTGATCTAGCAGTTAACGATATCATTAGATTAAATGACCAGTATTTATTAGAAGGAATGCTATGGGTTCTTATATTTATGGAATTTAGTATTAATTTTGTGCCAAGCTTCTTTTAATTTGCGTTTTTCCATTAAGAATTTTTAATAATTTTACCATAGGCAGGTTTAAAGGAATGGCCAGATTTTTTCTCATGGTCTAAGAGTGGAGACACATGAATGCCCACCTTTTCCAATAGTATCATCAGACTATAGAGACCATCACAGCAATAGCAAATGATACTGAGTGATGATTTAAGACAAGCAATTAAACACACATCTACATCTACACTATTAACACATCAGGATTCAAACTCAGGAGATCACATGAAATTTTCAGCAATCAGGGAAACTTAAGAAAATAATCAGAGCAAGGACAAAAATAGCAAAACCTTTAAGAAAAAATTACAAAACAAATTTAAGAGTGGATGACTGTGGGGAGCTTGAAAGTCTGAGTTCAAATCCCCTTTAATTACATCTAGATTAAGTATATACACTGTACTTCTATTTCAATATTAATATCTTAACATAAATTTATTAAATATATACAAGAATCCCTTAAATAATCTGAATAAATGTAAATTTCCAGATATTAGCAATTGATATCAAATGCTGATTTTTGAAATGTATATATGAAATGATTACTCCTTCAAATCATTCGTTATGAAAATTACTGAAAATAATAAACCTTTTATTTTTACTATAACTGCTGCATAAATTCAATCTTTAGTTTCAAAATCAATTGTGAAATAATTTAAGAGCTATTATTATACTGATCAAGAGAACAAATCAAATATTTTAAAGCATGAAATAAGCATAATTCTTTTTTTAATAATTCTACTGAAGATTACTACAATTAATTAAAGTACATCCAAAAATATTTTGTTGACAATTTAAATTAAGATTAAATTTTCTAAAAAAAAACACTTTTATTTAAATTATATATTTTAATGATAACAGAGTTCATAATTTATTTTCTTCACACAAACTATTTGCAAATTGTCTGTCCAAAGATTAGATTTTAAATGAGTAAGTATTCAAATGTTTTCACTTTACTGAATTAAATAATGGAATATTTTATGCAACATTTCTCAATGTTTGGGCAATATGCGATCAAAAGCCATTGCATTTATTTTAAGACATAGAAATGTTAGTAATTCCAGAAAAGCTTTAAGCAACCAATCCAGTAATTAACTTATTTTAGCAATTAATTTCATACTCATATAATTATGGATGATTTGTTGAGAACTATTCTTCATGGCTTCTATACTGCTCTTTTTAAATGATTTTATTGAAATTGGAAAATCAGTTTGTTTGTTAGTATGTTTGCTTGTGAACTTCTGATCTTTTTTAAGTTGTAATGAATTTTTAAATTGAGATTTAATAATTTAAATTAAATAGATTTAAAATTTGGTATATAATACTACCAGGCTAATCCATATGGGACACTAATCGCTTTTCGGTAGATCACTTAATTTTTTAGATATGGAACAGAGAGAGGGCAAATATTGAATATTTTCATATCAAATTTTTTTTAAAATTCTTCTTATAACTTTCACTTGTTTTAAGTAAAGCTCATGAGAATGGTATAGAATTTTTTTTTTACTTTCAATTTAATAACATTTTAAAATTGAGATTTAATAGAGTTAAGTTCAATATAATTTGTTAAAACTGTACATTTAAAAAAATAATCTCTATGAATGTTATAAGATATATGAATATTTTAAAGAGATTACTTAGTTTCTTAGATATTGAAGAGTGGGGAGAAAACTTTGTTTTAAGTAATGCTCATAATTTTCTTGGTTGCAATTGTAAGTTTCATTTAATTAATAACAAAATTTGTTTATAATATAGTTTTGTTAAGCTTTTTTTTAAAAAAAAAAAATTTCAAATAAAAAGAAAAAATGTCAAACAATTTTAAATAGAAAAGTCGCTTAATAATTTCTTGTATATTTATAATTATGGGCACATACATATACATAAAGAATATACATATTAACTTACAGCAGAAATAGCTAGTGATAAATATACACTATATGTGTAAAATAGATTTAAATAAAAATTATATGTATTAAGTGAAGTTCATTTACAATATAGTTTTTGTAAATTAATACACTGTACAGGCTTACACCTGCACATACAGATATATATGTAATATATAAGGGACTCGAACTCAGACTTTCACACAACTCTCAAATCTCCAAGCCATCTCATATTGCTAACCCACCTGATCACACACATGGTGAAAAAATAAATAATCACCAATAAAAAGTATTTCGTGCTAAACCAGCACTCGTCAGTTGGTCCAGATTACCATCTCCACACATATATACAATCCGTGCTCAGCTTTATATTAAGATAGCAAATCTTTATACTTTAATGGACAGGCAAAATAGTTTTTGGTAAGCATTTATTTTTTTAAAAAAAAATTTCAATCAAAAACAAAAATGCAAACACTTTCCACTTAAAAAAAATTTCATATTTTTAATCATTTATATACACATTTATTATTATGTACACATACTAAATACAATATCATTAGAAAACACCAGTAACCACATGAACATTCACAATAAAGATGGTAATTAATATTTCTCACTGCTGTCAAGGCAACCTTCATACCTTTTAATAGCAAGAATGGAAATCCATTCTTACTAATGGTCTATCGAATATATATGGACACTTAAAGATTGCAACTTGACTACAGAGTATAAAATATTGATACAATGAAGTTTAAATAAACCTCTTTAAACATGAAAATAAACATGTCACTGTAATGCAGACTAATTCATAGTATCAATATTTCATACTCTGTAGTCAAGTTGCAATTTTTAAGTGTCCATATATATTCAATGGACCATTAGTATGAATGGATTTCCATTCTTGCTATTAAAAGATGTGAAGGTTGCCTTGACAGCAGTGACAAATATTAATTACCATCCTTATTGTGAATGTTTATGTGGTTTCTAATGGTTACTAATTATCCCACTTAGCTTTAAGCATTATTTCACTTATTATTTAAATATAATATGTACATAAGGAGTATACATATTAACTTATAGCAGAAATATCTAGTGATATATATATTGTAACCTACTAGAATGAGATGGGGGTATGAGAAAAAGAAAAGAGAGAGAGAAAGAGAAAATGCCAATAATGAAATGAGAGAGGAGTATGAGAAAGAAAGAGAAAGAAAGAGAAATATAATACTAATAATGAAATGGAGATAATCATAATGGTAAGGATAAATGATGGAAAAGAAAGAAATTGAGGAGTAAAAGAAATGGAGAAAAGTAATAGAAATGATATATGTAATGGAGAAAGAAAAGGAATGAAATGATTGAAAAATATGAAAGAGAGATATAAGAAGAAGATGGAATAAAGGAGAGATAAATGAAATGAGATGATAGAAGAAATTCTTAACGAATGTTTTAAATAGCTGAGATGATACAAAGATATGAAAGAGAGATATAAAAAGAAGATGGAATAAAGGAGAGAGAAATGAAATGAGATGATAGAAAGAAATGACATGAAAAGAAATGAAATAAAATTGAAATGGAATGAAATAAAATATAAATGAGAGACTCTAAACGACTCGGCTCAGTGGGGTTACAATAAATTTAAGGAAAAGAGATGATGATCCAGAGATGTATAATCAAATAAAGGTCAAATCCAATACTGATGAACTATAACTATTACAGTATATTGATATTTTAATAAACCATACAAAAGATTATCTAAAATCACTAATCAATGCTTACCATATTAGTCCTACCAATAGATTATACACTCTCTGAATAAAACCTATGATGCTTTGCTTTAAAATATTATCTTACAGAATTATATTTACTAAACAACAAGAGTAAATAACCTCAGGGATTTTAAAACTAACACTCTTGTGTAAAATTAAAGTTTAAGTTAAGTTGCCTAATAAAGAATTACTGTGATTAATAAATAGATAAGTGACATCTTAGCTGACCATAAAATAATTATAATATGTTCAATCTTAAAATAATAAACAAAACAAATATTAATTCACAAAATTTAATGAATCAATTTAAATTTAACTAATAATGGCCTATTATCTAAGATATTACTTGAGCAGAAAAAAGAACAAGGGTACTTTTAATGCCTTTCCATACTCACAGACACTAAAGACCTCAAATGCAAATGAATTAGAATTCTTTAAATATATCAGATTTAAGATGATGATAGATGATGTGCAGTGAATATAAGATGATGTGCAGTGAATATAAGATAAGGTGCAGCTTTTAAAATAATATTAATTAAAATATTCTTCTGAAGTACTAATATTGTTAATCTGATATTGCATAATCTTTAGTCTGAAAGCTATACTGATAATTTTAAAAAAAATAAACTTTTAACTAAGTATTTAATTAGGTATCTGCTCTATTGCAATTATCTGTATTTATGATTCAATATGAGAATCATTTATTTTAACATAGTTTTTTTTTTAATTTTCAAGATAATATTAACTATATTTAATTAACTTAGAATATACCTGTAAATTTCTGAATTGAAGATTCAATAACTTTTACATTTTAAGATTTTGTGAACTTGGAACCCAAGACAATAATATATTCTCATATAAAAGTAAAACAAACAAAACAAAACTTTTGAAATAATAATAATTTGGTTTATTAATAATGAGAAGAAATGTTTACAAATGTAGTAGAATACAAACAGTGCCAATACCGCACTAAGACTTAACAGTTTTATTTAACTTACATTAATACCCTTAATAACTGACAAAGGTTATTCAATATTACTTTCTTTTAATAATTAGATTTTTATCAAAAAAAATATCTTAAATTTTAATTATCATATGTACTTAATAAGCACACTACTATTCTTCTTTATTAGACTAATTTATACCATTATTGTGTCATCTAATAATCAGAATAACACACAGAACTAGGTTTATATTGAAAACCCTAAGCTTAATTTTATACTCCTAAACTTAACAAATGCTAAGTTGGAATAAGCATATTCAACAATACTTTTTAAAAATATCATCACTAGTTTCACGGATATAACTAATATCACAGCTAGATATATGTTTAAATCAAATTAAGCTAATATTAAAATTAAACTAAATTAAGTGTATGGGGCAATCATTCATCAGAGATCATTTATACTTCTTAAATAATTTTAGTCCACATAAAATTATTCCCTCAATGTTTTAAAGATAATGATGTAACAGACTTACAAATCCAGCGGCGAAATTCTGGATGAAAATATTAAATTAGTATGTGTGAATTGCCACTTATACCATATGCATATTTAACATACTTTAAAATAAATATAACTTATTGTTGGTTGGCTTGTGCGTGATAAAACTATCATAGCAACACAATTCAAACATTGATGTACCTATGAGCCTTAAATTAGCTACAACTACCTGAAGAAATACATTTCCTCAAACAAGCATATCTTGTCATCACAAATCTAAAACAAATGCAACATCACCTACTGTGGTGGAATTAGCATTAAGTCATCATGAATGATAGGCAAAAAAATATAAAAAATACTAGGCTCCTCAGAGCTGGAAAAGAATGTGGTGGTTTCCAAAATACCTAACTACGAGGCAAAACTAAGATGTCTGGTATTCATCTTCAGTACATCTGGGAACAGGAACACACACCAGAAAAGCACAATCCTCTCATGGGATTTCCAATGCTTATAAATGTGATCATTATCATTGAAAAATACAATACAATACCCTCTTTTTTGGGGACAAGCACTATCAAATCATGGAAATACAATACAATAAGGATGGAGGATTTATCTTCTCCATAAAGCATATTCAAAAATTATGAACTAAGCCTAACTCTTGAGGCTAACAAATACTAACTAATAGCAAGATATATATACTTCACCTTAATTAACTAAGTTATTCCTAAGAAGTTTAAAAATACAAAATGTATATCCAATGTTCGAACCAACAAAGCAAACTATGTGTCAACTGACTACTGTAGAAAATACTTTGAAATTAAATGCATATAAAATTCTAGGAAAGGCACAATGCACACATAACAAAATATTAAATGCTAAAATATAGTAACTAGTGGACTTTTAAAATTGTAAATTAAATGTGAGGATATTTACTTCTCGATGAATATAAAATATTTGTAGTTATTATTAATATAACATTCATAAAACAAATGAATGGATATTCTCTGATAAACTTCCTTAGTAAATTTAAAATAAAAATTGAGTAAAACATCCCATTTATACGGAAATAAGACTATGATATTTAAATCTCTATAATAAAATTATTAAATAGAAACTAGCTAGTGTAATGCTTGATAAATAAACTAAATATACTTAAAAATGGCAAAGAAAGTTTGCTCATTAAATAAACCTATTTCATTTTAAAATTATAACCTTAGTTTACCTGTATATTTATGCAAAAGTATTACAAAAAAAAAATTATTAAGAGCATAAATATTTTTATGGTTTTCTTTTTTTTTTCTAAACCAATAAAGCAGACCATAAAAAAAAATAATACATTAAGTCAAGTTCATATTTCCGCTCCGCAATGATTTTTTTTTCATTTCATAATGTGTAGACAATTTATCCAGGTTAAAATTTCTATCCAAATTCGAAGCTTCAATTAATACATTTATACACATGGCAATCATTTCCAAACGAAAATGTTCAATAGTTCATTAATAATATTATTTTAAACAATTTAAAAAAAAAAATTAAATAATAAGATTAAGCCGGCATGAAACAAAATAAATTCTTCAGCTGAACACACTTTAATTTATTTATAGGATCCCGAGTTCAAAATTGCATATAATAATAATAAGAATATCTTTCTATCTGAATTTCTTTATCCTCTTTTAGGAAAACGTTTTTTTTTTAAAATATAGTTTTTCTTAAGTACTTTTCCTAATAATATTCCAAGACGTATTTATTTTTAAAATTAATTTCCTTTACTTACTTTTAAATATGAGAGTAGAAATTTTTTTTACTGTTCAAGACATTTCTCCGTTTATATGCTATAATTAATGTCATAAAGTTATTTTTAAATACTGACAAGTATGACCATTTATAATGTACCCAATAACTATAAATTCATTATTAATCCTTACAAATTGCTTTAAAGTTTTATTTCCAAATACGTGTCCTTTCTTACTGTGTTAATAAGAATTATCCTTTAAAATGTAGATATTATCTGTTTGCGTTTAGCTAAACAAATCATTTTCATATATGTCAAGATGTAAGTAATAACTTTTCCTTTTTTTAAATAAAAAAAAATCATCCTTTATAGTTTCACTGTAATCGAACATAGCAGCTTCTTTATAATGTTCTTTTTAAACTTTAAAAAAAAAAAATTTCTTTTTTTTTTTTTTACATATACTTTTAATCTAACAGGAAAAATAATTAGCATTTTATTTTCAAAATAGTTTAATACAACCGAACGCTTATCTATGGAAATGATTAATAGTTTGTTCCTTAACCTTATTTCCAAGTAAAGAAAATTAAACAAGTTAAAGTCATATAATATATGAGATGCTTCATTTATTCTAGACATTTTTTTATTATAATTTCTATGCCTCGACTGAAATTCAAATTGTCAGAAAAATGGATTACCTTTTCTTTTTAGCCCTCCATCACTACAGGACGATTTTAAATATTTTAAACATACTTGTATTTTTTTAAAGAAATATCAAGTTCTTTTAAAAAAAAATTACTTTTATTAATAAAATTTTTAAGATCCAGCACCAGTTGAATCCAAAAAATATCAGCCCCTGGATGATCCCCCGATCTCCGTTTTATCTCACAATTTTTCATCCACCTACAATTCATTTAAAAACCAATAAAAATTATTTTTTTAATAAATTTTAATATTCTGACAAACCAGCTGTGGAATCAATCTACTGACGTAATCAATATAATTTTCCCATACCACGTGACCTTCAGCTGCAAAGTCAAAATTTTAATATTATAAATATTATGCAACAATTGTTTTTTTTAATGATATTTTATACAACACAATAGTAAGAGATATAAAATTAAAAGTTATACCCTTTATTAAACCCTTAAATATTACATTAAAATAATTTTATCCACATATTTGCTTTATTTACTTATTTTAAACAATATGGGAGTTAAATTATTTTTTTATTCTTATGTTTCCATATCTATGCATGCACATATTCTCACATACGTTTGGGCTTTACGTTAATTGTTTAAAACTATTTTTAAAACTACAACAATAGAATGTTAATGAATATTTAATCTAAATAATTTTTTATAACTGGAATGCTAAACTACAAAACTAATAACAAATATTCCTATTTTTTTAAATAAAAACTTACATATCATTTTTTTAAAATTTATTACTTAGTTATTCCAACTTAATAATAATATCTTATTATTATTCTTTAGACATTAAAATGGATTATACGGTAGTTATTTTAGAATGCATTTAATACTATTTATCAATTCACAATTATTTTTTAACATTTGCTTATGTTAAATTATTACCTAACATCCCTTATCAAACCAACTGACATTATTAAAATATTTAGATTATCCTATTTTAATAATTAACTAAGTTAATTTCCATTTTTATCATCATTATTTTTTTTTAAATCCGAAATTTTAAACAAAAGGTTAAGCTAAGATAACCTTGATTACCTCTTGGAACTAAGTGACACTTCAGTTAGGTACAATATATATATCAACTATAAGTGTCAAGTCAATTTAAAATACAATATAGTTTTATATCTTCATTTACTGTGCCAATACTAAAAAATTAAAAATAATAGAGATAAAAATTTTTTTTATATTAAATGCTTTTATTTACCATGTACTAAAAAGAAAAGAAATAATTTTTCTTCAACCACAATTGGGCTTTTTAGATTTAACCTGAAATAAAAGCATGGAATTGATTTAATTAATTTATGGACCCCCCCCCCCATTTTTTTTATTTCAAATTAAATCTAAAAATCCCAATTGTGGTTGAAAAAACAATTTTTTTCTTCTTTTTAGTGCACAATAAATAAAAGCATTTAATATAAAAAAAAAAAAACACCGCTATTATTTCACTTTGCTTTTTCTTTTTCACATGATTTTTGTCTTTCATTTGTTTAAGTTACTGCAAATATCTCATTTCTAAATTATTATTAAAACAAAATATTCTATCTGCAAGAATAAATTTTAAAATAACAAAATAAACACAAATAAAACAAATATGAAAATTATAAATTTGATTTTCACATTTATAAATATATACATTAACAGATGCTTGACATTCTTTTTTTTTTGTACATTTTTTTTTCTTCTTTCACTTATATCTCCTTCATGCATCGATTAATACCTTAAAACAAATCCTTCTTTCTTTAATCACTTTGACTATACTATATTTTATTTTTTACTTGACCAATCTTACAGTTTTGACTGATAGCAAGCAGTCTTCTTCAGAACCAAAACATACAAATGTATATAAATATATAAACATAGATTATCTAGACAATATAAAACATATATGTAAGCATATATTTAGTATAAATAATAAGTATAACTAAGTATATAAAAAGGATTCAATATATAATTGGTTATAATGTTTACATCGTTTAGATAATCTATATTCATATTTTCATGTACACATGTATTTTAGCTCTGAAAAAAATGCTGATCAGATGAAACTATAATACTGGTCAAATAAAAAATAAAATATAGCATTATAAAAGTGATTTAAAAAAAGGGGATTTGTTTATTTGTTTCATATTATTTTTACTCAATCTTTAAAGGATTGCATCATAGGATCATAAATCATTTGAGGGGATATTATCTTAATGTGTATATATATTATGCAAATTACTATAATGGTCATATATCCAATATAATTTATTTGTGCATAATGTTGTCACAAATACATAAATAAATAATCAATCAAAATAAGATTGAAATAAACAACTATTAATAACTATATTATAGTATTTATCAAACTGGCTTTCATCTTCATTGAGACCTTCTCAAGACATGATATAATTCACATAGCCATCTACTGAACATTATTTACATTAAACGACACTTTTTTTAAACATATACTTACATACTATAATTAATATATATTAAGGCTATAACCTTACTATGCACCTAAAATGTGACAGTAGGGACCTCTACAAATTTAAACACAAGATTATGACTTTAAAAGACAAGAGCGAAATAAATTGCTGAAAACTATTAAATACAATTCAACTACATAAAGTTAATCTAATCAAAGTAAAATAATCAAGTAAAACAATTGTTTATCAAAAGCAATTTAATAAAATAAAATTAATCTGACTAATATGCAAAAAGCTGAAAATCATTTATATATTTTGCCAGGCTAAAACATACTTTTGATGCCAAAAAAAAAAAATTATTAGATTATACAAATTTCTAAATTTGGCATTCAAATAGTCCAAAAGTTATAAAAATTAAATTTATAATACAAATAAAAACAGTTTAGACTTAGAAGTAAGCAAGAATTTTAAATAATCTTGCTTCAAATTAATTAAGTTGCCCAATATATCTAAAATTTATTTTAGGATTTAATTTCAGTCATACTTTAACAAAGCAAAACATATAATTTACACTGCTACTACATTTAAAGTTTTACTCTTAAACAATAATTAGTTATCATCAAAAACTCACTGTTATTCCAATTCCTGGATCATCTTCTATAATACAAAATTCTTCATCATCATCACTATAAACCTCACTGCCTGAATCTTCATGAGGATCATACTCTGGTTTAAAGTGGTTGATTTTCTCTGGTGCCTCATCAGGAAAGAGAAATACTTCACCTTCAGTAAATGGCTTCTGAGGTGATTCATCATCGAAACCAAACACCTCACCTATAAATTGTTTAGATTATAATATACAATAAAATATACTTTCAATATTTTTAATATATAATTAGAAATTAGTAACTGTCGCTTTGTAAACTTATTGTCAGGAAATGAATGCAGGTGAAAGTCAATCATAATGTCTCCTATAATGTTAAATTAGATCTTCACCTCCCTGACTTCTATAAATTTTGTTTAAGGCCATCAATTTGCATTTATTTTTTTTCAATATAAGTAAGTTATTGCAAACAATTAATAATATCTATCTGCGATTACGAAAAAGTGAATTCTCTATCATTTTTCCAACGAAATTACATAAGTATTAATGGATATTAGATAGTGATGTTAACAGATCTCACAAACTAGTTTCCAGCTAATTGGCTTCATAATGACAATTATATTTACATCTAAAATGTAAGATCGCTGAATAAAATTGAGACCTGTGAAGTTAGACAGACAAAAAATTATTTGAATTCAATGTAAATGTGGCCACTGGAAATATAGAAATGCAACAGATTCCTTCCCATTTCATTAAGGAATATCAATTAGACAAATACTAATTTTAATAGTGAGCATTTCTATCTAAATTCCATTGACTTATTAAATTTCACTGGTGAAAGCTATGTGAGTTATGTGATGCTTAGTTTTGATAAAAAACATAGAGATCAAAGTATATGGCTGTTGACCTATAGCCTCAGCTCTACAGAAATAGCTCCGATATTTAATCTTAGAGCAATAAGAATGATAATAAGTAACAATAATATAAGATGGAATAATGAAAACAATAATATTAATAGTTTCCTATAATAATAATGGATTATACTAATATTACTAATAAATTGTAATTAAATTTTTACCTGTTTCATATTTATTGTTTATATCCTTCATGGCATCTCCCAGTTCATCATGAACTAGGCCCATCTGGGAATGGGAAAGAGGACTTTCAGAACTACTTTCACTCAAATGGCGAGTTGTCTAATAAAAAATAAGAAAATGCCTAAAGTGAAAAGGGTAAATATTTCTCAAGCAATCAAATATTATTTCTGACCTACTTGTACACTGGAATCCGAAAGAGTATCTGAAGCATTGTCAGCAAGATCTCGGTCATTACATATATACAAAGCGATGGCTTGAAGAGCGGTAAAGGAATCAGAACATGTATATATATGAAGATTGTTGTTAGAAGCACGCATGTCCATCTTAGGATATTTCTAAATTATAAAATTTAAAACAACATTAAAATTTTATGTGTGTAGTGTGTGTGTGTGCACACATATATATATTCATTCATTTGCAGTTATGTACATATTTACTTACAGGCAGAAATGTATTGTCAGAATAGATAAGCATGCAAATGCCTAGGGCAGTGATTCATTGGGGATAATGTAATGCTACCATATGTTGATAATCATTTTGAATTTATCTGAAATTTATTTTATCAATCTGCAAGATTATTCCCTTATTCATTGTTTTTGGCCAACCAATTAATTATTTCCTATTTGATGACAGAGAAAGGGACACCAAAAAATCTCACTAGAGCTGTCTCTATATATAATAAGTATCTTCTTTTTCTACTCAATCCGTAATCTATAAGTCATATAACTCTTTTACAGATATATGGTATATTAAAAAAAAATCTTCATAAGATTATTTAAATATTTTAACAATTTACACACACTGCATATAATGACATGTTTAAATATTTACATATATTTAAAACAGTGATGCTACGATTAAAAAAAAAGCTACACTTTATTAAAATATTAACAGAAGCCTACAAAACATATGTAGCCAAATAAACATTGATGGCAAACTATTTATTTTTTGTTTAAATCATTACAATGATAAGATGGTGTAAGCCTTAAATGACACATTTAATTATTATTATCATTGGTTATCTGCATAATTTCTTAACAGTTTATCTGTCCTGCGTCCTCCCCACCCTCCCTCCCAAAACAAGCTCATAAAATTTCTTTTACATTTTCAATAGATTTCTTTTTTCTCCTCTCTTATCTTTCAGTGATCCTTATAATATATCCTGTACCTCTATAAAACTGAAAAAAAAGAATGACCCTTCTACTAAATTCTTACAAAATGAATGAATAACACAAATTGTAAGAAAATTTTCTATAAATGAGAAGATTACCTGTAAATTTATAGTCATGATTGTTCAGGTTTAAGAAATAATGCATTAAAATGAAGCACAGGTACATTCAAAATCAATCTTTAATTGGTTAAAAATTGGCTCATTAAATATAATATTAAGTTTATCAAATGCACTGTTTAATATTTTAATTTATCGATTTGTTTTATATGATTTGAAATGGGGCTTACACATAATTATTCACTTCTGTGACTTTCTTCAATTTGCTAAACGATTACTTCCCAAAGAACTGTACCTATATACAGAGTGATCAGAGTTAAGATATATAAATCTTACAAAATTGACTGAAAGTCAATAGACATTGCAACAAATAAAATAAATGACTTTTAATATATTATATGAAGATGTTTCCAGAAAAGAATAATTGTGAAAATAGCAATGTTTGCATACATCGTCTAAAAGAATGGTAATAATGGAGAATTTTGTACAAATGCACATTTCAAATAAATATCATTGCCAGGCAGAAAGCAAAGGTGATATCAGAAAAAAAATAAAGAGTCTGAACTGTTCTAAAAGTTGTACATTTAAGAAAACAAAAATATTATATGCTATATAGTATAAAGTAAATGATAAGCACTAGAATACATCAAATGTGATTTTTCTTAATTATCATGTGGCTTTTTTGGGTTACAATTAATATATTGTTCCAGAAACTCCTGAAAGAATATTAATTATAACCAGAGAAAGCCATGTAAATGTTTCATTGGTATATACAACTCTAGTATAAGGGGTGAAAGATACTTACATCTAATATAAAGTTGAGGTCATTAAAACATATATATAATACAAGCTTGTTAAATTAGGTCATGTGACATATGACTTGATTTCTTTGTGATATATATATATATATACTTGCCTAGGGTCAGATCTATATAACTACACAATCAAATTGGTTTGGGTTTAAAAACATTATGTGAATTTCAGAATATTAGTTTGATAATATAAAAAGCAAAAGATGCTGCAGATGAATAAAAGAAAGTAATCGAGGAACTCTGAGATGTGAACATAATAATACTATCATGGATCCATTGATTACTCAAGCTTAAAATAGATAGCTCTGAAGTAGAATGAAAAGAACAGATCATAAAACTTTTTTACCTAAATATCTAAACCCAGTATATTTTTTTAGTAAACAAAATCTCTATTAACAAAAGATAAAAGGAATTAAACCACATTTAGATGGCAGATTTATTACCACTAATCTTGAAATAGGAAGTATCTTTTGCTCTTCATCTCTAGTAACTATAAGCCTTACTCATATAGTGTGCAATATAAACATATCTACACTTTTTGGTATTGAATTTTAATTCTGGTAGTGTTGGTGTTTCTTCCATAATAAATTGATGAAATCAGAAATCCATCCAAAGGATGAAGCTATTTTTGAGATATCAATAATTATTTTGTAAAATAAAAATTCATTTTAATGTAATAAAAAATTGAACTTTCATTGAATCAACCTCTTGAATTAAAGATACCCTCCCCCCCTTTTCCAAAAAAGAGCTATAATTAAAAGTTTGCATAAAATTAAATTTAGCTATTATTTTTTTAAAAGCTTTAATAAAACAAAAAGAAAAATTCTTTATCATTTACACAACATCAATTCATTTCAATGTGATTCATTAAAAAAACACGTACCGGGTCTTTGCCGTCACTTATCCGTACCTCAAGCTCGAAAAGACTCATATCCATTACACAGACATAATCTAGGTAAAAGAAAAAATTATAAAAAAGTTACAAATAATAGACAAAACTATATTATATATCATATAGCAAAAATTCTTTCCACAAAGGAACAGTGAAAGAGAAGACATTATCATCAGGTGAATCAGCAATCAATTAATCAGGGTTTTAGTGGTTCTCCTGCTTACTTATTGCAAAATAATTGGGTGACTTACTTGAGTGGGCTATGGGCCAGCTACCTAAAAAATTCCCATTTCCATCCTAATTCAATTCTGGTTTGCAGATATGAAAGGCTAATTATTGCATTACACCACAAGATCCTATAGCTGTGTGATGTCATTCGTGACCTAAGAGTATTGAAATCCCACAAGTATTGAACATTCGTGTTTGAACAAATTTATTCTAACATGTGTAAATTTAAGTTGATATATCTAGTTGCTGGTTTAGCTATTGAGAAAATAATAAATATCTGTGCATATGCTTTGGCATAAAAATGAGCCATAGTGCACTCATTGTGAGAGACCTTTTGGTCAAAAAATCAATTATACAACTAGACCTGACCTAACTATTCATCTGTGATTTTTGGTTAATTGCAAAATTAAAAACTGAAGTGAAAGGACAAAGATTTTCTACTATAACTGATATCCAAAAGAATGTGAGACAGCTGTTCAACAGTATTCCTGAAAATAAATTCCAGGTATGTATGCTTCCGGAAATGGAAACACCATTTTCGTCAGTGTAAGATACACAAGGAGACTACTATGAAGAAGACAGTAGCCAATAGCGTACACTTCCACATGTATATTTTATGAAGGTGCATTCCAGGAATTAAATTGGCACACTTAGTACATAAATGCAAAAATAAATTTTCTATTAAATGAAATGATGGTCTTTAATTTCTCTCTAAGACTTTATTCCTAATGGTCTATCTGCGTATTCTTGTTGTTACAGCTATTACTGCAATGAGATTGATCAAATGGTGAACAAACATGAGTGAACTGCTCATTAACAAGTACCTGAAAGTAAGGTGACTTTATTGTATTTTATCTCTTTAGTTTAAAGACAAAAAAAGTCATTATGGGCCTCCTATTCAGAAATCAGATAGTTATATAAACTGTGCAGCATACACTTATTCACATCAATCACCAATTAATAAATACTTAAATGGCTATCATTGGGGGTTTTAATAATTATTATTTAGAAATTATTATACAGAGGCAAAACTCTCCATACAGTAGCACCATTCAGTGCTACATTTTATATAACCATTGATACAAAATTTAAATTTAAACAATGCAAATATATCACTGACTTTTTTAATAAATAAAAAGCAATACTTTACACACAGAGTAAACATTGAGAACTTTTAAATGTATTTTCAGTGCATTTTTACATGGACTGTTAACTACCTTCTATTTCATTTCACTCGTAATAGCATGACCTTAAATTTTTTTGATTAATGTACATTTTCACTCTTCAATCACAAGATATTTGAAAAATTATGCTGCTAACTGCTAGAATGCATTTCAATTAACAAGATATCGTTGACTAGACCTAATTCCAAAGTCTCCAAACAGTCTATAGTGCTGTAAGTAAAACAATAAAAAAATTAAAGGTAAAAAAATATATAATTTACTAATGCCTAGATAAAAAAATCATTGATATATTCATGCTTCATTTAGTGATCATTTAGAGAGACAGTGTAGAGTTAAGCTTAACTGTTGGTGATTGGTAAACTGAAAAACATTATATGTGCACTTAGCATAGTTTTTAAAGAATCTAAATTTGTACGTTTGAAATACAAAAGACTGTATATTAATTGTAAAATTTTAAAAAATATGATCTTTTACTAGTTTCTGACAAAAACATACGTAAAATTTTCTTGGGAGGAGTATGTATGTGTATATTTCTGTATGTGTTAATATTTAATTTTGCACTTAAATAATGACAGACAAAAATAAATTATTGCCCACAATTCCTGAAGATTATCAGTACGATATTATCCAAAGATCTATTTGTAAATGAAGACATTAAAAAATTTCAATCACTTAGAAAGATTTACTGTAATTTGTCTGAAAAGCAGCAGTTGGTATGGAAGGAAGAGTACTGAGGTTCTGGTCATAATTCAAATTCAAAGATGACTTATTTTGACAACTAAAATATCAGTTTCAAGTGAAAAATGACTGCATAAATAGAAAAGTTTTCTAGTTTTATAAGGGACAGTATCAGATATTATGAAGTTTAAAAAAAAAGGTGAAAAGACAATTGAGTAAAAAGTGTTGCTTTATTATAAAATATAAATTGGAATCATGGGTAGAGAGCGATTCAGAATAAATTACAGAATAAATTATTAACCAACAGTATATGTTGATGAGTTATTCAAAAAGAACGTTGTCAGCATAACATCAGGGTAAAAAAAAGGTTTGTTATATTTTATTCCAAAATACCAACCCTCAAATACATTTGTTATACTTTCAAGATCAATTTTTCAGGTCACTAATAAAAATTAATAATAGTAAAATAATTCCTATAAAATAATCCTATTACTAATAAAAACAAATAATTTTTACCTTTCTGCAAGTTTACAGTAGTGTAAACAGTCTTATTAGAAATAAACACCTGACAGTCTTCAACAATACACCTACAATATTAAATATATATATTTTTAAAAATGCACTTAAAATATTATATTAAATAAAGATTAAAAATAAAAAAACTATTAATAAGATATTAAACAAAAATTTATCTGTAAATGATGACATTTAAAAAAAGTCAATCATTTAAAATAATTAACTGTAGTTTATTTAAAGAGTCACTATTGTTAAATATAGCAACCTGAAATAGAAGCGAACATTTTTGGATCATAATAGACTGCAACTATTAAATATAAATAATCTTTGATTTTTAAATAACACTACAAGATGTGATGACTTAGGAGCAAACATGAAGGTCTTTCTCCATACTGAAGAACAATCTCAAATTAAATTTATCTCCAATTATAAAAAATTTCATTTAAGCTCAGTTGAAGTATAGAGTCCAGACAACAAATGTGAACCTGCCCACTACTGCTGCATTGGTTTGATGCAGAATCTGGTGACACTAAAGATGATGCATTCAAAGTAATTGTGAGAGAAGGTAGAGGTTTATCCAGAATAATATATTAGTAAACTTAAGATATTGTACTCAAGCAAAAAGCTCACCTGGACAAAGGAGAATTAGCTGTATTCAAGAGTGTTAAAAGTTTACTTCCAGATTTCATTACTTAAATGAAAAACTAGAATGAATGTGTGTGAGAGGGGAGGTAACTCTTAATAAAATAAATAAACCATGTGACTATAATTATCAGCTAGTTACTAAAATCAAACTTCATTGTTAAAGACAATCTGCATCTCTTGGATGTGCTGTCTGCTAAATTCTCCAATAGTAAGCACCAAAAAAATAAAATGAGATTTATTTTCAGTATTCGTATACAGGTTTAATAATATTCATGTGCTTATATTTATCAATAGAGTTTTCTGGAAAAGAAGAATATTTATGATAAGCCAGGTTTAGTTGTAATGGCATACATAATTGGCAAGAAAATAATGTTAATTTTTTTCTCTCAATATCTTCTCATGATCCTACTATCTTCCAGTTGTTGGGAAAACTATTTCTCTGCATCCTTGGTTAAGTTTCCAATCAAGGTAAATAGCCAACCTTCTGAAAGAGTGGCACATTCACTAATTACAAAAATGAAGACAGAATGACTAGTAAAGTCATATATTTCTCTATCATGACTAAAATTAAACATCAGTAGCCCTGAGTATATGAATGATCATGACTTTTGCATAAGAAAGTACATTCCATCAACTCTATGCTTATATGTCAATGCATTTTTATGGACTTTGGAAATTCAGTCATAAAATTGGAGAAATAGATATAAAAAAATGGTGATTCTATTGATTTTTATTAATAACCTTCTTGATCATAACACAAGACATTGTAATAAATTCATTTATATATCAAAAATTCTATTTCTACAATATATAACATTTTTAACAAATATTTACACATTACAAATTAAAAATATTCGAAAATAAGAGATCTACACTGGAGAAAATATAAACATCTCATTTGTCAGCTTCATAGCAATTTTGTTATCCAGACTTGTAAATGGGCTTGGTTGATTACATAAAATAGGTAAATGTACATCAACAAGTTTACAGGGTTTAGAGTTCATATGCCATACCTGATGCACATTTGTATCATGAATATCATATATATGTATTACCAATTTTAACAGTAAGTATATGTAACATGTAGAAATAAAATTACTCACAGAACATTCTTGTTCGAATACGCTACTTGGAATTATTTGTAAGCATACTTATAATGAATCATTTTTTAAATAAACTTACAAATATAATTTTAATCTTTCATTTATCAATGTCAATCCATTCAATCTGATAAAATAAGATATCCTCTTTCATCTAATCTCATTGACATTGCTAAATGAAAAATTAAAATTGTACTTGAAAGTTTATTTTAAAATGATTCATCATGAATCTGCTTACTGCTTACAAGTAATTCAGGGTTACTACATATTCAAATAAGAATGTTCTATGAGTAATATATATATATATATATATGTATATAATGATTTCATAGTATACTGGTTCGAAACACTTAGAGCTTAAACCCCTGAAGGTTTGATTCCAATGCGATGGTTTAGAAACTTCTAAATATATACATATATCCCATGGACAATAACAAAGATTAAAGACTACATATGAGGCAGAGATTATGTGTATGTTTTTGGCTCAAGGCACATTGCGAGTAGCAGGTGTAGCTTTTTTGATCCAATTCATTTAGTAGCAACTAATATTCTATATCGTGTATACACATCAGATCAGTAGATTCTATTAAGATTCATAAACAACAGGAACTTTTTGCAATAGTGCTATCTTAATAATAGTAAATAAGTTGAATAGTTTATTGCTCAGGAAATCAGAAGAAGTTTGACAACCAGAATGATAAGGTTAGCCCACAATAAATGGATTTTAAGAACCTGTCACTCTATTTTCTAAAGCACAATAGTTAGGCTACCTAAGTACTCCATGATTAGATTTCACAATGAATGAATATAAATTAGATTAGGTATTATAGCTAGTATCATAAGTGACAACTTAATAATAATGTTATTGAGTCTATGAAATATACAAACTTTTAACGAGTATACCTTTTTGTCCCCTTAAAAAAATTTTTTTGGATAGAAAATGTCATTAGTTACAGATGTACAAACTTTTGCAAACATTGTTCACAACATGTACAGAATGCTGTAAAATGCATTGCTATATTCCTCGAAAGAAATCTTGTCTCACCAGTTTTTGGAAAAAGAAACAGACCCATTATCTATTGGAAACCCTAAAAAACAGAACTAGGTATTCTATTTATGTAGGTGTGGACAGAATATAAAACACAGTTGGTTCGAAAACTGTATCCTAGCACCTCACTTGACTTTCAAAGCTTATTGTATTAACAAATGCATTTCTCCCTCCTATATTCTAATGACAATTATTGACTAATAGCACTGATACCAGTTTTAAAAACCCAAATCTTTACTGATGAAGACACAGACAAAAGCTAGTCTGGAAATGGAGATTAAATTGCCCTACAATGATAACTCAAACTTACAATAAATGGTGTTAAATAAGAGAGGAAACAAACTTTTATCTTCCTATAAGATTATTATAAATTATAATGACAATAGTAAAGCGAATAATTGATACCAATGTCCACTAGAGTTTAAGAGCAGTAATAAAAAGGTAGTCTTAGAGTTAGACCAATTGCCAATTAAATGGAATAACAAATCTTAATTCAGAATGAAATTGTTTTGCTCAATGACTATTGGTTGCTTGTTTGTCACATGACCTCTTAAACAATTAACCATAAACTTATATATATATATACTGATATCGATGTTTAGAATACCATGTAATATATAAATCAAATGCCTTTATTGTTTGAATGTCACATGATTTTTTTAAGCAACTAATCACACATATACATTTATTTATGTACATATAGTGATATCAATGTTTAAAGTATCTTACAATACAAGAATCAATGGGGATTTGTTATATATAAATTATATACCATAAAACATTGAAATTATCATGCATATAAAAATATGTGGAGACTATTTTTATTGATTAAATTTTGCATTCTGTATTCAATATGGAGTTTTAAACTTCTGCCATTATGTCATGGTAGAAGCAGGGGCTGGGTTCCAGTGGCATCCTGATTTGGGAAGTGATACAACAAAAGACAGAGAAGTTCATTTTGAAGGAAGATTTGGAGGTCTTGACCCATATCACATTAAATTTTAATGCTGCTTCCAATGAATTAGAAAGATTCAAGCATTCTATTATTTATTGTAAATGCACAAAATCTAAATCTCAGATTTTGTTCTTAACTTTTATATAAATTATTTTAACATTATTTGAAATTGTTCAAAATAACAATATGGAACGATATTGTAGTGGATTTTAGTGGTAGCAAAACAACAAATTTTGGGTCGAGACAAATACCTCTCGAAACGTTGTGCATATACTAACCTGTTTGATGTGCTTTTACTAACAGTTGAATGTATTTGGAATATTTAAATAAAGTTAAATTTTTCTAAAGACATTCAATACATATATTAGACGATGGAAATAGTCCAGTATAAAAATACAACTAGAACACCATCATCACAAACCTACAGGAAAACACAAGAGTCAAGATTACCTCTTTATTAATTTAGATATACTTAACAATTATTTTATCAGAGTCTGTCTGTAGTAGTGTTAAATATATTTATATATTCAACTATAATTTAAACATGCTAAACTTACTGCAGTGATAATTAACATAGTCATTTTCCCCAGGCAAATGACTTAATAATTATTATTAATCATTCATTAGACTAGATATTATATAATTTTTAGCTTAGATGTATACTTTAAATATTAATTAAAGATTAATATATCTAATATTATTAGGCACAACAGCAGGAATAATTTTTATAACTTCATTCTATTTTTTTCCAAGTGTAATATCTTAAATATAGTTCGGCTTTCCATTTCACAACATATACTTTAATTGCAAAATGCATTTCTTGTTGAACCAGTACTCTTCAATTAGCATGGGTCATAACCTCTTACATGTCTTCATTATCCTTGTTCAGAAAAATAATAAAATCAGGCGAGAGCGTGTAACCTGAGCCAATTGAAAAGTGCTGTTCTCGCATAAAAATGCATCTTGGGAATCATTTACTTTTTCACATGCCTTACTGATGTAATTAAAGTATACATAGTAAGATTATATATGGGATTTAAACACAGATATAACTACATTGAAAACCAAGTATATAAATTATACTTGTATTCAATCAAGTATTACATATTTAGCCTGTATCCTGCCCATCCCTCTTATGGGTATTTAAATGGATAAGGTGCTATACATGAGGAGTCAAAGTGACTGAAGGTCAATATGAGCATGACAATAATATTAGCATCAACAGGGGATTTGGGCATTCCATCATCAGATTTTCATGGTATGGATGGCTGAAGAGTTGGAGGGTGGACTAGATTGAAGCCTATCCATTAGTTTGAAGATTTGTTATCTTAATATAAACTGAGCACTGATTATATATATGTGTAGGAGATGATACCTGGATCAACTGATGAGTGTTGGTTCAGCACCAAATACAGATACTGGAGATCATTTATCTTTTTCACATGTGTGTGGTCATGTGTATTGGTTGTATGAGATAGAGTGGATAGCTGAAGGGAGATTGAAAATCTGTATTCAAATCCCTTATATAATTACATCAAAAACTCCAAGTATATAGATTATAATTGTGTTGAATCAAACATATATATTATATATAAAAACACACAAAGAATAAAGAAATGTTTTTTATTAATACTATTTGAACATGCAAACGAAGCAGTATCATCAATTGTGTAGTTTTTATCTATTTACTAATTACTTATTGTTCAATTAGAATATGATTATGTTACATGTATATATATATATATCTGTAATATAGTAACAAATTTACCTGAAAAGTGTGACTGGAGAATCAGATACAATATTACTTGAAACACTTAATGACTCGACTGTAATTAAGGTCTTTAAAGGCAGATATAAAGGCCTGGAAAATAAAGAAGCATATACAGAGTTAAATATGTTTATAATGCACAAATCTGATGGATTAAAAACAATTTAATAAAAAAAATATATGTGTATCAGTTACAAAGCATGTGTACATATACATGAATGTACACACATATATGTATAATGTATAGATGTGTGGCTATATTTTGTTAATAATTTTGCTATACATTTTCAATCTGTAAACTTGTGTACTATATAATTCACATTAATACTAATACATACATATTCTCATAAAAGTTTAATGACTTTAAAAAAAACCCAGATATTTACAACTGTATTTGAAATAAAGAATACTTTTTAAAAAATAAATCAAAAGATTAAATGGACAATCTATTCATTTTAGAAATATGCTAAAAACCATTTGTATATATGAAAACAATACACTATATGTCAGAGTTACAAAGTCAAAAATGATGGCAATATATTTTCAACAACAGAAATCACTTTCTCTTCATTCAAAATTCATCTAACAATCAACAAATACTAGATGCCAAATAGATCATCAAACCATTAATTTTCCATTACATCAACCCAGAAAACATCTTTTTATTCCTATTACATTATTCAAACCAATAGATTAAGAACACTGCATGATTTTGAAGCTAAGATATTGGGTGAGCAATATAGATTTAACGATGGGTAGCAACTATATAAAAAAAATAGAACTAATTAAAATACAGAGTTGCTGATTTAATGACAGTCCTAATGAAAAAAAATTGTTTTTTACATAAGAGTGCAAACAGTAAGTTGTCATCTATCAGCCAAATATAGATAGTTATTTAATTCACTATGTGAACACAATCTAATATTATTATTTTTTATTTATTTTCTTAATCTCAAGCAATTTTTTTTTCTTACCTTGTTTATAAGTATTATTTTAAATACATTCATTTAATAACATTTTAATTATTGCTTATTAACAGAATATTGGTATTACATAACTTGTTTCTTTAACTTATTACAGTATTATATAAACAAGTGCAGTTCTCTACTCTACTGTCATTTATTGTAAGCTTGAGTAATCAGTGATTACAAAATGATAGTGCATTTAAATATCCAATCGCCAGATTGTTTTCTGGCTTTTGTTTTTATCAATGAAAATTGATTACTCAAACTTAAGATTAGATGGAGCTAGAATAACATTTCTTTTTGTTATAGTATAAAATAAAATTGTGACATCCACAACTTGGCATACATGTTATTAAAAAAAAAAAAAATTGTAAACAAAACAAAATTATATACTTTTCTAGTTCTCATTATAATCACTTGTTGGCATGATTAAAAAAAAAAAATCACTTAGATATTGTATCATTTAAACATCATATGATCACCCATTCCTATGTATCATTTATATTTTATTTATCATCATTTTAATCAACATATTATTTTCAAAAAGTGTGTGCATGTATGTGATTTCCGTGTCATAATAATTACATAATTAAACAAGTTTTTTTCTACATTATGACATTAAAAAATTCTTATTGATGTTTAATATAGTTTCTTTTATTTAATTACTGCAATCTCTTAATAAATATTTCTTAAAAGCAATTAAAATATTCATAAGCTTGCATGGGCAGATAAAATTGTTTCTGGCACTATGTATTTTAAAGTCACCAATGACAACGTAGAGAGGAAAGAGATCCTTCTAATTTAAAAACAAATAACAGCATTTTTTTAAATTTTTTATTAGTTTATTATTTATAAAACCCATAGTCTACTTAATTTTTTTTTCTGATAGCCCTTTCTTAATACCAAAAAGTGATTTTTGTTTGAATTCAAAATGAAGTTACTTATGATTTTCTAAACTATTAAAGAAATTTAAAAAATATAAGTATATAATTATTCCTATTCCAAGGAAAAAAACTACTCCAGCAATGACTATACAAACAATTTGTGAGCCATAAAGGTATCGACATACAAAACATGATGGTATTGTATTTTTCTGTTTTATTTGATATTTTGTAATGATGTCTTTTAACTTCTTCAGAAAACTTTTCTTCCTAAAATACTTCAACCCCATGTTAAATTGGAGACCTCCAATACATTCTATTCTTTTCTATATCTTCTCAGTAGAAACAATCAACATTACAAATCTTTAGAATGTTCTTGAGACAGTCCTTATAAAATAAATAGGATCTATCTCTCCCAAGAACATCACGCTCAAGTTAACCATAAAATACTCTTTTATGAAGTTTTGTATTGTTCATTTGATTTATATGCCCAATCCATCAAAAGTGTGATTTTATAATAGTGGAGTCTATGACAGGAAAGACTAGACTGCAGTTCTTTATGGTCCAATATAACTCATAAAACCATTGAAATACAATCATGATATAATTTACATTAACATGATGTATTTACATTTTATTTTGAAACCATACATACCTTATTCTTTTATGATAGTTATAATAATTGTTTATGACTGTACATCATCAACTTTGCTGGTTTTATTAGTATAGATTCTTAGAAATATAAGGCATTGATTGCTTGAACTTATCAGTTCAAAGTTTGTTTGTTTGTTTTTTTTTTTTTTTTTTTTGGGGGGGGGGGCGCTTTGTTAAGTAATGTTGTTACTTTTTACAGTTTTAATTCAAATATTTGTTGAATGTGTTCTCTTTTTGACTTTTAAACATCAACTTCAGCTATTTTAATCGAGCAATATAGATTATTATTTTTAATTTATATACAGGAAAGTAAAAAAAATATTGCCATTGAACTTGTATACAATTAACAAACATAATTTACTTTATTGATTTTAGATTTAAAAACTTGGAAAAATTTATTTAAATTCTGATCATCGTGACTTCAACAAGCAAAAAACAAAAGGGACGTGCAAAAATTTGTGCCAGAATCTAAACATTCTTATGTAAAAGAAGTTGCTTGTAAACAAATTTCAATTTTGGGGATTACATATTTTAGTGACTAATTATACTTAACAACGAAGTTTGTAAAATCAAAATGTCAAGCACAATTGACAAATGAACATCTTATATAACTATTTGTGTGCTCCATTAACAAATTATACACCAAATGTTAATGTTCTTGTTAATCAGATACAATCGCATGTGAATAATATTTCATTTATTTTATTTGCACTTATTAATTTTGTTCACTTGATTTTTTATATATTAATAAAAAAAATTATAAGTCAAATATTTCTTCTGATAATACTTCAAAAATTTAATTGTGGCTCTTAAATATATCTCAATTTTAACATAATGTGGCTCTTATATATATGAAGTTTGCCACCCCTGTTCTATAATATCACATTCAGCAAACTGAAAAACATATTGATTCATTTTATAATCTTGTCACATTTTTAAAATTTGTGAAACAACCTTAAATGAATGTTTTCTAATAGCCTTATGTTACATCAATAGGATGTTCAAAATTGATAAAATAATAGCTGTATAGACAATTTAGTTGCAGTATTTATACCATTGTGATAAAATCCTCTATTTTTAAACTTGTTAATAGCAGCAACGGCGCACTGGAGTTTGTGTTATATGCCAACAACTAGGGTATTTAAAATGATTTACATTCTCAAGCAGGTAACAATTCAAGCTAAAAGTTGCTGAAAATTTTTCTTCCATCATTAACTGATAAAGAACTTGAGGTTTTTGAACATTAATTAATAAACCAAACATTAAGTCCATTCTGTAAATCATCTTCTGACTTGGCGAAAATAGCATAATCATCAGTATACTGTAAATACAGAATCCAACGAGATAAAGCTTTCATTTTTGCTTTTAATCAATTCATATTTAAAATTCCATCTTCAAACCTGTATTGTATTTTGATCCCTATTTCATTATGCCATCTACAAACAATTCCAAAGGTTATTGTCATAACAATTGAAAACAATGTTGGGGAAAGTGCATAACCTTGTTTAACACCAGTTTTCATTTCAAATACCTCAAATTTTCCATCTCTAACAATGTAGAAGTTTTATAATATGAATAAATTTTAATGGACAACCAAATGATTTAAAAAAATGTCACAGTCCTATTTGCTTAATCAAATCAAATACTTTGACATGTATATTGGACTAATTTTTAAATTAAAATGTATATGTTTTTTTTTTTAAATTTTAACTGGTTAATGCTACTCAGGATAGCATTCATGCAGTAAGCTCGCTTTAGCTATTATTTAATTTTTTATATTGGTTTACTGAACGTAGAGTTGATTCCAGTTTTTTGTTTATATATTGTAAGGATTGATTAATGAGTTAATTAAAATTTAAAACCTATTTCACACACAAAAAAATAATTTTTAAATTTAAAAGTTGTTTTATTTAGTGCTTCATTCTGATAGAAAAATAATTAAAGCAAATCAGTAATTAAATCAAAATTAGCAAAATAGATGTGCCCGGTTTCATTACATAGGTGAACACATACACACATATATAAACAAAACATGCCGATACTAAAATACAAAGCACATCAAATATTCATATAAGGGAAGATTTAAGAGTGATAATATTATTAAATATTTTTTCCCCCACAAAGCAGAGAAAGTAGAAAGAAAGTTTTTTTTATTTTCAACTTTAAGGAATTACAAAACATATAGAAAACATAATTATATTCTTGCATTAATTAATTTCATAAACTATAAACAAAATTTACGATTGCATGTGTATGCATTAATTATCTTCATGTGAGTATATGCATATAATTTAGGCATGTATGTAAACATCGCATATATGTATGACTTTTTAGGTCACATTACATGTATCTACTATTAGTCAATTGGTACACTTTTTCATGTTTAAGATTTATTGGCACATGTGATATTTATATATATATGCTTTTGTATATATTTATATATATATTTTATATATATATATATGCTTTTGTATGTGCATGAAAGCATCTATTCCCTTATAATTTTAAATAAACAATAACATGTTATTATTAAAAATTAGTTTTTATATTTATATTATAAAAACTAATAATTTAAAAGGTAAAATAATTTAAATTAAATAATTTAAATATATAAATGAATGTATATAATGGATAAACAGAAATTGGCTTAATCTCTGGATATTTCTTAGTCCACCAATAAAAAATTCAAGATCCTCATTACATGTACTTTAGATATTCTCTGCCATTTAGTTTGTTTGTATAGAAAGTCAGTCTCTGGCTTATATTTAAATAAATGCTCTTTATATATATACACACAATATATCATCTTTCGTGGTTTCTGACATAACATAAGTCAGTGGGAGATAGTTACTTCTGACTTCCAATTATATATGTACACACACACACACACACACACACACAAATATCTTTAAAAAAAAAACTTCATCAAAAATAAAATAAACATTATATATTACCTATAATCCAGTGCACAATTCCAAAGATGTAAATGAAATTCTGTTAACACTGGGAAAAGATTATATCCTAAGATAGGATAATCCATTACATTAAAGAAATCCAAAAACTAAAACAAGAATATAATGTAAATTAAGTATGTTAAAATATATATATATATAATAAGAAATTAGAAAAAGATTACTTCATTCCAAAATCATATTCTAATATGAACACCGAAGAATAAAAAATAAAAGCTGAACATATGAATATACATTCATATACAGAAATAAGCAAACTGAATTATGATATACATATATATACACACACACACACTCGGACTAAAACAACATATATATATATGAACACATAAACAGAAATAATAATTATAAAAAAATAATAAAGATTAAATCCATAAAAAGAAAAGGCTAAGAGTTAAAGACTGATATAAAACTAAATATTTCAAACCTGAGATATCCAAGACTGACCATTAGAAACAAATCGATGTTGAAGTGTCCCTCCACGAATGCTTAATGCTACTAAAAATTCCTAAAAAATAAAAAGTAATAAATATAAAAAAACTAATTTTTTCCCCCTAAAATATTTTTTTTATATTTATGCATTTCCCCCCCTAAAATATAATAACCAGTTTATATAAGAAAAATAATAATTTTTAAAACATGTTTGATTTGGTTGGATTTTTATAATTCATTATCTTTTAATAACAACCTCATTATTATACTTTAACTGCTAATCTTATCTTTTTATTCTGTTTTTAATTAACAAATGTGTTCAGATGATCAATTTGAACTATCAATGTGATACTCCTGAAGTCTTACTACTCCTTTTTCCAGTCTAGCTTTCATTATATATTCAGAATAAGTAAGACAATATAAAGGCTTGCCTAATTCCTTTATTACAGGAAAACAAGCCAGTTTAACTATGCAATATTTCAACTTATAAAAAGAATGAAATAAATTGATACAATTAGCATGATCACCTGAATCAACAGCTTTGTTTTAATATATAAAGCACATACCAAATTTGTATTTTTATGTTGGACTATTGCCATTACCTAATATTAAATATTAAAGGTCTTTAGAAAAAATTAACTTTATTTAAATTTTCAATGATGTCGCTGGCTTGACTAGTGACAGAACTAGCGTGAGAATTGAATCTAGACCTTTAGATTTTTGAATATTGAAATTTAAGATAATGCTCTAACAATTAAGTCATCATGCCAAAGACAACAATTAGTATAAATTTAATATACTTATCTACATGATTCTTCCTGATTTCTCCAATTTGCCCTAAAAGCAAAGTTAATTAGTGGTTTCCAGACAGTATGAATAGTCACACTAGATTCACTTATGGGACTATTCAGAACATCTGGAAACCACTAATTAATTTGCTCTTAGGGAAAAGCGGAGAAATCAGGAGGAATCTCTTAAATAAGTATATGAAATTTCTACTGATTGGTGCACCTTTGGTAGGATGGCTCAGTTGTCTAGAGCTTTACATTAAAAGTTAATATTCAGGAATCTAAATATCCAGGTTTGATTCCCATGCTAATACTGTCACTAGTCAGCCAGCAACACCTAAAGGAGAGAGGAGAATAATACCACTCAAAACATTGTGTGTATACTATCCTGTATCCTGTTACTAAGAGATGAATGTAATTGAAAATTTAAATAAAGTTATATTTTTCTAAAGACATTCAATATTTAATATTCGATGATGGAAATAGTCCAACATATAAATACAATGAAATGCCATCATCATAAATCTTCAGAGAAATATATGTCAAATTTCTTTTGGTATTACCTGATCTTTTCTATTATTAAGCATATATCAGCTTATTCTTTGAACCTTCCTGAAATCAGTTTCTACACCTAGAAGTTCCATTTGCATATTAAATTCTAATTTGTACCGAATCCTTTTTAACATTTTACTTGAATATATTTTAAGAAATAATTCTGTTGAAATTGCTTACTTTGGTGTAGAATATAAATTAACTACTTCCAATTCACAGATGATTAAATAATTTTCTGAATTAGTTGGAATTGAAGTGACCAGAACTTTCATTGATCCTTCTTCCCTTCTTTTTACTATTATTTATAAAATCTCTAATATAGAGACATCAGTTCCTATGGTTTTATTTGAAAATTTCTCACATTTATCTTTAATTATTTCTATCATTTCCATCCACGTTTCATTTGGTTCAATACCAAATCATTCAAAATCTCAAAACTCATTTCTGATGTTATTTTTAATAAGCAAGATATGTTTTTCAGGTTATATTTAAAATGTTGAAGCCCTTGCAGTTTTTTTTTTCCAGCTTCAAAGCTTGTGCTTAATAAAAATACTAAGAGAATGATTCCCAGGTTGACTAATTTTACATCCATATAAAACACTTCTAGGCATGCCACCCCACCCCCATTCTCCTATAATTTTCCCCCAAAGCATTAATTTCAATCTTCAAGTGCAAAATGTGGGTTCAAAAATGTTCACATATATATATACACAGCATGTTTAAAGGAAAAAATTATGAGTGAAAAGGAATTTAATACAAAAAAAAGTAATAGGTTGATAAATGGAGATGAAAAAATATAGAAGTTACAAGATATAATATTTGAGGTAAGGTAAGAGAATTTAGTTAATTTAAGCGTTTGAGAGTATTTTTTCATATTTCTTTAAAGTAAAATTTATTATTAATTATCTAATTAAAAAATGGCTACCATTATAGATTCATTTACTGCAGATTGACCAAACATATTATATAAACTAATAAAATAAAACAAAGGGAAGTATTAAATATCAATAATAAAAACTAATTATACTTCTTTTGGCCACATGTTACTCAAGATAATGATTTTAATAACATTACGTAATAATAATAATAAGACTTTTATAAGCTCCCCTAGCTTTAAAGTGTCAATTAGTTATATATACTGTATTTCAACCTTTATTGTTAAAAAGAGGTTGCCTTGATTACAGTTTGAAATTGTTGATTGTTATTGATATTGTCTAATTTTTGAGTGGTATTTAATGATATATATATATATATAGCTATTGTGAAAGTCTCTTTGAAGTTCTCACATATATTTTGTGAAGTGGATTGCTTGTAGTGAGATAAATTGTGGGATCTTTTTTTTTTTTTTTTAAATTTTGAAATATTTATAATCCATAATTTCTTTGAAGTCCTGTATTATTATTTTTTTTAATAATATAAGTTTAAATTCTTTTTCATTAATTCCTTATAATTATTTAAACAGCATATTCCTTTTCAAATAATTGTTCTTATTTCAGATAGGCAGAATCTTCAGAGCTTCTTTACACTGCATGAGATATGACATTAGTTAATTGCAGGAAAAAGTGGAGGAATGAATGATCTAAGAGGATATTACTTAACAGCTCATATTATTTGATACTCTGAAAATAATCAATAAGCTAATAAACATCACATGATCTCATTTCTTATGCTTGCTCATAAATCTATTATTAAAACAGGCAAAACTCTCTATACATACTGCCACTCAGCACAAGCCAGACTAATCAATGGATGCCAGAAGGCTTGTGCATAAAATCCCCATCTACTGCCTACTCATCCAATATCACCAACGAGTTTCTGGCTTGTGGCCTTCGTCAAGCCTTTGGATTCAATTTAAGACTCATAGTTTTGTAGTTGAGATAAAAGGTGGCTGCTGGAGGGTTGCATTAGATCCTAAGATCTAGATGCGGTGCTCTCAGATCCAAGGCTCCTCACTGATGAAGGCCATAACCCAGGAACTAGTCTGGGGATATTGGATGAATAGGCACTAGATGGGGATTTTATGCACAAGCCTTCTGGCATCCATTGATTACTCTGGCTTGCACTGAGTGGCAATACGTATAGAGAGTTTTGCCTGTTTTAAAATAATCAATAATAACGAATTCAAAGTTTTTAGTTTATGGGAAGTTTATAATAATTCTTAGTCTTCTTCATGATTGCTGTTTCGGTATCTTCTGATTATTACTTTAGAAACATTGTCCCTTTACATTAGTCTTTTCAGTAAATAATTTCACAAGTGGCTTCTCAATTATCTTTTCAAAAAAACAACACAAAACTATTGAAATTTATGCAGTTTTACTTTAGATACCTGTTTATCTGTTACATCAAAAGTTATGATTTCAAAACAATATAAATAAGATATCAGTTTATCTTCTCATAGGACTATGATCTGTTTTCCGATCATGTTTGGTATATAATTTAATTGCTCCTTAAATCTATTTACAGACTAGCTGGTTATCAAAATATCTGCTTATCCCAATCTAAATTCAATTGATTTTTGAAATTAATTGCTAATTTTCTCATACAATATTTTAGATTTAACCAAGATTTAGAAATAATATATTGTGTATTGTTACAAAAGATATAACGTTTATCTATCTATAATTTTACAAATATAATATTACATAATTATAACATATGACATGAGAATGTATACAATTTTAGAGGAAGCATTCTGCATTTTATAATATACTCTAATTTTTATATAATGTTTAATAAATATCATTTTTTTAAAAATGAATTGCTTTATATAGTACAACAACAATGAGAATGAAATATTTCAATATATACAAAACATCCTTATTTATTTTAAGATGTAAAATATATATTTATCGTACAAAACTATTTATGATACCGTTTATCAAATACAATGTGCCTGCAATAAACCAGGTTCTTATCAAGTAAGAGTTAAGATCAACAAACTCCATAAAAAATTAAAATAAAAAATGAGGTCATAAAATCATGATATCAAAAATTTTTCTTTTCATATATTAAGAGGGGATTTGAACCCGACTTTCAAGCTTCCTTTAGTCATCCACTCTCCCTTATACAACCAATACACATGACAACATACATGCGAAAAAGATAAATGATCTCCAATATATGTATTTTTTGCAGAACCAGCACTCATGTATTGGTTGTATATGATAGAGTGGATGATTGAAGGGAGCTTGAAAGTCTGGGTTCAAATACACTCTAATTACATGTAGCTTAGAATATATATGCTATACATTTATTTAAATTTTTCATATATTTATAAAAATCTGATTGTATATAAAAGATAGTATTTAGAACTTTAACACAGCATGGCTATGTCTCCTTGTAAATTTTCAGTAATTTATTAGAATGGAAGCTGGCCATTTAAATCTGTGTTGTATATTTATATACAGTTTTTTTTATTAAATAATCATACAAAAAATATTTAAAGACTAATGGAAATATATTTGTAATATATATATACAATAAATATAGAAATTGTATATGTATATATAATTATTGATTTTTCCTTGCATTTCAAGCATACAGTTGTGGATAATATAAAAAAATGCCACTATCTCCCAAGATGCAATTTGTTTACTCCTACATTGTAATCGGGCCAAGTTTCTGCGTAGTTATCCAAATGTCACACACCACCAATTAGTAATTATTTAGTATTAAAAATATATTTTAGAAGCAAAGATTTTTTTTATGAAGCTCTTAATTAATAACAACTAGAAAAACACCAACATGTTTACAATTATATGTTTGAAATGTGAGACGCTAATTATATATAAGATTATATCAAGTGAGTAGAAAAAACTGAAAGATTAAATTAAAACAAAACGAGGCAGTTGGTCACATATCTGTATGAAGAATACTATAGATATATTTGAACTTAATTAATCATCAAAAATGGAAATTAATGAAATCCATTATACTCTTCTCTCATATAAATTATAATAAATGATAAAAATCATATACAACAGCTATATAAATATTTATAATAATTACACATAAAAAGCCTTTTTCGGTGCATGGTTTCATACCCTTTTCAAATGTTAACGCATCTATTTTAATGTTAATCAATTACTGCAAATAGAGCACCATCTAGTCTTTTATAATGGAAGTAAAATGACAACAATAACAAAATAAAATATCAGTAAAATGAATAAAAATAACACTTACAAATGAAATTAAAACCAGTATAATTTTCAAAATAGCAACATATAAATAAATAACAACTATAGCTATTATTTATTTATATATAAATATAGCAAAAATGTAATTAATTCTAATGTTTTTTTTTATTATGTACTGTTTTGTCTAATATTATGTATATATAAAACTGTTTCAGATACAATATAAACACAGTGGTATCCCTAACTATATTTGAAATTTAATTTACCACAGATATGACTAAATCATGTTTAGGAAAAAAATATTGCAGTAATATTTTTATCATTATTTGTTGTTAATTACTTGTTCTTGCTATTAATTGCCATTATATATTATTATCATTTATAATTTTGCTTATACTGAATGTTTCTTGTATATGTAATTAGAGAGTTTGAACTCAGGATTTTTCAGCCTATTCATCCTCCACTCCATCTCAAACAACTACACATGATCCAACTGATAATTACTAGTTCTGCAAGAAATACGTATATTGAGAATCATGCATCTTTTTCACATGTGTGTGGTCAAGTGTATCGGTTGCTTGAGATGGATTGGAGGATGAATAGACTGAAAAATCCTGAGTTCAATTCCTCTAATTACATATTATCATTTATTTAAATTAACTTTGTCTTTTAATTTGAACTGAGAATACATAAATTTATGTAAAAAAATTAATTCAGTAATACATTATAATTTAATTCATTAAAGAATAGTTCACAAACATTAAGAATAGTATAAGAATGCAATATAAAATTATATTATTGTTAACAAGACATAAGATTAAAAAGAAATCAAATTAATTTAATTAACTATATATATATGTAGATGCTAATATAATTTAATTGAGTAATAAGGTTCTGTGATAAATATAATAATTTAAAAATATATGCAATAAATTAAATAATAAAATAGGTGTATCAGATGAAAATATTAATAATATATTAATTTTAAATTTGAATATAAATTAAATATAGGCCTAATTTGAAAAATTAGTAATATGCTTAAAAATATATAAAAATATATAACTGAGTTAAACACATAAAAGATATTAATGTATATATAATTAAAATAATGTATATTAATATATATATATACACAATTTAATTGTATGTGATGTAATATAGTAATGTGAACATTTACATGGTTGGTGGCCGAGTGGTTAGCACAGCTGCTTTACAAGCATTTGTCCCGGGATTCGCTTCCCGGCCGATACTTTGACACATTGAAAAACACATTTACTTATTTGTATAAACTTAACTTTGAAGAAGACTATTGGTGTAAATATAAAGATAAATAAGGAAATTTCACAAAAGTAGGTATATAAATGATGTGATTTATTATTTATATTTTTCAGTGAAAACTTTGTTTTATAACTCTAAAATCAATTCAGTGATTCTTAACATTTTAAATGAATTATTAATTATAATAGATTATGACTGACAGATATAGTTTATTTATATTAGTACATACACAAACACATATGCATTTAGCCTTACTATCTACCCTGTATTTTTACCTTCATTGGAGTAAATGAATTGATGCTAATTTTTACAGCCATGTTAAACATATCTAAAGAATCTGCACCTATTCCAAAAGGTTCCAGTGTTCGTGTAACATCTGCCCCAGACTGGTATATTGTTGGCAGAAGATAATCGGGAACTTTGAAAGAAGCTGCTTCCACTTCAGTAGGAGTAAAAAAAGGGGCTTCAATACAACCTGAAAGAGAAGAAAAAGAACCTCTGGTAATTGCTAAAAAATGTTTAACAAAAAAAAACAAAAAAAAACAATGGTATTACTGATACAAATTAATGACAACAACTTTACTAAGGATGGAGATAAAACTGGATAATTAGTTGCTTACGAGATGCTTGAGCATTGGAATTCACAAGTTAGGCTTCTGTCCACTAATTTTTTAACTCCAGAATCTGTCTCTTTACTACTTTGCTAAACTGCACAAGACAGAACTACAAAATATCTTTTGGTAATAATAGCATTGCCATGAATAACAATAAGTGAAATATAAGTCAATGAATACATAAGCTCCTTAATTTTAACAATATAAACAAGCAAAACTCACTATATATATTTTGCCACACACAGCAAGCTAGAGTAATCAATGGATGCCAGAAGGCTTGTGAATAAAATCCCCATCTAGTGCATACTCATCCAATATCCCCAGACTACTTTCTGGCTTATGGTCTTCATCAGTGAGGAGCCTTGGATCTGAGAGCACTGCATCTAGATCTTAGGTCATGTGATGTTTATTGGGTTATAAACAAGCATTAAAAAAAAAAAAGACAAAGCTCACCATTGATGGTGCACTCTTGGTAATTTGGAATAGCATCAAAACTGTATTTAACAGACTCAATGTGGTGTCACGGACAAGTTAGTTTAGGATTGTTTGAAATTTATTATGTAAATAGTATTGTAAGATTAGGGGGATTCATAAATAAGTAGAGAATTGTATGACTAAATAATATTAGAAAGTGTATAACTAAATAATATTGGAATTATTTAATGTAAGATGTCATGTAAAAATTAACCATATATGGTGTGAAGGTTTAAGTAAAATTTACCACCAAAATACCTTGCCTTATAAGGTGAATTTGGGGACTAATCAAAACTCATAGGGACTAGTGAAGGGCTCAGTTAGCAGACCATATAAGGAGAGGTATTTATGGAAATTAGAGATGTTTTGTTTGAACTCCAGAAGTCGGGTATATAAATGGAATGTAGAGGGAGAATTGATGTAGTAAAAAATTAGAGACTACAGTGGTCCTAATGGGCAGACCTACGATACACAACTTTAAGGGAGTCAGTTATGTAATTGAATTTTGCTGGAAATTAAACTAATATTTTAACTCATGCACTCTGTCTAAATTTCTCATTTATTTGATGCATACATGTCAAAGCTGGCGCAGTCGACAGGATCACTATTAGACAGATTTTGGAAACAGCAAACATCAGACTTCAGTATTAAACCAAAAAAGGGAACCACGGCCGGAGGTGAATTCATGCATCGAAAATGGCTGCCAACATACAATTACGAATAGCAGACTTCGATGTTCAAAATCTGGGCAACTGGCCATTATACGTAAAATTAGTAGAGAAACCTTTCCTGGTAAATAGCGTCAAAGAAAATCATATAAAAATAGCTACTCTTTTGGGTTTTGCAGGAATCAAAGTATTGGAAATAGCCAACCGTTTGTGTGAGCCTGATGAGCCTGAAACGTTACCATATAACGAGGTAGTCGCGAAATTAACAGCAGAGTTCTGCCCTCTACTGTCAAAATATATCACAAGATTACATTTTAGACTACGATGACAGGAAAAAGGTGAAACCTTTAAGGAATATGATGCGGCTCTACGCGAATCAGCAAAAAATTGTGCTTACAGCCAGTTCTTAGAGGAAGCACTCCTCGAACAATTGTTACTAGAATTACATGAAACAAAATTCCACAAACAGTTACTAGCGGACTCAACCATAACGTATAAGGAAGCAATAAAAAGGGAAATGGCACATGAATTAGTAATCGACCAAGCTAAGGAATATTTAAATAACACATCACAGCATATACAGTATCAGTCAATCCAGAGAATAGTCAAATGAGAAGGGAAAGACAGGAGGCAAAAAAATTAGAGGATTACCGCTACGGAAAACCAGGACACCTTGAGCAAAATAGTAGTTAATCCCAGCGAAAACCATCAAGCCATGAATTACAAGGACCTCTGGTGAGAGGATTCAATCAATTAACTTTAAGAAAATTCAATCAATTAACTTTAAGAAAGCATTCCCCAAAAATGTATTATATAAAAGCATTAAAGAGCGCAAAGTCCAAAATTAAGCAAACATTATACATAGAAGGAAAGCGTTTAAAAATGGAAATAGATAGCAGCTTGGAAGTCTGTCTTTAAACTAAAGATCAGCCTTTCAAACTAATATGCATGCACTTTTTACAAATATTAATACTAATAAATGAATACTTGAAAGGCTGATCTTTAGTTTATTACAATTTATAAACATAGCACTATATAAAATAAATGCCTCATTTACATATGTTTAGTTTTATTTAAGAATGACGTTTCGTAAATTCTAGATAATTTGTGGGCATCATTTATTCAGACATAGTAAAAAGTAATTTAAAGTGAGTGGTTTATCCTCACGCTTTCATTTCCAGGACTTAAAATTTGCCCATATATAAGTATTTGGGTTGAAAGAATTGATGGATTCATTCTATTCTTTCAAAAAGACTTTATCTTGTGTTGGAAGTGAAAGTATTCATTTATTAGTATTAATATTTGTAAAAAGCGCATGTACGTTAGTTTGAAAGGCTGATCTTTAATTTATTACAATTTATAAACATAGCGCTATATAAAATAAATGCCTCATTTACTTATGTCTTTAAGAGACTGGAAGAACATTACTAAAGAAAGCAGATTAAAAAAAAAAATCGAGAGGACTGAAGTTTGCATTAGAGATGTAAATGGAAACACAGTTGAAATTGTCGGACAAGTTAAGGTGAGAGTAAAATTGAACGTGAACAGCAGAGTGCTACCATTATTTATAGCGCATAACCGAATAAACCCACTAACCGGTAGGAACGGGTACCGACCACTGGGAATCACGATCAAGGTAATAAAAAAAATTAATATCAGAAAAGAAATACAAAGTAAATTCCCACTTCCATTTAATACAAGGTTGTCTCAAATACAAACAACACTGGTGCAACTAGAGTTAAAGGATCACTGGATGCCTGTAATACGCAAAAGCCGTAAAGTACCATACGCACAGCGAAGTAAGGTGGACGAAACATTTGAAGCAAATATTGGGAGTTCGCAGAATTTGAATAAAAACAAAGTAAAACCAGTTGTGAAAGTTAAGAGTGACAGGAGTGAAAATGCTTCCAAATCTAAAAATCCGACAAGCAAACTTGGGGAAAAAAACTTGCTAACTTTTGATAAAGTTAAGGAAAAAAGAATTCATGAGTGTGAAGCAACTCGACAAAGGCATCAAGAGTGGCTTCAACAGAAAGAAATTGAAAGAAGACAGAGAGAAGAAGCTATAAGATTATGGACTGAGCAGGAGAAGTTCATCATTGGTGAAAAGGTGCAGATTAGAAATTGTCTGCGAAAAATCTGGATAAAAGGTGAAGTAATCAGCATAACTTCAAAGAATATTGCGACGGTGCAAATGGATGATGAGATGGTATACAAAAGACATTTTAACCACATTCACCACCGGAGTTGTCCGAGCTGGGAAGGAAGATACCCCAACCAAAACAACAAGAACAAATCAAAAGAGACTAAACCGGAGATCAGCGAAATCCAAGTTGCTAAACCGGAAATCCAAGCAGAAACTAGTGAAGCAGATAATGCACCTGAAACTAGAGAGCCAGTCATTAGTGAAGAACAGCCAGAAACAGAGAATTCAAGTGAAGAGGAACAGTCAAGAGAAGAGTGAGGGCACACCCCCAAAGAAGAAATAGAAAACCACCTGTATACCTAAGAGACTTTGTGAAATAACCGATACTTCTGGAGTGAGAGGAGAAGTGTGGACTCATGGACAAGTTAGTTTAGGATTGTTTAAAATTTATTATGTAAATAATATTGTAAAATTAGGGGGATTCATAAATACGTATAGAATTGTATGACTAAATAATATTAGAAAGTGTATAACTAAATAATATTGGAATTATTTAATGTAAGATGTCATGTAGAAAATAACCATATTTGGTGTGAAGGTTTAAGTAAAATTTACCACCAAAATACCTCGCCTTATAAGGTGAATTTGGGGACTAATCAAAACCCATAGTGATTAGTGAAGGGCTCAGTTAGCAGACCATATAAGGAGAGGTATTTATGGAATTAGAGATGTTTTGTTTGAACTCCAGAAGTCAGGTATATAAGTGGGATGTAGAGGGAGAATCGATGTAGTAAAAAAGTTAGAGACTACAAGGGAGTACTTTACCGACGTATTTAACAGTTATGTATGTAATTGAATTTTGCTGGAAATTAAACTAATATTTTAACTCATGCAACCTGTCTAAATTTCTCATTTATTTGGTGCATACACTTCACTCACAACTTAGGTATCGTTGTCACTGATTATCTTCAATCAATATCAATCGTCAGATTTTTCAATTAAGAAATACCACTTACATCCAAAAAAAAGAGCTTTTTCTTCTTGGAAAATAATTTAATTATAAATATTGCAGATTCTAAAAAGTTGATTTGGTGTGTCTTCTTTGCAGATATCTTGCACCATATCAGCTGACATTTCTCTTTTTTAAATGTATAATACATTCAAAATACATATATCACTAACGATATAAAAATTCTTCAAGCTTTTTATCAAGAGATTTGAGACAATAGAAATTTTAGGTAGATGTAGATAATCTAACCAATAACATTAAATGCAATAATGATACAGAATCCAGATATAGGAGAATCATTGATGAACTTCTCACGAATAAGCTTTCACCAAAATTCAAAGTCGTTTGTCTTGATAGAATAAGAACCATTTTGAATAAATATTCTTTATATCTGAAATACTTAATATTTTTCAGAGCTTCAGAAAGCATATGCTAATGAATTTGTGTGGATGGATACAAAATGATTTCTGACTCTCCTGCTTTCCTTATCAAGTCATCTGTCTGATAACAAATAACTATAAAAAATCTTTTCTTGAATCTTTTTAGGTTTACTTGTGAAGTTGTGGGACATCTTTCAATATGCACTTCTTTTACAAAGATAAATCCTAAAATCAGCAAAACTAAAAAGCAAAATCATTTTTCCCATAAGCTATTTGATAGAAAAACTTCATCTGACTATAAAAAATAAAAAATATTTATATATAATTAAGGTCATACTGGCACATTATTTATCTTCTTATACAATTATTATTATACCACACAAATCATGAAAATAAAAACAAAACTACATTGATAAGACTTAAGAATAAGGCTACTAAGCTTCTACCTATAGGAATGACTACAGAATGGTAACATTAAATATATTAACACTGGATTCTTTATGAGATACATCAGGACAGTTAATCTAACATTATATATGAGAAAGACATTGTCATATTGGCAAGTTATCTCTTTTCATCAAGTAGATATTGACATAAGAAGACATTCTTGATATATGTTTAGCAATTAAGAACATGCATGACTTCATATGCAACGCTTAGTCCACTGTGATTTAGTCCAACCCACTAAATATATGCAAAATAGAAGTGAATCTAATATAACGGTTGGGGTGTAATGGAGTCTTACTGTATCTGCCGTACAGGGCACCACCAGGCCATTCAAACTTGGAAAATTTATATAGTAGGCAGATACTCAAGTTAAAATCCAATTTTATTTTGTTATAGACCGTTAGCCCCAGTCACTAGCTCACGGAGCAGCAGAGATAATGTATATTTTATTTATTAAAGAAATAAAGATAATAAATAATAAGAATAAGCCACATTGCCAGATTAATTATACACAGAAACATTTATTTTGCACATATATAAAATTTAGAATTATTTACTTTAGTATATTTACTCTAGAACTTGATTTACATTTTAACTTTTTATTTTATAAGTTCGCACAGATGAACAGCACGGTTGTATAGAAGAACTTGTCTCTCATCCAGTACAGGAATACTTTGTCTGTCTGGCGAGAAGAACAAAAAAAAAACTCCATAAAAAGGGATTACGGTCCTTTTTGCCATCTTACTATCCCATTCCATAGGCTAAAGAGGTGATCCAAGGAACAGGGAATACCGTCTGCTTCTGATAGTTAGTAAGAAATGGGACTTATTTTTCCCAAGTGCAGCATATAATGTGATTCTGTACGTAGCGGATCTTCATGCTACATTTACTAATTACACCAATACAACCAATTCATTTACCCAATTTAATTGCGAAACAAATAACCTAAGATTTACCCTCCCTTAAACTAACATAACTTTACGAATCTATGCAGCCATTCATGCCCGACTTAAATTTAACATGATTTAATTAAATGTTTTAGCTTATTGTGAAAAAACAACAACATAATAAACACTTAAAAGAACGAAAAAATTAAATTAATGGAAATGATTTTTAAAAAAAAATACATTTAATAAAAATAATTATTAATGATTTAATTTGGTCAGATAAAAATTCATATTTAAATACTGGAATAGTTTTATAGTTAAAGTTCATTAGAGTTCATAAAGTTCTTACAGTTTTAAAAAGAAAAAGTCCATACTTTCTAGTTGCTTGTAATTTGGAGACAGATATACTGTTGCCGTTCTATTTGTATTTATCAGAGGTCCTTTACTCTACTTGGTATAGCCGGTATCCACAATATAGGAAAATGATACTTCCATTTTTTCTTTCTTTTGAGAAAACTAAAGGGATTGAAAGTGCGTCTTTTCAATCACTTCTCCTTCAACTCTCTCGGCACTAATTAACACACCCTTTTTATTTCCAATCTTTTCCTTTTTATATTAAAATTGCGGATTAACTCAACATGACGTCATGATGATGATTATTCTTTCAGTGAAGTCTGTTTCTTGAGGGATTTCTTTTATTGGCTATTCTGTTCCCATTGTTTTTCTCTTCTATCTGACCTTTAATTATAAATTTTGAGATGCCCAAGGGTAGCTTATTTTGACTAATTGAAAATAATCATTTCCATTTTACACAATAGCATTAATTAAATTATTGTACATTCTTAGATATATATATTTTTATCTTTATATCTTTAAGTTTTAAAACTTTTTCTTTTTTTTAAATAAAGTTTTCTTTTAATAATTTTTCCATCTGTGTGATTTTATATATATATATATACGAGTTTAGATGACTTTTAATTTTCAATTTTTAATTTTTAAAACAAATTTTTATTTGCGAACTTTATTTTTAATTTCTAATTTTATTTATAGAATAATGTAACAGCATGTGTGCCCGTTACACTAACCATCTCATGAATATAGTAGAACATATGAAATTCAATTGTCTTGCAAATACTAAATTGAGTTCATTAATAATAAATAATCAAACAGTTTTGTTGCTTTGGGAGTTCATAATAAGCTAGAGCTGAAATCAATACTAGAACGTTATGCTCCAGAATCTGATAATCTACTACTGCACCAAACTAAATAGGGCATTATATTCATTTAAGGATATTTTTTACACCGTCCTTTTTAACTGATCGGATTTTATTCATTTAATATAATGTATAAATACTGTAATAATAAAAATAAAACACTAACAAACACAGAGAATAATTCCTTCATGTTAATCTTAGCTAAATCCTAAAATCATTCTTTAATTTGAGTAATAAAAAAAAAAAAAAGAGATGCACACTTTCTATTCCATTTTAATTGACTGCCTAAGACTCAGCTCAAGCTAATCTATGATCCAAGATATTTAGCCTGCAGCAACCTCTCTAGTTTCTGGAAATAAAATATCAAACTGATGTCCTTATATTGTGCTACATAATAGTTGTAAAGACATCATCCATATCATGAAATCAAATCCTTAAAATACAGTTCTTCACATGAAAATCTGATTACCTGTCAACAAAATATAGATATTCCACACACTATGTAAAAGTCATAATTGACCAACCAAATATGGCACTCTATCACCTGCCTATATTTGCATATTTAAATTATATACGCTAATTTGATCATAACTTTAGTCTGTGTTTATGTAAAAACAAAAACAAATGTAAAATTGTAAATATATTGCACCCATCATCTTATCCTTGTGGATAATTTCCATAAGATACAGGGGAAAAAGATCTGAACCTCATACACTACAAACGGCAATATTAACCGATTATACACATGTATGACTTATTTCAAAATTTGGTATTAAAATAATACAACCCCTTTTTTCTCAATTTTATGTAATGAAAATAACTGAGCTAATATTAATTAATTATATTTCCCAGTTATCTCATATATACACACAATTATATTGAAACTAGTTTATCTTTTGTTTCGAACTCCAAGCACTGATTTTTTTAGCAGCCTTAAGTGCCAATTCTTACTTAAATAAAGAATTATGCAATGAGAAAAAACATATAAAGAAAGCACACATTAATTTCTAGTATGGCAATCCCCTAAACTAGCTCAGCTTTATATTTTAACTCAGAGTAAATAGTATTGATAAACAATTGGAAAACTGACAGAGAACAATATTAATTTTGGTTATATTCACTTTTAATATTTAATAATAAATTATGGAAATAATTGACTGCCATATATATCAATTGACTTTAAACAAAACAACTAGTAATGAAATCTGACAGAATTATCATTTCCCCGAAAATATATTATATATCTCCTACCACTAAACATGAATAATAATAAAAAAATATAATAAACCCAATAAATTCTCTTTTTGCCATTATCTGGCCATGCATTAAATATATTTAATATAGTCAATTAATTATAAACTCTTTTCCCTTTCTTCATTTGCATTTCGTAGCTATATTTCCATGTCTGTGAACCGATGTACAATCGCACATATACACAACAAAACAAAATTTCACAATCTGTTATAAAATTAATACTACAAAAAAAATTAACAAAAATGCAAATTGAAATAAAAAAATAAATTTTGTTTACCTTACTTCCTAGGAATATAACAATAAAAATATCTAAGTTTACTTATGTATGTAAATTTTATTTGATAGAATGTTCAAATCTTTTCTTAATTAGAAGTAATCTTTTCTTCTATGGATTTCAAAATGGCCTTCGGTGTATTCTAGGCTAACTTTCAATTCATGCATTTACAATTCACACGTGTCATTAATGTCTTTTCTTTAGATATTTATGTGGAACTCTATTTGCTTTAAAATTTCACTTTTACATTCAGTTGAAATCTCAATTTAGCTTTCATTTTACTTATCTTAGTGAAAGATGCTTTCTCCTTCACTGCTCTTCTATAAAAGATTATTGGAGAATCCGTTGCACTACATTGGGCAGTTCGATGGCTGTTTTTTTTATGGCTAAATAGCCAATTATAATTGCTTACATACAGTATTGTAAATTATTTGTGATAATACTTGACAATCGTCAGTAATTTTCTAAGTTAATCTTAAGGTGCCTTAAAGATCTTTTTAACACCTGTGGAAATTCTATAAATCAGCTTTTACTTCATCTTGCAGATAGTTTATGTTATAGCATTTTATGAATTTGGCTTATATTTGCCAATATTCTATTTTTTTTTTCTTTTGCTACATTAGCTAGCAAAATTTGTCTTGCCTGTGTGCAAACAAAATAAAAATGAAAATAGTTTTAAAAATCTTATGTTTCATCTGCAATCATATCTTGGTTTGCTTTTGACTTGCATATGATTCTGATTATTAAATATAGTGGTGATAATATAGATTACAAAAAAAAAAGAGGAAGAGTTTTATGATATATTGTGGATAAGAAAGCTTAAAGATCAGAGAAACTGAATTAAACTTGAAGACACTTTCATTCTCTAATAATAGTTGAAAATAATGATGATAATGTGTTTTACAGTAATAAAAAGATATAGATTATAATAAAAATAAATAATATTAAGACTTAAATTAAATAACATTGAAAGTTCATTTTAAAATATATGTATCATAAGCATCATATATATATATATATATACTGCATCACAAACAGAAAGTTTTGTTCAAGAGCTAAAAAATTTATATAAATTATGTAAAAATTCACATTTATAATTCAATGTTTACAACTGTAAAATTATGAAAATGTTTAATACATGTACACATATATACATATGCAGAGCTTACCATTATGATAAACGCTGCACTTATTCATTTGGTGGCACAAATAACGAATTTCTGGATTACCATGGTAACAGTTGACAAAAAATAAACAACAATCATTGGCCAGAATCAAAGTCTCACCACGTTTGCCATCTAAGACATTACCGCTGTCATCCTTAAAGAAATATATATTAACTTAGTAAATGATTTTTTACTTTTATTCATAACATGTTTTTTTTTACATAAAACTTGATATTGTTTAATCCATACATTCATAAATGTATAGTTTGATAATAATATCTATATGTTACATATATGTATTATATGCCAAGCTATAAAAAAATGTATTGCAATTTTATTACACTACAATTTCTCAATATTATTCATACGGGCAGCATTTGACTCTTCCCCCTACATTCACTAAAGACCAAGATTCTCTGCATAATAAATGATATAATTTGCATATATTATTTATGAAGTAATATTCTTCAAATGCACAAATCATAATGACCATTTACAAGTTAAGATTTTCTAGAGCCATTTAATAAACTTCCAAATCAATCGATTGGAAAGATATAAAAATAAGTTCACTTTTATCTGGTGTCCAAGTTTTTACAAAGGAGCAAATCAATGATCGATATCTGAAAAAAATAAAATGTTGGATTAGCAGTAACCTTAGAAAGCTTCAACATTACACCATTTTCAAATGGCAAGAAGATACAGATTCCATTAACATTAATAATCATACACAAACAACAGCTATTAAACATGTAGCTCAGAAACTATATAATATTTATGAAGTAATAATCTTTAAATGTGCATATCTTAATAATCAGTTACAAGTTAGACCTTTTTGGAGTCATCTAATGTTTACATATATGAATTAAATTTACCTTTGGGTTTGAAAAGTAAATATTTTATTCTTTGTGAGAGAGATTACTAACAAGAAGAATTGAAAACAAAGGTAAGAAAACAAACAACTATTATTGATGTCATTGAAAGAATTAAAAGATGAAAATGGAGATAGGCTGGACATATTGCTAGAAAATATGATAATAGATGATCAGATGAAGTCTTAAATGGAATCCCTAGAATTTGTTAAAGACCTAGAAAGAGACTATATATGAGATAGACATCTGAAATAAGGAAGTTTACTGTACATAAAAAACATTTAATATTTTTCATTCAAATAAAAAAAGACTACTAAATCCGAGACATCTTATTATTTGTGTTTTTTAGGCTCTATATAAAAAAACAAGCCAATAGCAAACAAATTAAATACCTAAATTGTTAAAAAATTTCTATCCTATATGCAGAGAAAAGAGACTAAGGATCAAAGAAAGCATTAACTTTATAGAGATCTTCATCCTGAAGTGGATTGATAATTTTTGAAAATAATAATGATGATAAAAGAAATTAATTTTTTTAAAAAAAAAAAAAAAAAAAAAATACCAATTTAAAGAAATAACCACATTTAATGAATATATAATTTTTTTGTAAGCATTGTCTTGTATCACAAAATAAATTTACAATACAACAATAAAAATGATTGTAATAAACTAAAACATCAGTTTGGAAACAAATCATTTCATTACTGAACAAAAAGTTAAAAATTCACTGGTTAATTAAAACTTAGTGTACACACTGAAAATATCTAAATGTTTTGCTAATCATGACAATTTTGACACAAGGAGTAGGCAAGCATATTGCTCAACAATAATGATCAAGCTATGGACTAAAAAAAAAAGTAATGGACAGAATGTTGTTAGTGATTGTTCTATTTTAATATAGAAAATATTATATGCATCTAGAAATATATGTGATGTGATGCACTATGACTTTTCTTTTCTCAGAGTCAGGAATCTCTCAGCCACTATGCCCAGAAAAACCTGTTAGCCACCTTCCTTTCCTTTTCCATTCCCCACACTGTTTTTCTCATACTCTTCTCGACCCTGTTCCATCCCATTTCCACAACATCATTTTTGTCCACTCTAATACCTTTATATCTAGATCCACCTTATTTTTTTCCAAACCCAGCATAAAAACCAAGGACCCACTTTCTGTTTAATCACTTTGTTTTGATTTACTCTCCCACAATTTCATTATTTGTACTCTTTCTGCTTGTAAGCATTTACATTCAATTAACAGATGCCTAATATTTTCCATGCCTTAATTACATAACTTGCAGACTAAATCATCCACATTTCTCCATTTATGTACATATTCCCTTGTTGCTAAGGATCCTGTTCGAGCCTTAAATAGTAAACTACTTTCCTTGCAATTATCATAAATTAACTCACACCCAATATTTTGTTTATTTCTATATATATTTAAACTGTTGCTATTCTACATACTAGTTCTCCATTTCTCCAACTCTTTATTTTTTATTAATGCATCTATACTTCTATCCCATTTTTGCCACTATAACACTCAACAATTCTCCTATCACAATCAGCCCATCTTTTGTAAAAGTCTTTATCCAAAATCTTCTGCATATCATACTACCTTTCTCACCCATCTAGTTGTCTGTCCTTTACTTGTAACTCAATTAAATACTATTTTGGCTATTCTCTTACTATCCATAAATTACAATCTACTGAACATTTTCAAATCTGCTTTTTGCATCTCTCATATAAAAACTTGACCATCACATTTCTTCTTGAATTGACTCCTTTGCCAGCAACACATCTGCATGTCTTCCTACTTTTCTTTGTACTTTGTCTAAGTAATCTAACACCCCTTTACTAATACATAACACATCGATACTATAACTTAACCCTGCAATTGCCACTCCCTTCCATACAATTCTAACTATATTATATTTATTATTATATGAAAACACTGTTAACTTCTTTATCAGTCCCTTCCAAGCAATTTCACTGAACACTCAAGACGATTCCCAAATAGTTATACCTATTCACCACATTTAACTTTATATCCCCCAATAAAAATTCTTTCTCTTCTCTTTTCCCAACATTTATCATCATTACTTTTGATTTTTCTTCCCTAAATTTAATCCCTATCTCTTTATCCACCCTTGCACATGTCTTCTGCATAACTTCCATATCTTTCCTACTTTCTGTACACAAGAAGATATCATCAGCAAATAACAGACCTGATAATGTATAACCTCCCTTGTCATATATTAATGGTATCTCTACCCCGCTTCCTAGTCTTTCTATTGCTCTCTCCATTTCTCTCAAATATAACAAAATCTAAAAAGGTGACATAGAGCATCCTTGCCTTAATCCCACCCCATTTTTAACTTTACCTGATGCTATATTTCCTAATTGATATGTATAGTAATTATTTTCATATAATCTCTTAATAAGATCCACTAAAGCTCCATTCATTCTCAAATTTACTAAACTTACCCATAATCTATTTCTATTTACTCTATCATATGCCTTCTCTGTATCTATAGACCATATATAACTGTCTACCTGTATTCCTACTCATATCTATAAGTTATATGACTACAAATAAACTATCTTCTATACACCTATCCGATCAAAAATCTCCTTGCATTTCTCCCACTATATCATTTTCTTCCATCCACCTTGCGACCCTTCCAGCCATCATATATGCAAAAACTTTATATAATACTGACATTACAACTATGGGTCTACAATTGTTTAACTTTCTATGATCCTTACCCTTTCCTTTAAATAGTAGCATTATTCTTGTATTATTCCAGCTATCTGGATATTCTCTCATCTGTGCCATTTTATTAAAATATGATAATAATTTAATTTTGTCCTATTTCCTAAATTCATCACCATCTCTGCTGCTTACCTAGCTAAACTTCTTGCCTTTCCACTTTTCAATTTCTTCCCTGCCTCATTCAGTTCATTTTCTAGAAATCTAATATTTCCATTACTATATGCTTTTATGTTTGTTATGTCTGTTCTTCACATCCAACATCTTTTTTTTATACATTACATACTTATTTAAGACTGTCTCTAATTCTTCTCTAGAACTACACACTTTTTTTTCATCATCTAGTAATATTATTTCTCTCTATTCCTTCTTTTAATATATTTCCAATTTTTTTTACTCCCATCTCTTCCACTTTTATTAATATCCTCCAATAATTTACTATTAAATTTAATTCTCTCTCTATAATTATCTAATTTGTCCAACTTCTTTTTTTTTTAAGTATATTAAAATCTTTTTCACTTTCTTTGTTTTTAATACTACATTTATATTCTCTGCACACTTTTTTCTTATTAATTTCTCACTCTTCTATTACTTTTATTCTTCTGAATATTCTCACCTAAAATCATATTTGCCATTTTTTCTATTTCACCACACTAGTCCTAATATTCACCCCCAACAAACTCTTCCATGATTTCTTCTATTTTTATTTTACATTCTTGTAACTTATTCTTATCATTCATTCTCCATCCACATCTTTCACTAACCTTTCTACTTTTATTAATATTTTGCATCACATTACTAATCATTTCTATTATAAAGAAATTATGACCACTATTACACTCTCTCTCTTCATTAACAAATACTTTAAATTTCCATACTTTATTCATTCCCTTTTTCTCTACTAATGCATAATCTATTGTGTGAAATATATTATTTCTAGGCCATGTGTATTGTTCCTCATAAATATTTGATAAATTTCCAATGCTCAAATTCATTCTCTTACAAACATTTTTCAAAAGCTGTCCATTTTTGTTATCCATATCATCTATTTCTTCATTATGCCCATTCACATCCCCTATAACCATTATATTCTTCCCCTTTTTTTAAAACTCTGTTATCTTTGATTCTATAAACATTTCTTCAGTGATTAAAGCATTGGATAATCAAGGTATAGATCCAGGATATTGTCATATTTTAAAGAATATTTATAAAAATGCAATAGCAACAATTAGATTACATAATGATAGTAGGAAAGTCAACAATGAGAAGGGTGTAAGACAGGGAGACTCTATATCTCCAAAACTGCAAGAAGTATTTTGTGGATTAAAATGGAAAGCTAAAGGAGTGAAAGTAAATGGAGATTATTTTAAGTCATTTAGATTTTGTAGATGATGTAGTTGTTTTTGCAAATAATGCTTTAGAGTTGCAGGAATTATCAGATGAAAGTAGAAAAGTAGGACTAAAGATAAATGTTTTTAAAAAGACTAAAGTAATGTTTAATAGATTTTCTCAAAATATAAAAATAAAAATTGATTATGATGAATTAGAAGAAGTTAACAGTTACAAATACCTTGGTCAGATTATTAATACAGACGGAAACATAATGGATGAAATTAATCATAGAATTAAACTTGGTTGGAATGCTTTTGGTAGAAATAACTTGATACTAAAAAGAAATATGCCTATGTGTTTGAAAAGGTTTTTAATAAATGTGTTTTGCCAGTTCTTACTTATGGATCTGAGACTTGGACACTTAATACAAGAGCAATACAGAGACTTCAAACCACTCAAAGAAGTATGGAGAGGTGCATGTTGGGAGTAACAAGAAGAGATCGAAAACGCTATGTATGGGTAAGAGAACAAACATGTGTTACTGACCTCATTGACAAAATTAAAAGACTGAAGTGGAGTTGGGCTGGACATATTGCTAGAAGAGATGATAATAGATGGACAATTGAAATTTTAAACTGGATTCCATGAGATTGTAAAAGATCCAGAAAGAAACCACATGTGAGATGGATGGATGAAATAAGAAAGTGTACAAGGGTGATGTGGAGAAGAGAAGCTAAAGATCGGGAAAAGATGGATTGAACTTGGAGAGACCTTCATCCTGCAGTGGATTGATAATGATTGATGATGATGATGATCTTTAACTAGGCATTCACATATGCTACTGTTTCACTCCATGGTAATTTGACTATTTTCAGTAGCCATATATACTATAGCCAACATTCACTCTTGTCTTCCTAACCTTATCTCAAACCACAAATATCCTTAACACTTATCAATATTTAAATATTTTTTTTGACATAACTCCTATACTACCATCCCTTTTCTTTTCTATTTGTATCCTGCTATACCAAATCTTCCAGTGTAGGTTCTTCTTCTTCTCTTAGATGTGTTTCCACTATTGCTAATATCTCAAGCTCTCATTTTTAACTGCTTTGATTAATTACAGCCACTTTTCTGGTCTTTTACAACCTTGCATATTCAAATATCCAATTTTAACAGTTCCTTCTTTTCTTACTACCCTTTTATAAATTCTTTTGACTCTTTCTTCTTTATTACACTTGTAAGTAGCTTGCTTATTATTAATTTTTCCAGACCATTCCCTCTCCACATCTACATTTATATCTAAAGCTATTCTTTGTTTATTTCTTACATACCACCCATTCTTCTTTTTCTAATATACAACAGTGACATCTATCCCTCATAGTGTCTGATTTAAAATAAGTAAAAATGGGAGAAGTCAAGACCCTTGATAGATATAGCATTTGTTTAGTCATGAATGAAATGCATTTTGCAGGAGCTCAATCCAATAATATTCTCATCACTGATGATTCACAATGTGTGTTTTTGAGGACATACAATGCAGGAGTTTCCTTCTCCGTCACAGATAAATGACTGCTCTCACTTGTGAAGCCCAAAGGATTTAATTTCACTGACCGCTTCAACTCAATAACGGTTTATATGTTTATTTCTCATAGATGGCTCTAATATATCTGGTTAGATAGATTCTATTAATACCTAGGCTACATACAATAAATCATATAGACACAATTTAAATTTTTTGGTCAGTAAATTTTGTTCATCAACAAAATATATTGTACCAGCAAACCCATTATTCATAATACATTTCTTGATAATAAATAATTCCTTAGATTTTTATATATCTGGACTACTTATAACAATGACACTGACAATTTACCATTCAGTTCAGCATGATAATGCATTATAAAATAGTGATTAAGGATTTTATTATGTACCTTAACTAATGAATAAAATGTCAGGCTTCCTTGAGTGATATGAGTGCTCAAGGTCATGCGGCTCTGAAGATTCATGTCTCCTCTTGACTTCTTCATGGGTTTATGCTCATAGACTGAGTGAAACTGCTTTGAATTTTCATCTTCCTCAGATTCGGAACTAGAGTCTACAAAAAAAAAAGTTTAATTATTAATTAATCTATGCAATGCAAATGTTGATAATCCCTATTTTTGAGAGTCATTACCTTCCCTTCAATAAACTGTTAATAAAACAAATTCATACCCTCTTATCACCCATTTTTTTCCAATGAAATTCCTTCTACTATTGCATTAATATATTTACTTTTATTTATTTTAAGATGCACTTATTTATTTTTATTTTCTTTCTTAGATTTAAATGCTATTCTTTTCAGTCCCATCTTCATTCTAATATTTAGTGTCAACTTACTTTTAATTCTCTTTGGACTGTCTAACATACTCCTATTCGACAAAATTCCTACCTCCACCCCATCTTATACCAGTTCCCTCACATGTTTTATAAGTATCCACTCTAAATATCTTATTCTTTTACCATTATAAATTATTTATGATTCTCTCACTCCTTGTAATCTTTTTTCCTTAAAAATCTATTTTCTAACTGTACAGATAAAAATAAATCCTTCCATAATACATGTTGTCAGATTAAAAATACTTTTGGGCAAATTTATTTCCTACTTTTCTTATGATTAAGATAGAAGACATTGCTCTTGGAATAAGAACCCACCATCAGAGTACTACTGCGGTAATAAAAATCATCGAATTAAGATAAATCAATGTATTTAGTATTGCAATATCTCAACCAGTGGGTTAATTTTCGTTTTACGTAAAATGCTCTAGATTGTATATATAGGATGATGCAGTCATATAATTTAAATCTTTTTTATTTTTTTTTTGTCATCATGAGGTATATACACATTGCATCCTCCAGTAGATTTGTATAATAATTTCAACTCTTTTATGCGAGATACTGAACATTTTCATTTGAATAAAAATATGAAATTCTGCACTTTGACTACCTTTTTTCTACTATATGAATTTGATAAATAAATATTGATAGATTGGATTTTCTTCAATCTAAAGTAATAATTTTTAAATTATTAATTATATTTCATTTGAGGAATTGATGCTCTCTGAGACATAAATTGCAGTTAGAAAATAGAATTTTTTTTTTTTTTATTGCTTAAGTGAACATATATGGCCCCATGTTTGGATGTTGTGTTGTCTATATTTGATTGGTACGATGGATAAGACAATGCCTTCTGGACAAATACAATTTCAAATTGAAATTTTCAACTTTAATTTTTCCATAGTATGAAATGAATTTTTTTTTAATGATACTTCAGAATTTCATATGAACCATTTAATAAGGATTTATGAGTTTGCAACAATCAGAATTATACAAACATTAGATGAAATTACAGATTGTCCAATTTATCTTCACCATGTCTTTCAATTGTCTATATCATAATAAAGAATTATTGACTGAAATTCTATTTTTCAAATTTCAAAATTGATTTCTAATTTATAATTAAGTGTATTATTTTTGCATTTCTAGTCCAGAGTCAAAGCACGTAATAAAAAATCATATGTAGTATCACACAAAGTTCAATATGAACAATTTTTTAATTAGATAACTCTTATTACAACATAATCTTTATTAATCCAACTGACAGAAAGTTAAATCACTAAACATTATATGATGACCACTGGATGGCGTTACTGTATGGAGAGTTTAGCCTCTGTGTAAACAGTTTGTGTAAACATAAAGAATGATAATTATGTGATGTTTAGTGATTTAATACCAATACTGCCCAATAGGATTATGGTGACTGTGGTTATTAAAGAACCAAAGATACCAAAAAGTATGGATGTTGAATTGAATTCAGATCTATATGACTATACAAGCTAATGAGCTTGAATTGAAAACATTATTGCGTTTTTATTTTGGACTCAAAGCTTTATAGTTAGTGTCATATCTGACCTTGCCTTCAAAAGTGGACTAGTCCAGATTCTTTCCTTCCTGATTGGATTGAGCACTCATTGTTGCTGATCAATGTGTAAACATGTGGACAATCAATGTATAAACATGACCAAAGAGTTAAAACAAGTATGGCCTATGTGTAAACATTGTATACAAAATTCTACCATTGGTTAGGCTCTCTGAATCCAACTGCTACAAGTAAACTAGGGGATTTGGCAATAAATAGACAGCCTTTTTGGAGGCAAGAGATATATCTATCTATCTATATGGATATACAGAGAGAGAACATCTGTTATGTTCTTAGCCGTAATATCTAACTAAATAATTACACACAGTTAACAAAACGAACAAACTTTATTAACGACTCACGTTCTCTAACATCAGAGCGATGTTGCGCATTCACTAATCTCAGTTGTCACCGCTAGGCGTCAGTCCGCAATTATAGTACTAGCCATAACATGACAACTCTCTCTTTTTTTTTAATTTTATTTACAAACATAGTCTTTTAAATGCACTGAAGGTCTTCTTCTTCGGTTTGATTTTTCTCTCTTCCCGGAAATTCAACTGGTATTCTCCTTATTGCTATGCCATTATCACTTGATGTTGATGGTGGTGATTTCTCTCTTTCAGGTACAGGCAACTGTGTCTCCTCATCCAGTTCTAGTGACTGTGGAGTTGTTGTGAATCTTTCAGCTGTGTTCATTTTGATAAAATCAGCTTTGACAACTTTCAGTTCATTTGTTAATAAATCAATAGAAGATTTTAATTTGCTGTTTTGTAATCGCAAATCCTGATGAACAACTGATAAACTGTGAAGATTGTCTTTAAGCTGTTGAATCTGTTGATATAATTCAGAATTTAAACTTTTTTCTTTCTATAATTCTTTGTTGTGAATTGCTAGTCTGGCATTATCTTCAGTTTTTTTAACATCAACTTGCTTTTGATTACTTTCATCAATTTGGTATCTTTCTAACTCTTGAATTTTATTTTGTAATTCTAACATTTCAGCTTCTATATTAGTGATTTTATGCCATTCCTCTTCCTTTGCTAATTGAAATTTTTGCTGTATTTCTCTCTCCTTTTCAATTAATTGATGGGATTGTTCTTCACCCAATTTCTTTAATATTTCATGTTGTAAATGAATATCTTCCAATTTTTTTAATTCCTCGTGTAATTTTTCATGTATACTTAGTGGAATTAATGTTGGATTTACTCCTTCATAACAACCCACACCTTGAAAAACATCTTTGTTTGTCTCATATATAGGCTTAAAGTTTTCATTTTCTTTTACTTCCTGTGTTTTAATACTTTTATTATCTTTACTACTCTTTGTTATTTTATCTTTATTGTTAGATATATTTTGATCATTTTTACTTTTATTTTTCATAGTTACTTTTTGAACTGTAATTTTGTTGCGTTTAATTAAACCTAATAATTCACAATCACGGCCACTAAGAAGTGTTGGTTCATTTTCTTTTATTATTATAAAACGTAAATTACGCTGGTCTTTGTTTGTTTTGCATTGAAGTTTTGCTTTTCCTATTGGGGTAAGAAATGATCCTCCAAAAGCGCGTAATTTCTTCTTTGTTTTGTATATTATTGGTTGTGGATGAATACTATTAAGTACTTTTTTAGACATAATGTTTACATCAGCTCCTGTGTCTATTTTTATTTTTACGTTATTGTTATCTAATAAAATCTGTTCATACCAGCCATTACATGAATGAGTTGAGTCTACACGTCTGACGTATCCAATTGTGTTTTCAACATCACTGGTATATGATGAATCCGATGTCGTAGCATCGTGTACTTCGTTCACATAACGTCCATTTCTATTAATATTTTTATATCTTGTGTTTGAACGTTTTTGTGTTAAAATTTTATGGTCGTAGCTTCTCGTATGGCAATTATTGGCAAAGTGATTTAACTTTCCACAATTATAGCATTTTTTACCAAATGCGGGACACTCACGTTTTGGATGATTACGGTTGCACTTTTGATAATTGCGTATGTTTGTTGTATTTTTCGCTATTACATTAATACATAGTTCTGACTTTCCTGGTAATTCATTTTTGAGTCTTCTAGTTTCATGTCCAATGTAATATTTCCTTTTTCCAATAATCTGTCTTTTAGTCCTTCTTCTTTTTGTACCATTATAATTCTATCGCGGAGGTGATTTTGTTTTTGATCCCCGAAGTCAGCTTTTTCAACTACTACTTTTAAGCGAGTTAGAAAGTGATCAATCGATTCTCCATCGTATGGTTCCATTGTATATGCATTTATTCTGTCATATAATGTTGTTTTCCTGGTGTTAAAATACTTATCCATTTGGTTTAAGACGGGTAGCAATTTTGTTTTATCTTCTGCGTTCGTGTGGTCTAATGTTTTTATTACATCTCTCCCTTCTTTTCCAATGACATGACGTAATATTCCTAATTTTACTTTATCTGATTTCATATCGTTTTCTGTAGCTTCTAGGAAATTTAGGAATAATTCTTTCCAATCAGTCCATTTGACTGACATATTTCCTTCTATAGATAGCGGTTCGATATTATAAAAATGATCGAATTGTGACACCATTTTGTATATCGGCAAATATGATATGAAAAAAAAAAAAATTGCTATAAAAACTATTTTTATCAATCTTTAAATACTCACTGTTTTATACTCTAGAAATATTTTTTTTTACTAATATTTCATTAATTCACTCCTGACACCATGTTATGTTCTTAGCCGTAATATCTAACTAAATAATTACACACAGCTAACTTAACTAACAAACTTTATTAACGACTCACGTTCTCTAACATCAGAGCGATGTCGCACGCTCGCTAATCTCAGTTGTCACCGCTAGGCGTCAGTCCGCAATTATAGTACTAGCCATAACATGGCAATGTCTGTCTAACCTAAATAACAGTATGTACTCTACAGAGAGAGAGAAAACATCTGTCTAACCTTACAACAGAATGTGCTCTCCATTCAAACCACTTCCAACAGTGAAGGTATTTCTACTAATCATTACCGATATGTCTACATAGTGAGGCAAGTCCATGATTGAAAAGCTGCTATGACTATGGCAGACTCGAAGCAAGCCATTTAGTACAGCCGGAAGAGTCATTTAACAAACTCGAGGCAAGCTGTCCAGTAAAGCTGGAAGAGTTAAGACTAGAACTCATGAGGCAAGCTAATATATATAGTTGGAAGTGAGTCCAGTCATTTGGCATGACCAGCACAGTATTAACTATGTTTATCTACGTATAACTGTATTTTGGGAGAGTTCATATTTTTTTTGATATTACTGTTGGTTGAGCCTGCACCCAGCAATTCAGCTAAACACAACAGATTTGGTGCAGTTAAACAAAAGGAATATTTTTTCACGACGAAAAATAGTATTAAATATACCAAATTCAACAGATACATCAAGCAAAAAGGATGACCACCAAACCGAAGACAGCAACAACCCAGATAAACATCCAGGGACAAGTACATCAATCAAAAATGTTGACCACTAAACTGAAGACAGCAGCAAACAACCAGGAACAAATGAACCGGACAAGAACAGCAATAAACATATTATCCAGCCCATCTTGATGATTACATTCTCCAGGGTTAAATTTAGCCAGGGGGAAAGATGTCATCTTATCTGACCTTGCCTTAAAAAGTGAATTAGTCCAGATTCCTTCCTTATCTGATCGGATTGAGCACTCATTGTCGCTAACCAATGTGTAAATGTGGACAATCAATGTATAAACATGGCCAAAAGGTAAAACCAAGTATGACCAATGTGTAAACATGTATACAAAATCCTACCATTGGTTAGGCACTCTGAATCTGATTGCTGTCAGTAAGGTAAGGGATTTGGCAATAAATAGTCGGCCTTTTTGACGACAAAAAATACATAACAGTATGGAAATACAGAGAGAGAACATCTGTCTAACCTAAACGACAGTAGGCGCTCTACAGAGAGAGAGATAATATCTGTCTAACCTGAATGACTGAACGTGCTCTCCATTGAAACTACTTCCAACAGTGAAGATATTTCTACTAATCACTAACGATATAACTATGCAGTAAGGCAAGTGCACGATTGAACTGGAAGCTACTATGACTACGGCGGAGTCGAGGTAAGCTGTTTAGTACAGCTGGAAGAATCATTTAACCAACTTGAGACAAGCTGTCCAGTATAGCCGGAAGAGTTAAGACTAGAACTCATGATGTAAGCTAATATATACAGCTGGAAGTGAGTCCAATTATTTGGCATGACCAGCACGGTATTAACTACGTTTATCTACATCTGGGGATATTCAATGAGTAGACACTAGATAGAAATTTTATGCACTAACGTTCTTGCATCCATTGATTACTCTGGCTTGCACTGAATGGCGCTACTACATGGAAAGTTTAGCCTCTGTGTCTGACAGCAAGTTCTAGGTGACCAGTTCAAAAATTAAAGAGAACAAACAATATTACTAAGCAACATCTGAGAATTATTCTGGCCATTGTTTCAGACTTGCAGTGCAGGCCTCAACTCTTTGGGATAATTAAAACCAGTCTTATTAACATTTATATCCAGTGAAATACCCTAATCTCATTGTAAGCCACAAAAGCTAAAACATCTTAGATTAGATATTTTTGTTTTAATTCTAAAGTGCCAGGTTGGCAGCGAGCATCAGACTTAGAATGAATGAAAGCATCAATGCTGGCATTTTTAAATTCAGAACACAAAAAAGTAGCAAAGAAAATTACTGTCAAACTTACTGTTAACTCTGATCTTTTACAAACGAACACAATCAGTATATCTGCAATTAGTGAGCATTCTATGACCTCTAGTTCTCTAGAGTAACAAAAACATTTGATCGATTGGACAGATGTGTTTTTTGATTTTGTTCCTTATACTTTCTTTAGAGTTGTCTAAATGTAAAAATTATGTCAATGATCGAAGAATGCTAATAAGTACGTTTTCATTACTTTGTCCAACCATGTTAAAACAATGATTGTTATGGGAGATAGATATAAAAGGTATATTGACAAGGCTTCATTTTTTAAAAAAAATAACACTAACTACCAATTTGAAGGTGAGTATGATCCAAACAAAATATCAGTATGATAGTACTGCTATTTTTATAAAGATAAACCCCAACAATATATCAATGATTTAAAATTTTCAAACACTTTGAAATGTTGAACTCGTACTAATTTGCTTGTATATTGATTAATGCATATCACTATAGAATGAACTGATGGTTTGTTTTTGAACACACCTGTACTGGTTAAGATGAGGAATAATATTAAGAATGTCAAAAATTTACACTTTACAAAACAAACAAACTGAATAATGATCATGAAATCACTAATGATGAAAATTATTTACCATTCTCAAGTGCTGACCTGCACAAGAGGTAGCGGCTGTAGGGAACACTGGTCCACAGCTGACTACTAAGGTTCATTCCATGATGACCAAACCTTTCCTGAGAAAGTTTACCTTGAGGTGCACCTGGTTCCCATAGAAACAAGTCGTTGTTAATACTATAAAAAGAGAAAAAAATGACTAATCAAATTCATGGCATTTATTTAGAAAAAAAACAACAATTGATTTAATAATCAATGACTTTTATCTAAACAATTACCTATATATAATCAATTATGTAATTTAATACATTACAAAACTATATGTTGTTAAGTGATGTGGTGCTTCTTAGACAAAGTCAGAAGTTTTGTGCACAAATCACATGTCTAAAAATCCAGTTAGCCAAGTTAAAAATTTTCTCCCTTTAAAATCATTATGTAACCCATAAAAATCACCTAATCCTTACTCTTAATTACCAAATCATTTTTCCAATCCATTTTAATATGTTTTCTTAATTCAATTACCCCAATCCATATTCTTGATTTTCTTATAAATACCTGAATAAAAAGTTATAAAATCTCTACTTTCACTCACAATTGAATTTGTCCCACTCTGCATATAATTTATTCTGATCTCTTTCAACATCATACAGATTCCAAAAATAAATGTTCAATAGTCTCCTTCCTATCTTCACATAAAACATATCTACAGATAAAATTCTTATTCCACTTTTTTGCTTTCTTCCCCTTATATCTAAAACTTCTAAATTATTTTTTTTATTCATAATCATTTTCCATTATTCTATTTTGATTTCACTAACCAATTTACGAATCCGCTTTTCTCATTCCTCGTAATTACATTCACTACACATTTTCCTCATTTCTTATATATTCTACATAAAAATCAACTGATTATCTATTAATATGTAAAATCTTTCTAAACAACATGTCTGCTTTCTCCTTTACATTTCGTTTACACAATATTTTAACCTATCTATTTTCATTCATTTATTGTAACATTCCAAACATGTTCAATTTGCTTTTAATTTTATTAAAGTAAAAAAAAGTCCTTTCCATTTTCTTTTGAATAGTCTTATTTGCTCCATAATTTACCATTCAATGTATATACATATTTCTTTTGGCATTCTAGCTATCATTTTTTTCTAAATTAATATTATACGAAAAATACACAACATTTTTTAATCAATCGAATTTTATTTTTTGATTCTCTTTTTAACTCAACTCCCAACTGTTTGAATAATTAAATTCCTTTTTCCATTTAACAAAATATCTAAATACCTAACAGGCAAAAACTCACTATATATATTGCCACACACAGCAAGCTAGAGTAATCAATGGATACACAAGCATAAGAGGAGGTAGTAATGTGATGTTTATTGGCTTATCTAAATACCTATATTTTTTTTTTCTGGATAAATATCCTTCACGCTGTTTGTTAAAAATGCCATATCATCTGCAAAAATGAAACTTCCATATTATGCATTTTCTTACTTCCTGGCTGTGAGAATTACTATCCCTATTATAACGGTTGGGGTTTATTGAAAGCATGAGTCTTACCGTATCTGCTGTACAGGGCGCCACCAGACTATTTGAACCTGGAAAATTTATATAGTAGGCAGACACGCAAGTTAAAGATCCTATTTTTATTTATTAAGACCGTCAGCCCTTGCCACTAGCCCACGGAGTAGTAGAAGTTTAAAACATATAATTTTATTTAAAATATATCTTCAATATTAAAAAATTAAAAGCCACTGCCAGTAATAACACAACAGATTTTATTAATGCACATTTAAAATTGAGGAGTAAATTTTATTATTTTAGATTGGTTATTAATTTTTAAATTTAAATTATTATTTTAAACAGTTCGCACAAATGGACATTTTAATAAATTTTACTTTAGAATGTTGAGTATAGATAGGCTACATAGATTACATAGTTAAAATCTTTTCAAAACAATCGTTCAATCTCAGACTAAAAGTTCACAGCCAAGCCAACGCCTGCTTCCAGATATATAATCGCAACCAATGCAATATGAAGATGCTAGCATAAAACCACACTGACAGGAATGTGCATCTGACAGCGTGATATTATTTGAGGGACATGAACCTAGTCCAGTACAAGAATGTGCATCTGTCTGGCGAAGGAATCATGTATATAAAATAATTAAAAAGAAATGCCACTATGGGGGGGAGAGCGGTCTTACTGCTGACTTATTGTCCCCATCCATAGAGCTAAAAAGGGGTCAATGGTGCAGGAATAAGTCTGCATCCATTGCAACGCAATGTCTACATCTTTGGGTCATGCCTTCAGTTGGGCATGTTGCCCTGTATGCTAAACACGCTTCACATTACATTGATATAAACATCCATATAATCTTTCCACCAGCATCGACCTAACTACGAAATAAATGCCTGAAATAAAAGCCCTTTAAAATAAACATAAACGATTAAAATACAAAGTTATTGGTGGAATTGCAGATGGAAATTTACAAGAAACCCAATGGCATTCATCATAAGATGCCGCATTGACACCAATAACTTAAAAGATATCCGAATAAATACATTTTTAGATACTCAACGTGAGGTATCATATTTACCGAATATCTATATATTTTAATCAACATGAAAATAAAAATAAAAAAATTAAATGTTAACAAATCTATGCAGTCATCTATACCCAACTTAAATTTAATGCATTTAATAATTTAGTCACTAAATATTAATAAATAAATAAAAAATGGAAATGATTAAATTAACAAACTCAAAATATTTAAAATTAAACATCAATAATTGATTTTGAAATCTTAAGTCAGATTAAAGTTCATTTTAGAAATTAGGTTTAGCTTGTCAAATCTTGACGAAAGTTGTTAATTACTTTTTAAAAATTTTTCAGTTCATATCTTACAGTAGAAGAGCTCCCGGTTCCTGCTGCCAATTCCCGCGAAGACTTTATTAGTTATAATTTCATGGAAGACTGGCCTGTTCATACCGTAGTTCTCAATCCGGAGGCTGTCTTAGCTGGTTCAATCCTGGTACTATTTAATTGTAGTACCCATATGATTTGGGGCCTGCACCAGTACCATTCATAATTCAACAGTCATTTCATTAGAAATAAGTGGCCGAGAGGGTGACAAGTGCATCATATCACCCTTCTCAAAAAAATTCAAGCTGGAACCGTTTTATTATTATTTTTTTTCCTTTTATACCAATCGCCCGGATTCACTGAACATAGTTTCCTGTTCCAAATTTTCATTAAGGTCCGAGCATTCGTTGCTGCTTCTATTGGATATCTAATTTTTTTTTTGTTCTCTTATCTATATATTTCATCTGACTTTTTTATATAAGAGCCCCAAAGGCTAGTTTGCTTTTCGTTTATTTTATAAAACAATCATTTCCATTTATTGAGATTACATAGGAATCTTTTAACAAAAATATTTTATCTTTAGATCTTGTACTTTTTTTTATAAAAAAGTACGTTCAAATACTTTTTTTTTTTTTTTTTAAAAAGAAAATAATACTTTTAAAGTTTTCATTCCATCTGTGCGATATATTATATATGTTAAAAAAGTTTTAATTTTCAGTTTTTAAGTTAAGTTTTTTTCTTTTTAAAATATCAATTTTTATTTATAATCTTTTTATTTTAATTTAAAATAATGTAATGGCATATTATATACCGTTACACTATCCACAATCTTTCAATCTCAACTTGAAATTCTTTTCAAAACAAAATAAACAATAAAGATTTATAATAAATGTCATCACTAATTCCATATTTTTCAATTGCTGTTTTAGCATGAAATACGGATATTGGTGATTATTTATCTTTTCAACATGTGTGTTCAAGTGTATCAGAGTTATGAGATAGTGTGGAGAGTGGTAGATCATGTGAAAGTCTGTGCTTATATACCCTATATATTAAAAAATATTCTTGTAAAAACCCTAAAATTATTCTTAGCAATTTTATTTAGTTCAAATTTTCAAGAATTTATTCTATCCACTCCATTGTAAGTTATTTCTATATCTAAAAATACAATAAATAATAATTTATTTTCCTTATAAGCTATTTCAATAAACTGAGGAACAATGAATAAATTATTATTTATTCAACTCTTTAAATAAAATCCATTCTGAATCTCCTTCCCCAAGATTTTATTCTCTTTATTATGAATGAAAGCACTTAAATACTTCTATTATTTAAAATATAAGATGTTATATATATCATCCAAATTCAGAAATGTAATCTATGATAATACAAGGCTCATAGATACAGTTTTTAAAAAAAATCCCTTTATCAGTAGTGCTAAATCTTAATATCATTAATCTAAATTTAAATCTTATATATAATAAAAGATTTCTTAATTATTTATACTTATAAACACATATACAATTATATTCTGGATGTACAGAAGTTTATAATCAATTTCACTTTTTTGCAAATCTTACCATTATACTATGTATACATCTATAAAGAAGGTGTTATTTTAAATATGATTACCATTTCATATGCTTATACATGCTGTTAATAAGAATATCAAACTCTCCATATAGTAGTGCCATCAAATGCATGCCATGTAATCAATGGATGCAGGAAGGTCTATGCATAAAATCCCTATCTAGTGTGCATACTCATCCAACATCTAGGTGCAGTGCTCTCAAATCCAAGGCTCCTCACTGATAAAAATCACAAGCTAGAAACTATTCTGGGGGTGTTGGGATAAGTAAGCACTAGATTGGGATTTTGTGCACAAACCTTCCTGCATCCATTGATTATGAAGGTTTGCACATGGTGGCATTACTGTGTGGAGAGTTTGGTATTCTTATTAAGGTGTTATTTACTTATAACAATTATTAATGTGCTGCCTTTTACACAATTAATGAGCAAATATATTAATACTTTTATATGTTTATTAATAGGGTAAAAGGCAGCACATTAATAATTGTCAATTTCATAAAGCAAATAACACTTTCATTATAGGTCTATATAAATAGTTTGTGGGAAAATGAAAAAAAATATAATTTCTGCATATCCAGAATATAGTTATGTGTGTACTTATTAAGAATAAAAAACATAATATTTTATAAGTATGTTTCATCTTTCATACTTTAAATATATGCTTAATACAAATAGAATTCAAGCCTATTCTAATTGATGATGTAGTAATGTTAGGTCTTAGTACAGTCAATGAACAGAGTTCTTTTGATATTGATCTTGTTAACCATGTATTGTCACAGTTTTCAATTCAAAATTTGGCTATTATATAATGTATTATATTTTAATTAAATAATGAACTAATAGAAGATGCTTAAATGCTCTCATTCATAATATAAATATTATTTGTAAAATCTTTCTAGACAACATGTTGTCTTCTTCACATTTCGTTTAAACAATATTGTAACATTTCAAACATGTTCAATTTCTTTTTAATTTCACTTAGTAAAAAAAAGCCCATTCCATTTCCTTTTGAATAGCCTCATTTGCTATCCACAATTTACTACTCAATGTATCCACATATTTCTTTTTGTATTCTAGCTATCATTTTTTCCTAAATTATTGTACTTATTTTTGTTGTCAAGCAACAAATTGTAAATTCAAATCTTTGATTTATAAATGTAAATATTAAAATTTTTCATTAAAATAATAACCATATAATCAGAAGTTATCTTTTTTATTCACCAATGTTTTTTGCTCATAGTTATTTATATTAGTATACAAATTTTTTTACACACTTATAAATTTGTTCTTTTTTTCAAGTACTTTTACATTCAAAGCTAAATTCATATCTGCAAAATGAATCTTTTTTAATGAGATGAAATTGTCAAAGTATTATATGCTCACAAAAGCTTAGAAAAATGGATCATTCTTTAAAAGTTCATTTTACATTAAACTTTAAATAATTGCTAATCTAAACTTGGCAATATTTTTACTAAAACAGCTTTTGATTCTTGATTTGCACAGATAAACAAAGTTAAAACAGAAGCATTTTTTTATTTTATTTTTTGAAAAATTTAATGGAAAAAACTTTTTTGTTTCATCTTATCAAAAAAAAATTATTTTGAAGAGTAATTGCTTTCTGAAATCGGAAGTTTATTCTATTTAAATCTTTATTAAAGTTTTATTAATTCTACACTTTCTTTTAATTTTTGTACTTTTTAAATGTGGCATGTTTTCATTTGATCACTAACGATTTCTTATAGAAGTCCTAATTGTGTATCACAAGATGAACTACATTTTCAAATAATGGGCAATTCTACACTTCTCATTTAACCTTCTAATTTGAAAAACAAACAATATATATAGCATTATTCTTTCAAGTCGAAAAGATATTGATGTCAGATTGTAACTACAGAAAATGCCCTAAAATAACTATTTATAAAATCTAATGTGATAATATATTTAAACCATTTATTACATTTTTTTCCCCTCTGAATGCAATGAACAGCTTCTATTAGTTTTTCCAGCCTATGAAAATTCCATTTTGAAATGCTGCAAAAACTTTTTTATTCATTTGGCTCTTCAAGTGTGATCACACAAAACTATATTGTATGAAGACATGAAGAAAGAGAACTCCGTGTATTACAACCGTGTTTAATTTCATTTTCCAATGCTGCAAAAATTCTTTCATTATTTTCCTTTGCAAATAATTTGACATCATGTAAAATAATGTTGTATGTAGATAAGATGATCGAGAATTCCCTGTATTATAAATGGATATATATTGCTTATACTAACTTCTTTCATATACACTTCGATGCAAAAAAATTTTCTTAATAAAACTTCTTTATTTTCCTGACAGTTTCAACTGTCCAGCAGTCTTCATCAGAGCTTTTCAAACCTCCTCTGCTTTTTTTTTTTTAAAAAAAAGCAGAGATTTGAAAAGCTCTGATGAAGACTGCTGGATAGTCAAAACTGTCAGGAAAATAAAGAAGTTTTATTATGAAATTTTTTTTGCATTGAAGTGTATATGAAAGAAGTTAGTATAAGCAATATATATATATATACGAATATATGAAGATATGCAAAGAAAGTAAAAGAGAAGAATAAAAGCATATACTTCTAAATATAAATGGATATTGATATTTCATTTTGCAATAATTCAAAAACTTATCTATCATTTTGTTTTACAATAAACTATAATCATGCATCTCCAGGTTATATAAAGACAAATTTAATGACAATTACTTGTATTATAGTGTTATTGTTTTATTATATTATAACTCATTTTGTTTACTGTAAATCCAAATTATTAGCTAAGAGTTCTTTAAGTATATAAATTCCTTCTCTATACTAAAGATATCTTTTCATATTAGTTATTAAAACTTACCGATTATAAATAACTTCATAGAAGTGAGGAGAGGGTAGCACAACATTCATATTTGGTATTGTGACTTCTAAAACAATCCATGAGTTCTGAACAGTCTTCTCTTGAAATTCCAACATTTCAGCTTTGTCTCCAGGCATCACAAGCTAATATAAATAAATAAAATAAATAAACTGTTTTTAAATTGTAAATAATAAACACACTTGCATGTGTGTGTGTGGGTGTTAGGCAGAAAACCAATCTTAAAAATAAATCTTAAGAGCCAAACGCACATTAGGTACTGTATACATTAGGTACTGGTATATAGTAATGAAAGCAAGCTCGGCTATTAAGATTTATTTTTAAGATTGGCTCTCTGTTTGTCACATATATAAGTGTGTATTTATTATATACATTGCAAAAACTGATTAAATAAAACTATCACTTACTAAAACTAAAAAAAAAAGGAAAGAAAAATATCCAACATATTCATTAGCTCTTTCAATTTTAAAAAAATGCTAAAACTATTCTACTTTATTTTAATTTCCTGTCTTCATTGTTCAACTTAATTGTATTTCAAATATAGTTAAATATTCTCAGAGTACAGATACTCTGTTATGTATAAATAAAGATATCAAACTATTGTTTTCAATTATAATAATTTTTTTAAAGAATGAAAAAAATCATACTGGGCAGTTTATTTCAAATGTCACTCCTTTTCAATTTTGTTGCCTTTTGTTTTGTTTTTTCCCCATTTTTATTCATTAATAGGCAAGTTTCAAAGTTTTTACTATTTGAAAATTTTGTCTTTAAAAAAAAACACAATCCTCTTAATACATTTTTCACAATGCTTCATTTAATGTCCCAGGACAGTTTTGATTGCCAAGCAGTCTTCTTCAGATTTCACAATAATTCAAATTTGAAAAATGATTTCTAAGCAATCAAAACTGTCATATGAGATTAAACAAAGCATAGTGAAAAATGTATTGAGGTGCATGTTTTTTAAAATATATATATAAACAATGCAATAAGAAAGAAAGAGATTTTGAACAGCTAAGACTAAATAAATACTGAATATTCTTTTTGAAGATTTAGTACCAAATTAAATAAATCTATGATTGAAGGTAGTATTTATTAACCATAGCAAATTGCAAGAAAAAAGGGCTGTCAGTCTAAGAGATTATTTGACTAGATTTTTAGTTAGGCAATAAAAGGATAAGATAACGTGTTGACAATTTGTAAATCAAAATAAAAGTGGTCGCTTGAATTGTCAAAATTTAAAAAAAATAAAATAAATTCTTTTAGTGGAATTTGCTATTAATAATTTAAATAGCTCTTTTATTATAATATTAAATAGTTTATTATTAAGATAAGTAATTGCATTTATCTAATAATTAACACATATGCAAAACAATAAATTAATTATTTTAACTCAGTCAATTTAAAATAGTTATTGTCAAACAATTTAAACCATTTGAACTATAGTTTTTTAATATTTTTTCTATGACTAATTAAATAAACCAGTAAAATTGTGATTCTTAAGAATTGCTTATGTTCATAGAATATTTTGTATTAACATGAAATAAATCCCTGAATCAATTTCGGGTAGACAAAAGTGAAAAAAAAGCAAACAACTATTTTTTTCTGGTTGATGAAAGGAATTATTGTGTATATTCCTTATCACTACAAAGCATGGCTTCATAGAATTAAATAAACTAAATTAAATTATTAAGAATTTCAACAAGTTCTCAGATGATTCTCAAAAAAAAAAAAAAAATTCTTATCAGTTGGAATACTGCCCACCAAAACTAAACATTCCATGGCTCTTTTTACTCACATTAATGTGCATTGGATACAGATGGATTCTTTCTGTATTTATTCTAGAGATAATAAGTAGTAAAAACTGATTATGTCAGTAGATAACAGATGGTAGTACAAACAGATTACTATGACTGTTTTCTAACCACTTGACTTTTTTCAGATCAGAAATGCTGTTTTGGATTTTATCCATTCAGTGGCTTTAACTCTTATTATGTTAACCCTTATAAAATTCTGAATACAAACCAATTTCCTTGAATATTCATATACATTTGTCACTATATATTTTAGTAACTTAATCACTCAACCAAATGCCCTCTAAATACACAATACTTATATGAAGCTCTCTTTTTAATTATCTTATTTACAATAAACCAATTTGTAGATTAAAAAAAAAATACATTCATTCATTTACAAATCAATTCATACAAATATTTACTTATTGTAGAATTTAAAATTACAATCAATAATTTCCTTTCGACTTTACCAATGATTTACAATCAAAATGACTATCAGAAGAAGGCAACAAAATATTTCATAATATTATGAAGAAAACTCAAGCATAAGCAAAAAAGAAAGCTGTGGTGATTATTATTATAATCGAGATAGCAGGTCAAAAATACCTGATGAATTCACAACTTATAATTGTTTAATGTATTACTATGCTTCTAAAATCTTTACCAATATTTGTCATTTTTCAAAAAAAAAAAATCAACAATAATAATTTCTTAAATGAATAGTGTATTCTGTTATTTAATGAGAACTATTATGTAAATTCCTTGCAGCATAATACTATTTAACTTTCATAGCAGTAAAGTGATATCAACTATCCACAAAAAAAAAGATGGAGGCTATTTGCTTCCTTCAAGACTATTATCTTCACGCTGTGATTGTAAAAAAAGAAAGACAAGTGACAATAGAGAACACTGATTTATTCACTATCAAACCATGATTTGGTTCTACTACCATCCAGTGCAAGCCATGGTAATCAATGGATACAAGAAGATTTGTGCATAAAATTCCTATCTAGTGCCTACTCATCCAATATCCCCAGACTAGTTTCTAGCTTATGGCTTTCATATTATGGCTTGCACTGGGTGGCATTACTGTATAGAGAGTTTGTTACTGTTTTAACAGCTTGTGTAAATATAAAAAACGATGATCATGTGATATTCTTTATGATCTCTATTAGTTTGAGCTACTACAAAAACTTTTACAGGGCAAGATAGCTCAGAGTAAACATGGCATGAATAAAGCTGTTCAAAGATGAATACGTGTGCAATAAAATCCTTTTATGAAACTCTTATTTGAAAGCTTCTGGATTTTTTTAATGTAAGTGCATTAAGTTTCAAATAGTTTCCATCGAGACTATTAAAAAACAATTCATAAAATTTTTGTTGCACATACACTTTTTGTAAATAAGTTCCTGTTTATACTTCATGGCTTCTCACATATTACATTTCAATTTTGTATAGCCAATTTCAAATCTTATTTGAATTGTGAACAAAATGTCCTCCCTGGAGAAAACATAAAACAATATTTGGAAGTTGCAGCAATTTAAATAAATATATAATTTTATATTCCTGTTGCCAGCACTATGGATTTACTTCTATTTCAGTATTATTAAAATTACATTATTTTTTCAGATGCATTTTTTTTTTTACTTCTACTATTTAAATATTTTTAAAAAAGGCATTAAAAAAAAAATTTACAAAACGAAAATGAACAAAGCAGCTATAAATAAAGTCATATAATACAGTACATATTAAATAGATGAGAAAATGTTAAAAGAAATAACTCTGAAGATTTATATGTGATATTATATTTAAACAAATTATAAATAATAATTCTACAAAAACCCAGTTCTTCACAACGAACAATACGTTATATCAAACAATATTCACTATAATTAATAAATTAATTATCTAAATTAAAAAATAGTATTATTTTTATTAAAAAAAAAAAAAAAATCCAATTCCAAATATATATATATATGATAACAGTTTTTCAATTAAATAAATATTTCTCAAAATACTTATACAGTACTTTGACACTTTTGTTATCCCATGATAAATCTATCATTTATTATTTTAATCTCAGAATATGTGCAACTAACTTTAAAACAGAACCAACTATCATAATACTAATAGACAATGTATTTATCTAAAGTGGATGATGCCAAAGATGTGAATGGAGTAAGATTAACATTTGTAAATCAAAATGTAGCAATTTACTGTTCATAAATGCTGAATATGTGACAAAGAGCTATATGAAGGATTGTGACCTGGGCCAACTGATGAATGCTAGTTCAACACAAAATGCAGCTTGGGGATCATCTTTCTTTTATGGTGACTTTATTCATATGTTTCAAGAATAAATGAAGTGGTTATTGAATACATCTATAACAGATATTACACATGAAAAAAAGTAATGAAGTCTATTTCCTCCATGTGTGTGTGTGTGTGTAATTAAAAGTCAGATACATTAAGCCTTAACAGTAAGTTTATATCTGGCTAGGGATAATGTTTGGTGTAATAAATGATTAACAATAACCATTAATGTATTTATTTAGAGTGGATCATGTCAAGGTTGTGGATTGAGTAAAGTTGACACTTGTAAATCAAAATGTAGAAATTTACTATTGATAAATATTAAACATATAATAAAGATATATATGAAGCAGTGTGATCTAGGCCAATTGATGAATACCGATTCAGCACAAATTCATCTTGGTGAACATTTGTCTTTTATAGTATCTTGTTCTTATGTTTCAAGAGTATACTGTGGAGTGGAGATAATTGAGTAAATATAAAAAGTATTTTCTTACAAAAATATCATAAATCGTAAATAATTAAAAGAAGCAATCTAAATCATAATTACAAATATTATTTAAATCAATTCTTGAGCAACATATTTTATAAAAAAAAATTGTTTAGTAAAACAGGATCTAAACAAATTTCAATAAAAATTAGTACAATGTTAAATTCTAATTAAAATTTTAAAGAATAAAAAAATAGGCTACTAAACCAGTCAGTAACTTTCGACATCTAGTTATAAAAATGATTTTCAATCAGTATGCCACAATTCAGAAGTGATGCACAATATAATGATAATATTTAAATACAAGTGTAGCATAGATACTTAAGTTAAATGTAACTAAAAGAGGTTTGAACCTAGACTTTCAAGCTACCTTCATTCATCCATTCTATCTTATACAACCAATATGCATGACCACATACATGTGAAAAAGATAAATGATCTCCAATATACATCATTCATGCTGAACCAGTACTCATCAGTTGGACCTGATCATCATCTCCAGCAAATATATATATAATCAGTGCTTGGTTTATATTAAGATAACAAATCTTCAAACCTTAATGGACAGGCTTCAGTCTTCTCTACTCTCCAACTCTTCTGCCATTCATATCATTGAAAATCTGATGATGTCATGGGTATGACAACAAAATTACTAAAACAAGGGTTTTAAACATGCTATCATCAAATTTACAATGATATAAATAGCTGAAGAGTTGGATAATGAAGAAAATTGAAACGTGTCCATTCAGGTTTGAAGATTAGCTATCTTAATATAAACCAAGCACTGATTATATATATATATATATATGGGAGATGATGATCCGAACCAAATGATGAATGCTGGTTCAGCATGAAATATGTATATTGAAGATCATTTATCCTTTTCACATGTATGTGGTCATGTATATCAATTGTATAAGATAGAATGAATGAATGAAGAGAGCTTGAAAGTCTGAGTTCAAATCCCCTCTAATATAGTGATAAGCAATAATAATGTAAGGAATTAAATAAATTAATTAAGCAATGGAAATTTAATATTAAAACATAAAAAAAAGCTAAACTGTATACATTATGGTTAAATATAAAAAACAAATATCCTCATTTTGCAAAGAAAATTTTATTTATATTATGGCAATTATCTACTACTTATTTATATAAATTGGTTCTTCTGCATTAATACTTATTAAATAAAATAAAAGAGAAAGATTAATATCAGTTGAAAAGGATTGGTTTTAAGCCAATAAACATCACATGACCACCACCTCTTATGCTTGTGTATAACTGTTGTTAAAACAGGCAAAACTCTCCATACGTATTGCCACACAAAGCAAGCTAGAGTAATCAATGGATGCCAGAAGGCTTCTGCATAAAATCCCCATCTAGTGCCTACTCATCCAATATCCCCAGACTAGTTTTTGGCTTATGGCCTTCGTCAGTGAAGAGCCTTGGATCTGAGAGCACTGCATCTAGATCTTAGGATTTAATGCAACCCTCCAGCAACCACCTTTTATCTCCATTTAACTACAAAAATATGAGTCTTAAACTAAAAACACCTTAATGTTTTCAATCCAAGCCCATTAGCTTATATAGTCATATGAGTCTGAACCCAGGTCAATACCCATACATTTTGGTGTCTTTGGTTCTTTAATAACCATAGCCACCACTATCTTATTAGGCAGAATTGGTTTTAAGCCAATAAACATCACTTTAAGTTGAAAAGGAATTGAGAGTATATCTTTCTAGTATTTCACTTAATACTAAAAAAATCTGCAAGACATATCAGATTCAAACATTGCATTAATAAATTAATTATATATAATGCTATTGTAAATACCATTTACAATTTTTGTTATACATACATATGCTATTAAAATTATATATTATTTAATACCTTTGCAATCATTTTATAGAAAAAACTGTAAATAATTTTCAACTAACTAATACGTATTATAATTTATTTATAATTACATAAAGCAACAAATTATATATATATATACAAAGTGGATAAAGAAGTGAGAGCATCACAAGAAAAACTTATCAAATTATTTGGAACAACTTGAAAAACTGATTTACAAACTAAAATATAGAGCTAATCACTAAAATAAAAATATCGCTTTTAAATTTTAGTGAATTGAAAAAGGTATGGTTAGTTGTTCAAGTCACATAATGTTTGTGCACCCAAATGGCAGATTCAGTTTGACAATTCCAATGTGACTGGCATTCAGGTATTAAAGTGACAAGTTGAGCTTCAATCTGGAACACTTTAGCTCCCAGTCTAAAACTTTATGCTAGCCCTACAGGGTGATAAGCTGATTATATTTGATTACAAATATCATTTAAATAGAATAATTATTAAGCTGAAATAAAAATATTGCAAATTTACTAATATGTTTTTCATGAGAAATCAGCTCCAGTCATTATGCATACAACATTTTTTACTGCAGCTATTGCATCATATAAAAAACTGCTAAATCATTCTGCAATATACATACATTTCAGGAATAATCCCTTCTTCAGTTGTCCTGGAACATTGCCTATAATCCATGCAAATATAACAACTGCTAAACTTATATTATTATTGTAATGGCAACAATCTTGGTATCAATGTGGGAATATTTGGTGCTACAATCATTTACTATGAATTAGCCTATTTCAACAGGACTACATAATAATCAAGGCATAAAACTCACACCATTAAAAACATTAATTACAAAAATCCAACATTGAAATATGTAATAAAGAGCTGTAGGTATGCAGAAATAGTCTATTTTATAGTAAGCAACCATGTGTATTAATACCAAGTCTGTTTCCATCATGGTATTAATATAAGTTGTGTAGCTGCTATATTTTGTATGAATAAATGCAAGTTCTCCAAGGCAACTGAAGAAAAAAGTTATTCCTAAAATGCACATAAATTGCAGAGTGATTTGATATTTTTTTCATGCAGCATAGCAGTTGCAATAAAAAAAAATGTATTACGCATAATGATTGGAGCTTACATCTAATTCAAGGTGAATCATCCTATAACGTAATACCTGTTTTGTTTCTGAATCAGATGCTGACTTCTTTGAAAATGGAGATTTATCGCCTGTAGAATCTCTGTCACCTCCTTGAGAATTGTAAGGAGCATACATAACCTTCCTTGAAGAAAATGGGGATGGTTCTGACCTGGGCATATCATAAAGACCATCAAAAGAACTACATGGAATGGTTTCGTCACTATCTTGTATTATTTCCTCTTCCAATATGGAAGAACTTCGAGGATTTATTTTTAACTCTAACCTTCAAAAATATAAAAATAGTAACATAATTAGTTATAACACAAGAATTATAAAATATTATTATTTATAAAAATATTGACAGTGCTAAACATTAGATACTATGGCAGGCCTACTGTAAATACTAACTGTAAACTATAAAAGAACCTTAGCTTTTGGGTTTCTTTAATCGTAAAACTTAAAACATCTGGATCTCGCTTCAAGTAAAGATCCTATCAGATCTCGCTTCAAGTAAAGATCCTATCCTGTATAATGAATTTTATTAATAGAAATGATTGTCCCTTTTAAATATAAACATATACTAATTAAATGTCTAATAAAATTAACAATGACCACTATCAAATTGCTTTCTTTTTAAAATTATCTAATCCCTTTTTTTAACAAAGAAATACCTAATCTAACTTCTATATTTTACTATGGATGTATAATTGGTTTTCTTTATTAAAATTAGCTGTCATTTTGAGTCCACTTCTATTATTGTGATAAATCAAAAGTGTTGCATTACAACTGTAAGATTGTTTCATGTAATTATAATAATCTATGCTGAAGGTAAATAGACAAAACAGCCTTTAAACAGCTGACTGCAAAACATAGGTTTTTTCCAACTGCCTCTCATAGAGGAACAGTGAATGAAAAGGAGTGCTCATGTAAGTGTTGAGGATTGAACATTTTCCCAACCATGTTTTACCCCATAGCTAAAAAAAGCTAGATACCCATTTACCAACTAATATTGAATTATTAGTTAGACTGGCTATGGAGCTGATTATCTAAAGAAGTCCCAGAACTATTTTTAAAAATTTCCAAGTTAACATAGAATTCAAACTCAGGTTGTCTATATGGAAAGTGAATGTTCAACTGCCACACCGAGAAGAGATGCAAGAATTTATATATATATAATCAAATTTATATATTCAAAAGTTATACATATTCAAAATAAAGTTATGTTGACATGGCAACTATTTAAAGTCAGACTTAATTTTTAAATTCCAAACAATGAATTATTTACATATAATTTTGAAAATAATAAATATCCACATTGTTTATGTAGATAATTAGAGTTCAGTAATGAATAATCTGTAAAATAAAGAATGCAATCTAGTTTTTATATAAAGCTTGGTAACAAGACATTTATCAGAAGAGAAAAGAGAATAAATTAATGGAAACTACTGCATCAAATTGAAATATAAAAGATAAAAAAGTTGGATATATTGACTAGTTCAAAACATAGCAAATTTGCAACTGGGTGAATAATATAGACAAGATCAATTCAGATACCTTTTCAAGAAAAATAAATAAATGAAAAAATATGCAGACAAAAATCAGTGAAGTGGTGCTGTATCCTGATGGTATTCTTTCAATACCAGTTGGGTAGCATCAATAACTTTAATAAAAATAAGACTACGACAAATTAAATTTGACTACACAAGTTTAATCGCTTACAAATAAATGTAAATAAATAAAATGATTAATAGCAATTAGAAATTACTTTGCAATCTCTAAAGTCCATGATAATCTGTGGTTGTATGAATTAACTTATTCACAAGCATATTAATTTAATATAGTCGAAAAAATTGTGTTACCATTAGCAATGGTTTCTTACAAAGATATTTTTATCTTATACACACAATAATTCCATAATGACATTTAATTATTCAGCTAATATTCTGCTGAAGACTATATATATATATGCAAATGAGCTTAGATTATGCAGGAATAACTAATATAAAAACCTGCAATGGAGAATAATGTGCTGATATCCAGTATATCAGCACATTATTCTCCATTGCAGGTTTTTATATTAGTTATTCCTGCATAATCTAAGCTCATTTGCATATTTTATCTTTTAATAACATTCAAAGATATTCATGTTTTATTTAATTTTTTCTAGGATGATAATAATAATGAAGGGTGGCAATTTTACACATATTGTCTGTACCTAATTACAATAATTTTATAAACTTTATTTCATTTCTTATATGTATATATAGTCCACTTCTCCCCTCATTCTAGAAAATAATCTTTTTAAGTTATAAAAAATAGTCTTGTAACCTTTTATGTCGGACAGGTCTTGTCAAAGTTAGATATCTTTCATCCTTCTGTTCACTTATTATCTTCTTGATCCAGCTGTTTTATAATAAAAAATTCCTCCATTCATTTGTTGAATCATTCATAAAAAAATTGAACTATTTTCAATGTGTTGTATTCATTGCCAGATAAACCTCTTCGATAAATGTCAATTAATCTCTGATAATAGCACTTTTTAATTTGAAACATTTAAACTATGAAATGAAAAGAAAATTTTAGAAGTAAAAACACCTTCAAACTATAATTGTAATTTTTTTAAAAAAACAAAATGAAGTTTGTTTAGATTTAAAAAGGGATATTTTTTAAAATCAGTAAATTAATTTATAATTTATATATTTTTAAATAAAATCTTTACTAAATATAGAGAATAAATTTTAATCCATAATAAATTAATAGAATAAAAATAATATAACAAAGGTATTAGAATTAATGTTTGTGTTATTTCATACTTATTCCAACAACATCTACACAGAAAATTCACTGCAGAAAAGATGAAAACAATTTTTGGAATAATATGACAAATAGAAAGTGTATACATTCTAGTACATCATTTGGGATGTCTTGATTGCTTTAGACTAGATGGTGGCAAACTTTTTATTTAACATAAGGAGCCATTTTGTTTACCTCCTCCACCTATTAAAGAGCAACAAAAATAGATATCTCCACTGACCCCATTAAAGAACTGAAAGGAGAGAAATATCCCCCCCCCCTCCATATATGTTCGTGAAAAATACGAACATTTAAATGGCTAGATATATTTAAACATTTATTTTAGTAATAGAACATAGCAGAATCTGTATACATCTTAATGAAAATAACAATTCTCTTAAAAATAAATAAATAAAAACAAAAAGTTACTTTGATAGTTTGAATTATTCTCAAATTTCTAATATTTAAATATTCATCATATATAATAATTACTATTCTATAATAAAGCTGAATTGAAAAGAAAAACAACTTTGTAATGCGGATTTTTCTTCTCCTACAATCATCAAAATATTTATTTACAAATTACAAGAGAAAATTTTAAATGTGCTTATGTTTATCATGATAAAAAAGGCCATGAGATTAGGATCAAAGAGCCACATTTGACTTATGAGTCACAGTTGGCCAACCTCTGCTCTAGACAATTATTTCTGGTTTCTGATTAACAAAAAAAAAAAAGGGTGGAAAAAAAATTAATTATAAACTTAAACTTGTATTATTAATAAAATGTACTTTCGACATAGATGTTTGTGTGCACAATTCAAAGCACTAACATGGATTCCATTTAACTAGCAATGAAACTAAGAATTCATTAAATTGCACATAACTGTTAATTCCTGAAAAACAATGAATGGAACAGCAAAACTTTGCATTAGATCCTTTAGCTTCAGTGAAGTCACATTGTCAGTTGGCATATACTCTGAATACAATCAGTCATGGTTCAGAGTTTATCAGAATCAAATTATGTAATCCAAAACTTAATTATCTAATACAGAAGGGTGAGAAATGTCACACAAATTTAATAAAAAAATACAATAATAATAATGAAACAACTTTATTACTCAGGGATTCATAAAATGTTCAAGCACCAGGAATTCCAGATCTGGAATCAATTTAAGAACATTGTTACAGAATCTGAAACCAATGCAGTAAATTACATAGGCCAATTACATACCCATGTATCAATGCAAATATTAATGTATCCATTTCTTTTGTAAACTTAGCAAATAAAGCAGATATTAATGCTTTTTTTTTTAAACAATAATGTCTTCACTTTTTTATCTATCATCTGCTGTAACTCATAGATTCACTTATATGAAATTTTCTTATTTTCCATCATTTATATTTATCTATGCTTAAATCCATCATTAAAGTATTTTACATATGTAAGGGCTTATGACATAAATATAATACCATGGCTGCTTTGTCTGCTATTCTATACATATATATCAGGGGTGGCCAAACTTTTAGGCATTGGGGGTGACTTTTTGGTGACTGTGTACCTGGGGCGAATACATCTTTTCAGGATATCGAACTGAAAACCAGAAAAAAAAAATGTTATTTTTACTAGAACAGAAAAAAATAATAATTCGAAGTCCTGGTTTTTTAAGAATGTACTTACGAATTGGTGTTGTTTTTTTATAAGGGATTTTTAGGTACTCATAAATATTGATGATGTTTTTAGAAGATATTTATAAACTGATAAATTTTTTTTTTCTATAAGATATGAATTGTCCAAGACATTTTACTATGACTACAATAAATTACAACTCCCTCTAGTATTACAATTTGTCCATGTCACTTTATAAAATATTTAATAAATTACAATTATTAAATTACCTATAAATAATTATTTTCTAGAGCTGGTCCTGAATTTTAAAAAAAATTCAAGAAAATATAAAGGCAAAAAAAGAAAATTATTGTTTTAGAAGAATTACTGTAAAATAAATTAGATGCAAATTTTACAAAAAAAAAAAAAAAAAATTTTTTTTATTTATTTTGATGACACTTTACTAGAGAGAAAAAAAAAACATAACAATAAAAATAATATTTTATAAAAGTCCTCTATTTTTGTGCCTTGGAAAATCCCCATATTTTCTCTGCTAACAGACTTTAAAATAATTATACATAAAGTTAGTTTCTTGCTTTGACATCTATTTTCTTTCATAGGTAGAAAAAAGTCCTGTTTTCTTTTTAAATCTCTTTGGATATTATTTGTTAGCTAGATGAAGTATTTTAAAAGTTCACAACTTCTTTGTTTTAAATTCAGTTCATTAAAATCCTTGTTTCTCCAGGACAAGTTATTTTCATTACTTCTCTGGAAAACGGCAATTAAATATTTCTAAGAATTTTAGCTTTGTTTACCTAAAAATAATTTAACTCTTTTCAGCTACTTTCAACCTGGATTTATTTTTGAGATTGACAATAGCAATAGGTGTTATTTTATATTTAACTATTTTTAAACAAGAATAATTTTGAATTTTTACTTTTTTTATTTTTTATATTCAATTCAACTCTGAATTTATCACTATAATTTATCAATGTTCACGTTAGCTTTGTGATCAATTTCCAAAGACCTTGCGGTCGACTGGTTGTCCGCGGTCAATGTCTTGGCCAACCCTGATATATATATATATAAGCTCCAAAATAAAATAATGAAAATATTAAATATGTATTGACTTCTTTTTCATATATTACAAAAATGTATTTAATTTAGAAAACTATTTATCTAATTCAAAACCGAGCATTACTTTATAATATCTATATATATTTTAAATCATAACAATGAATTTTATTTTTAGTAAATAAAAAGCATTTATAATTATAAATTTATTAAACGCCCATTGATTACGTAAGTAATATTTACTGAGGCTGTAACCTCGAGCATAAGCGTGTAAAATGCGATAGTAGGGACCTCTACAGATGTTTAACCACAAGCTTATGCTTTATGTTTTTGTTTTGAAAAAGTAGTTGCAGCATATAATTTTCCAGCAAACTTAATTTTAAACAATAAAAAATTAATTACACCTGGGTCTCGTTTTATGCGGATTATTTTAATGCGATTTTGAAGTTATGCGATTCATGTTTCTTCTTAATATCTTTCATATTTCACTATATTTATTAGATATCAAGAAATTTAAATTATTAATAACTTATTTTCACTTGAAATACTTTTTTTTTTTTTTTTCAAAAATATAATGTTATATTAGCAGCTAATGTGAATATGGCCTGAAGCAGTATTTAGATTTTTAGCTTCTATGTAAATAACCTATTTATACTAATGAGTAAATAATAATAATAAATTTATACTTACATATAAAAATATCGCAATAAATATTCAAAAAATTTAAACTTTTAAAACGTACTTTGTTATATATAACAGAAATAAATAATCTTTTAGATTTTTAAAATAAAAAACGAAAATTTTATAAACATAAAATAATCTTTCTAATGATAATGTATAATCTTTTTGTTTTGATTGCGATTTCATTTTTTTAATATAGAAACAGAAAACCATTAACACAGCATAAGACAGAAAGTGGCACTAGTTGTACATCACATCACGAATAAAAATAAAGTGGCTAACAGGTTTCTCTGGGCATAATTGCTGAGAGATTCTTGACTTCGTTTAAGGAGAAGCTACAATACATCACATCACATCAAGTCTGATTTCTTACCAGTTTACAAATGAATGCTAGCAGTAATGATTAGAATATGTATGAAAAATGTAAAATTAAATACTGTAGTAATTAAAAAAGAAAAAAAAGTTTGTCTTGTATCAATTTTTTTCAAATATTTGAAATTTTTTATTAGTCATACTTTAATTACTTATTTTTTTAATGCAAATTTTAAAGTAATTCTTCCTTATTGCTTTGCTTTTATGCGAATTCGGAATATTACAGCACCTATCCCCCATTTTTCAAGGTAAGTCAAGTCTATTTTTGTGCGATTTTTTTTAATGCGGATTTTCTGTGGAACCTATCTACCGCATAAAACGAGACCCAGGTGTATATTGTACCATTTTCTGGTAGATTAAGTTTTATTTTATACATTATAACATGTTAATTAATCAAACTATTAAAAAAAAAATTCCGTTCATGTATGAATTCGGATATTTTGAGAACATAGTTATATTTCCTGATTAACTGACCTAATATTTTATTATGATTTGAATTGCTAGTGGAATCAATTTTTAATTTGTTTAAGAGGGCATTCAGGATCTGTAGACCCACTAACTCTCGTCACATCCTATTGTCAATTACGAAGCAAATAACTAAAAAGTAAGATCGGGAATTACGTTTTCTCGTCACTTAATTAATTTATTATATGAATTTTTCCCCAGACTTTAAACACGCATATTGGCATAGGTAATTTATACATTTCTCAAGCAATTATTTACCAGTAAAATCTAATAAACTAAAATTAAGAACATACAATGAAAGAATTTATTAATGATAAATATTTTTATTAAACAAATTAAAATATTTGACAATAATTACGAATAATTAATAAAAACAGAAAAAACATGAACATGCCCAGTCAAATAATACTAATCAAATAATTCAACAGTTAATATTTCACTTCTTTTAAGTTTTTTTTAGAAAGCAATTCATGGATAAAATGTCTCTTTATTGATATTTGGAATTTAGAGTTAAAGTTTATAGTTAAATTTAGTTTGCAAACATATTGAATTAGATACAAGTTAGGGTATGAATAATAACTCACTGGAAAGTTCCACGAGTTTATGTAGATTGTAGATAATTTTAACATACATGTATTGCTTGGGATAGAGTTCATTGTTAGTTAATTTTGATTTTTTTTTCTGTCGACATTTCCACATTCCTGGCCCATTTTATAGCTAGACTCGAAAGCTTTTGGGAGTGACATCTTTATGACAGAAGGTATCTTTAAACGCAACAGTTTCCACTCCACTTGCTTCAGCATGAGTAGCCCTGGATAGAGACATTTTCTCTAACTAGGGCCCACAGAAAATGCCAGCCAAAAGAAAAACAAGACAAACCCCTACTTGAAGTTATTCTGGTTTTTATATTCTTGACTAGTTTTGAGATTTCTCTGCGCATAACATTTTATTTTTTGTTTTGTTATCAGAAAGCAAGTTTTGTACATTCTTTTTTCATTTTAGCTACTAAGTTCTCTTTTTTCCTTTTTTATAAATTCCTTCAGTGCCATCTTTAATTAGCATTAGAAGGATATTACTCAGATAATGATCATTTATGTTTGGAATGTCTTTCTTTTATTTATCTGGATAAACAATCTGTAAACATTTCTATTCCCCTAAATTTTAGCATTTAAATAGATAATCTCAAACACAAATAACTTTCGTTGTACGTATCTAAAAAAATATATTACCTTAAAAAAAAATTAAATATTTATTGAACTATTTCTAATTATTTTTAGCTTTTAAATATTACCTATGCCAACACACTTGTATCATATATGTATAAATGATACAATTCCTCCGGGATCAGGGAACGAGAATAAAATAGGGGTTTGAATTTACTTTATTCTCAATAGGTCTCACTTCAGTATTCTTTTTTTTTTTGTATTAGCGTCACTGATATATTTCTGTAGACCACCCATTAATGGTAGTACGTGGTTATTGAGCATGTATACTAGGGTTTTCTACAGCACTTCCAACTGTAATTGTTTCCATTCTCATTGTATACATACAACACTTACAAGAGTAAACCTAATGAAAAATCTGAATCTACATATTTTGAGCATTGCACATTCATTATTTATGAGATTTAATTGCACAAAAGGGACTCAGTTCGCCTCCCAATTTAAGGGCCATGCTACAACTAGACTGATAGGCAATTAAGGATGGTTTTGATGTACCCAGTGGTGTGCCTGGTGAGAGGACTAATAATTTCCCCAATATAGGCATATGCCATTCAAACTACTAGACTTAAAGTCTACATCAGCCATGATCGTGTTGTTTTTTTCTATAGACATATAAAAAAAATTTTTTTAATACTTGTATAATACGATTTCAAATTGTTGTCTTTTTTATTTAAAACTCTTATTTATTTCCCAGCTATGGGATTTGAGTTCCACATTTTGGGCCACCATTGTAATGTTTTTTTTTTTTACAATTACGACTTATCTCACCTCATGATTATATTGTGTTCAAGTCCCACGTTAGGTAGCCTTTGTATTGTTTTCTAGAAGATTAAGTCTTATTTTATGCACTATAATGTGTTAGTTAATCAAATTATTAAAAAAAAAATGTTCCGTTCAGATATGAATTCGGATATTTCAAGAACATAGTTATATTTCCTGATTAACTGATCTAATAATTTATTAAGAGTCGAATTGCTGGTGGAATCAGTTTTTTATTTATTTAAGAGGGCACCAGGATTTATAGACCCACTGACTCTCATCGCATCCTATCGCGTAGATTCGCAGTAAATAACTAAAAAATAATATTTTAGAAAGTTCACTTTCTAAAGGAATATTTTATATTATTTTCCCTGGGCTTTGATTATTAAATAATTATATTGGCATCGGTAACTTATACATTTCTCAAACAATTATTTAACAGTAAATCTAATAAACTAAAATGAAGAATGTACAATGAAAGGGTTTTATTAATGATAAATATTTTTATTAAACAAATTAAAATATTGAACGATAATTATGAATTATTAATAAAAACAGAAAAAACACACACATGCCCAACCAGATAATACTAATTCAATAATTCAATAGTTAATATTTCACTTCTTTTAAGTTTCTTCTATAAAGCAAAATCCATGGATTAAATGTCTCTTTATTGGTATTTTGAATTCATAGTTACAGTTTATAATTAAATTTAATTTGCAAACATATTGAATTAGACACAAGTTAGGGTATGAATAATAATTTGCCGGTAAGTTCTGCAGATTCATGTAGATTGTAGATTATTATAACATACATGTATTTCTTGGGATAAAGAGTTCATTGTTAGTTAATTTTGATTTTCTTCTGTCGACATTTTCATGTTCCTGGTCTGTTTTAAGCCTAGACTCAAAAGCTTTTTGGAGTAATCTCTTTTATGATGAAAGTTGTCCACAAATGCTCCAGCTTCCATTCCCGCATGATGACTTGGTTCAGCATGAGTAGCCCTGGATAGAGGTATTTTCTCTATCCAGTGCCCATGGAAAATGACAGCCAAAAGAAAAACAAGATAAGACCCTGCTCGAAATTATTTCTGCTTTTTTACCCTTCGTTTTGAAATTTCTCTCACATACATATTTTTTTCTTTTGTTTTGTTATCAGAAGGCAAGTTTTGTCCATTTTTTTTTTTTTTTTTTAGCAATTAGTTCTATTTTTTTCTTTTTTATAAATTTCTTCGGTGCCATCTTTAATTAGCGTTAGAAGGATATTTACTCTGATAGTAATCATTTGCATTTGAAATGTCTTTCTTTTATTTATCTGAATAAACCATCTGTATGCATTTCTATTCCCCTCAATTTTAATTAAATAGATAATATCAAACATAAATAACTTTTCACTGTATGCATCTAAAAAAATGAATTACTTAAAAAAAATTAAATAGTATTTATTGAATTTTAGCTTTTAAATATTAACCTATGCCAACACACTTGTACCATATATATATATAGCAGAAATAATTTTCAAACCAAAAAAATTTTTTTTGCTTTTGTTATATATTCAGTTTTGAAGCTGACTACCAACAATTATCACAAAACTATTAATTACCCAAAATGTTATTAAATAAAAATAAATACATTTATTCACATATTATATATATACAGGTCAGTTGAGATTTTATTTAATAATGATCCATAGTTACTTTATATACACATCAACAATTAGTCCTTCATTTAAAGTTCTAAATCTTCAATGCTATAATCGCCACCAAAAACTACAATAGTGGTGGACCTAAGTGAATACTAAAAGTTTATACTCACAGTACTTAAAACTCAATCCTAATTGGGCCTTCTCAGGCGTACACAAAATAGTAAAAGACCCGTGAGGTCTATAAACATTTTCCCTAGCCGACTTTCTTTCACCTTCAGAGGTACGGGCTCTGGGATGATTCCATCATTGTAAAAAGTTTAGGGCAACTTCCCCCTCAGCTTTTCTCAAAGGTCCTTATGACAGCAACAACAATAGCATGCGATGAGTGGAGAAAAGTTGATGACAGCGCTCTTTTGTTGCACACACTATTTATACTATTTTCTCCTTGCTTGAATTCATTTGATAAATTCCTATCATTCCAATGTAAAAGTAAATCCATTTGACTAATTTATTTTTACAATGATGATAAAAATCCGGCTTCTAATTACAACCGTTTGCATTCCTCAGTAATTAGCTTCAAATATTTATTCCATTTGTTTTCTACTAAAATAGTTTAATAGTTCGATTTTAACAATACACAGTTTTCTTGATATTTTAAATCCATGAGTTATATCCGGTCTTGAAAATAATCATTTGCATTATCTTTCAGCAATCTTTTATAGAATGCTTTTAACTTACAATCTTTATCTGTTTAAGTCTAATTTATCTGCAAATCAATCTTTCTTCATTGAATTAGACTTAAACAAAAATTATCAAAATAAAGTTTCCTTTATTTTTACAGAATTTATTTTCCATTACTTTTTAAAACTTACATATCTATTTACATTAATTATTAGCGATCTTTTTATTGCTTTTTAAACTAGATATGTATTTACATTTCATTACTGATTTTTCTCTGAAGTAAAACTTATCTTTATAACTTATAGCTCTCTAGTTACTAAAGCCTAATATATTTTCTACAAAATACAGCAGCTTTAAAAACAAAATCATGATATATTAATCTCCCCCTTAGCAACATTTTGTTTTTTAAATTTTAAATGAAAATAATTGAAAGTCATTTGACAACTCATAATTTATCAAAATAAATATTTTTTCAGTATATAGATATAAATCAAAAGGCTACCTTCATTTAGTTACCATCTGCGTTACATCAATGGTTATTTCAAATGTAAAAAAAAAAAGGTTTTTACTGTATATGCATATATATAAACTGCAAAATTATATTTACATATAATAAAACCAATATTATCACTAATCCAAATGCAGTTTTTGTTCAATTAATTATTTTTCATTCAAAAAAATAGATATAATTAAAATATTTTAATACCTTGGCCAATCAAATTCTTCTTCCTTTTCTAATGGGGAACCTTCTTCTGATGTATTGCAACTCATGCGGAAAAATGGAATTGGTTCATCTGTTGGACATTCTTGAAATAATCCTTTTAACAATTAGAAGAAAAAAAAGTAAGAAATTTATATAATTAAATAAAATTCCATTCAATGTAGTTCTAAATATTAAACACAAATATATATCTATATATGGCAAACATTAACGAAGTACTTTTTTTAAAACAAAAAATGACTATTTCAAGCAAAAAAAAAATAGCATACATTTACAAATGCAAATATTATTTCCATTTATATTAAAAATACACTGAAATGTTATATTTGGTATTCAATTGAAGGTTTATATGTAATGCAGATATACAGAAAAATGACAATGATAATGTGAAGAGTTCAAAAGTACAGAATTATTGACAAGAGAAAATGAGAAAAGATCAATAAAATAAAAAAAGGAAGTAAAACTTAATATGAACTTAGAAGTAAAATAATTACAAATATTGCAATGAATGAAATTGTATAAACAGAATAGAAAAAAAAAAGTTTATCTTAAAAAAGCAAGAGATGAAAAGTTTTAAGTAGATGTGGGATCATACTATGGAATCTGCCTATCAGATAATTCACAATAGTATTTCATTTAAAATCTACACATATGACAACTAATCAATTCCAGCAGATAAGATCAGTTTTGAAAAACTACTTAATATTAATCCTAGGATCTGATGCAAATTTTCAATCTTCTGATACATAATTTTCATAATATCCTTTATCATACATTTATAGTGCTGAGTTTCTGGTTTATCTTTATAATACATAAACTTTAGTGAAACTTTCCAGAACCAATAATTTAAATAATAATAATAAATTTTCCTGAATAAAAGTGATAAAGAATTATGAAATATATACTTAATAAAATTTCACATAAATGCTACCAATTCTTTAATCAATATCTTTATTTTTAAAGTGATATTTTCTTGAAAATTATTTTGCCAAATTCCTGCATCAAATCTTAAATAACAATGAGATAAAGTGTTTATGCTAATCTACTCTAATACTTATCTTATCTTATACCAAAAATCAGATAGTCCTATTAAAATATGGCAACAGCTAATATTTTTCAGATTCCAATAAAAGTGAACAAATAAAGTGTTGACTTTAATACCAAAGATGACAAGATTATATTTTCAACAATTTATAATTTAATAATTTCTAATATTTGAATTTATATAACAGTTGAAATAAATCGCTTTAATTATGTAATAAATTAAAAATATAAATCATGGAGTTATCATATGGAACTTATGAATAACTGATAATGGTCATGGGAGATAATAATTTCTATTATTTTGGTAGCAATTAACTAAATGTAATTTTCTCAAAAATTACATGAATGTGGAAGAGCTATATACAAAAATTATTCTATACTGATTAATAAATATTCAGCGAATTATTCAACTCTTGTATAAGCAAGTATCATTTTTCTTCATCTACAGACTGCTTTCTTGGGATCTGAAATCAATATCATAAAAATATATTTTTTTACAGTCTAATTGTTTTTAAAAATGTCACCCCACCCCTCCCAACTATCAATGACAATTCTTGATTTAGATGCAATATTTTTCTACATGGATAAAAAATAACCATAAATCTTACAATGTAGAGATAGCTGTTTCTTTCATTTTGTTTTTTAAATGAAAAACAATTAACTTTACTCCATTATTTATTTATTTCTTCATTTCACTATTCTTTCTTTAAAAAGAGAGATTCCTTTTTTTACTCATCTGAAAATTTAAGACTTTCCATTTTCAGAGATCAATGGAAAAGTAAAATCTGTTCAAAACAAATAAATGTTAATTGAAGTTTTTAATAATTTGTAAAATCAAAGCAATTAAATACATTCCTCTTTGTAATAAAGTAATATTTAGATAAAATTATTTATTATAAAAGTAATCTTATCTAATGAACTAAAATTAATATTAACTTTAATTTTTTAAATATATTGTAGCAGTCAATCTTAGCCCAAGATCGAGCTTCACTGTTCTATCACTTCTTTCATCCTGTTTTTTTCGTCACATGTATATAAACTATACGTATATTTCTGAGAAGCGTCTATAAAAATTTATAAATATAAATCTCAAATAAAAATTTTCCTTAATTTTAAATATTAACTTTTATGGATGTGACTCAGATCTATACATATATTAACGGAGCTTTTATATATATAAAAGCACAAACAAATCTTGTAAATAATTTTGTATTTTTTTTCTTAACTATATGTTATTTATTTTATAGATATTTTTCTTCATATAATTACACAAATATTCAAGATGGAAGATGCAGTCATTAACTGTCCAAGAGTAATTAAAGGGGTGGGATTCATGATTTTAAAAGGAATTTTTTAATTAAAGTTAATGAAAGTAAAATTTAAAACAAAGCTAATTGATTTTAGTTAGCTGTTAACATTTTTATCAAATCTATTTCCAATCTGGAAATTGATTTGAATTTATTTTTGGACAGTTATCTAACAATTGCATCTCCACTAACAATAGAGAAAATATTTCTGTAAATTAAAGATTAATTAAGAGTTAAGAAGTTTAATTAAAAACATTCTTTCAATACTCAAAGTTTGTATAAATAGGGCCAAAAATCTATTGTGTCAGAGTTCGGTCAATAGTCGCTAACTGACTTCACGTCTTTTTGATTTTAAAATGGTTTTTGGTAGAGCGACCTAAGTCACCTTCCCCTCTGTCTTCAGCCCGACACTTCACCGTGCAGAGATATAGCTCCTACCGCTCAAGAGTGACCGTGCCATCAAAGAATGCCACCTGCCACAGAAGATTCGTCAGTACTTCATTCCATAGAATGCTGAGGTAACCAGCCCAAAGTCATTATAATCATATTACCTAAATTTTAACTTGTAAACTCTTTAAAATTAATGTTTTCTGTATATTTTGAATCTCTTTTAACTCGCTAATCGGCGAGTATGTTAAATTAATAGTTATTTTCTTTATATCGATTCTCTTCTATCAAATTAATACTACTATGAAATATTTCATCCAACTCACGCTTCTTATTTTTTTTATAATTTAATGCGGTTATAATTTATTTTAAATATTTTTATATTTTTCATTTAATTTTATTTGTAAATGCTAATCAAACCCAGTCTTACAAACATCTATATCCCGCTGTGGAATAGAGGAGGGGAGGGATTAATGAGATCTTATTTATTTATTTCTAAATAGTTCGTAAGATTGAGTTTTTATTTTAAAATGAATATATGCTTTTTTAAAAAATATATTTTATCATAAAATTATACAAAATGTATAAATACTTTGCAATCTGGGGTGGATATTGGTGTCCGTTAATTTTATTAATTTCTTTATTGATCATCATCACCAAAAGGCTGGTGACCTAATTCTATTTTGTTATTTGCACTTTTAAGTGTGTGAATTTTAGTTTTTTTATATATGTTAAACAAAATAGATTGATTCAAGAAGGGGGAGAAATGCACACTTCATTAATTATAGTTTTAACTTTTGATAAATGACTTTATCTCACATGGGTCATTATTTTAACATATCATTACGTATTTGTTAAACCATTTAAGGCTTTATGTTAATATTTAAACTCAATGATTTCATATTCTTATAAAAGCTTTGTTAGCATAGGCCACTCTTCATGTTATTAAGCTTTATCTAGAGATGTGCATCAGAACACCCAAGTCGTCTCCTCTTTGTTTCAAGTCATAAACAGGGTGATGAATGTCCCTAGACCATATCTATATATACTCGCTTAACGAGAGCAATGCATGGGATAATTCCGGCAAAGTTCGGCCCATTGCATCTCTGTCCGAGGACCTTTTGTCAACCGATTCCACAAAATGTGGGGTGGCAAGTCGGCTAGACTGTTTTCTTCCGTAATATGATAAAGCACCTCAAAATATTGGATCCGCAAATATTCGGCTATTATGCTAGCACCGCAATTTCTTATAGTTCATTTTTCTTTTAGCCTGTTTGACAAAATAAATTATAATGATGTGTAATAATGAAACGTTTTTCTCTTTGTAATATTTTTAGTTGGAGTTTAAATCCAACCTCTCATGAAGCTGCCCTCCCCTTTATTGAAATAAGCCGTTCCCGTATTGATAGAGTTTCACAATATTCGATTGCTAAATGTCGAAAATGTGTAATAAATAATGTTTTTAGTCTACTTACTGATCAAAATGTATCCTTATTTTATTGTTACAAATAAAGTTTATAAATGAAAATAAACTTATGTATGAAATGCCAAGGGCATTCTATAAATTCATATAAACAGCGAAACTCTATTATTGTCATATCTTTATATGTGTTTTAATGTATAAACGTCTACCAATCACCCAGATAAATTTATTTTTGTAACATTGAATAAAATTCTATTTTTAAATATACGTTCAGTATTGTAACTGCCGCACTAAATTCATATCAGTCTAAATAAAATAATTGTATCAAGATCGTCAAATATTTGTAACCAAAAATAAAGTTTAAATGCGTGAAGTTGCATGTATAAAATCATCTTGAATTTTTGTCAAAATAAATATTTATATTTTTAAACTTTAATCCAGTTGTTCGAATCTCCTTAATAATATTTATATTTATGTATATTTTTAACTTAATATCTTGGGTTCACTCAATCTCTCATCATCATCATCAGCTGAGTTCTCATGCAAAACGATGTAGCACCAGACCCGGAAATAATTAATTTATATAGTATCACCGTAGGTGTTGTCCATATTGTTATAGATTTGGGGAATGGGCAAACAGGTTAGAATTCATGATTGCTCCTGACCTGTGTATCTCAGGCATGATTGGATTCGGGGTACTTTTGCTTAGATTCTAAATCTTGTTGAATGGACATACATTTTCGACCGGTACAATATATAATCTCAATATTAAAATTAAACATATATAGTAATTTATATATATACATATTAATACACTTACACAAATAAACACATATTTTTCAAGTAGTAAGCACAGAATGTTTTTAATTATAATATCTAAATTTTATTTAAAGCTAACAGTTAAATTGTACTTTATGTGTGCAATATTTCAGTGAATAACTATCAAATTGTTTATCTATAATTTTTAAAAGATGCCCAGCATGGTTTGACACAGTTGGTATAGGGATACCTCAGTATCAATTCTCATGCTCGCACTTGAAATTCTTATGAATTTCCGAGCAATAAATCATTAGCCTTTCTTTAAAAGGTATCTACCATTTATTTTTACCAATTCTTGAAAAATAATGGATCTGAAGTTTATTATATATTCTTAAAACAAATTTATGAACATAATATCATTAATAACATATTTGTACTCTGTTAGAATCAAATTAATAAGTCTGAATGTATATGATTGTTTTAATATAAATAAATTATTTCCTTATTTTTAAATAATTCATTACTCTACTAATAATAATTGCTATAACAATGCTTTCAATTATATACAATTACATAAATTATTTTTTAGCAAAGATCATTAGATACTATGCAATAGGAAAGCATAATATCTGCAAATGAAAGCATTATTATAGCATTTATTATAAGGAAAGTAATGAATTATTTAAAAATAAGTAAATAATATGTATTTATATTAAAACAATCATATACATACAGACTTATTAATTTGATTCTAACAGAGTATGTACAAATATGTTATTAATGATATTATGTTCATGAATTTGTTATATGTCATGTTATGGCTAGTACTATAATTGCGGACTGATGCCTAGCGGTGACAACTGAGCTTAGCGAGTGCGCGACATCGCTCTGATGTTAGAGAACGCGAGTCGTTAATAAAGTTTGTTAGTTATGTTAACTGTGTGTAATTATTTAGTTAAATATTATGGCCAAGAACATAACATGGTGTCAGGAGTGAATCAATGAAATATTAGTAAAAAAAAAAATATTTCTAAAGTATAAAACTGTGAGTATTTAAAGAGTGACAAAAATAGTTTTTAATAACATTTTTTTTTTTCATATCGTTTTTGCCGAAATACAAAATGGCGTCACAATTCGATCGTTTTTATAATATCGAACCGCTATCTATGGAAGGAAATATGTCAGTAAAATGGACTGATTGGAAAGAATTATTCCTAAATTTCCTAGAAGCTACAGAAAACGATATGAAATCAGGTAAAGTAAAATTAGGAATATTACGTGATCTCATTGGAAAAGAAGGGAGAGATGTAATAAAAACATTAGATCACGCGAATCCAGAAGATAAAACAAAATTTTTATCCATCTTAAACCAAATGGATAAGTATTTTAACACCATGAAAACAACATTATATGACAGAATAAACGCATATACAATGGAACCATACGAGGGAGAATCGATTGATCATTTTCTTACTCGCTTGAAAGTAGTAGTTGAAAAAGCTGACTTCGGCGATCAAAAACAAAATATTCTCTGCGATAGAATTATAATGGTACAAAAAGAAGAAGGACTAAAAGACAGATTATTTGAAAAAGGGAATACTATGTTAGAAAAAGCACTGGAAATAATACATGGACATGAATCTAGAAGGCTCAAAAATGAATTACTGGGAAAGACTGAACTATGTATTAATGTAATAGTGAAAAATACAACAAACATATGCAATTGTCAAAAGGGCAACCGTAATCATCCAAAACGTGAGTGTCCCGCATTTGGTAAAAAATGCTATAATTGTGGAAAGTTAAATCACTTTGCCAATAATTGCCGTACGAGAAGCTACGACCATAAAATTTTAATACAAAAACGCTCAAACACAAGATATAAAAATATTAATAGAAGTGGACGTTATGTGAACGAAGTACATGATACTACATCGGATTCATCATATACCAGTGATGTTGAAAACACAATTGGATACATCAGACATGTAGACTCAACTCATTCATGTAATGGCTGGTATGAACACATTTTATTAGATAACAATAAAGTAAAAATAAAAATAGACACAGGAGCTGATGTAAACATTATGTCTAAAAAAGTACTTAATAGTATTCATCCACAACCAATAATATACAAAACAAAGAAGAAATTACGCGCTTTTGGAGGATCATTTCTTACCCCAATAGGAAAAGCAAAACTTCAATGCAAAACAAACAAAGACCAGCGTAATTTACGTTTTATAATAATAAAAGAAAACGAACCAACACTTCTTAGTGGCCGTGATTGTGAATTATTAGGTTTAATTAAACGCAACAAAATTACAGTTCAAAAAGTAACTATGAAAAATAAAAGTAAAAATGATCAAAATATATCTAACAATAAAGATAAAATAACAAAGAGTAGAAAAGATAATAAAAGTATTAAAACACAGGAAGTAAAAGAAAATGAAAACTTTAAGCCTATATATGAGACAAACAAAGATGTTTTTCAAGGTGTGGGTTGTTATGAAGGAGTAAATCCAACATTAATTCCACTAAGTATACATGAAAAATTACACGAGGAATTAAAAAAATTGGAAGATATTCGTTTACAACATGAAATATTAAAGAAATCCCATCAATTAATTGAAAAGGAGATAGAAATACAGCAAAAATTTCAATTAGCAAAGGAAGAGGAATGGCATAAAATCACTAATATAGAAGCTGAAATGTTAGAATTAGAAAATAAAATTCAAGAGTTGGAAAGATACAAAATTGATGAAAGTAATCAAAAGCAAGTAGATGTTAAAAAAACTGAAGACAATGCCAGGCTAGCAATTCACAATAAAGAATTACTTGAAAAGGAATGTAATGTGCTAAGAATCAAAGTTCACAAACATCAATATAGTGTAGAAGAATTAGAGAAAGAAAAAAGTTTGAATTCTGAATTATATCAACAGATTCAACAGCTTAAAGACAATCTTCACAGTTTATCAGTTGTTCATCAGGATTTGCGATTACAAAACAGCAAATTAAAATCTTCTATTGATTTATTAACAAATGAACTGAAAGTTGTCAAAGCTGATTTTATCAAAATGAACACAGCTGAAAGATTCACAACAACTCCACAGTCACTAGAACCGGATGAGGAGACACAGTTGCCTGTACCTGAAAGAGAGAAATCACCACCATCAACATCAAGTGATAATGGCACAGCAATAAGGAGAATACCAGTTGAACATTCCAGGAAGAGAGGAAAATCAAACCGAAGAAGAAGACCTTCGGTGCATTTAAAAGACTATGTTTGTAAATAAAATTAAAAAAAAAAAAAAAGAGTTGTCATGTTATGGCTAGTACTATAATTGCGGACTGACGCCTAGCGGTGACAACTGAGCTTAGCGAGCGCACGACATCGCTCTGATGTTAGAGAATGCGAGTCGTTAATAAAGTTTGTTAGTTATGTTAACTGTGTGTAATTATTTAGTTAAATATTACGGCCAAGAACATAAATTTGTTATAAGAACATATAATAAACTTCAGATCCATTATTTTTTCAAGGAATTGGTAAAAATAAATGGTAAATACCTAAAAATGATATGTATTCTTTAGTATTCTTCTTGCTAAGACATATTAACCTGAAGACGTATTACTCTAATCTTGCGATCTTCAAAGTAATGCCTCCATAGGATCTGAGACAAATTTTAGCGATTAAGTTTGTCTGCAAATCACTTGGAGACGTTATCTTAAAGATCGGAAGATTAGAGTAATACGTCTTCGGGCTAATATGTCATAGCAAGAAAAATACTAAAGAACTAAATATATATATTTATTTATTTTGGCTATTATAAAGAATGTAAGAATATCATTTACAGATATTAAAATACTTAATTAAATATTATCATGAGAAATATTACTGACACTCAAATCTACTTTTTCAATGATTTCTTCTTTTATATATTCCAACACTAGATAGATATCAGAAGAGAAGTTGTCTCTGAATAAAAAAGGTGTTATCAAGACTGGATTTGCCCATAATTCAGAATATAGTTTTCCACATAAACTCATCTAAAATCAAGATCTCTTTATTGGATATTCAATCAAAAATTTTTAATAAAAGAATTATAACATAAAAAATGAAAATCTTATGAGGTTCCAAACAAATTTCTGTTCTATATCCAACTTAAAACCAATGAGAATTGATCTTTCTAGATGCAACTGAACTCTCATTCATCACCAAAGTCAAGAAAACCAATGAGCATTATACTCATTTGCATCATAAATAGAATTTAGCAATTACTGATCTATATAACTGCTAATAAAAACCATGATCCACATGATTAATGACTGTTGAATCTATGGTTGCATTGGCAGAATTGTACATCTTAATAAAGCCTCTAAAAATCTACCTCCTTGTTGGAATCTCTACAGGTTCCTTTATGATATTTTATTAATAGTTAAGCTGTCTTAAAAAAAAAAAAAATTAAGACACACCAAACCTGGACACAAGTTTCAAGTCATGAGTAAAATAATCATATGCACTAATCATTATACTATGAAATTCTTCCAGATATAATTATCATATAAACTCAACACCAAGGAAACATATATATATATAAATTAATTCTACACGTCAATCAAAATATCAAAAAATTTAAGATTTCTCCTTGGATGTCACATTTAAGCATAAAATGTTATTACACAATACTTATAATAAATTAAAAATAATTGAGAAAGATTATTAACCTACCTTGAACGTCCACAGATGTGACTGAATATGAATGAATGCTGATACTAGAATCAAAAACAGTTCGAAAATTAACTGCTTTCATTTCTAAAATTAAAATTTCTTTATGTAATTTTCGTTTCCACCACATTGTGCGCTCAACATCACGTCTTAAATCTGGAATAGGAAACCTAAAAAAAAAATTAGAAAAATATAATAAATCCAAAATTTCAATCCTCATATTCTAAAATTGCTATTTCATTACAAATGTCTACTAGATAAATGTTAAAGTAATTTTATTTATCTGGGGAGCAGGAGAAGGCATCCCGAAAATAGACCTGCAACCCTTTATGATTTTTTTTTTTTGTAATGAGCAGAGAATGTTTGCATCTTAAGAGAATGTTTAAATCATCATGTAAATAAATAAAAATTATTTATTTGGTAGTCAGAACTTATTTTGCAGAGAAGACTACAAGTGTTTTAAAAAAAAAAACAGTCTATAAAATTATTATTTTTTAACAATATACACATGTTATAACAAAGTGTGATTATTACATCAATTGCATAATAGTGATTTTTATCATCTCCACCTGCGTAATTTAATATATTAAAGAGCTATACGTTACAACATTAAAAATCAGAGTATTTAAGTGACCTCTATCAACTCACAGTGAAAATAAAACTCCACTTTTTCCAAAGGTAAAAAAACCAGAATACTGTAAATAACATTTAAAACAGTATTTCTGGGCAGAAAGTTTAAAATCAAGAATATGTTTATAATAATGCAATGAAAAAAATAATCTAAAAACAGATCGAAAATTAAATTCTATTTTTAGTAAAGAATAAAAAAAAATGTTTTCACCACTATATTTTTAGTATTTACGATAATGTATAACTGTAACATATTTCGCATACAACACTATTTTCCATGTAGCAATACAAAGAAAGAACTAATTATATCAACATATGTGCCTTCTAAATCAGTTTTATAGGTTTGTAGATAGACAACGTCCATATTTCTCCATTCTTTTTTTATTTCATAAATAATTTCATATAAATAAAGATACAATAAAAGACAAATAATGACACACGGTTAAATTATTTTTACATACCTGGAACTAGCGGTCTCAAGGATATTTAGTACATTTCGAATAAAAATCCACAGCAGTAAGATCTGTACTATAGTTTGGGGCTATCAATAAATACAGAAAAGTGAAACAAACATATTCTACTTATAATTGCCACTATATATTCCATACATTTTTGACAGTAAAATGTGAATTATCAAAATCTTTCCAGGTATTCAAAAAGTTTTTTTTTTTTTTTGGCGAATTGAGCCAAGTATACTTGGTGGGAAATAAATAATAATCCCGTAATTATTTTTTGCTTTTTAATATTCATTACGAGTTATTACATTTTTTCCAGTTGTAATATTTCTTGAAAGCGGAAACTGAATAGTTAGTTTCTATAATGATTTTCATAATAAATTCAAATGTGATTCTCTCCAAATAAGAGAATAATATTCTGTAATGCATGGCAACAATATTGGCATCAGCATGGGATTTGGGTGTTTCATCATCAGATTTTCAGTGGTGTGGAAAGCTGAAGAGTTGGAGGTTGGAGTAGAGTGAAGCTTGTCCATTGAAGTATGAAGACTTGATATCTTAATATAAACTGAACACTGATTATGTGTACATATATGTGTGTGTGGGGGAGATGATAATCTGGACCAACTGATGAGTGCTGGTTTAGTACGAAATACGTATATTGGTGATTATTTATCTTTTCTACATGTGTGTGGTCATTGTATCGGTGGTATGAGATAGTGTGGATAGTTGATGTGTACTTGAAAGTCTGAGTTCAAATCCTCTATATTTATATTAAGCTAAGATATACTGTAGCAATTTGTTAAGATTATATTCCAAATAATATCTGCATACTTTTTAATTAATAGTATTCTTGATCCAATATCAGCAGTAGTAAGTGAAGCTGTAAAGTAAGTTAGATAGCTAACATTGTTTAATATAGATAGAGAACAAATATATTTAATTTTCTCACTTGATTTCTTGTTGTTAATATGAAATGCAAAAGAAATTATTTTTCCAATTAGATTTCACCTGCCAATTCAACATACAACATTGTTTGTTTAATTATACAAACAAAAAAATAAACTAGATGATTAATATCAAAACCTTCTACAAAATAATGCACTCAAACTGTTTAGAATCAAACAGTTGCAACATTTAAGTGCAAAAAATTACAAAATAGAAATTAGAACTTTGTAGTATATACATGTGTGTTTTTTAATGAAAATCTCATGATGTAATGATTAGCACATCCAACAGGCAATATCAATAATATGGGTTCAAATCTAAGTGAAACTTGGAAATTGTTTATGTATTTGAGAATTTCTATGCAAACTCAAGTTTTTTCGTAATAGGCCCATAAGGAACTATCATTAATAAGAAAATGAATAATTTTATGAAGTTGGAAATTTTTTTTGATATTTGGGGTGGGGTGGGGTATCAAATAGAATAGCAAATTTAATTATCCAACCCAACAAAAAATAACAAATGTAAAACAGAGGAAATTTAATATGAATACATTTAAAATAAGATTAAATATATATATATGTGAAATGCCATATGTTTTAAATAAAGATATGAGATGTGTAATTTAACCTATGAGGAATGGGAAAAATCCAAAAAAAAAAAAAAATGATAGGAACTTTATATATATTTTAAAAAAGGAAAATACTAAAACAGAGAAATTTTTGACAAATTATACATCAGAGGTCTAAATGATAAGAATATACTAGATGATTGAAAGAATGCAATAATCAAGTTGATATTTAACAAAGATAATATTGTACCGGTCGAAACCACCACCCCGCAAGTCGAATCGGATTCAAACTCAGCTTAACCAAAACCGAATTCAAACCCAACTTAACAGCTCAGATAGCAGAAATCGACGGCACAGTGCTATGCGCCAAGAACTAGCTCAACGGTTGGTGAGGACTAGAGACCCTTTTACTGACACGAACATCAATTAACTTTGACTACTTTTAAATCGAATCATATGTATGTTCGGGTTGCCAACACAGACAGCGAGTATTAACATTTAAATAATTATCAAAAGAATGATGAACTAAGAAACCAAGTATGTTAGAAAATATTTAATACTAATAATAATTTGTTTTGTTCAATAAAATATAAATAGCATTAGTTACCTCTAGTCTTTAAAAGCATTTATAAATATAATCAGAGTAGCGGTCCTTATCATATGCCAATGGAAATTACGCAATATTGGAATTCTATGTCTCTGCCCCCAACAAGAAAATATAAAGGTGGATAAAGGTATTTATTTAGAACGGAAATGATTGTTCTAATTTTATTACGGTGGAATATGAGATTTATCTTCACATTCGGAAATCTATTCATGAAGAGCAAAACGTATTTTAAGGCATAACTTTAATCTTTATTTGAAAACTTATTTAATTAAACATATTTGAGAATTGGTTCGACTTTAATTTAAATCACTTCATCACTAATTACGAGTACGGAGCGGGTTTTACCGGACAAAATGCAACGGTGCTTGACGAATTACGAGGCAGAGAGTCAGATTTAAAGATGATCGCTAGTCGATGATCGAAGTCTTATGGCGGCTTGCATTTGGCAAGTCTTACGCCCTTTGACTAATGAATCCCCCCCGAGCCCCATTATCAAAAAATTAAAATATTAAAAAATAATCATTTATCCTTTCCTTTTTTTTAAAAAAACTAAAATATTTAACCTTTTACCATTTTAATTAAATAAATTTTTTTTTATTAAAAATTATTAAAAAAAAATTTTAATTTTAAATAATAATATTTATATTATAAAAAGGGAAAAATTTTTTTTTATAATAAAAATAATTTTTTTTTTTTAAAAATTTTTTTATTTTTTTATTTTTTATTTTATTTTTTTTTTAGAATTCTTATATATAAAAAAAAAAAACTACATAATTTAAAAAAAAAGACCTTAAAAAAAAAAAATAAAAAGAAAAAAAATTATTATTTTTTTAATAATATTAAATTTAAAAAGTTTAAAAATAAATTTAAAAAAAAAAAAAAATAAAAAAGGTAAAAAAGAAAAAAAAAAATTAAAAAAAAATATACCTCTCTTTCTTTTTCTTCTACTTCTCCTCATTTAAACATTAAAAATATTATTAAATAAAACAAAAAAAACCAAAAAAAAAAACAACACCATCTTTACCCCAAAAAAATATATATAAAACACACACCACTTCACCCCCATCTTTTTTTTTTCTTTTTTTTTTTTTTTTCCTTCCTATTTTTTTTTTCATTTAATTTTTTTCTTATTCATTCCTTCTTTTTTTCAAACAAATTATTTATTTCTTTTTATTATTATTAATTTTTTTTTTTTTTTATTTCATTTTAAAATAAAATATTATAAAAAAAAAATAATTTTATAAAAATAAAAAATTTTTTTTTTTTTATTTAATAAAAAAATTTTTTTTTTTTTTATTATATTTAAAAACCCAAGAAAAGGAAAGTTTTTTTAAAAAAAAAAATTAAAAAATTATATAAAAAAAAAAAAAAAAAAATTCATCCCCCAAGAAAATATCAAAAATAAATATATATATATATATAAATATATAAAAAAACACCCCAAATAATAAAATTTAATATATATTAAATAAATTATAATAAATTAATAAATTAAAATGATTATTAATAAATATAAAATTAAAAATAATTGATATTAATTATAATAAAAAATTAATTAATTATTGAAAAAATTAGAGTGGAGTGGAGAAAAAAAACCCCCATCGCATCGGAAATTTAAGGTTAGTATTAGGGTAACTAACATGAAGCTAGGATCGAACTCAGATCCGACTGCTTCAATATATATATTAAAAATTATAGACAATATTACTTGTATACAGTAATAGATATTTATTAAAATCATTAGAAATACTTTGCATTCAAGCAGACCGAAAAAACAATCCAAGTTTAAAATGTTTATAACACAGTAGATCAGGTATTAAAAAAGGTAGAAAGGATCAAAAAATATATGTTATCACTTTTTATTGTATTACCCTATTTTATTTAGAGCAGTGATAGAGTGATGGAAAATCAAGCAGTTTTTAAAAGATTTTTCTCCTACTTTCTATGAATAAACTATGAAATTTTAATTTACAGATTTAAAATACACTTGGAATCATAGCATTGATTCAATATAATATAAAAAATATATAAATTAAAAAAAATAAAAATTTCAAATTTCACACAAATATTATTTGTCAGTATACCATCAACATACGCGGTCAGTGATAGTGTCACAATTGCAAGACCAACATTTATTATCAGGATAGCATATTGTTGCTATGAATTTGAACATTCAAATTTTGTTTGAAGTGAATCCAAAGTACAAATATTCTGTAAAGTTGTGGCATGTGCTTTCTTTATGCGATAAAATAAAAATAATGGAATTAGTTTTGAACAATAAAAAGCATATAATGCAGTTGAAAGAACAATCAATATGAATAAATCATCAATTCATAAAATTATAAAAATGAAATTTATGTAGAATTTCTTATGTTCTTGAAACTGCTAAAATTAGAACCACAATATAAATATTTAGTCAAGACTGAAAAAAACATTATATTTGTGGGTGGAGTTATGAGCAATAAAGAATGTTCTGGTAGAATGGCACATTGTACAGAAAGCAATAAGTCTAATATAAAAACTTTAGTGAAAAATTTATTGAAAAAGTAATATCAAACAAGTTTTCTTCAAGTAAGAAATGATAATATAGCATGTGAAACTGGTAGAAACTTAAATATTAAGTAGTTAACAGCTCCTGTTTTTTTTTCTGGACTTGGCATAATTGCTATGATCATTAGCTGTGATTTTTAAAAACATTTTAAGAGAAATTTTCATTTTTTTTAATTATTATGATGCAAAAAAAAAAAATGCTGTTGCTAACATCATGCGGATATTGCATCTTTTACATAATATAAATTTTTATCCCAAAAAAACATAAAAAAGAAAGGCAGTATAGTATGTTTTATTTATTTTTTAATATAGCTACAAACAAGTTAACATAGTCATATATAAACTTATATAGTTTTTTGAATACCATACAATACATACATTTGAATATGTGCTCTTCTAAGTTTATTTCTGCAATAACTTTTTCATAACTATATTATTATTTTATTTTTTATTAATCATTTTCAATAAATATAATTTATTAATTCAGTTAGATTAAAGATAAAAATGTGCATTATACAATGTTTGCTAGTATTCATGATTTTCAGTATTCATGCAAAGACTTTGAATCAAATAGCATGGATATTATAGTGAAACGGTAATCAATAAAATTTGATCTCTTTCTCTACACAAAGACAGTTCATTATCTAATGTTGGCATGTCCACATGTTAAAAGTTAGCTTACCTGACTTTTAGAAGAAGGAATGGACAAACTACATGAAGATTTGCACTGCTTTTGTGAGAAGGTGAGCCTTCTTCTAATGCTTGCGTAAAATAAGCTTGTCTGGACTAAAAATGAAACAAATAAATAAATAACTTAAATATATTTATAACAGATGGAAATAAAAATACATTTTTTTTTTGTCTATTTTTTACTGCATGCGATTTTATTCCAAAATTATTTATTGTTAAACACAATAAAAATAATAAGCACAACCAAAAGTTAATAACTTAATTATCTATAAAGCATAAGTAATAATCAGTGAAGAGAAATATTATATGGATAGAGGATAATAAAGATAAATGTGGAGCAAATAACTTAGTTTTTGACAGCTATTAAGTTATTATGAGAGATGGTTAAATTAATTACTATACACATTTGGGGCTTTTCCCCCAATCACTATCATCATTATTATTTTATCTTCCAAAAGAAAAATCTCATATACTAAAGCAGATCATTTCCAAATTTTTGTTTTTATTCCTCTTCAAACATCATAGCTATTTGTCTCTCTTAAAATTATTGATTACTATTTTTCTTTTCTTAAATTTTGCTCTCATAGTCCCCACAATTTCTCCCAGAACATCTTTCATAAATTCTCTGCTGTAAGTATAAGTCTAATCCAGTTTTTCTTTCACTTCACAATTTTATCAAAACATAATTTTGCTTTTTTCTTACTCCTTTCAAAGCTTCTACACCACTAATTTTATCTTTCCAATTTATCTTTTCCATTCTTCTCTAAGCACATATCTCTATAGTCATCAACTTTTCCTTTTTTAAAACTATTCATGATTCTGCTCCATTAAAGTTATACTCAAAACAAAACATTAAACAAGGCACCTTTTACATCTAATTTCCTAATTTTTTAAAACTCTACTTAGTCATTGCAATTTTCATCCTATTTCTTTATCTATAGTTATTTTCATCATCATTCATGGATCTTCTTAAATATTTACAAATATTTTCTCTATGACTTCCTGTAGAATTGTAAACTTAATCAGTACATATACTATTTATTTTCATTGCTTTAATTTTATTTCTATTTATTTTGATTTCAAGCTTTCTATATACTCCAATAATCTTATATAATACTTTCTTAAGCTCATTTTCAATCTTTACAAGACTACATGATTTAGTGTAGTTTTAGTTTATTAAGTAGATTCTGGAGTTCAAAGTCTGCGAATCATAGCTCAGTCATTTCCAGTGCTTGAAAATTTTATAAATCTCTGAGTAATAAACCATTCGAATATTATTAATATTATTTCAAGAATTATCATATGTCAGCATTTTTGATCAAATTAATCATCTCTTCCATAATACAAATTCTAACTTCATCAAAATCACAAACATTTAACAATTCATTTCTAAATAAATACTTTACAAAATATAAAATAGACATATCTTTATATTTTTTCTACATCTACTTCTAAAAAAAGACCATTTAATCTTACAAATAGTTTCCAATTCATATATGAGTTTGTTAAAAAATACGGTAGTTTTCTCTCCTACTGACAAGCCGCCAAGTGACGCTGCAAAAACACCAAAAAGTCTGCAAGTGATAAATTTCTATTCAAAATCGCTCAATTTGAGAAATGGTAGAGCCCCCCCCTCCCGCAGGAGAAATCTGTCAAAATCGCTGAAATTGAAATGTAAAACAGAAATCGCTCAAAATCACTGAAATTGAAATTTAAAGCAAAAGTTGATTAGAACATCTGAGGCGAGAAATGTTTAGAAACCCCCCCTCCCGCACGAAGATTTCAATAAAAAATAAGTAAAGTGCAAATTATTAATGCAATTTTGGTACTTTTCCTTCCAATCTATATTTTTCTTTTTTCAACAAAACATTGGATTTATTTTGTTGAAACTAATCCAAATTAAAGAAGATCAATAAAGTAAATGAATATTAATATTTTTTCTCTTTCTCAATACATCTCTCAGTAATAGTATTGATCATTCTAATCACACTTATTCCTATACCTTTTTTAAATTCAAACTAACATTCTGATAGAAACATAGCTTGTCTATTAGACATATTTATTCAGGACCCTCAACAGCAACTTTGCCACATGGGAAGTTACCCTGTTTTAAAATTCTTAGTTTACTGAACCAAGCCACTCTTTCCATACAAGCATGCCCTAATTCTCTCAAAGTCTTTTTTTAATAACCCTTAATAACCCAACTGCTATTTCATACTTTCTCTCTACTTTTCCATGTATCATCTCAATTAAAGCTTTTACAATTTTTTTTTTCCAATGTTGTATTATCTGTTTCAACTTTATCAACTCTACTCCTTCTGCACTTAAAATACATATGAAGGTTTATTATTATTGTATAAATTATATATAATCTTTTCATTTCAAATATCTTTTTTTACTAATAATTTATCATTTCTATTTTCAATCACTATTTAATTCCTGCAATGCTGTCATTTCACGCTAAACTATTTTATTCTATTACATATCAAATCAAACCTAACCTTTTCATTGTACTTCTGTTTCTTTATATTTTCTTTCTAATCAATCTTGCTAACATTCTTGTTGCATGCTTCAATTCACTGCTAAGCTTTTGATACATATTTCCCTAATATTTTAATCATCATCAAATTACAAATTCCACATTATTATCAGTTTTTACTATCTTCTTTCATAACTTATTAAGTTTGTTGCAGCATTTTTTTAAAAAAAAATTGAATTATTTCTATCTTTTATTTAAATTTACTTTATTAATTAGCTTTTTATTGTCTACAATTATTTTCTTATTCAACAACTTTGAATTTTTTTCTCTAATAATCTGTCAAATGCCTATTTCTTTCTTGCCTCAATTCTTCTTCTTTTAAAACAAAATCCCATTACAAAATGTGATACAAATCTATATCAGCTCCAACAAATGCATGTGTCCTCATAGTATTGTTTTTAAGCTATGTTTAATGTTCTATAAAAAAACAAATTCTTGTGTTCCTCAGAAAAGTAATAACTAAATGTATAACTTCAGAATAATTAAATACAAAAAATTTTCAGCTTTTTACATAGGCACTGTACTAATTTATATAAGCTCAACAATGCTGTGTTGAGTACAGGAAAACTCCCAAACCCAAACGCAAGATAGAGACTTTATAAAGATAAGAGCAGCTATCTTATCTTTAACCTAAATTCTGATTTATATAGGATAATCTGAAGAATCTTGGTTTGAGAGAGTGAAGATTACTCTGTTCACTTTTACATCAATAATTTCTTTCATATATTAATACACGTAAAATCTTTCAATTTACTATGAGTCAATTTTAAGAATTAATAGAAACTACGTAACTCTGAAATTTATTTATCAAGTGCATAGTACAGATGTAATTAAATAGAAAGGATTTCCACCATTTCACAAGTATTGTATTAATTTATATAAGCTCAATGATACTGTGTTGAGTACAGAAAAACTCTCCAACTTCACAATAAATAAAAGTATTAAGATGAAAAGAGAAATAGAAAGAAAAGCTCTAATAATGCTTATAAAAACAAATGCTTTTTTATAAGATTAACAATTATAGTTAATTGAATAAACACATCGACACTGTCTAGAGATTACTTCTATTACTCTTAATATTTTATTTTTGTTTCCTTAGTAAGTGCCCTCATGATATATGCATACTCATTAACTGCAGTTTGCTGTAAAAAAAAATTTATTTGGCTCAATTTTATTACTAGAACTGCAAAACATTCTTAATAACATTATTCCAAAAGGATTAACAAATATTAGATAAAGTCAAAGAAACTATCTTAAATAAGAAATAAAATAAAAAATTAGATATACATAAATATGAATTGCTTATCAGCCATTTTTCTCTCTTGCACACTTGTTATACAATCATCCATGTTGCTGTTATCATAGCAAAAGTATTTATTTTATATTCACTGTAAATAATTAAACAAAAATTTTATTTAAAATTGCCCCAAAGTGAAACCTATGAAGTGTATCCTTTATGTGATAAAATGAAAATGAATTTTTTGAAGTACAGAAAGAATGAGTAATAACCCCCCCCCCTCCTTTCATTCAATTAAAAAATTTTTTTATTTTTATTATTTATTTTATTTTTTTTTTTTTTATTTTTTTTTTTTTATTATTATTTTTATTTTAATTTTTATTTATTTTATTTAATTTATATATTTTTTATTTTTTTTTTTTTTACCTTTTTCACTTTAAACAACACCCACACAACAAACACACAAATACCCACACTCCCACAACCAACGAAAAAAAAAAAAAAAATAAAAAAAAAAATTTATATAGAGAAAAGAGATATGTGAAAAAATATATTGTGTATGGTTTGATATAACACATATTTTAAAACATACACACAAAAAGGTTGAACACCACATGGTAAAAAAGAAGAGAAAAAAAAAAAAAAAAAAAAAAAAACAGGAATTAAAAGTTTTTAAAATTTATAAAAAAATTTAAATCTTAGTAGTGATATTTAGTGCAGAAAAAATGAGTAATAATATAAATAAAGTAACGATAAAAAATAAATTTGCTTATTGCTCTGAATTTTTCACCTTTCCTTGAAAAAAATGTCATCAACTTTCTGTTCACTGAATAAAAATGATAGATCCCAGAACCTTTAAAAAAAAGTTTTGTTCATCTTAATTTTGTAAGTTTGCTAAGAAGTTTTTCCACTCTAAGTTATTGTGTTAATTAGTTAGTTAAAAGCAATCTACAAATTTATTTTAAATTTTAATATATGATTACATATAATACCATTTCCAACTTTCTTATACACTTAACAATACTATTTTTTACACCAAAACTTTACTCTTACAGTTTTGACTGTCCTGCAGTCATCATCTGAGCTACAATATCCAAATACATAATCATACAATTAAATACATTATATTTATATTGAAACAGTAAGATTTGCTGTACAAATCTTAGTTTCACCTTCTCTCACTTCTTTCCTACCCTCATACCCTAGTTCAAACCCCAGTTTATCGTAGTGTGTCTGTACTGCCGCTTATATGCTGAAATCCCGCCTAAATTAGATCACGAATGTATTAATGCTCGTGGTATATATAATTGTAAAACCCTATTATTAATAATTTATCCATTGCAAGTATGTGCATGTATACATATTCATTTTAAAAAAGTAGGTTATATAAGTAAATTTACACACAGACTGCGATAATACATTTAAAACTTAAATAAAATAATACTTTTGTTATTTAAAGTTATGTTTGTTAAATCTGTTTATTTTAGAGATATTACATTCATAATATTTGTTTTCATTTAGTAAGGTAATATTTCTCGGTAAATAGATTTAAACATTTTACAATTTAAAAGTAAAATAATTTTGTTTTTAGATTTCTAAAATCACGTCACATATTTTCTGTCAAATATAAATGAGGGTTGGGAAGATAACAATAGAATTAATTAATCAAAGTTTTGGTAACATTTATTAATTAGTGGCTTAAATTTTGCCATCAAATAAACAACAGATGTCCACTCAGGTATTTTTAATTAAAACATTGTTAAAATTAAAAGTTCTAATCCGAATATCTTAAAAGCAAAAACTAATTATAAAATCCCTGTTTTCAGATGTTTGGATAAGATAAATTGGCAGCTGTGATTTTGTATCTATTTTTGGCTCTATAGTGACTGCCGTGGGGTAGTTCTATTGTATGCTGGTTTAGTATATATAGGGCCGATTTCTATTCTTGTGGAATTAATATTATAATGCTATGCTTGATTGATTCTATGCCATTCATAATGCTATTCTTGTGCTATTATAATTCTATGCTTGTGCTATTGTTGTTATGCTATGATGTTATAATATTAGTGTGAATTTCTTTGCATCAAATACTTGACGTTAGAATGTTTTGCTTTCAACCTGTAGTGAAGATATTTAAAATATTGAATGTAGAACAGCTGAAATTAGTGAAGCCAGCCCTATACCATTAAGAAATTAATGAATTACCAGCCTTTACCTGATTAATGGAGAATGTCTGAATAGACCGGCAGGAAGGCTCTTCCTGCTCGGATGGCCAGTCCTGCGGCATATACCATCTGATGCTCCGGACCTGTTGTAAACTGCCACCGCTGCTGAACATGTATCATCTTTAATCATGAACCAAGAAGCTGCCATATTGATAACATGCTACCTAACTTCCATTGGAGTTTTAAACCAGAAAATGTGCACAAACTGCCCCAAGTTAAAATGAGGTAACCCCATTAACCCAAGAGCTCTTGTGTTGCCTATTTCATTTCTAAAAGCTAGCTAAAATTTAAATGTATTTCTTTTGTTATGAAACAGTATTTCTGTAAATATATTTGTAACCTAACTTGCATGCTTTTCTTTCTATCCTTGGGTTAATATTTTCTATTTTATATATTTGCCAATTTATTTCTTCTATTATAGTAGTGTGCTTAAATAGCCATCGAATGAGCGAATTATTTTCTTCCCTCCTATTAGTGTGCCGCCATATTGTTGCGGATTAATTTTATAGTTGACCCCTAAATAAATGTTTTCTAAAATCGCTTGTTCGAGGGCTACTCTGTTTTATTTTATTTCAAGAAAGGTATATTTCATATTTTATATATATAATGTGAGGATATGCATGAAATTGATAAGTAGATTTTATAATTATAGAAATGCATGATTGCGTATTGCCTTATTAATCCCCTTTTAATCATGCATTCCACTCCATTTTATTATGTTCAAATAACATTGTATTTATAATGCCTTTTATAAACTGCAAAATTGAGGTCAAGAATGTGCGGACCGTCTTTAAAATATAGGAATTGGTTAAGCGCCTTTACTTGTTCAGTTACCCCTTTCATATATTTGTTCTATTTATATTGTGTGTTACTAGGGTGGGCATATAGGATGTTGAGACCTTGCTTTGTTTATACAGGGATTTAAGGCTCAGACCTTTCCCTTTTATCCTCACAACTTCCAGATATTGTATGAGCTAGAAGCCATACCTGGAACAGGATGCTTCAATCACCCAGCCACGGAGTTTATGGTAATAGGCCATTCTCGGGCTATTTGTGATTAAACCTCTATGGGGTCCCTGGCGAAATGCCATCCCGTCCATTTTCATTTTAGTATTTATTTTATTTTATTTCACAAAGCCATGGTTTCAAGGTAGTGCACTCTATTCTATATATTAAGCCTCCACTAGTACCACCATTCCCTTGTTATAGTTAAATGATATTTTATTCAATTACCCACATCTTAACCACTTCCATGCCTCTAGCTCAACGAGCTTTCGTCCGCATCATTTTAGAAATCAATATACGTTCTTTTCTCAGATTTTAAAACATTAATTGATTTAAGAAACACTTATCATATTTGTCATAGGCTTTGCATTTGTGAATTAACCTTTCTTTTATGATTGTATATTTGTTTTAAGCGCATTATTATAATTTCATCATGCATTGACCCGAGGTATAGAAAGATCGTAAAGATTAACCAGCCATTAATGTAAATGGCATTTTATTGTATCTATTTAAAATATGTTTATCTTTTAATTTGATGGCCTGGTCTGGCTTATTCAGACAAAGCCATTTTATAGTGCTAATTAATAAACCGTATTTAAATTATAATCAGTTTAAATATATTTATTTATTTTCTGCGATCCACACCATTACTCCGGTCTATTTCTCATTTTATATATATTTTGTATCATCCATAGTCTTTAGTTAGCTAACCTAATTATATATGTTAATGTAGAGTCTCTTGCTTCTCCCTGACCACCGGCACTGGAAAGAAACTATGCTATTAGTAGTGTCAGATGCGTTATCACAGAGGTGGCACTGTGGAGTAGAGACTTTTGATTCGAACTTAGGATTTCTGGGAGGCAACTCTTAGTGTATTGAGTTTCGGGACTGGGGTTTGAACTCTGCAGTGTGTTAGCAAGATACACATTCTGACCATTACAATATACATAATCAATAACATATATCTTAGCCTGACCATTATAAATAATCATTTTCAATTTTATTATTCTAATCTTAACTAATTTTATTTTCTTATTTATAGTATTTTATTATTAAATTATTCTAAAACAATTTTATTATATTTTAAAACTTTAATCTTTAAACTCTTCTATTTAATCTATCATTTTATTATTATCTTTTTAATTATATTTTCTTAATTACTTCTAAACTTTCTTTATTTTTATTATATATTTAACTATGAACTTTTTTATATTATAAATTAACCTTTTTATTACATTACTAAAGACTTACAGCTTTATAATCCTATTTTCAAAAACCAACTGACAAATTTTCATAAATTCTTATATTTGTTTAACAATTCCCTCTATCATCATTTTGTTCAACTTTATGATTAAACCATTTTATATTCAAACTATTATTAATAATAATAACTATAATTATTCATAAAATTATTGTCTTTATCCCAAAATCCCTATTAAGATTTGGTTTTATATTTTTAATCAATATTGCCTCTTTAATTTTCCTATTCCTTCTATTACTTGTATAATTAATCATTTTTATACTATCCTCCTCAAACCTATGACCTGAATAATTATAGTTATTATTATTAATAATAGTTTTAATATAAAAAGGTTTAAAAATAAAGTTGAAGAAAATAATGATAAAGGGAGTTGTTAAACAAGTATATGAATTTTTGAAAATTTGTCAGTTGGTTTTTACGAAATAGGATTATAAAAATGTAAGTATTTAGTAATATAATAAAAAGATAGTTTATAATGTAAAAAAGTTAATAGTTAAATATATAATAAATATAAAGAAAGTTTAGTAGTAAGTAAGAAAATACAATTAAAAAGATAATAATAAAATGATAGATTAAATAGTAGAGTATAAAGATTAAAGTTTTAAAATTATAATAAAATTGTTTTAAAATAATTTAATAAGAAAATATAAATAAGAAAATAAAATTAATTAAGAATAGAATAAAATGGAAAATGATTATTTATAATGGTCAGGCTAACATGTATGTTACTGATTATGTATATAAATATAATGAATTAATTGTCTGATTGTATATTTGGATATTGTACCTCTGATGATGAATGCAGGACAGTTGACTCTGTAAGAGTAAAGTTTTGGTTTAAAAAATAGTATTGTCAAATGTATAAGAAAATTGGAAATGGTATCATATGTAAATATAGACATCAATACATAAAGACAGAAGAAAGAAGAAGAAAATTGTATTACTTACATCTATGATTGATTAAAATTCTCAGAAAAAATTGTAAAGTACATATACTCTCACGATTATTTTAGAAAACTTTGCAACAGCTTTCTCAGCACTGGGAAGATGAAGGGGATAACGATGGCTTTCCACAATTATAGAGAATTTTACTATGCCCATAAAATAGTTTCTACAGAGTGTTCTCCAAAGCTTATTTTAATTTTATATTTTAACATGAAACTCTTCATTATAATATATGCATGCATAGTTTTCTCTAATTATGTAAGCAATTTTAAATCCATCATTTTTCAAAAGATCAGAAAACATAAGTGATGGATATGTAAAAATGATAAATAAAAAGCAATTTATCAATTATTCACTAAAATACAGTGCACAATAAGTATAACAACCATTAGTTTTAAATACGACTCAGATATTATAATTTAAAACATTTCACACTTACTATTTCAATGTATGTATTATAAAGCTATAATAAATACACTGTTTCAATATCATTTCTTCAATTATATGCTATTCTAAAAAATATATATAAATAACCAAAAAAAGAAAAACAATAAAATTCACACATTTAATCAATTTCGTGATATCATAGCAGCCTTTTTTTTTTTTTGACTTGGAGCAGTATGTAGAATCATATTTATTAATGTTTCTTTGGGGTACATTGACAGCAAATACATTTTATTCTTTCAAAAGTTTATGTGGTACAGTTTTTCATATAATAAAAAGTTTTCTAGATAGAAATCTAGAAGTTTTATGAAATTTAAGAAAATTCATAAAGTAACTTTCTTAAGCAATAAAATAAAAGTCATTTTATTTAAAAAAAGGAATTATATTGCATAAGCAAGCATAATATTTGAAGAGTTTATCTTAAAGTCTGAAATGGATAATGGCAAGGAGAGATAACTCTATAGATTCCAAAATTAATATGAACTTAAAAGACATCAAAACAATTATAGAGACTATAGTATACTAATAACAAGACTGCTATTATGTTTCCACAGGGACAAAAAAGTTACTGAAGAAAAGGAATATCATCATAAGCATGTTTGATTGCAATGAAAGACTACTACTAAATGTTCATTATGCTTAAAAATTAGAACAAAAATGTGGTAGAGTAGTACACACACACACACACAATCATCATCATCATCATCATCATCATTATTTTGAGTGATGTGAATGAATGAAACTACAGGCAGCAAATATATATTTGTAAATACATTCTCTTAATTTATTATTAATAACTACATTTTTAAATTTTTTTATTTATACCATAATCTTAATTTATAAATGCTTACCATATATATAAAAAGTGTTAATGTTCTATAAATATGCGTGGATTGAAAATATTATACATTTTTAGTACAGTATGTACTGTAATCAAAGCTTATTAACTAAATAAGAACAATAGAATTCACAATATATAATGTATAGGAGGGGGCTTGGAACAAAATATAATGGGTACCATAGCTCCAGTGTATGTGTTTGCACATATATATATAATACAGTTACGTAATTTCAATACAATAATTATATATATTTAAAAAATCAAGAGTTAATATTAATTAGGTAAGTCATTAGATTTTTTTAAATAAATAATTGTATGTAATCAATAATTTATCATAAAAAGTTTTAAAAAAAACCTCATCCTTATTCACTTAAGACAAATTTTATTGCTTCATTTATAGAATGCTGCTACAAAACAAAAAACACTGTTTAAGAATTTTAATAAAATGTAACCAAAAAAAAATTGCTATTTTTAAATTCCCAAAAAAAATGGGGGGGAAAGGGAGAATGGGTAGATTCTCTTAAAATAAAAATAAAAGACTTAGTTACTGTATTTTTGAAATATAAAAATTAAAAAAAGAGAAAAAATAAGATTATTATTATTAAAATAAAAATATTGATTTAAATTTTAAAAAACCACTATCCATTCAGATATATATTGCATTGGAATCTGATTTGTCAGCAAGGTGCCAAAAAATGACAAATGAAAAACTGATAATTGTCTATCCAAAAAAAAACAAAAAAACATGAATAACGGAAAAATAACATATATCTATCATATAGATCAAAACTTCATTATATTGTGTGACTTCATTCGCAAGTTAAATTTTAACACAAATTCTCATTCAGATACATTTTGAATCAATAAATATGGCTTCCAAATATGAAAATTCTTTTAAAAAAATTTAAAAAAGTCAAAAGATGTTATGAGAGAGAGCGAGTATTTAAAAACTATTTAGTTATATGCAAGAAAAGATTTCTCTATATATGTATACTGAGGCAGTTATGTGTCTCATGGCATACAACAACATAGTAGTGTGTATGCACATATATACATAAAGTTGAAATGAAAAGTAGAAATAAACACAGACAAAAAAATTTTATAGATATTTTCTCTATTACACTGGAATAACAGTTAAGGATTAAATAATTTTGAATTTGAAATTTTTTATTATAAATTAAACATTTAAAAAGGTCTAATTAATATTTTATTAATTCTGATTTTGAAATTAAAATGAGCATGTTTTTATGTTACAATAGATATACTGGTAATTATAAAATTCCACCACCTATTTTGATTAACAAATTTTTTTGTAATTAATGCTTGTATAACATATTTTGATAAAATTCCATAAAGTTGTTTTTCAAAGGATTAAGTTGAATTGAAAAAGAGTCATTAACTTTTTTCAATCAAGATAGGGAAAACTTTCAGATTATTACTACCATGAAGAGATAACTGAAAGCAGGCCAGTACAAATCCAGCTGCTACTAGTTCACCATGGTAGTTTTGATTCACATGGAAGCTAGGAACAGCTTTTCTGTGATTCATTACCCCATATATATATAGATTGGGTTCTAGATAGCTGGCTTGCCTGAAGCCTACCCAATTCTAGAATAAATGGAGATGATTGAATGCCATAAGTTACTGGATTATACCTTTCCCAAAAATGACAATAAGCCAGTCTACTGTTTAGAAGGGACCAGCTTACCCAGAGTCCATATAGTCCATCAACTTGCTGAAAAATTAGTTTTTATATATACTGTTTTATCTATATAAGCACAGATAAAGGTATAGCATCATATGTATATAAAGTACAGTTGGTGAGTTATTTTAAATAAGTTATTTTAAATAATTTCTTTAATGAAAATGAGTTGTAATTTTTACATTACAAAATGTTTTTTTGAAAGTAAACAACTTTATTCAACAGAAAATAACATGCATTTCCAGTATGTTTTATAAAAACAGAAGTAAACTCCAAAAATCTTCCTAGATTGGAAAAAAAAAGACTTGCTGGAGTATTGTTTTTAAAAGACATTTATAATTAATCAAGAGTAACTTGTTAAAGAAGAAAAAAACTTTTATGAAAGACTGTCAAAGAATTAATATTACTTTTCTTTAGAAAAAGGAAAAAAAGAAAAACTTTTTTTAATGGCTTTAATTCATATCATCTATATTTTTATATATACACACATCCCATGTGTGCATTTATGTGAAAAATATATTTTTAATAAGTCTATTATTTTGACAAATTAAAAAATATATTATAAATATTAGTGTGTGCACACATTTCTATGGGTGACTACATATACAAGTGAAAACAGTCATTATATATCATTAAAATGTGATAACTTATTTCTTTATTATTATTATATGACAATTCCCATACATTATGGCATATCTGTGTGCTTATATAAATATGTGTCAAGTAGACACATATATGTTAAAATTAATCATATTTTTTACTATTATATGATAATTCAAATATGTTCATAAATTATTATACTGCACATGTGTTCTTATATATAAGTGTGTTTTATGTAAACCTATTGAGATATTTATAAATCACAATGTGATAGCTAATTGTATATTAATCAAAATCAGAATGCCGGATTTATATTTATGGCATACTCAGCAGATCTTAATTTCATTTTTGTTATCAATAAATTATTATTTCATTGTTAAAATTATTCCAGTGAATTTATTTAATCCTAAAATATTTTAAATTATTATATGTTGTATTTCACAGTAACAGTTATAGAGCTTTTGTTCATAATAAGAGTACCAAACTCTCCATACAGTAGTGTCATATGAAATGGTTATCATGTGGTGTTTTGGGAACTTTTGTTCCTGAACTAGATTTGTGAATAATGGTCTGTTATATAAAAGAGGTTTATATTTGGTGTTTATGGACAACTAGTTGATGATCCTGAATTGGTGCAAAGGGAATATCCTTTAAAGTCCATGGACTACATTTTATTTAGTTTAGAATTTATTAGAAATTAGGTTTATAGTTGGGCAGACATTAATGGTACTAAGTGACCAGAGCATTGATGATGATCAGCATGTTTTAGTATCCTAACATTATTGTTTTTATTGTTATATATTCTGATGGATTAGCACTTAAGTTTGTGCATTCAAATTAATGTTTAAATAATCTGCCCCAAGCTAGAAAGGGCTAAATAATTAGCCTGGTCTATAATAGACCCATTTCAAATCCAGTCACAAGATTGACTGTTGGTTTTATTGTTGATCATTCATAATGATGAATGATTATTTCTTGTAATGCTGGTGAATTTATAGTTAACTTACTTATCGTTCTATGTTGATCTCTTATGCTCATTTATTTTGTATTTAATTTTATATTTAAATTCTGATTTGGGATTGATAATAATGAGTGCCATCACCCCAGGTTTATCCCTGTTTTTCCATTCCCTTACAATATATACAAAAATATATATAACATCATATGTATTCTCTTTTTTTTTTTTAATTTGATATTGTCACTGAGATAGTACACTGTTTACAGAAAATATCGAGTATCAACAAATATTCATTCCATAATAAAGACTTAATAATTTCATTAACTTTTAAAATGGTTTGTCATAATTAACAGTGCATAAATTAGAAGAATTGTTTGCAGGATTTTTGGATATTTTTTTCTCTAAAATGTTCCATATATAATAATGCTTTCATTTCCCAAAGCAACAGAACACATACTGTTTTTCCTTCATTGTTTTCATTATGCCTTTAAGGAATTATTGAAAGCCATTTTAAGACTATAATAATAAAATATTAAGGCTTATTTTGGAGTAAATATTCATGATCACCCTGCTGCTTAATCCAATTTTTGGGGTTCAAGTTCAATTATAATTTTAGTAGAAATCATTTTAAAAATTAAAATATTTCTTAAAAATAAAACAACTTTATGGAGTAATGATATAAGTATGTATGTAGTCATACTACATTGTTAATATATCACATCATGATAAATATTACCCACAAAAATAGCAGGAAAAAAAAAAAAGAAATATTACTGATATTAGGAAATTTAGAGCAAGTGGAAAAATGTGGTAAACTTAAGATACTGAGAAAAAAAAAAACAATTGCCAATCTTAATATTAAAATTTTTTTAAAATATACATTACCATATTTGTATTAAGGGGATATGGTTTTGGCTGCTCATTATTTACACTGAAAACTTCTGCATTTACAAGAGCATACAATCGATCAATAATTGTTATATCCAACTCTGATACACAACTGGCTAATTCAATTTTGATATCTGACTTTGGCTGCCTCCTTGAGTAAAAAGTCTAAGAAAATGAAAGAAAAAAAGAATATTACTTAATTATTATTAAATGTGATTATGTTTAGATTGTTCTATACAATCAAATGTATCGCATTTAATAGTAACAATTATAATAAAAGCATACAATTAAAAAATAAGTTTGTGTGATTTAATGTAATTCTTTGATTCTTATTAATAAAAAGAAAAATATAAACCAATATTAATTTATAATAATTTAAATATCCTCTTGCCAAAAATAAGTTGGATTAATTAAGCAATAAGGTACAATGATTTATGGTCACTGTGCTCATCTACTTCATAAATGGAATTAACACTAGATCTAAAATATCGATTCAAAACCCAGCACTTATTTCATACGTAGCTCCTCAGTGAGGTGAGCCATAAGCTCGAAACCAATTGGTCTGGGAATAAGAGTATTTCGGATAAAGATTTTAAATATCTTATCTTACCACACTTATCAATTAAGAGCTTGTTTGAGCTGTTGGTACACTCTCTATATTACATTTTTGTAAATACAAGCTTATAAAAGCAATGTCACGTTAGATATGACTTGCTTGTTGATAATTATAATTTTACCTTTATGGCTTGGGCTATGCTGAGGCTATTAATATATGGTAGATCAGAATTTGGTTCAGTCCCATAAAGTTATTTAAGGTAGATAGCTGGAGTAAAAGACATTTTCATGTCCGAAAACTTCACAGTTTCAACTTAAATATTACCTATGAAATAACTGCTGGGTTTTGAGTTGATATTTTATATCTCATGTCTGAATATTCTAGCTTCTCATTGAGGAGAGCCATAAGCTCAAAACCAAATGGTCTGGGGATAAGAGTATTTCAGATAGAGATTTTAAATATTTTCTCTTACTACACTTATTAATTAAGAGTTTGTTTGAGCTATTGGTATAATCTTAAAATATGTATTATTTGTTAGTCAAAATATAATCCAATTCTGCTGTACCTTCATTTGAATGCTTCCATGTCCATTTTCTTTTAACATTTTTCTCAAAAAAAGAAATTCATAATATAAAGTTTTTCTTTTTCTGCAAACTCCACAAGCCTAAGTCCTCTCTCATTTCTATTACCATAACCAAAATTATCTACAGCACTTTCATCTTTCATTTGTTTACGAATTCTAGCATTAAAGTCTCCCATAATAATTTTAAAATGGTGCTTACTCTGATCAAGTCTTTTGTACATCCATATAAAAATATACTACTTCATTACTATAAGAACTTGTTGGGGCACAAACCTGAATTATCTGCATTTGGTATCTGCTATTAAGTTTTATAACTAATCTTGCCATTCTGTCCGATACACCATCAATCTCCACAATGTTGTTCTTCCACTTTTTATTTATAATGAATCCTACTCCACTTGCATTTCCAATATTTATGCCTTTATAATAGAGTACATGTCCACTTTTTAATCAATTGTCTCTTCACCTTTTCTTCTAACTTCACAAATTCCAATAATGTCCCATTTAATATAAGACAGTTCTTCTTCTAATTCTTGCAATCTTCCTTCACTTGAAAGTGATCTGCAGTTGTAAGTACCTAAATAAAAAGTTATCATCAAATGGAAGCCTGGGTTCACAATCTCATTAAATCAATATTTAATTGTAATCAATATATTGGAGATGTATTGTCTGATTAACTATAGCTGTGTGTGTGATGCATATAAGTAATTTTCATTGGTTTTGTAAATAAAGTTCATATATTGGTTGTCGTTATAGTCAGACAGAAAATGAATAAATTTCTCCAAAAATATAAACATTCTAGAAAATTTACATATGCTAGACAGGCATTTAAATTGTCATTAAACTAACGTACGCTAATTTATGCAGACAATGCAAGTGGTATAAAACTGCAGAAATATGTCCTTACCGTGTGTAAGTAGAAAAACAGAAAAGAGATCACACACAAGTACTCACACTGTATATTAAGCATGTGTGTGAAGAAGCTTAAATCACAACTTAAGAAGAATAAGTCTGTACATAAAGATTGCCTTATTCACTGCTGAAAAAAATTAGTCGATGTAATAATTTCCTTCTACTAATATCTATTTGTTTTGCCACAAGTTAATAAACTCGTGTTAAGTTTACATTTTCATATTGAATTTTACAATATTAATTTTTAACGATGCTTACTCAGCTGGTAATGCCAATAATACCTCTAAATATATAGCAGACTGGTGCAGTTGACAATTCAAGAAAACCAAGACAAAAAATTTTTAAAAAAGCTGTCTACGGGTAGCAGATGAATTCATTTCTCACATATATTAATAGAATGCCATAGCTGATCAACAACGAAGAACAATGTCACTGCAAAATAGTGCCATTAGCAAATTTGATATTAACAACATAGCAGATTGGCAATTCTATGTGAAGCATGCAAAAAGATACACGTTAATTAACAATATTGTGAATGACAAAATAGTAATAACATTAAGGTGGACATCTAGGAAAGAGATACTGCAAGTAGCCAACTGATTCTGCCAACCGAAAGCTCTTAATGATATTTACTTTGTCAGGAATTAAAAGAGAAGTTAACTTTGTATTTTAAATTTACTACATCAAATTGATGGCACAGCTTAGATTTTGAAAGTATAAAATTTATTATTCCTTATTATCATATGCAGTGATGGACATTTAGTCGACATCGAACTTATAAGTACCTAGAATATGGATACATACCAGTAGAAACAAATTTAATATCGCTTCATTCCGTTATTTAAATTGCTAAGGGTAAAGTCAATTAAATTGTTAATGGGAGAGTCAATACATATAACAGCTCTACTCCATACAGTATTAACTAAAATATCGGAATGAATAGTCCTACGATAAACATCTCAGATAACTGTGACTAACTATTCACTATATTTCTCCGACAAAGTTTATCTCCCTTAAAATATATTCAATTGTCCCCGGTGTACTTATGAGTGTCGATTTATCGGCCTCAAGTGCCAATCTACTGAATACAGTAAGAATTACATTGGATAACACTGAAACATTGCCTCCTCATCTTTTCATTGGAGGCATTTGGCCTGACCCATTCTAGCTCAGTATCTCAGAGATGTTGGTGATGGCACCGTTGGAGCAAATGGCTATGTCAAGAGTACGAAGGTATGGCATTGCTTATCCCCACACTTAAGTAATTTAGGCTATTAAGATCTAATTCTAAAAATTTCTTCAACCCCGTTATTTCACACAACCTAAAACATTTAACAAACCCTCTTTATTTCTGGCTATCTGAATTTGAATTAAATTCGTACACATATGTATTACACCTGGGTCTCGTTTTATGCGGATTATTTTAATGCGATTTTGAAGTTATGCGATTCATGTTTCTTCTTAATATTTTTCATATTTCACTATATTTATTAGATATCAAGAAATTTAAATTATTAATAACTTATTTTGACTTGAAATACTTTTTTTTTTTCAAAAAATATAACGTTATATTAGCAGCTAACGTGAATATGGCCTGAAGCTATATTTAGAATAAATAACCTACTTATACTAATGAGTAAATAATAATAATAGATTTATACTTACATATAAAAATATCGCAATAAATATTCAAAAATTTTAAACTTTTAAAATGTATTTTGTTAGGTATAACAGAAATAAATAATGTAGATTTTTAAAATAAATAACGAAGATTTTATTGATTTTATAAACTGAAAATAATATTTTTAATGATAATGTATAATCTTTTTGTTTTGATTGCGATCCTCATTTTTTTAATATAGAAACAAAATGTGAACATTTAAAATTTATTTCAGTAGTAAAAATCAGTTGTCAACAGAAAACCATTAACACAGCACAAGACTGAAATTGGCACTAGTTGTGTAAATGGGATGGAGCAGAATATGGTAAAAATTAGAGTGGGGAATGGAAAATAAAGTGGCTAACAAGTTTCTCTGGGCATAATTGCTGAGAGATTCTTGACTTCGTTCAAGAAGAAGCTACATCACATCACATCGACGAATCTGATTTCTTACCAGTTTACAAACAAACCGCACATTCGAAAATAGCGATAATGATTAAAATACGTATGAAAAAATGTCAAATTAAATACTGTAGTTAATAAAAAAAAAAGTAAAAAAAGTTTGTCTTGTACCAATTTTTTTCAAATATTTGATATTTTTTATTAGTCATACTTTATTTCCTTATTTTTTTAATGCGAATTTTAAAGTAATTTTTCCTTGTTGCTTTGCTTTTATGCGAATTCTGAAAATTACAGACCCTATCCCCCATTTTTCAAGGTAAGTTAAGTCTATTTTTGTGCGATTTTTTTTAATGCGGGTTTTCTGTGGAACCTATCTACCACATAAAATGAGACCCAGGTGTATATAAGTAAGTGATTATTGACTAGAAAATAATTAGTTCATGGATATTATGAGAAGATGTACATATGTAATTTTTTTTTATTCAATAACATTTAATAATTTTACAATGCAAACTGACAACTTAAAATTAACATAATAATCATATATAAATTCTCTATTATATTGAAAACAGGTTTAATGGATAGAAAAGAATACAAAAAAATATAATATTATTATTCCCGAGAATGAGATTAATATACATCGGTAAGCTTACATTTAGAACACTGGCCATATGCATTGTCACAAAGAATTCATTTTTCCTTTCTTTCCTTATTATACAGTCTTTGGTTTGATTGGCTGTAGAGAAGATTTCCTATGGTTTAAACAGAAGTCCTTGAAGCAAGAATTTATGGCGGGGGACAGATTGCAAGGTTTCCAATGGTTTACATTTGTGGAATGCTGGGCAAGAGTCCAACACATTGGACTTTCTTCAGTATATATTTTTCTCTCATTTGTCCTTTTGGTAGTTTGTCTTTCTCTCTCTCTCTCTCTCTTTCCTTCTTTTTATATCCTCCTGCCTACCAGGATGCCCCAAATTTTCTTCTCAAACCTTTTCTTTTTCTTACATTTATTTTTTTCAATTACATAAAAATCTAAATAAATATATTCGGGCCACAATCAAATCAATTTCAAACTGATAATATTTTAATTTCATCAACATTCTTACTACTTATCAGATTAGCTTAAAATGAAATTAATTTTGATGTTTATCTCCCCTGATCAAAAACTATTTTATACATTTACATCTGTTTTCTTTTATCCGATTACAAACTTTGGACAAAGAGAAAAAAAATAACCTTTTACTGTAAGTATAGATTTTTCCAAAAATTTGGAGATATAACAGTGGAAGGACTAATAAACAAAAAAAAAACAATATACAGAAAGCATCTCTATCTCCAAATCCTAGATTCATTACAATGATAAAAAAATGTTCATTTAGTGGATTTCAAAATTAAATTTTATATATAAACAAAACAAATTATTCTTTTTAATTTTACTGTTTTCTCATAATATTTCTAATAATAAAAAAAAGATATATATACCTCCATATATATGTATGTTGGTCACATGTTGACTGCATGTATACATATGTGTAGAATATAAGTAAAGGTTTTGTGATAAGTAGTTTACCCTTGCAACAGTGTTCAAACCTAATTCCTGTCATAATATATATTAATAGAATGCCATAGCTGATCAACAAAGAAGAATAATGTCACTGCAAAATAGTACCATTAGCAAATTTGATATTAACAACGTAGCAGATTGTCAATTCTATGTGAAGGATGCAGAAAGATACATGCTAATTAACAATATTGTGGATGACAAAATAGTAATAACATTAATGTGGACATCTGGGAAAGAAGTACTGCAAGTAGCCAACTGATTCTGTCAACCAAAAGCTCCCAATAATATATACTTTATCAGGAATTAAAAAAGTTAACTACGTATTTTAAATCTACTACATCAAATTGATGGCACATCTTAGATTTAGAAACAGAAGCTAGGCAACACATGAGAAAATTCCAAGATTACACCATGGGATTACAAACCCTAGCTAAAGAGTGCTGCTTTATCATCAAGTTGGACGTCATGTTGTTAAACCAATTATTATGGGGAATGTATGAGACTAATCTAAGTCCTGCTGAGTGAACCTGCTCTAATGTATAAACATACAATGGAAAATGTTTTGTTTATGAAGTAATACTAGAAAATGCTGCAGAATTTCAAAATAATACAGATCGTGAAAAATCCCAATGAATGTAAATAAAACAGAAGCTGAAAGTTCAAATCACAGAAGTACAGCCAATGCCTGGATATGTTATTGCTGTGGCAAGAAAGGTCATCTGAAGAAAAATAGTAAATTTATAAAAGAATGATGCCATGTTTGTGGAAAAATAGGACATTTATCACGAGTTTGTCTAATCAAAGACAAAACTATGTCCGGACTCTAAATCGGGGGAGGGATAGGCAAAAGATAAACTGGCATTAAAATGATGAACAATGTGAATAATAGCCATATTATGTTAAATGTTCATATCTTTGAACAAAAAATTAAGATGAAAATAGATAGCAGAACAGGATTGTCTCTAATGTCACAAAATCATTGAACAAATACTATAAAGAATAGTAAAAGGAATATAATGCAAGAAAAACTGATGTGGTAGCATTCAACATAAATAACAGAATAATATTATATGAAATAGCTACTGAACTATTTAAAGTTAATTTGAGAGTTAAACATCTACCTCTTTACATAGTGAAGAGAGATTTAAGCCCAATGAATAGAAATTGGTAAAAGCTTTAGGAATTAAACCACTAAACATCACATGATAACCATTTCTTATGCTTGCTCATAACTGTTATTAAAACAGGCAAAACTCTCCATACAGTAGTGCCACTCAGTGCAAGCCAGAGTAATCAATGGATACCAGAAGGCTGGTGCATAAAATCCCTATCTAGTGCCTACTCATCCAATATCCCCAGACTAGTTTCTATCTTGTGGCTTTCATCAGTGAGGAGCCTTGGATCTGAGAGCACTGCACCTAGATCTTAGAATTCAATGCAACCCTCCAGCAGCCACATTTTATCTCTACTTAACTACAAAATCAATCAGTACCAATAGTGGATTTACTAAATTCAGAACACTATAAACAAAAAAAACAACAAGACAAAAAGAAAGAAAGATCTGTATCACTACCAAAGTGTGTGAGAAATTGTAGAAGACCATAGAAATTAAAATATTATATTTGTGATTACACAAACTATTTTCTAGAGTGAGGGATAGGATGTACTGTCTGACTAAGTATAGCACTGTCTGAGTGTGTTCATATGTATGCTTTATTGATTTTGTAAATAAAGTTTATGTTTGCTGTAATTATACTTAGACAAAAAATGAATAAATTTTCCCATAAATGTAAACACCCTAGAAAATTTACATACTTAAGCAGGCATTTAAATTTTCATTAAGTTAAAGTATGCTAAAACTGCAGAAGTCTATTCATTCTATGAATGAGTAGAGAAATAGAAAAGGGAGCATACACAAGTACTTGTAATACTAAGCTTATTTCAATATCATTACCGTAGTAACACTCTTTTCAGCTTTCTCTATCATTTTTGTCCAATCCTTCTGTAAAATTAAAGACAAGCCCACATTGCTGTCAATTTCCATATTGATTTTTTGCCTGAGAATCCTTGCATTTAGCAAAACATGTTTATTATCTACCTTATTTTTTAAACTTCGATTTTAGTCTTAACTCCTCACCATGATTTGAAATCCATGCATAAATCCCTTTTAATATTTTGTCCTTTGCACAACAAACACATGTTAAATGTCCAGTTTTTCCATATGTTTGATAGTTTTCTCTTTTGAATTTACAGACCTTTTTTAAATGACCTTTTCACTGCAATGGCAGCATAAAAAAACTTTCTTAGTGTTTCAACAGCTCATAGTTTCTAATGTCCATTTTATTTACAATCATTTTAAATGTTGATATATCTCTATTTGTTGAAATTCAGCAGCATTACCATGACTAATTCATGGGTTACACATTTTTCAACTGCCGGCTTATATGTCAAAGTTGCTTCACTGAAGAAATTTGCCATAATTTATTGTCGATCATCACCCATAGCAATTGACTGAGAAGCACAACATCTAACTCAGTATTAAATTTGCACTGTTTTGCTATCTTTCTCTGTGCTATATCATATTCTTGATATTTCTTTTTTATACTTGTCTCCTGTTTCTGAAATGCAAACATGACACCCATTTTGATGTCTCAGGTTGAAAGTGTGCGCTTAATTTCTCTTTTAAGTTCCAAGTAGACCATTTTTAGAGGCTTTGGTTCACAAAGTGTCTTAACTATTTGCAAAACATTCTTACCAGATAGCCATATCACCATTGCTATCTTTAGGTTATCATCTTCCAACTTGTTAATGAATATATACTTGTCTATATGATCTATGTACAAGTATCAATTTTCTGCACCATTAATATCAAACTCCTTAATGTTATTATATAATGCCATTATATCCACATTTTATTTCATAAAGACACAAATCTTTCAATTACTAAATATGTCAATGTACTAATTGTCTGTGATAATCTACTATTACTTGCACAGGTTCTTCTGTTGAGTGCATCAATCTGTTGGGTAGCCTTGGAAGTATACTAATTTGGATCGCATTCATAACAAACAAAACAAGTAAAATTTAATGAATTTATTTTACTCATAATAAAATATATATATAGATAAACATTTATCTTCTAGGAAGACAATCTCTATATGTGGAACATCTATAGTATGTGTGTTATACTTTAATACATACATGACTTAAATAAGTTTTATCCTGTATCCATTTTACAGAGTTTTTGCACACACATACTTAACTGCATTTTCTTATGACTTCTGAATACATAATTAATTAGCATAAATTTATTTAAAGTTCAGCTCAGTATTCTTATGCAACTTCTGAATACATAATTAATTAGCATAAATTCATTTAAAGTTTAGCACATGCTAATTATGTAAATTTTTTAAAGTGAATACGATAAGAATAATTATGTAAGTGCTGTGTGGTAACAATTTACAGCAGTAAATACTTTATTTACACTAGGAGTATTGGTATACATATATCTACAGACACCTATATTGTAACACTATAACACATTGCAGACACTGCAATTAAGACTTCTAGATTCCTAAACTGATTTCGATCTAATAGATTGATATTCAGGTAAGAGGAAGTAAAAACACTAAAACAAAATCTTTAAAAAGCTCAATGTAAAGACCTCTCCAGAATTTCTTCACAGAGAAACTATGAAGTAGAAAACCTTTCTCATTACACTAATCAACTGCACACTTGATGAGATTATTCTAGTTTTCCTTTCCCTTTTTATGATTTTCTGGATACCAGTAGTCAACATCGATGGTTAGTTAGGTTGGTTTGAGCAAACTACCTGGGAAATTTCTCTGCAATTTGAAAAAAAACATTAATATTTCAATATTATTATATTTCACCCTAATTGAAATCTATAGTTCATGGGCCTGATAGAAAAAACATTATGTTATGTGTTAGGCTCTTAATTAACCAATATTTAAACTTATATCAGTTTTAAAAAAGTATAAGTCAAATTTTTCTTATTCAGAGATATTTTTTGTTTTGTATTTCAACTAATTTGAAAATATTATTAGAAAGTAAGAGTTTAGTTAGGTTTTAAAAATTTTAGATATATGAAATCTATTATGTGATCATTTTTATCATGTTTTGGTGACCATTAATGGACTTATATTTCTATCAGAAATAATACATTGTCAAAAATAAAATTTATATGAAATTTACATTTGAATTCCAAGTAAACTATTCTGAAATGTAATTTAAAAATACAAATAACAATAATAATAGTAAAAAAATTAAAAACTATAATATTCATTATCAAACTTATTCATTTATTAGAAATATTTAAAGACAAATATTTAGAATCATTATTTTTAAACAATTTATTTTAAAACGCTTGAAAAAAGGATTAGAACAGTATGAAAATAATTATTCTAGTGATAAATATACTTAGTAATTTGTTGTCATATATTATATTCTTTATTTTTCCAATGTGTTACTTCATAGTCAAAAGATAATACATAAGGCAATAAACTCTTTTCGTTATATTTAACTGAGGTAATAGATATAGAAATGTTATACATTGACAATAATGCTATTTTATCAGAATTTCTTGATCTTTCTCATTCTGAGGATGAATTTAGAATTTCCATATTGATATATTTTTCCACAATGATATAAAATCTTTTATAAAATAAAATACCTCTCAAATATCTTCAACCAGTTTTGAAAGTGCTTAGTCAGCATTTTTCACTTTTGTTTCAAACTGCCTCTTCTACAGTTTTGGTTAAAACAATATCACATTTTATCTCATACAATAATTTTTTTTTTTTTGCACTACACCATTATCGTCTAAAAAAACTGATATTTCATAAGCACCATTGTCACAACTCTAAATTATTGATTCTTTGTCAAAGGTGCACCTGTGACTTATAAGATGGCTAAATTTAAGGCATTTTTAGGTCAGAATCAGTGATTATGTTCTCATGAATCTGAACTGAAAGATAATATTGAAAGATACACTCAGGACTTGATAAATATTGGATATGGGATTAATATAGTTCATAGAATTATATTAGAATATTATAAAAAAAATATCTAGTTATGTTAAGGTAAATAAGAATAATAAAAAGTGGGTTTCTCTGGTATATATACCTACTATGCAAAATATGTTAATAAAAAGTATGAATCAGGATTTTAGAATAGCTTGGGAGAACTCCATTAAGTCCTAATAGGACATTGAACAACAATAAAGGTAAGACAGATGGATGAGGATAGTAAGTGTTGAATTATAAATTCGATTAGTTGCCAGGGTCTAGAGTGTATTGGAAAAATGGAGAATAATATGAAATATCATTTGCAACAACATAATTATGTGTATAAAAAAGCAATGGTGGATCAAACAGTTTACTCAGCGTTTTATTTACATCAAAGTGTAATTGGTCATATTTGTATTCCCCAACGATTTAATACTTTAATGTATGAGCCACATGATAATGCAAAATTATGGAATCGTATTTAATTAAAAGAACACAATATGCAATTATTGCTAAACAAACTATTTTTCCGATTAGTTGTTTATAGTCTTCACACTACTTTTCTTAAATATTTTATTGAGTATGTTCTTTAGTGCTATTGCCTTGATAAAGACATGACAGTGTTGAAAATTCTTGGATATTATTTGAATTTATATAGTATTATTTTTGAATTATCTCAGTTAAAAAACAACAGATGCATTGGTTTTAATATTTTTACAATTAGTAACAGAAGGAAATTAGTTCATTATTTTCAAAGATGAATGAACTAAGAATAGAATTTTGTTATCAATAAGGTTAGAAAATAAACAATTTCAGCCATTTTATTACTTTTATCTTGCCCAGTGCATCCATAATTATAAACTATAATGTGATCATGAATTGCTGAACATGCTTGAAACAACAAGTTGCCATTTCTTCCAAATTTTTAGATGCTATCGTTTCATCCCATATGATTTAAGGCACTTTCAAAAACAAACACTTAAAATAATTCCACTTAACAGTTTCATTCACTATTAAAATTATATGCTATAACATTTGAATCACAAAAGGAATACACCCACACAGCCTACTCCCAAATTAGACTAATCCATTTTCAAAAAATATTTTTCTTTCAAATAGCTGTGGTATTCTTTGTTTATGATGTCAAAAACTGCTCATCATTGAAGGACAATAATTAGAAACTATTCTGGAGATTTACATTGCATTATTGTGTTTACTCAAGAATATCATAGATGGCTCTGAAGCATAGTAATAGAATGTATTATTGCACCTAATGCAGATGTTGAAAGTAAGCTGAAAGAATCATGCAATGTTCTTTTTGGCACATCCTGCAGTATATATTTAGAGTATGGATCCTTACATATTTATATATAAATCAATGATTACACACCACTAGCTGAAATTAACCAAAGCTAGAATATTTCAGTAGTGCTACCTGTATTCACAAATACAAATTCTGAATAAAGCAGCATAGCTAAAAGATGACCTCTCATCTATTAAACTGTAATTTGATAAGTATGTTGATATCCAAACTATTATAAACAGGTAATAGTATGAATACTGAACCCTATCGTCTGATGGCACTCTTTTTCGCCCAATTCACATCAATATACCGATTCATGGGCGATCTGTTTGTTTACATAATATTAAGATAAAAGATTTTTTTTTTCCAACCGGTTTCCATTATTTTTTCATCGGTGATAGTAAACCACCAAAGTTTTTTTTTTATTACATAACATTACGGTAAAAGATTTTTTTTTTTCCAACCGGTTTTTTTCATTAGCGACGGTAAACCAACAAAGTTTTTTTTTTATTCCATCCCAGGTATTTTAGATGGTCTAGGGGTGTTGGTTTGTTTGTAAATTAACGACTAACTGTCCATAGGTTTCTTTACATATTATTACTTACAATAAACCAAATTTTTTTTTCACATGGTTTTTTTTTTTTTTAATTCGTTTTTTTAAAACAAACACTTTATTTTTAGATGGTATAGGTGTGTTGGTTTACTTTTAAATTATCGATTAACCTCCGTCAGTTTGTTTACACAAAAATACGGTAACAAACACTTTGTTGTTTTTAGATGGTGGCGGGGGTTGGTTGTTTGCTTTTAACTTATCTTCTTTTTTTTTTTGTTGGTGTTTTGATTTGCTGAAAGACTTCAACAATTCGGTACTTTTGAATAAACCAACACTTGGTTTTTTGGAGGGTGGAGGGGTTGTTTTGATTTTGAATTGCCATCTTTTTTTTCAAATCTTTACGCTACAGAAAGCTTTATTTATAAGATAGTGAAAAGTTCTTCCTTCATTTTTTAGGCCTTTAATTTTAAAAAAGACATAAACAGTTAGTTTTTAAAGAACTTTTTTTTTTACGCCAGGGGAGGTGGGGAAGGTTTATTTTGATTTAAAATTATCGACTTCTTTTTGGATTTTCTTTTTGAACATTTTATTATGTTACCGCACAGTTCTTTATTATTATTTTATTTTATTTTTTTTGGTGGGGCCTTTTGAATAAACTCTTAAACACTTCTTTTTTTTTTTTTTTTTGGTATAATAAAATATTACCTACTTTAACTGTTAATGAAACTAATCAAATATTACCTACCTACTTTATAATCATGTGAACAACAAAAACAACAACAAGTTTCCCATAAAATAATTTATTGAATCAAAAAGAAACGAAACTTTGGACAAGTTGTGAACCTAAACAAGTAAAAAAAAACAACAACACTATTTCGGCAGCATAAAAAACAGCAGCCAAAAGTAACATGCAAATAAAATAACAGGGAAGCCTCAAAGCTGTAAGTAACAGGATTTTGGAGCCTTCGAACCAACTTCCCTTATGCAGACCTACATAGGTACGCTTGCAGGAGTTTCTCTTTCTGGGAAAATACAATATTGTGCATCCACTTATGTGTCCGACTGGCAATTCACTCAGCTTTGACCAATTTTGACAACTTGCAAATGACATTTTACAGTTCTCGCACAGATTTGCTCATAAACGGGCATTTGCGCGCGAAATCGGAAAAACTCTGCTGAAAAGAAGAACCTTTTCATGTTGTGTGCAGTTCAAAAGCATAGGGAAGCATGTGTGACAACATGACAATTCTTAATATGGAATACTAATTCCACTACGCTTTCTAAAAAATTTCCGACAATGAATTTTTGCAGAGTTTCGTCTCTTTCAAATATGGCCACCATCAAATCAGACCGTAGCGAGAGTTCAAGAGCTCTCACTTGATGAATACTGTTGCAATGCAATGGGCGTAGTATTTTGTTATGTAATCGTAGAATACATCATCCTCAGGCGGCCTGTTACAGCTCAAAAAACATCTATTGTACTGTCAGCAGTAAGTTAAGGCTGCTAAAACAGTATATTGATGTGCGTTTTGTGAAAAACAGCGCCATCAGATGGTAGGGTTCAATATTCATACTATTACCTATAAATATGAAGCACAAATTTAAATAAACTAAGATGTTAAAAACTAATAAACAAACATATTCCATGTTTTGAATACAAAGCATAATTAATAAATAATCAATTTATGCTTAGAAAAAACTCCAAACATAACTATAAAAGAATAAATCAATGACTGCATACCACTAACTAAAATTCAAATATAATAAATCAAAAACCAAAATTACAATATTTTGCAGTGATATCTGTATTCACAAACACAAAGTCTGAATAAAGCAGAATAGATAAAATAACCTCTTACCTGTTAGCTGAAATTGATAAAATATAATATGGTACTAACCTGCACATTAGATGTGAGAAAGCTCTGAATATTAGCATGAAAACAAGAATTGTTCAAATTGTTGAAGGGGATTTTATCATTCCTCTTGAAACATAGCAGCTAAAATATAAAAAATAAAATAACATTGGATATGGTCACAAAAAAAATAAACTAAATTTAAAAATTTCCTCAGTACAGTTTTATGATAAATTTTATATATTTTACTTTTAAAATAAAAGTATATATAAATAATAAGTTTTAAGTAGAAATTTAATTTAAAAAAAAAACAAAAACAATTGCTATTGTTTGCTATAGTTAGAAAAATAAGCTTTCCATTAGATAGATATTGTAAAAAAATTAAAACAACTTTATTATAAACAATGAACGTGTTTGTCTAGAACTCAGCTTTGTTTAGTAAAAAAAACTAAATTAAAATGTGAAGGGCAAAAAAAAACCAGAGGTTTCAGAGATATGGATTTTGGGAAAAATAAGAAGGTAAGATTGGTAAAAAAAATTAGAAATACAAAGCTTTTAAAAGAGTCAACTGGAAGTTATATTAGAAGCTTAATATTGTGCAAAATTATAGTATGACAAATTTTCTATCTGAACAAAAAATGGTGTATCGTGACCATGCTCCCAAAGCCTATTATCATGCCCAATGCTGGGTAGGGCAAAGTAGCAATAATATAATCCAAAGTTATCTGATTTTTCACCACTTGAATCACCCACAGCTTTTAATGTGAACTTAGTTTGTCCAAAAAAAAAAAAAACAGTTTGCATAACAATCAATTTTCTTCTATTTGGAAATACAAATATTTTTTGATTTATGGAAACACTGTGAACTTCATTTTGGATTGCCTTGCCTATTTTAAGAACCAATAGTTTCAAATGAATGAAAATTATACAAAATGAATGGAAAGGTGTTTATAAACTTTGCATTTTTACTGCTAAAGAAACACACCACATATATAAAACGTATATTACTAAGAACGATTATTGCGCATATAGCTATAAAGAACAAATACTGAATATCTTATTAACTTCAAACACCCTTAATCCTATTGACCATCATAAATGTAGTCATGTAAACATATAAAAAAAAATTATCAACAATACAATACAGTTATTGATTAAAATCATTATATAACCACTCCTGCTGTAGTGTTTTCATATAGTTCTAGTGACGACTCTTTCTGTGATAGGTGATTCAAATAAACTCTTTTCCAAACACAAAAGTTAATCACTTAAATAAATTCAACATATTATTCCTTTATAAATAAGTAATTAAATGTTTTATTATTCCAACAAGCACAATTTTGGAAAGATTCAAGTAGTGTCCAAAAAGGACATTCGTCAGACATATTAGGAAATAATAAATTTGATCAGAAGCAGAAAGTTTAATTAGTGACAAAAAAATAAAATACTAGCAACAACTAAAAGAGCAAAATATAACATAGACTTGATTAGAATTTCAATTTCCCCTTCTTCCAACAAGCAATACCATGCTACTTGCTACACTGCTCAAAATGATTAGAAACGACAATTTGTGTAGAAAAGCATTTCAAAAATCATTACTAATAACTATTTTGTTTTTAGTTTTGATATTTTAGTGACATTTTTGTGCATTGTAGTGAATAATATTTTGCATTATATATTGTATGGAAAACAAATATTGTTTACTTATGAAATAGCTTATATATTTCTTTATTTTTGTAGTAATGAGCAAATTCACGGATGAAACCTAAAATTCTAATACCAATAATTAGTAACATAAGCAATTAAAAATTCTGATGTTTCTTTTTTTAATTTTTATAAATAAATATTGAAATTTGTAACTATAATTTTCCTTCTCTTCTTTAAATATATAATTCTATGAATAATCTAATATGCTGAATTACATTGTTAGACAATTAAATAAATAATTTCCTAGGCATTGCTATCGATCGAGGGGAGGGAGTTATAATCATAGCACTTCAGCTTTTCAGTCCAACTGGTATTAATATTGAAAAAAACATATTTATATTTGCTGCCTTATCATGTTTTCTTCAATATTAATACCAGTTGGACTGATAAGCTGAAGTGCTATGATTATGACCCCCCCCCCCCGTCAAAAGCAATGCTCAGCAAATTATTTATTTAATTGTCTTAGTGTTATTCATAGAATTAAATATTTAAAAAAAAATTTTTTTTAAATATTTGATTTCTTTTATTTATTTTAACAGGCACTGTCTTTTATTCACATCTGTTAGCTATAAATATGTCCATAGTTCTCAATAAATGCATAGACCTCTAGTGACAAAATAATAAGACATTGAGACATGAATCTAATCACATTCACAAGTTATCTCATCATTGGCAATTGATGTATTAAACTTTGAAATCAAGCTTTCTATGCTCTTTAAAATCAAATTCAAAATACTATTAAATTAATAATACTGAAAAATATTAAACATTCAAACTAAACATGACATTTACCTCACAATAAACAGGTGCTCCATTTCCATTGGATCTAAAATTGTCTGTTGATGAGGACGAAGAAAGTTTTTGCTCAAAAAGACACTCCATCAAGCCTAACTCTCCAAAACTGATGTCAGCAATCAATTTGCTAAAAGACGATGAATACTTGTTGGTTACCTCGATAACCATTGGTGAACCAATCAACCTAAATAAATTAATTTTCTTTCATCATTTAAAATGTAATGCAAAAAGAATGACAAAAGTTAAAGGCTTAGCTAAATGAAACTAAAAATATGCATTTAAATTAATAGTGGTTATTAAACTTAAAATTTAATATATATTGAAGCTGTGCATATATATATAAATATATATATGCTGCCTTCACCATTCACTGTGGACTAACTAAGTCCCTAAGTACAACCACAGTGAATGTATGTTTCTTTTTCAAACTAAATTTATCGTTTTCTCAAATACTTGCCTAAATTAAAGAAGAAATTGTGTTAAAGAGAAAAGATTTAATAAAATAAAATATAGAGAGTTAAAATTATATTTGCAACTATTTTTAAAATATATGTTGGAAGAATTCGATAAGATAAAAATTTTCTTAATTAAATAGAATCCATTAAGAAAGGGAATTAATTAATAAAACATTTTCTGAATTAGATAAAAAAAATAGATAACAGGAAAATTTGAAACAACGGGCATGATTTGCTACTAATTAGCAGATTAAAAACATAATGGAAAAAGGGTATAAATAAAGAACTTTTCTTTTGTTCTGGGTCTTATGCTTGCTGGTAACCTGTGCTGAAGGTCAGAGAGAAATCTTAAGAATTTTGTTGGAAGAAATTTTGCTGAAAGATTGGACAATATAGCGAACTCTTGCTTGCTGTACTTACTTCAAGCTGCACTCTATTCTTTCAGCATATAAATAAAAGAATCCAGAAATGTGTTGCTCTGCAAAAATGCAGGGGTAACTTCTTTGCCTTCGCTCTCCTGAGCTGTTCCTGATGCAGGAGTCGTAATCATGTAAGCCAGCCAGAGAACAAAAGTATCTGCCCTGTATCCGTGAAAATCTGCCCTCAAAAACATGGAAAAACAAATTTGAAGAACCGAGAAGACCTGCGGGGAAACATCAAATGAACTCATTTTGACCCACCCATCTAGTTACCGGTAACGTTCCCATAAATTATTAAAATATCTTTGTAATTTGCAATTTCAATGTATATTTATGCTTTTCTATATATATATGTTTTTTTAAATCTATGTATTCGAATCTTGTGAAATTATATTTCATTAATTGCCTTCTTTTCTTTTTTTTTATATCGTAATGGGAGGGGTTATTATATATAATGGCGGCCATAGTTCTTATTAATTTAATTGAAAAATACTTCGTTTAACTTTCCGCCATTATACTCCCGTAATTAAGTTATTTATTTTATATAAATATTTATTTAGAAAGAAAAGGAAGCAAATCATAGAAAGTGCAAAACTATTTTAAAATCAAGATTTAAATTGCTAGATATTCTATTATAAAACTTTCCAAACTTTAACTTAGTTTTTTTTATATACATATAAAAGAAAGATCCTTATCGAATGCCAGTATATTTTAGTCAATGAAGGGTTACAAATTTAAAGTTATATTTTAAAGAGCGTGAAATAAAACGTTCGCATTTATATTTTAGTACTAAGAGAGAGTACATTTTGACAATATGTATTAAAAAATTATTAAATAGCATTGGCTTAGTGGTGAATGGGTTAAATTTCAACTAAATAAATAAAATATCCGCCCACTTGTTCTTTTTATTAATTCAAATTTTATAAAGGTGAAGTTACTATTTTTCTGCGGATTTTCAGTGATAGTTGAGCTTTCCTAAGATATATATTTTGCAGAGGGTTTCTTTTTTAAATTTAAAGGTCGTTGACCGTATTTATATGGTATCGTGCCTCGGGTGATCTACTGGGCCGCTCAGCATAAATTACAGTGCTTCTTTTGCCAAGTTTGCTTAGGTTAACATACCTACATTCGGACCTTCTGAAAAATAAATAAATTGTTCGGGATCTCATGTCGATCTCAGTTCCTTAAATGTACGTAACTGGACATAAGCAACAAAAACTCCGATCCTGAATCCGGGTCACGCGTTTAGCGAACGGATTCCATTTTTCTCTCTAACCTAGTTTAGAGACGGAGAGCTATCCGGTCTTGTGGTAACCTCTTGGTAACTGTTATGTCTCGAGCCTCACAGCCCACTATATGCTATCGCCTGTGTGCATGGTCTTATATATTTATATTTATTAGGAAATCTTTCTCAAAATATCATCGAAATGTTTCAATTATAGCTGGAAATTCCTGCTGGGGTCACTTTATCATTCTTCTTAAATCATAAGTAGGGCGGTGATTTAAACCTGTCCAAAGTGTTTAGTTGAGTTTGACCACCTATTTATTTCTATGTTCTCCAACCACAGAGTTAATGAATCATCTCTCTCTCTCTCTTGATTTCTTTTACGTAACACTTCCATTGGCTGGAATATTTTAAAGAAAGAAATGATAATGTAAAATTTTGTCTGTTCTTATCATTACGATCAATGGATCTTTCAAATATGTCTATCCGGTTGCAGTGAAAATAGCCTGTGACACTATTAATAAAACATTGTATGAATTCTTTTAATGTAAATAATAAAAGTTTGTGTTATCTTTCATTCACTATAAATAAAACCACTTAGTATTGTTTTCTTTTGTAACATACGTATGTACATCTGATCATTATATATGTAAAAATTCCTTTTCGTGGTCTCTTCTCTCCCTGACCACCGGGCATACATTAAGATTAAATTCTAGTGAGGTTTGGGGAGTAAGTCGCTTAGTAGCAATCTAGAGGAGTAGGTGAGGTTCGAACCCCCTCTATCTGCATCTCTAGGTTAGGTTAAAGCAGCTCTACTTTTCTTACCGTTACAATATATTGTAATGGTATACATTTATGCCATTACATCGCTTTCAAATAAAAGGAAAAAAAAAGATCGATAAATAAATATAAAAGTTAATAATTTTATTTAAACAAATATATAAAATTGCACAAATGGAAAATTATTAAAGTAAGGAAAAATCTAAAGATAAAAGATTTTTTTTTTTTTAAAGTAATGTGAAAGAAAATAGAAACTGTTAATTATTTTCTATTTACAAATCATTTTTAATTTGATTTTCTATTGAGAAATTATTTTAAATCTTAGAATGGAAATGATTTTCTATTTAAATTAATGACATAATAGCAAACAGACCCTTGAGGGCATTTAACTGATCAGTCAGATAAAAAATCAATTAAAAAATTCCTAGTAATATAATAATATGCTCCCACTTAAAAGTAAACTGCCCAATAAACGATGCGAATGAACACATGGTCCACAGAAAAAAATCATCATCGCCAATAAGATCAATGCGAAGCCTGGAAAGATCGATCCTGGAATTTGATGATAAGGAATTAAACGATATAAAAGGGAAGTAAAGAAAACTTTGGAAGTGGAGTTTTGTTCTTTTATATTGCTCTTGTTAATTGCATAATTTAAGCATATTTACATGTATTGCGGACCACAAAAATGTAAGGGTCACACAATAAATTAATTTCCCGCATTTGTACCAGCTGAGGCGAACTCCAGCGTTAGGGTTCCCAAAAAGCAATTAAGCAATGGACTGGTCTTCCCGAAAACTATTAATACTAAATGGACTTCGATTGGAATTGTGTGACGCATCATGGAGCACCAAGACAGATTTCAAATAAACCTACAGCCATGAAAAGTATGATCTTTAATAATCTAAGAACTTTTCAAATACTTTAATAACTAAAACAAGAACTTTTCAAATAGTTAAACCTAAACGGTACCTAACTCATAAAGTCTCTTATCTGACTAAACAGAAATTTAAATTATTGGTTCTATTTTTCTTTTAATATGTTTATCATTATTATTATTTCCATTCTTGTAATTTCTTTTAAATTAATAATTTAAAAATAAGCATAAATGGTTGCATAGATTCATAAGACTATGTTAGTTTAAGGTGTTAATTTTGGGCTATTTGTTTTGTAGTTGAATCAGTGCTGGTGGAAGAATGTACAGGTGTTTTATGTCAATGTAATCTAGGGAAGCGCATTGGATTCTCATTCCCTTGTGCTGCGTTAACATATGGGGCATAGTAACCAACTGAATGCATGGCCCAAAAGTGTAGCCATAGTGTTTCCAATTATCATAGATGTATTTTCTACGCCATTGATCTCCTTATGCTCTGGCTGGAACAGCAAGCTGGCAAAGACTGCTATTCCCCATTTATAGAGCATTTCTGTTATATATATTTCCAAATGATTACTTTGACAGACAGACACACATTCCTGTCAGCATTGTTTTTTATGCTAACATCCTCATTTTGCATTGATGACACCGGTATATCAGTAAGCTGGCGTTGTTTTGGATATGAACTTGTAGCCTGGAGTTAAAAGAATCGAGTATATAAATGCATAATCTATGTTTAATAAAGTATTGAAATTGTATTAAATCTCTTAAATTAATCCATCTGTACAAATAACGTAAATTAAATTCATTCAGTAACTAATTTAGTTTCCAGAATTTTTCTTTTAAAGTGTGTGCGTAAAAATAAAAAATGTTTTGTTTAATTTTGGCAGTAACTTATTTTATATATTTTTATTAATAATATATTTTTTAAAAAATCAAGAGTCAGAAAATTTTTAAATGTTCATCATGATATGATTAGCTCTGCTCTTCTAAGAATTAGCTAAAAAATGTTTTGTTTAATTTTGGCAGTAACTTATTTTATATATTTTTATTAATAATATATTTTTTAAAAAATCAAGAGTCAGAAAATTTTTAAATGTTCATCATGATACGATTAGCTTTGCTCTTCTAATAATTAGCGACTGGGGCTTTCGGTTCGACAAAAGAATAACGTCTCCCATACGTATCTGCTACTTTATAAATATTCTAGGTTCGAACGGCCTAGTGGAGGCCTGGTATGGAAGGTAGGTTTGGGAGGTTTCCGTCGACCGTTATAATATATAAACGAAGAATTTAGTTCTGTGAATATGATTGGTTGCATGTATTCCAAGCACAATAATTATTACATAATTTTTCACAATGCATGTGCTCCACTTTCATACAGTGTTTTAAAATGAGATGTAATTTGTTTCTAACCTACTAATCACTCTCTATTAATGATAAACTTTGAATAGGTTATAAGATATATAAAAAAATGATCCAGAGCTCATTATATAACCACCAATTTTTTTAGCTATATAAACCTAAAACGCCTATGCCATACAGTGCTGTAGTAGTAATGACTTTTTCTGCAACTGTGTCAACGCAATATATTTAATTTTAAAAATGTAAATGTTATGTTTAAACAAGTGAAGCAATAGTAATCACTTTACATAAGGTGAGGACAAAAAGTATTTCAATGATCTTATTTTGGTAAAATATGTCTTATGAATGCAAAGATCATTCGTTTATGATATTGTAGCTATAGGTAAGCCTGAAGATTTATTTAAAGTTTAGCACTAAAAGTGTTGCTTATTACAAATATTCTTCAATTGCATTAGTAAATTTATAAAGTATAAATTAATTTTATACAGTTTCATCACAAACCTGAGATGATCCTGACCACATATTTCTGAAAATTTATCACCCAGAGCCATAAGATCTTTAAATCCACTGGGAGTTGCAAATCCATTGATTCCATTAAAATATGCCTCCGCTGCATTTTTCATCTTTTGTGTAGGAGAAATTAGAACTCCCGTATCCTGGGGCTCATAAAATGGATCTTTATGTAGAAGAATCACACAAAGACCTGATACTTTAATTCTGTATACATGAACATCTCCTTCTTTTTCATCAAGCAGATCTTGAAGTGGAGATCCTTTGAAAAAAAAAAAAACACAGCAATAAATGTAAACACATTTATACTTAGAAACAATTTTGCCAAGAATTAAAAAAATAATAATAAAACAATAACAAATAAAAAATGTTAACATTACTGCCAGACATCACAAGTTTATAAAGAATTAGAACTAAAAAAAAAAAAAATCTTTAGGTGATGGGTAGCTAATGAAGATTTTTAAAAACAACAAATAGCTATTCTTTTCATGGCGAAAAAAAAAAAAACAAGTTAAAAAATTATGTGTTTGATTAATATTAATGAAAGAGTATAGATGCATTCCTTTAATTAAATGAGTGAGTGCACAACAAAAATTTATTATTAATCCTCTATAAGAAAGTGAGAAAAGTTAACCCTCCTGTCACTCCAAGTAAGTTCTCATCATTACATTGGTAATTGTTCAAATGGTCAAATGAACATGGATTAGCTTCCCAACATCATGCTTGAATTTACTAGAGTAAATTTATTTGCTTTCACTTGAGTCTAATTTTAATGATTTTAATAAACCTATTAAATATCTTATGGGGTATCAAATATATAATGCTGACAAATATAAACCAAAGCCCAAAATATTACTATGATAATTCACAAATCAAATTCTTGAAGGATCATTTAAATGATCTACAAATAACATCCATTTTTTTCTGCTGAAAGTCAGTAACTGCAAATTTATTCAAATAATTCTTGCAGGTTTATAAATTATCATAGTAAAGTTTTGGTACTTGGTTGTTCTGTGAATATGTTTATGAATTTAATTCTTAAAAAAAACCATCATCTTTCATTTCAGGAGATTGAAGACTCCTACTTGAGACAACTTGATGTTTTATGGACAAAAAAATATGTGTAAAATGTACAGCAAGCATTGATAATATTTATGTTGTGAACCTGAGTTGCTGTTCCATGATAATGTTTTATTTGGCTCCTACATTTTACTTTCATTGGGAAAAAAAGTTGCACAAATTATAAACTATTAAATATGGCTACAACCATTGTTTAAGCGAAATCTATCGATGATAAAAACTGAAATCCAGGGTGAAAATTTTCATATATAAATACTAATATAAATTTTCCTATTAAAAGAAGCAGGTGAAGAAATTGAAAAAGTTATATACCAAATGTCTAAATGATAAATATGTACCAGATGATTGGAAGAATGCAGTAGTAATATTAATATTTAAAAAAGGTGATGAAGAAGATATTAGAAATTACAGACCTATCAGTCTTTTATCAATTCTATACAAAAATTTTAAGATAATTACAACTAGTTTACAGCAAACTTTGGATTTTAACTAAATAAAAGAATAAGTTGGATTTTAAAAATAGTTTTTTAGTACAGTGGATATCCAAATATTGACAGAAGTTATAGAAAAACCCAATGATTATGAGTTGCTATTATGCTTTGGATTTGTAGATTATGAAAGGCATTTGATTCTATAAGCATTTCTTCAGTGATTAAAGCATTGTATTCTGAAGAATATTTATAAAAATGCAACAACAACAATTAGATTACATAATGATACTAAGAAGGTTAACAGTGAGAAACCATATCTCCAAAACTTTTTACAGTAGTGCTGCAAGAAGTATTTTGTGGATTAAAATGACTAGCTAAAGGAATAAAAGTAAATGGAGATTATTTAAGTCATTTAGATTTTGCAGATGATGTCACTGTTTTTGCAAATAATGTTTCAGAGCTTCAGGAAATATTGCAAAAGTTATCAGATGAAAATAAGAAAGTAAGACTAAAGATAAATGTTAAAAAGATTAAAGTAATGTTCAATGGATTTTTTCAAAAAATGAAATAAAGATTGATTATTATGAGTTAAAAGAAGTTAGCAACTATAAATACCTTGGTCAGATTATTACTACAAATGGAAACATAATGGATAAAATTAATCATAGAATTAAACTTGGTTGGAGTGCTTTTAGTAGAAATAACTTAATATTAAAAGGAAATGTGCCTATGTGTTTGAAAAGGAAGGTTTTTAATAAATGTGTTTTATCAGTTCTTACTTATAGATCTAAGACTTAGACACTTAATAGAAGAGCTATATAGAGAATTCAGACCACTCAAAGACTTATGGAAAGATGCATATTAGGAGTAACAAGAAAAGATAGAAAACACAATACATGGATAAGAGAACAACAGATGTTACTAACATTGTTGAAAGAATTAAAAGACTGGAGTTGGGCTGGACATATTACTAGATGAGATGATAATAGATGGATAATTGAAATCTTAAACTGGATTCCAAGAGATTGTAAAAGACCCAGAAAGAGACCACATGTGAGATGAATGGATGAAATAAAAAAGTGTGCAGAGATGATGTAGAGAAGAGAGGCTAGAGATCAGAGAAGATGGATTGAACTTGGAGAGACCTTCATCCTGCAGTAAATAAAGGTTGATGATGATGATAAATTTTCCTAAGATGATTTTTTTTTTTCTAAATAAATTTGTATAATTCAGAAATAAATTGAATCAATAAAATAAACTTTAATTGAATGATATCTATTAAATGTTTATTAATCAAATAATTGCAAATCATTAACAAAATGGTTAATACTAGAAAATAAGGTTCAGTGTTGGAATCGGATTTTATTAATTTTTATAACTTTGAGAATTACTTTTTGTATGCTAATTTTTTAAATATATCTATTATTTTCTTTATTTAAAATATATTAGAATATGTTTTATTAATGTGTTGAAAATATTGCCATTTAACTATTAACTATTTGACAAGAAAGAGGGCAAATAGTTTATAATAAAATGGTTATACTATTTAAATTTAAATGTTATCATTTATCTATATTCACATTAATTTGAGATGTGTGTGCATACCATAAAATCTCAATCTCAGGTTCTTACAGAGTTAAATAAGTGTGCAGGTAAATGAGAGTGAGAACATAAAGGAAGTGATGACTGAAATAAAATAAATTTTTTCTATTTTTTTATCACATCATCAGCTATTTATGCATCTTTTCCATTACCATTAAAAGATATACATTCTGCATATTTATTTTTACATAGTTTAAAAATTACTAACAAAAACTGTGCTTGTACATTATATTGTTAGTTAAAAATATAAATAAAAATTTGCTGATTGGTTACCATTCCCTCTTCTTTTTCATCGGTGAAACATACTCTTTAAGTATTGCAAAATTTATGTCAGCTGATTTAAAGATAGGTTTCATCCCATGCAAACTATATCTTTAACAAAGTTTTCATTTGATGCAGATGTAGTAAGTAATTTTTTTGGTACTCTTTAATTAGCCACTGTACATCACTTAGTGATGATGTTTCTGTGCAAAAACATTTTAATATGTCTCCGAGCCGGGACAAAACAAAACACTTTTCTTTTTATTTAAAAATGGGAAGGACTTACAATTATTAGTATGTAATAGTACTTCAGCTAGGGTATAAGATCATTACCTCAAATGCACATTAAAAGAGTTATGGCCACTTGAATTACATACACCCTCACATCATAAGGTGGCAATTTGAGAAGTGTGTGCTATTTGCATCAGCAGGTCGTAATATTTGTGTGCAATACCATCTAGGCCTGATAATGGCTAATATGAACAGAACTGTTCTATATGCCGTAAATTCGGCCATGTAAATTGCATATTTCTGTGTTTTTGCACAGAAACAGCGCCACCAAGCGATGTACAGTGGCTAATTAAACAGTACCATTTTTTTTTTTGCGAGGAAAAAATAAAAACAATTAAAGGACAAATTAGAAACATAACACTCGTGCTATTAAGCTTACTTAAATGTGTTTTTTTCCTTAATTATATTTTTTACATTAGTGCATATATATATATATTAATTTATTTCTTGTACCAAATTTTTAAATGTGTATTTATTCATTACATAAGTAAATCACTAACTCATACTAAAATAATAAAATTTTCCCATTTAAAACAACTCCACATAGTCATAATGGTAGAATTTCCTGGATTAATGATATTAAACCTGTATCGTATAGATGTTATTCATTTTGATTTGTAACATAATAAGCAGCAAAGATGTGATGATGGATTGCATATGTTTGTAATTATTAAATGTATCACTTATGCAAAAAAAAAAAAAAGTAGATACATCTCAGGATACTCCATCCTAGTAACTTCTGATCATCTAAAATATGAAATAAAGAATTGTATTTTTTAAATATAAAATAAAAGTTATTTGTTTTTGATATAAAGAATATTTGTTTTGATTATGATGCATTTTTTCTATGAAACTTTACGTTTTTAGCTCAGAAATAATTTCCTTCCACAAAAAAAAAAAAATCTATATGTTAGTTCAAAATATACAAAAAATATTTTACAAATTCTAAACTAGGAAAAAATATATATACAGAAACAAGATCAAACAAACTACATAAAGTTAAGTAATTACCTTTAATTTTTGATTTTTTTCTTTCTTTAACTTCTGGCACTTTATGGTAACCAATTGCACCAGCTTCCACAGTTAATCGAAGAGGAAGACTTTTACCTATGAAAGTAAAAAAAAAACATGTATATATTTAACTCTATGTCATATGTATATTATATACATAAGTAAATAAACCTATAATAAACTTTATACAAAAAATATGCAAGGCTCTTTATTCAATCAATTCATCTTTCACTTCAATAACATGATAGTACAATAATATTTACTACTTTTTTTGAGTAAAACAGAATTCTATTCTAATCCCACCTTTCACCCAAGCAAAAACAAAATTTCTGCTGAAGGATAAATAAATTCCTTGATCAATTGCTACAGATGCATAAGATACTCTTTTTATTAGGTTATAAATCTTTTCTTATAATATTCTGCTAGTAATAATACTTTTCAAACTTCAGCACAGATAATCAGCCAAGGTTTACATAGTAATAATTCTATTTTCTCCAATGTTTTATATTCTGAAATTAACATCAGCCTATAATTTCTCATTTTCAGATCACATGATACTCTTGAATAACTGAATGCTTCAAGGAATTTACTACTATAATGGTAATGTTTAATCACATTAATCTATCAACTGAAGATGTAACAGACTGCACTACTGGATAGTATTTAACCTATCACCTTTTTGAAATAGCTGAAGTTTAAATCTGTGCTAAATCAAGACTCCCTAATAATAGAGAAAATATATATAAAAAGAGAAACCCAAAGCAAAATATTCTGCTAAGCATTCGTTCCAAGAAAATTATTTATGATGATCTTAAATCTGAGTATCACTATTTACAAACACAATCAATGAAATAGCATTCACTAAGCCAGTATGAGAAATACTCCTGTTTCTATATACACTGTCATAGCTTTCATTTACTTATATTAAACACTCGACTCTATATTCCAGAGGTATATCCTCAAGTTTTTGATTATTTATTGTTATATAACTCTAATTTTCAGATTGCGACTTTAAGGCTAATATCATAAAAAAAGGTTTTATATTTCAATTATAAGTCTAGTACCTGATATTTGGTGAAGTTAACTATCATAAAAACAAATATTAAAGAATATATATCAACTTAAATATCACATATTTCTACCTATTAGCATAAGATCTCTGTCACTGGTAAGCATATGATTCTTGAATACTTTCTCCAATCAACTATAAAATGAATGAAGTGGTTGTTTATTACATCAAAAAACGCAATATAACATATTCAAAATCATATATCTTCACTTAATAACAATAGAAGATGAGATATAAGTGTCTGGATGCCTCATTCTACACTGCATAGAGCTGATTCTCATGTAAAAAATGTTATCAATGCATAGTATGATAAAAAGCAAGTAGCTATACCAAATTACTCTGTCTGTGAAAAAAGCCAAGCTCTAGACAAAAAACAATACATCAAAAAATATCATTTTTAATATGTGATGTGATTCTTAAATAAACATTACTGCAAAATTATTGTTATAATTGTTAAATAATTAGAAGGGATTTGAACTCAGACTTTCAAGTTCCCTGCCATGTAAATGTAAGAAATAACAGAATTAATGAAAGTCTATAATCACAGACATTTTAAGATGAAATGTTGTGTCAAATATTCATACGTTATTGTAAATAATGGTAATGTCTAAAAACTTCACTATTTGCTTTAGCTCTGTAAAATTATTTGGTAATTTTCTCTTAGTGTGTTGAAACACAATTTCTTACACAGTGGAATTATAATCTTGTTTTAACTTTTATCCTTATTAAGCTAGTATTTTGTCAATACAAAAATTATTTTACACATCCACTTGAAAAAAAAAAAACATTGGTTAAAATTCACAAGACAAGTAACATGAGGAATTTCATTTATTAAATGGCAATACTTTTACAACTCCATAAATGTGATTCAGTGAGCAGAAAAGACTCTTCCTATTACTATTATCACTATCAAAGGCTACTATTATAATAATTATTATTGTTGCTTCTATCTTTGATACCTTCATTGTTACGCTGTCATTCTTAAAAATTACTCTTGCTGTTACTAACTTTTTATACTTCATTCTTACTGCTATTATTAATCATGTTGAGTGTTATGCTACTAAAGGTGTTACTGTTACTACTATCCTACTGTTAACTATCCTACTGTTATAATATCACGATTGTTACACTTATCACAATTGCTGTTATTATTGAATGTATGATTTTATTTTCTCCTTACAGTTCACTGATAATATCAAGGCTATAATATTTTATTTATGCTACAACTGTTGATATTGTTATTGATATTAATGTTTTATTAACTGTTATTATTATTGGTGCCATTTCTAATACTATTCTATCTTTGCTATTGTTACTACTATTGTTGTTGTTTTTACTAAAATTACTGTTTCTTTTCACTTCGGGGCTATCACCGTAAGCCCTTCTCTGTGTTTTAGTGGAGTGGTTGAAATAGAACTAAAGATTTTAGGATTGATTCCAAACTAAATAACATAAATATATATTTTAAAAACCTCCTTTAGAATAACTGATCAAAACTGATAAATGCTCAATCTGTTATTGAAGCGTTCAAATATCATAATCTTTCAAGAAATAAACCATATGATTACTTGTTTCATATTGTAAGTTCTGAAGTAAGGGGGGGGGGGGAGATTATTGCTATCAGATGCAAATTAAATTTTAAAGTCCATGTAAAAATCATGGAAATTGAATGAATTGAAAAATAGTTGCTTGATAGCTATAGTGTAAAACAATGATTACATAGAAAGTCATTAGCCATAAGTTTCGGTTGCTATTGTTAAGTATTTATTGATTACTCATACCTACAAACAATTCTGAGTAAAAAAAAAGATAATAAATTGCTGGTATAAAAGTCATAGCTCACATTGTAACTGTCATTATTAGTACTGTCACTATTATTTTTGGTTATGTCATTTTATAATATTAATAAGCCAATAAGCTGATATACACATGCGCTTTGCAGATGTCACTATATAAATGAATACTCCCACTTTTCCAAACCCAAGATAAAGTCTTTAAGAAAATATAGAATGAATCCACCTATATTTTCGACCCAACCGTATATGTATGGGCGAATCTGAAGTGTTTGAAATGAAGAGCGTGAAGTTATTAATTGATCACTTTAAATTACTTTTCTACATCGTAAATGAATGACGCCAATGAAATTTCTAGTGATCAATTAATAATTTCACGCTCTTCATTTCAAACACTTCAGATTCACCCATACATATACGGTTGGGTCGAAAATATAGGTGGATTCATTCTATATTTTCTTAAAGACTTTATCTTGGGTTTGAAAAAGTGGGAGTATTCATTTATATAGTGACATCTGCAAAGCGCATGTGTATATCAGTTCATTGGCTTATTAATATTATAGATTATAGAACAAAAACATCGCGCTATATAAGAAAATAAATGTCTTGTTTACATATGTTTAATTATAAGAATGACGTATCGTAAATTCTAGAAATTTCATTGGCGTCATTCATTTACAATGTAGAAAAGTAATTTAAAGTTATCAATTAATAACTTCATGCTCTTCATTTCAAACACTTCAGATTCGCCCATACATATACGGTTGGGTGGAAAATATAGGTGGATTCATTCTATATTTTCTTAAAGACTTTATCTTGGGTTTGAAAAAGTGGGAGTATTCATTTATATAGTGACATCTGCAAAGCGCATGTGTATATCAGCTTATTGGCTTATTAATATTATAGATTATAAAACAAAAACATCGTGCTATATAATAAAATAAATGTCTTGTTATGTCATTTTGTAATTTTTCTAGTACTATGTTGCTATAACAACAGACACTATCATTGTTAATAATTTTATTGTTTATTGCTGTTACTATTACTTTAGGTGTTGCTCTTAGCATGATTGCCAATGATGTTTTTGTTACTATAGTAAGAACGATTACCTGAACATGAGGATGAGTAGGTTAATGTGCTCTGGCTGTTAGAATAAGACGACTCCATTTCTGAAGAAGGGTTAGAAGTAAGGCTGGTTGCCATGGCATAAAAATGTTCATCATCAGATTCATCTAAAAAACAAGACTTAATAAAGTCTTCATTAAAAAAATTATCAAAACTTTCATATAATAGAACAATTCTCATTTTCTTTTACTCTTACACTTTTTCATTATTATTCTCATTTTTTTAAAACTGTCGATAATATAAAAAATATAATTTAAAATACATTGTATATAAAATTAAATATATTATAGACTAAAAGATGATTATATAAATGCATATACTATATATATAGTTTTATAAATATAGAGTGTACCATCAAAAAAATTATCTAATTACAACTAAAATTTAATTTTTTATTTCATTACCAAATGATGAATGATGAAAAACCACAAGTAAAAGAAAAAAAGGAATTTTATTCTATGAAAGTTTTGATAAAAATATTTTAAGAGAGAAGCAATTAATAAACAGTTATCAATCATATTAACAAATTAAAGTAATAAAAATAAAAGAATAATTTTTATATGTAATAAAAAATATATAAATTTAAAATTTTGTCATATTTTAATCCAAAGTGCAAATATTATTTAAAAAACCAGCAAAATTAAAAATAATAATAATAAACATTTGAAAATAATTCATTCCCTTTTTCAAAATGCAAAATAAAGTTTCTAAAAAAAATATATAAACCATATTATAAATTATATATCTTCATAAATATTACCAAAATCACACTTTTCTTTATTTTTGCCGTAATATCCTATAAATACAATTTATCCAAACCGCTTCAAACACTTTTTAGAAAAACTCTTTATTTGTACATATATATACACCTACGTTTTGACTGACCTGCAGTCTTCTTCAGAGCAAGTTTATTTTGATCTTTTTTTTTTATTTAGAAGATCAAAATAAACTTGCTCTGAAGAAGACTGCAGGTCAGTCGAAACATATGAGTATATATATGTGCAAATAAAGAGTTTTGCTAAAAAGTGTTTAAAGCGGTTTGGATAAATTGTACTTAAATTTTTATATATCTAATGTAATTATCAAAAAAAATATAATTTCAAATAAAAATTTCTAGATCTGAGAATGAGTCCTAAATTTCATTTCCAAAATAGAGGAAGGAGAGAAGATAACATAAAAATGGACATATTTATCTAAAAATTAAAATAGTTTTACAAAAATGAAAAAAATATTATCAAAAAAAAAAAATCCACAAACATATACACAATAGATATAATATCACTAAAAAACAGTGTAGCACAAATAATGTTAATGCACAATAAATAATTTATATCTAGATAATTTATAAGAACAAAATATTTAATTAAAGATTATAAAGGAAAAAAAAAAACTCTAGAATCTTGGTATAATCCAAAGGATTACTGCTTGAGAATTTGAATATAAAGAAACTTTTCCTTGACTGCTTCTCTCTGTCATTAAATAATTTATTGTCTATTATCAGACCCAAATCTACATTTAAGCAATCGCTTTGGTTCACCAAAAGAAATGTGCCTTTTGATGTTCCATAAATCATAAAAAAATATTTTATTTTAGTAAACATATTTGTAAATTTAAATTCAAAAAAAGAAAAGCATTGAAATCAGTTCAACTATTGTTTATTAGAAGGTATTACAATGTAGGTATGTGAAACATTATCTATTGCAAAGTTCGCAACCAGTTAATTATAATCTACAGATCGATCATAACGTTTTGTATAGACCTTCCCTCCACCTCAATCACATTATAGAAAAAATGTTGTTAATAAAATTATATCTTGATTTGGTTCTATATATTTAATAAAATGAGTATTTTCACATGATTGCCACAAAATCAGAAATTAATTGACTAACAAACCACCTTGAAAAATGTTTATGATTATCTTTCCTCTAATAATTCCAATTTCTACAAAATTATCAAATTAACGCACTGTTAAACACTTCATTAATGATTATATTTTTCAATTATATTTCATTACATATGTTCACATTTTGATGTGCTTAATAAAAACACAAATCAGATTTCAGCATTACATTTTTTATCCAGTAAATAGGTAATTCATAAAGCCATTCTATTAAAAAATTGTAGCTTGTATATATAAAATGATTGAACAACTTTGCTCTATTGAACTTAATTTTAAAGTAGATGTGACTTTTAGAAATAAAGTGTAACACAATTATGTAAGTTTTTGCATTGGAGGTAAATATATAATTTGATAATAATATAAATATACTAACTAATATGTATTTTATTAACTATCAATAAATCTTATACTTCATTTTGCTATAAGAGAGGGAGAGTCATTATATGTTTTAATTACAATATAAACAAAGCAAATCCTGATACCTATATTTGAACTAAAAGACTTTCTAAAAAATATTTCAGAAAGTTAAAATGTAATATAGAATGTGTTAATGTAATTTATGCTTCATATATATATTTACATTAGTGGCAAAATTTGTGCTGATCCATTCAGAACTTACTCAGCAATATTATGATATAAAAAACTAGATTAAAACAGCATTTAGGTGATAAAAATTCTGTGGTTACATTCACATGAATAAATTTAAGCATGGGGATTTTGATATAAAAGCTTTGGAATGTATTAAGTCATATAATGAAAGGATGATAAAAGAAAGTGTATTCATTAATGAAATAAAACCAGAATTAAATAGGATGTGTAACAATATATAAATATGTCGTTACATTAATTTAAAATAAAAACTTAAAAGTTCGCAAATAAAAGTAAAAAACTAAACGCTAAAATTAAAATGTTTGTTAAATGTATATACATTCGCACAGATGCCAAACTTTAAAATTTTTTTTTTTTTAAAAAACAAATAAATAAGTATTTGAACGTACTTTTTTATAAAAAAAGTACAAGATTTAAAAATAAAAACAGGTATTAATTAATTCTTGTAATCTGTAAATGGAAATGATTGTTTATAAATTGTTTGAAAAGCAAGCTAGCCTTGGGCTCTTGTATAATTGAAATGATCTGATGAAAGATGGATAAGAAAATAAAGAGAAATTAGCTTGACCAATGGAAGCACCAAGCCTTGGCTCGGACCCTAACGAAAGTGATGGATTAGTGATGTTTTGTTGATTGAATCCGTGTGGATAATATAAAAAGAGAAATACAGTTTTTTTGGGAGTTCCAGCGTTTTGTGTTTGAGAGATGTGGTAGGACGCACATACCAAACTCTCTATTTAAAAAAAAAAAAAAAATGAAAAGACTGTGATACCTTGAACCAGCTATTGCCATCTCCAGAACATTATCTTCCAATGGAGGCGTCGCGGGAATTAAAAGCAGAAACCTGGACTTTTCTACCGTGAGCTATGAACTTTACAAATTAACAACAACAAAAAAAAGTAATTAAGAACTTTCGTCATTGTTTTTTTAAAGATTCAGCTAATTTAAATTTTAAAATGAACTCTTATTTGATTTTCAAATTAACAATTGATTGTTTAAATTTATATAATTAAGTTTTGCTAAAATCATTTCCATTTTACTATTTTTATTTGTAGTAATATTTATTGTAGAAATTATTAAATGCATTACATTTAAGTTGGGTATAGACGTTGCATAGATTCGTTAGCGGTTGATTATGTTGTGGTTTTCACAATCGATTGGAATATATAAGTCAACAATGTCACTGCGGTGTCTTATGATGAACACCAAAGGGTCTCCTGTATTCCCTCAGCAATTGACGTTATCGATTGACTTTGTATTTTGATCATTTGTGTTTAATTTGGAATGTTTTTAACCGTGGAATCTATGCAGCCGATCTATACTCGACATTATAAAACAAATTGTATAAAAATAATCTGTGCGAACGTATTTAAATGTTAAATTTAAGTCGGGCGTGAATGTCTATATAGTTTTGTAAAGTTATATTAAGGGAGGGTAATCTTAGGTTATTCATTTCGTAGTTGAATTGGTTCAATGGATTGGATATATTTGTGTAATTGTAGATGTAGTATGAAATCCGCTATGGGCAGGATTATATATATACGCCACACACCTTCTGTTTGCCTATGGATGGGTTTGTAAGATGGCAAAGGACCGCAGTCCATTCCTATGGAGTTTTATGTTTATTGTTCTACTCGCCAACAGATGCAGCATTCCTGGTTGGTAGAGAGACAATTTTTTCTCTAATTCTACTTGCTGTTCAGATGTACATTCCTGACTGTATAGTATTTTGTGTTGTCGTATTTTCATGCTACATTGAATACATAAATGTATCAGATAGATTGGCACCGGTTTGATTGCAAATTTTTTTGGCCTAAGGTTAAATAAGGGATAGAATATTTTCTTTTCAAATGCAGGTCTATGTAGTCTATTCATACTCGACTATCTAAATAAAATATTAAACTCATTGAAACTTAGTTAAATGTAAAATTAAAAGTTAATATAAAATCTAAAATGTTAAACTTATTCCTCAAATTAGAATGATTTTATATGTGCGTAAATAAATATTTTTATGTGTTAATTTCCGGCAGTGGCTTTTATTTATTTATATTTAAGATATAAATTAAGATATAGATTTTTATCTCTGCGTCTCCACTGAGCTAGTGACTTGGGCTAACGACCTGAATATTTAAATAAAGTGGAATCTTAACAGCGCGTATCTGCCTACTCTATAAATTTTTCTAGGTTTAAATGCCTAGATGGCACCCTGTAGAGCAGATATCGTAGTTTGCGGTTAGATTCGATCTTCACTTTCATTTCGATCGTTATAACTGGCACCCAACGTGGGGCCTTACCTCAGAGATTGACCCTGAGAAGGGGAATTGATGATGATGAAATTTTCTATCTTTAATAAATCACGAGTGCCCTGAGAATTTTAAAAGTGAATCATGCAAATAACATTTGTTGTTTTTTCTGAAATAAGTACATTTTTGTACTAACGTAAAGTTATAGCCAGATGTTTAATAAACCACTAGTACTTTTGAAAATAAATCATGCCTGTAATATTTTTTCTGAAATTAGTATAAATATATTTGTTGTATTGACGTGGAGTTGCAGTTTGAAGTTTTGTTTAAAAAGTGCTACCAGTAAGAAAAATTGTGCATATGTAGAGATAAATTCGAGGAATAAAAACTAATAAATAAAATGTAATAATAAATCTAAATCATATTTTTTTAAAAAAAAAGTCTTGTTAAATTAAAATCTAATCGTTCAACTTGCCTAAGTAATAGTTAAAGGTAGGAGAAATGAAACTTGGAAGGGAGGGGGCAGAAATTTAGCTGGTAATAAGGAATCAACAGTCAACATTTTTTTAATCATTATATTTGTGTGTAATTACTGTTTGTCGTTTAAAAAAAAAAGTTTTGTCCTTTTGAAATTTTCATATATAATCAATTTGTGTAACGAAATTACAAACACTAAGTCTTTTTTTTTTTTTTTAAATGTTTTTTGTTTTTTGAGGAAGTTTATTGATATGTAACGATATATAAATATGTCGTTACAATAATTTAAAATAAAAACTTAAAAGTTCGCAAATAAAAGTAAAAAACTAAACGCTAAAATTAAAATGTTTGTTAAACGTATATACATTCGCACAGAGGCCAAACTTTAAAAATATTTTTTTAAAAAAAAACAAATAAGTATTTGAATGTACTTTTTTATAAAAAAGTACAAGATTTAAAAATAAAAACAGATATTAATTAATGTAATCTGTAAATGGAAATGATTGTTTATGAATTATCGAAAACCAAACTGGCCCTTGGGCTCTTGTATAATTAAAATGATCTGATGAAAGATAGATAAGAAAACAAAGAGAAATTAGCTTGACCAATGGAAGCACTAAGCCTTGGCTCGGACCCTAACGAAAGTGATGAATAAGTGATGTTTTGTTGATTGAATCCATCTGCATTACATTTAAGTTGGGTATAGACGTTATAGATGTTAATAGATAAATAGAAAAGAAAATAATAAGTTTTTAATTAAATGTTTTAAAGGATATAGATTTTTTTTTTTATAAAAGGAAATTGTTTGTTGTGTTTGTTGTTAATAGGAAAGGGGAGTGAGATAAGGTAAATTTTTGGTTATGAATATATTTTGTAATTTTTATTATTTTTTTTATTTATTTATTTATTTTTATGGAATATGTGTTATTTGTTATATATATATTTTATTTTAGTGTGCCTTGAAAAAGACTATAAAAAAAAGTCGAAACGTTGGATTTTTTTTTTTACATAAGTATAGTCATATAAAAACAAGTTTTAAAAGGAAGGAGTTAGTGTGTTTTATTTCTATTTTGGATATTTATGAACTATTTTGAAAAGAAGATCTCTGTGCTTGATATATTAAAATATTATGATATATTAATAAAAAGTACATTAGATATTGGCATAGGAATAAGAAAAAAGATTATTAAAATCTTGATTATATATTACCTATGCTGCTTTATTTAGACTTAATATTTGTTTGCACTGCTAAAATAATGTAATGCTATAAATATATATTGAATGCTGTGTTTTTGTTTTTCCATATTATATATTATGAATATTCTAAGAAAACTTTGAAGAATAACTATCTATAGAAATAATGTAAGTGATATGATTGCAGGCACGATCATCAATAATAGTAAGAGAAATGTTAAAAATATATCTCTAAGATTTCTATATCATCAAAACAAAAAAAAACAATGTTAGGAGGAAATGAAAAGACAATTTTTCTGAAGTTGAACATATATCATATTATGAAATTTCTGTAAAATTTTATCCATATTATATAATTACAATTGTAAGTTTAAATTAAAGCAGTAAATTCCAAATTCTCATTTAGAATTTTTTAAATTAATATGTCACTCATAATTTTTCTTGTATTTGTTTTTAGCATCCAGAACTAGATTGCGAAAGAATTTTCAACCGAATCTTAGTTTAGTAATAATGCCAACAGAAATAGCAGGCAAGCTTCTATTAATCCTATTCCTACAGAAATAAAACTACAAAATGTTTGACCAGCCAGACAATAATCAAGCATTCAAGTTAATGTAAATTCTTATTCTTTGAAGTAATTACATCTTGTATAATATCTATATTAAAGATTAACAAACCTATATTAAAGATTAATAAACCTGCCTAGGTCATGATGAAATTATATAATTCTGATTTTTCATGTCAGATTTTATTGTGCCTATATATAATGAACTGCTCATTATTTTTCAAAATACTATGAAAATAAATGGAATTTCATTAAAAATTATAGCTAAGACCAATTTTATCATTATTTCTACAATAATAGTAAATGTCTTACAATTTTAATATCACAATAGCTACATCAATATAAAAAAATCAGAGTTAATATTAATTATACTGATTAATCATAAGTAATTTTTACAAGTATAATATTTTTTTTACTAACAAATTTTATTTCCCTTGACATCCCATGATACAGTTACAACAAAGGTTTTTATTGTAAACAAATTGTATAATGCAGACTTTTTTTTATCAAATTAAGAATTTCACTACGATGGAAAATATTAAAACAAAGATATCTATGACATGATTCTAAGGCTTAAATTATCAATGTGATTCATTAATGGCACATTTATACTCTTAGCAATAAAAATATACTGCACATATATTTTTTAATTAATCTGCTGCATACATAATTTTATTCATAAAACAAAGAAAGTTTATCAACGTTATTGTGAAAAGTAAAAAAAATCCCAAATAAAAAAATCTTTAAAGCTGTCAACAAACATAATGCTACAATTAACATCATTGGCTGGCATAGGATGTGCATGTGCAAAACATTTCAGAGTTTTTGCAAAAAAAAAAAAAAGAATTAGAAATCTGATTCATACTATCAAATAAGAAATAATTTCCAAACAAAAAGGCTAAAATAAAATGAATTTTCTTACCATTATGTTTGCTAATGCTTTAAAAAGATTGATTTTGGTTTTCACAATAAGCCAGAAAAGCTTAAAAAATATAAATTCTGAATATGATGTGACTAAATCAATATTATTTAAATTTTTATTAGAAAAAGTATGTTATTTTTTTATTTTATGCTTTTAAAAGTTTGACTTTTAGTTTCCATTAAAATCAAACTGTAAAGTATGTATGGTAATTAGTTTTACATTGATATTTATATTTATATTTTTGGGGTTTTTTTTGTTATAATTTTCTTGTTAAAACTGTTATGTGGAATGATATCTTTGCTGTAGACTGTGAGTATGGTAAGGATTATCCCTAAACATATGCATTTCAATGTAAACTACAACTAACAAATGATACAACAAATAATATTCTGGAACTAATTACATTCATTATAAAACAAATCATGTTATACTTGTAGCTAATTCAGTCTAGAAGGATTTACTATAAATAAAGCACTACCTGGGAGAGATAAAAAAATAATAGAATGTTTATGAGTGAATCAATTTTTGCCAATAAACTCTCATATCCTAAAACAAACGAGAAAAAAACTGTCAAAAAAAGCTTAATTAGAAATAAAATCATAAAAATATTTTGGGTAAATTGTAAGATTACTTTATATTTTTTTAGAATTTATTAAAATTTAATTATCAAAATATTATTCAATAAAGGAACAAAGTAATTATGTGTGTTTGTGCTTATATATCATCATCATCATTATCATTTTCAACCATTACTGCAGGATGAAGGTCACTCCAAGTTCAATCTATCTTCTCCAATCTCTAACCTCTCTTCTCCATATTTTACCCCTGCACACTTTCTTATTTCATCCATTCATCTCACATGTGGTATTTTTCTAGGTCTTTTACAATCTTTTGGAATCCAGTTTAAAATATCAACTGTATGTGTATAATAATAGAATTTAATAGTAAGTAAACTAATTCCAATATCTATATGACTATATATTATTTAGAATTAATAAAATTAAAAAAAGTATCCATGCAAAAAAGTATTACGTTGAAACTATTACTTTCCAAAAAAAAAAAAAAAATACAGAAAAAATAATAAGTTAACCTCCCCCCTTCTTACCATATATTTCCTCGCTGATTTCAGAATCAAAGAAGACAAAAAATGGATGTGAAAAAAACAATACATGCACAATCCACAAACCCTGTAGTTATTAAATCATGCCTACTAAAATGTATGTTTTATTGTATATATATTAATGTAGAAAATAAACTTTTATTTGATTATGATGATTTTGACAAAACTGCCACCAATTAATTGATATTAAAATCTCAAAGAGCTTCATTAGCTATTTATAAATGAAAACAAAAAAAATTTCTGAGGATATGATGGAAATTCTTTAAAAATTTAAAAAAACAACAGTGATAATTTGTTTATATATTTAACATACAAATATTACCTTACTTTAAATTTAATTATTGTTTAAAACTAATAAAGAACATTTTCTTATAAAGTAGCTTTTCTTTTGATTTATACATAATGAGAAATTGACAGCAGATGTTTAGTATATCCAAAATATTTAAATTCAAAAAAAGATAATTTTTAAAAATTGAATAAGTTTGAAACTTTAAATAAAATTATAACAAAACGTATATTTAAAAAAAAAAAAATCCATAAAAGCGAAATATAAATTGCTCAATATATTTATCTTAACATCCTTACTTACAAATGCAAACATAGCTACAAATGAAGATATAAAAAAATCATCTATTTTTTTGACATCTATGTGATTAAATTTTTTAAATCAAAAACTCAAAATATATATATATATATGCATACAACAAATACAGTCATATTGCAGAATATTCTTGTCCAAATATGTTAAATAATTATTATTTTTGCAGGCAGTCTCATAATTAGATATTTTAAAAACCTTGCAAATAATTATAATTACATATTCAATGAAATAGTAAGTTATTTATGTGCTATTAAAATTAGTAATATTTAATTTAAAATAATATATGAAATGTTAAGCTGGCTTGATTAATTTATAAACTAAGATCACCGCTAGTAATAAGTTTCAGCCTTTTCGGATATCGATGTTCATTTATTTATAATATATACAGTTGGAAAGTCAGATAAAAGAGGGAATTCTTTTATCAGACTGAATAAATGGGCACTGATAAATGAAAAGTAAAATTATTTGCAAGTTTATTAAAATGTCTCGTTATGAGATGGCCTAAAAAAATAATTCTGGGTAATGTATTTGAAATGAGAATTTTCTGTGATATGATTATAATCGTAAACATTACATATTCAAGGCAGCAGTAAGTTATTTATGTGCTATTGAAATTAGTAACAAAATACAGTATATATTATACAAATTATTTATATTCAAATATATCAAAATTACCAAAATAAAAAAATATTTTTATATTTGAAAAAAAAAAAAGCTACTGCAATACCAAAAGTAAAAAAAAAAATCTAATTTTCTTTTATAAAGAATTCATTCTAAATCCAGAACTTGAATAAATATATGAATGCTATATACATAATTAGATGATTCTAAGATAAGTAGAGCATAAAAAAAAAATTAAAATACATATACTTACTAATTAAAACTTATGAGAAGAAGGTACAGATCTGGTAAATCAAATAACTTACTTTTATTATGCTCACCTAATGGCTGACTGATGAAGGGATTGCCTGAGGATGGAAGTGTAGATGGGGATTGTTGATTGACTAATTTTTTGGTATGTAAATGTCGCTGCAATTCTTCTTCAACTCTTTGATAATCCTCTGCTTCCATGGGTTTGCTTTTACTATTTTCATGCAACACTATATCATTTTTTGATGTTGCTTTTAATAAAAAATGTATATAGACATAATAATTTATTCATTGCAATAAATATCAAATATATAAAAAAGAAAAACCATATCACTATTTATCTAATTAATATACATGTTAGGTAAATGATACGTATGTGTATGTTTAAATGCACATACATATATAGGATAAACTTAATGAAAAAATCTAATAAGTTTAATAAATTAAACAAAATCAAAAGATTGATTCTGTTTAAATAGTAAGTAAAAGATTTATAACTTTTAAGATTAGAAAAAGATTATTTTCTATAAGTAATAAGTCTAATTAATGAGAGTAGAATACATCGTTAATGAAATAAAACAATTAAAGGATTTCAAGTTAGATTTCCTTTATAAGAAAAATGATAAACTAAAAAATAACTCATTAATTAAAATCAGAGAGATTACAATTTAAATTCTTGTATGGAGCAGTGAAATGAAGAATCACCTGAGCGGGTGGATTGGAATATGAGCCAATCAACTTCAGGGATGGAAAACATTAATGCCTCAGTATGAAGAAGACTTACTTCACTTGGTTCTCTGAGCTTCACCTGTGCACATGGACATAAGCTGACCCAGAACACCGCCATATGCACAGCGACTTCAAGTGCGGAGAGTTGGCCTCCGAATGTGTGAACAGACAGCTAGAACTCTGACAGGTCGTATTGATCTACATTATTATTTATGTATGCATTTGGGCCTTATTATATAAAATAATTGTATATATGTAAATAGTTGACACGCTATTAATTATTGTTTATTAAATTATCTAAATATTAACTGTTTAGTGATGATTTGTACTTTTGGGAAGTGCCCTCTTAGATCAGCTAAACATAGCAATAAAACACAGGTATGTGAAATTAATTCAGAATCTCTGCTTCCAGGGTTTTACAGATTTGTGAATTTTTGAATTTCAAAAATAGATATTTTAGTTCCTCAGTATAAACCAATACTGCTAAGATAAAAAAGAAAAGAAGCTCACTGAAATTAGGCTTATTAATTTGTATATATTTATTAATTTTTTTTTTAATGTTTGTTTGTAGATGTGTGTACAAACAAATTTATTTATTATGAGAAGTTAAAGACCATCTTTAAATTTTTTTTTGAATAATAGAAGTTTCTCAATGATAGGTATTCAGATTAATTATATTCTACCAGAATTCATAACCAAATAAGTATACAATTTTATATCCTCAGCAAATTCCTTTTTTTTCTCATCATATTTATGTCACCTAGTATAAATTTTAGTAATCAATAGATGCTATATTGGAGTGCTTAATCTCCAGACTAGTTTCTAACTTTTGACTAGAGTTATTAAGCACAATATCTGACATCTATTGATTACTAAAACATATACAAAATGCCATAAATGTGGTGAGAAAAAAAAACAACTTGCTGCTGAACAGCATTGTGTATATTGGATCATGTGATGTTTAATTAATTTTATTTCATGATGCTATGTTCATAATGGAAGAAATTCAACAACAAAATTACAAATAAGAAATAAATATTAACATTTGCCTATACATATATGTTTAGGTTAAAAAGATAGAGTGGATTCATTTTGTCTTTTCAAAAGAGTTTATCTTGTGTTTGGAAAAAAGAGTATTCATTAAAGCAGGGATGCCCAACCCGTAGCTCGCGAGTCACATGTGGCTCGCGCAAATGTTCAATGTGGCTCGCATTGCACTCATCAAGAAAAATTGATAAAATATTTTATGTTCCTTGACGCCACATGCACACACTAAAAAATAAACATTTTTACAATACAAACGATATACAGTATCAGGTTTCACATTAAATAAAATAATTAAAATATACTTTTCCTATAATTGTAATTTATATGTATGTTAACAAATTTTTAATATATAAATAAAATGTATTTACATTTTTTTTTCTTTTTAACATATTACACCAGTTTTTTTTAGTTTGTGAATTATGTTTATAAATGTAATATGAAAAATGCAATATATAATTGTGGCTCCCCAAATTTTTTTAAATTCTCAACTGGCTCGCGTTAAGTTAAAGGTTGGGCATCCCTGCCTTAAAGGGTTTACATCTATACAGTGCATGTATAGTGGAGTGATCCCTAATGATTGTCACAGATTAAAACATAGTGCTATATAAATAAATAATTCATTATATATATTTCCTCCTAAAAACAATAATTATTTTTTTAAAGAACTGTTAAGTTCAAAAGTATTACAGGAAAAGTTGTCTGTTAATTAAAGGACTGTCTCAATATTTCCCACTACTCTTCCCTCATCTGTCAAAATGAACTTAGTTTGATATATCCATTATTGGCCACTATTAGCCTAATAATCAGGGTTCTTCTTCATTTTCAAAACCAAACAATCCTGCTTATTAAGTTCAATCTTTTTAACTCTTAGGTTTTGTATAAAAATACTCCTTCCACTACCTTGTACACATAGAAAGATATACTATAAGAATTTGTCTGAAGGTTTGTAATGATGGTATATTATAAGATGAGATATGTTGGACTATTTCCATCATTTATGAGTGAATGTTGAATGTATAGCAAATTTTAAACTTTATTTAAACTTTCCAAATACAAACAACTTGTTAGTAACACACAAATAGACAATACAGGTTAGTAATTACACAACGTTTCGAGTAGTATTAATCTCCACTCTTCTTCAGGTGTTGCTGGCCTATATGCACAGTGACAATATTCGCTTAGAAGTTGAACTCACACCTTTAGATACTTGAATATTGAATTTAAGGCAAACGCTCTACCAACTGAGCTATTCTGCCTTGGTAGAGCGTTTGCCTTAAATTCAATATTCAAGAATCTAAAGGTGCGAGTTCAACTTCCTAAGCGAATATTGTCACTGTGCATATAGACCAGCAACACCTGAAGAAGAGTGGAGATTAATACTACTCGAAACATTGTGTAATTACTAACCTGTATTGTCTATTTGTGTGTTACTAACAAATTGTTTGTATTTGGAAAGTTTAAATAAAGTTTAAAATTTTCTATACATTCAACATTCACTCATAAATGATGGAAATAGTCCAACATATCACATCTTATATACTATAAGAAATCTTTTAACATTACTATTCCAAAGTAAGAAATTAAGCAAAGACTTGTATTCATAAAAATGGTCAAAATCAGATAAAACTATCTAAGAGTGAGCAGCATGACTACAATATTGCAACATGATCACTAAAAAGACTATCAGTTTTTGCTTCTAAGAAGAAATAAAACTATTTTGTATATATATATTTTCAGGTAAATCAGATCACCTTACCTATGAATAATTCCAGACCTTTAACAGTAAAAGATTGTTTAATAAAAAGATGAAAAGTACAATTACTGAATTATTAGAACCACATTTAAACCAGTGCAAATATAACTCAAATAAAGCATTTTTTGATCATTTTAAAATTACTTCAATTTATTACACTTATTTTAACTAACATCAGTTACTTTTCCATTTTGCAGTTTTTGCCTAACCTAATGCATTAACCCGGATCACTTTTTCCAAGAACTTACATCACCGGTTTTCTTCAAAAGTTAATAGCTATCTCTTCCTTGTCATCTATCACCTTCTTTCTTTTGCTTCCCCTTTTTTCACTCTCTATAGTTCCCGTCACTATATCCTTCAAAATTCCTTCATTTTTAAAGAAGAGATGCTCAGTCAAATGCCTCTTTTTGACTTCCTCAATAAATGATCTTATTTCACTTATTCTTTTCAACCCTCATGCATTTCCAATCTTATTTAGCCATCTTACCATTATTAGATCCTGATTTCTAGACCCTCCAATTTTCTCCTAATTGTCTACATTTCTATTTGCTATCAAACTACATTCCAGAAGGAAAAACTTAAACCATTTTCAGTTGTAACTTTAAAAAAATACAAAATACTTTTCTTGCTTTATAAAAGTTTGTTTAATTATCAGAATTCTATTTTAATTTCTTTGTAAGTTTCTTTCTATTAATAATTATCATCTTAAATATTTAATCATTCCATGTATGCAAACTAATTAAGTTCTAATTACATTTATTTTCATTGAAAACTTATGAACTTCAACAATTCTAACTTAGTATTCAGTTATCATCTTCACTCCTTGCAAAAACTACAGTAGCATTAGCATATTTAATGCAGAGAATCTTCCACTATTTGATGAAAACTTCAATACCATCAGACAAATCAACTAAGTCAACATTAAACATGTCAGTAAAAAAATTAATGTCATTATTATATGCCTCTTCCTCTACATATTTCTTTGGAAAGATTATCATTTAATCTTATAAAAATCATATATTTCCTTTACAAATTAACAATTATTTCTCCATTTACTTTATATCTTTCTTAAAGAATGTACAACAGAAAAATTCAATGCACTCTTCTTTTCAAGATCACCATTTCTTATGCTTGCTCATAACTGTTATTAAAACAAGCAAAACTCTCCATACAGTAGTGTCACTTAGTGCAAGTCAGAGTAATCAAGGGATGCTAGAAGGCTTGTGCATAAAATCCCTATCTAGTGCCTATTCATCCAATATCCCCAGACTAGTTTCTGAATCACAAATTCTTACAAACATTGATTAATTCTTTCAATCCATTTACCAAGACTCACTTCTTCTATTATTTTTATAATCTCTTATTTCATTTCATAAGCTATCTACTCAAATTTATTTTTCAATTAACCAACATGCTAATCATTATATATTTTTCTCACTTTTTCAGTATATTCTCTTTCTTTATTAACAATCTATTATTCATTATTAATTAATACTTCATTCCTGCATCCATGCCTTTTCTAACTAAACTGCTTTATTCTTACATACATATCTTCTGTATATATCCTCTATCTTTCTACAATCAACTTCAAAACATGCTTTTTAACTTTAATTTTACTGCTTTCACATCTCAATTCACTATTTAGAATTTCTTACATAATTTTTTATTTAAATAAGTGAATTTATACCTCCCCCACCCTCTGTATCACTTAACCAATCATCTTGTTAAATATAAATTGGGGTGTTAGTCCCTGCATCATATTACGATCATACTTTTTTGGCTTCATAATCAGCCCAGCAATGTTTATCTGACCAATCAAGAACAATCTAGCAACCTTCATCCTCTAGTTGTTAGAAGCTAGATACTCATTTACCAACAATTAAATGGCTAATTTTTGTTTCTTTTAACTGTTTCGCAGCCTATTATCAATGCAGAACAAAGCAATACCGGGGTGCATTATTACTACTATCAATAATTGTATGTTTATTGTTGAATAAAATGTCTAAATTTTTATAATAATATTGGGGGACATATCAAACAAATTTTATCCTTTTTATTTTATTTATGATCTGGAATTAGGAGACATCCTGTAGATTATACATTAAATTATCAAAACATAAACAAGATAACTGAAGATGGATAACTTAGAAAAAGATTGTTTTTCATGGGAAACTTTGAGACTGATCAGATAATACAGCATATATACAATGCATGATAATCAGTTTTTGAATTATGAGTCACCAATAAACAGACAATGTAATGGAAAAAATATATAGGCAGAGCATGAAGCATATATCCACTGATATTTTATATAGTACACAATCATTATAAATTGAACTCTGTTAAGCAACATTATTACACTGCCATACCCATGAACAGAACATGATAAGTAAAATAAATTAACATCTAAATGATATCAGATAAACTGCCATACTAAATATATTTAATATTAATATATTTAAGAATTAATTTGCAAAACTATCTTCAAGATTATTATCATTAACTTTTATAAATCATGGAGACCCATAACAGTCATATTTTTGTTTTATAATCAGCCCATTAACAGCAATCTAACCATTTCCAATTAACCTAGAACTTTACATTTCATCTACAAATATTCATTTGCTGAGCAATGATTGGATTAGTTCTAAACTGGCTACTTGAAAAAAAATTTAAAACTGTTTAAAAATCCTCTTATCGGAAAAAGTTTCCCCAAGTTTCATTCAGATTAAAAATCCAGATCAAGGGAATGGCAAAAAAATTGATCATGAAATCCTATTACTATTGAATATACAAAGTATTCCTTTACATATATAAAAAAGTGTCTTCAATCAATGTTTACATTATCCAATCAAATCTTGCCATCTAATTATCAAGACTAATTACATTTAGAAAGAAAATAGAAATCTATTTTCTATTTACAATTAGACACTTTAAATACATCAAAAATTAAGCAATGATAAATAACAAGACAATTTTACAAAATAAGCTAAGAAGTTAATAAAATTCTATTCTAGCACCTTAAATTAAACATTTGCATGACAAAAATAACATTTATTCATTTTAATATCTTGTCAACAAACCATTCAAATCTAATAAAACATATATTATGGCAAACATACTAATCAAATCAATCATCAAACTAATATCTATAGTATACAGTCAAATCTCATAAAATCCCGTTTATTTTCTTTAATGGAAAAAGAAACGTCATCTAAAAGTCATTTAGACAGACTGCTAACAACATTAATGATCATAACATTTACATATCTGTTAAAATATTAATTTAAGAATGGAGTTTCATTAACTTCTTGGCTGATTTGTAAATTGGCTCCATTATTTATCATTGCCTAATTTGTGATCTATTTTTAAAAAAATCTAGATAAAAATTTGAATCTTCATTTTCTATCTAAACATAATTATTTTTGATAATGAATGGTGAGATTTGACTGGATACTGTAAATGTTGTTTGAATAAGTGGTTTGATTAAATAACAGCCAGTTTAGTTCTTGTGTGTGTGTGTGTGCAATACATATGTAATCTATAAATTTGGCTGCAATTTTAATCATGAATTAGTTCCAGAAGACTTGCAGATATGACACAAGTTTTTATATTTTATTTATTTCATTAACAATTCTAATCATTTATTATCAATAAAATATTTACTTGATGTTAAAAAGTTCAATCTTTAAAAACAAAACTACAAATTATTATTTAAAATTATAATAATTATTAAATATAAAATATAACTACTTTTAACAAAATATTTACTTGATGTTAAAAATCCCTGAAGCAAAGTCCACAGTATATGTGCCTGCCGTGGACAAAGGAAGGATGTGATACCACTAAGAAATAGCTCCAATTCAATCTAAAATTAACAATTAAAATTTTAAGCAAAACTATATCATAAAACATTTACAGAATATAAAAAAACTTATGTTAAAAAAAAAAACTTATTCTATATAGAGGCACATACCTTTGCTCCTGGAACGGATTCATTTTTTTTATATCGACATTTCATTGTATGACTTGAAGGCATCGACATTATTAAAATTGGATCGTTTATCAATCTTGTATTGTTGCCGTCACTAAATTTTGGAAGAGGAGGAGATTCTTGATTGTAAAAGCTTCCCTCCTGATTGAAATCAAGAGAGTGTGAAGATGAAACACCTGGAGATGTCATGGCAGAATAAAAATTATCTGGGCTCTTAAATATATATATATATATCAGTTTATTAATTCTATTAAAAATAAGTCAATTTAAAGTTAATAGATCAAAAGCTGATGTGCAAATAAATTTCAAAATTCATCATCATTAATTATCTATGATTAGGAAACCCAACATTCCAGATCACCTTCTCTTTATACTTCAATAGACAATTTAATAATCAACTTCCATGAAAGATTCTCTATCAATGTCTTTATTCTTCTTTGTTTTTACTTTTTAATATTTTCTTTCAATAGATTATCCATAATTTCTCTATTAAAACATGTTCTCTTAATAAATAAGATTCTTAATAATTGCTGTTTTTTTCTCCCAAAAAAACATCTATTTTCAAAAATATATATATGAAATTATTTATTTTTCTTCAAAGTGATATTGATTCTTATTCATTTCCTTTTCCTAATTATCTAAGTTTCTGCATATACAAACCTTCTCTCATATAACATTTTACCACTCATCCTTAACTTCAATTTCAATGACACAAAGAATAACCTTTTTAAAGTATTAAATGTCTGCTTACCTAAAGAAATTATGAGTCTCTTTTCTTGTTTACTATTTTTAAATATTTAGATTTCTAACTATTTAAATGCATTTTGCAATTTATCATTTTTCAAGTTTTTGGCCTCTCTATCAATTTTCATAACACCCCTTTTTATCCAAATGTATTTTCCATTTAAATTTTTATATTACCTAAATTCTTTTTTCTGAAAACTCATTCTCATTATAAAATAGCACTGCCATACTCTTACTATCCTGATACAATAAAACTACTTCCGTTATGTCCATCCTTGTGAAAAATATATTCATTTATTAAATCAAGATAATACTAAACTCAAAATAAACACCATCTCATTTACACTTCTATATCTAATTGTATGTAGCACTATGTATGTTTGGTTTCATAGTGCAAATTAGCTTGAAGTAAATCAAATAAGCATGATTTTATTAGATTACTTATCAACATTAAACAGGAATGAATGATCATTATATTCTGAAAGCTCATTATGTAAGATTTAATTGAGTGCTTTCTAAACTGGATGTTATGGCACACTAATGCTTCCCTCATTTTCCATGAGGGATCATCCAACATATACAAGAATTATATATCTTTCTAAAATAAATGATTAAAACTAGTAAAAAAAAAAAATAATTCACTAATATATTTACATGCATATAATTATATAATTAAATTTCTTTACAATACTTCAAGTGACTTGTAGTACATCTATTACATACTAATATCACTTGCACATATATGTAAAAAATTGCAAGTTGGAAGTTTTTTTAATATTTTGTCAAAAAAGATTACATCCTCAAATAGCAAAAAAAAAAAATCTGATTACATTTTCTGCAACCTTCAGCAATATGAAGATGTTATTGGTTAAATATATGTCAAAATTTAAATAAATGGCATCATATCGTTACTTTACCATTAATTATAATTTAATTATTATATTACTTATTTTATGTTATTTAGATAAAATAGATAAGAATAGAAAGCTCATAAGTTTAAGATTTCTCAATTGATTCTGAAAACTTTTGGTTATTTTAATAAAATTCTTGTACTCAATCCGCAACTTGGGTGATGAACATCATATGACATGAGAAACTGACCAGACAATTATTAGTATTTTGTCCCCCCATTATAGTGTGATGGATTTGGGAACTAAACATTACTGAATCGATTCTCAGTTGAGTAAAGTAAAAAAAAACTTAGTTTAGCCCATGAAATAGACTGTTATCAAAACCTGTTACATGACTGTTGATCAAATTTTTATGACATCATAAAAAATATGTGATTAAATATTTTACATAGAAATCAAAGTTATTAAAATATTTGTACTTGTTCTTTTTTCTTTTTCAAGCACAATTTTTTTTTTGCATATCAATAGAGTACACTAGACGAAAGTTTGGAAATCACATTGTCAATTGCCATTAGATGAGCAAACCCAATTAAAATGTTAAAAAAAGTTAAAATATATTAAAAAAAATTAAATCAAAATTTTCAATTGACTTAAGCTCTATAAATTATGTCACACATCTGCCAAATCATATCCAATATCTTCAGCTAAATCTCATTTAACCTATATACAATTTATTGGTCAAAAATACATAAGGGATAACAACTATGCTTCAGACATAGGCATTTTAAGACTTTAATTTATTCCAAAAATAAACCATTTAGAATATGAATTCCTATACCATGAAAAATAAATATCCTAAGGTCTTCTCTTTATTAGATACATTTCAGTACCCTTGATAATTTTTCTGGAGAATAAAAAAAAAAACTGATATATAACGATATCAATAACATTTCCATAATTTCCCTCCTGTCAATTCTTAAATCTAAAGTATAAACCAGAGATTTAAAACTATTATTATCAATAAGGAAGACTAACAATAGCAAATACCCATAATTTCAAGCACAGTTAAATATTTCACCATAAAATAATAATGATTATAAATTAAATTAATGAAATATTACCAATTATAGAAATACAGTACTTTCATACTTACTTCGGATTCGGGAGTAGAGTAATTTGATATGCCTTGATCCCGAGAAAATTTATCTACAAATTCATTAGAATATACCCTGATTCCCATCATCTCAATAATTTTGGTAGTAAATGCTTGTAAATTGATGTCATCATCGATTTCATTATCATTATTTGTACTCCTAAAGACGATTTCATCGCAACATAATAATCTTAAAAAATAATAATAATAAGATTTACTTTTCTTGAAATGGTAACACTAAAAATAAAAATCTCAAATACAATTTTACATTAGATATAATAAAGGCAATATTAATATCATATATTCAGAGAAAACATTAAAAATATTAAATATAACTTTAACATACTTCTGGAGCTGAATACCATATTATTTTGAATATAATGAATCCTCACCACCAAAAATGAATTAAAGTCATATTTAATATGTTCGATGTTGTCAATAATATATTATATTTAAGTGATGGAATTATCAGTTATTTACAAATTATCAGATATAGTTTGATAAAAACAAGCTAAGAAAATATGTTCAGTTGCTATAGACTTTATTCTCAACAATATCCAAACAAAAAAGAACAATTTTAAATTTGAATTTTCTTAAATAATATCTACAATTTTTCTACTTAGAGTTACTTATTAATTGTTTAAATTCAAATGATAATAATAAGGATTTACATAATCAAAATTTTGGGAAAATGGATTACTCATGAGAATATGCTCATTACATTTACTATCATCATTCAATGAACACAAGTGTCAGACTTAAAAGATTAAGAGAATTTAATTTTAAAAAGGGATGTTTTGTATTCTGTGATAGCTGCACCATAAAGCTGCAAGTCAGTAAATAGATTACAAATAGTCACTAAAACCAAAACATTTACAGCTAGACATAATTTTCATTGATACTTGTCTCAAATTAATTCATAATATAAAAATCTGGTAATTCAGCCATTGATTCAATCTTTTTTCCAACCGTTTATCTTAATATTTAATAATGAATAGCTTAACATAATTAACATTCATCACTATAAACAAAAAATATTTCTTTATGATCATATCTTGCAGAATGTTTCTTTCATCTACAAAAAAAAAAAAAGCACAACAGTAAAAACGTTCATTAAAAATGGTCATCATTTCAACTACTAAAACAAGCCATTGAACACGTTCATCTCTGAATAAATTGAACTGGGCTTCAACCTACTTATTACATATTTTTAAAAAAATATACTCCTGTCACAACTGTTCTACTTTCATTTATAAGTATTTAGGGACTCGTTTTTATACCTTTTTACATTAAGCATTTGTTCTAATATTTCATTAACTGTTTAAAACCTAAAAAAATACCACTCTGCAATGGCAATTGTAGAACAATTGATTCCATATTTCATTAAAATTATAATATTTTCTGCATTATTTGCCTAAGTGTCACATCGTCATCCATATCCTACCAAAATCACTGCATAACAAATCATTTTTGCTTCAGTACATCAATACTACTTATAATTCATAGTCAAGACACCACTGCTCAATTACTTCCTCTGGGAACAAAAAGCCCCCAAATGTTCAGTAGTTGCAAAAATTGGCATATAAGTTTCTTGATTAGTAGATTGAGACAGTATCTACTTATCTATATAAAGCATACAATTAACAAGGTATTGTGTTTATAATAATTTCCAATGAAAAAATATGATTAAAAAATTTACTAGATATAAGAGTTATAATGAGAATTTTCATAATTCACTCCCTTCACAATTAAACAAGATGTAGTGGATAATCTTCAATCACAACAAATGATTGGATTTTTAATGCTTACTGATGAATTTCAAATAAATTCAAAATAGTTGGAATAACTTTGCATTTATACAATCAAGTAACTATATGCCCCCCCCCCTATTCAATCAGTTTCTTAGGCATTTGCCTGCTTCCTACTACTATGATTCCAAATATTATAACTTCCTTGATCTACTAAAGAAAAGCCATTTACTATATAAGGATGAAGATTTCTTTTACAATCTAGAAAGCTTACAAATTTTTATCCTTCATCTGATCATTTAACAAGAATACTATAAGAAAATATCCATAAGTGATCTTTCCTAAAAGTTACTAACACTTCAAAACACCAAGCCACATCTGAATCTTGGGAGCTTACAATGCATAGAAAAGACATTATAACAAATATTATTATGGTTATTATTGTCTTGGTGTGCTATTCCTCAATTCATATAAAATGAAGACTTAGCCATGAGACTACATTAGATATGTATAAACACAAGGAATTAATTGAAACAATAAGGATGCTAATAATTTTTTTAATGATTTTGTATTAATATGTTGACTAATTTAGCTCTACTAAATTAATGCCACTGGAATTAATGAGAGTTCTAAATTCTGCAAATTAATTATAATTCTCAAATTTGCTTGTAATGATTTAGTATGATTAGAATTGTTGGGATCTTTTGACAGATCCTATTTACCAATAAACTGGCCTTGTAAATGAGAAATTTATTTGAAGAACCAAGAATCATTTCTAGCTGATGATTTGCCAAGTCGATGATTTTCCCACTGAGACTGAAAACCATATTAACTGCATGGACTTCCAATTATTTTCTGAATCCAGTTCCTCTAGTAATAATCAGTATCATATACTACTAAATTCATTTGTTCCTAATATAAACTACAAAAAAAGTCAGAGATAAGGGAGACTTTTCATACTTTGAAATAAATTCAAGATTCTTAGGAAGATTTTTACAATAATAAATCTATTTTTGATGTAGTTTCTTAAAGCATAAGTTACATAATAGATGTTGAAAAGTAAATGAATTTATCTAGTCATACATATGAGTTAACATCAAATATAAATCAATTTGAAAAATAATGAAACATAAAAGATAAAACTCCACATAACATGTGCATACAATGATTAAAAATCAGTCCTTTTTAAATTATAAATATAAAAATAAAAAAAATCATTAAATATTGCCAAATATCCATTACCAATTACTAAACATTAATCTTAAAAAATCTATTTTACTAAGGAACCTGTCAAGAGTGCTTTAAATTTGAATAGAGATAGCTGAAGAATGGGGTAGAGCAAGACGATATTTATACAATTACTAACAAACCCCCCCCCCCCATAAAACTTACATTTGTACTTATTTAATCTAAATATTTATATTTTTATGGAAATATAATATAGTAAAAAATTAATAGTCATATTGCCTTCTCCGTTTCAAAGGTCAACTATTTTAAAATAGAGAAAAAAAAAAATATATACTTGCAGAGATTCAAAAAAAAAAAATTTTTGTTATTTAAAATTTTGGATTGTCTTTTTTTTTTTTTTTTGAGTACGTGCCATTATAAGCATATATATATATATTGCACATACCCAATTATATTTTGAAATCATAGAGATTGTTTTGAAAAGATTTTGATTGAGATTTTTTTTTATTGTGATTAAAAAGCTGAATTTGTCCATCTAAAAGCTTGGAAGGGAGGGGTTTTTCTAATTAATTAAGATTTAATTAATTTTGTTTTTAATTAAAATCTGTGGTAAATAGGGAACAAGATAAAAGCTTTTTTTTTTGTTAAGTTTTCAGTTTTTTTTCCCTCTCACAAGGAAGCTTTCCATAAGTAGTTGTTTTTTTGTTTTTTTTGGACAGACTAAAAAAAAAAGAAGAAAGATTATCCAGTTATTGTCATATAGACTTTTCAAACTGATTTCCTAGAAAAGGTACATATGCTTATTACCAGGGACTTTATTCATAATGCAAAAACTTCCAGCCTTGCATAAAAATATCAAAGGTATGCCATGCTAAAAACCCTTCTAAGATAAACCTCAGAGCTCTAAAATTGTTTCATTATTAACATGTCCTAAATTAAAAGTATTCGAGACTGATCTATAAATTTGCCTTCATACTCCACGATCAACTTCATGGTTATCAAAAAAAGAAAAACAAAGGAATGACAACAGCAGTTTACATTTGCTAGAACTGAACCTTGCACACACCACTGGAAGAAATCACAAGGGAAAATTTAAGCCTCAAAGTAACTAATATTATTATTATTATTATTATTATTATTATCTTAACCAGGGTTTAATCCTCTAAACTTGCTATTTAACAGAAACAGGGGAAAAGTCAAACAAACTTATGATAGGATTATTTGTATAAGTTGATTTATTTTTAATTGATTTATTATAATATTTTTTTTATTCTTCTTCTTTACTATTGTGACATATGAATGGTAAATAATTGAGAGTGTATTTAAAATCTTGATCTTAGTACTCATTTTTTTTATTATTTGTTTGTATTGAAGGCTTTGGCAGATAACAGTAGTTTTTCTTTTACCTCACCTGTTCCATTTTGTTTAAAATCCATTTAGTGTAACATGTGTCTGCATTTACTGCAGACCATGGCTCTTTTGGCTGGTGGTTTATCGATTATGGTTTAATTATGTTTTCTTTTATACCATACAGAGTGAGTTTTTTTTAAATTATATTTTAAATCATAATATTTCCTGTTTACTTGTATGAAGGTAACCTTAAGAGCCATGTAGTAAACACAAGTCCTTATGAATGTTTAAGGAGCATAGGATGTCCTTGTTTTAGCCCCGAGGTTTTTTCTTGGGTTAAGAAAAGATCGCCCCACACTGTTCGTTGACTTCTGTTCAAGGTAACCTTTATTAAAGATCTCCAACAAGAAATATAGATATGGATATTCATATGGCATATAACAAATGGGAATAGGTCCCTAAAGAGAAGGAAAATAAAAATGAAAGAAGAATGGTATTTGTATAGATAAACTGTCGGCAGAAAGATCATAGCAATTCCCAATAAACTTAGGTGATAAAACCAAATTGTCTGCCGAGGCTTTCGAGATACCATAATATTCATTTGCACTCACAGACCAATCAGGTTAAGGGATTTGGTTGAAATTTTTTTTTTTAGAACTAATATTTGTTTCGAATTTAGTACACCTAAGAATTATTAATAATTATTTTTCTTTTGCTGATGTTTGTTTCTCAATTCTGTCCCTCAATTGTCTGAATAATATTTAAGATCTCTTTCTTTCCCTGTGTCTGGCAGGATGCATTTATATCAGACCGTTCATTATCACTTAATTTCTGATCGCTGTAAATCAAATTTTCTATGTGATGTGATATGATGCTCTGTGACTTCTCCTTATACAGATTCAGGAATCTCTCAGCAACTATGCCAAGAGAAACCTGTTAGCCACTTTAACTTCCCTTTCCATTTCCCATCCTAAGTTTTCCCATACTCCCATTTCCACAACATAATCTTTGTCAACTCTATGGCCTTTTATATCTAAATCATACTCCCATTTCCACAACATAATCTTTGTCAACTCTATGGCCTTTTATATCTAAATCACCCTTATCTTTTCCCAAACCCAGCATAAAAACCAATAATCCACTTTCTATATAATCACTTTGTTTATATTTATTATATGTACTCTTTCTGCTTTCAGAAATTTTCATTCAATTAACAGATCTACGCTTTCCTTATACAACTTGCAGACTAAATCACCCACACTTTTCCATTTATGTGTATACTCCCTTGTTGCTAAAGATCCTGTTCGAGCATTAAACAGTAAACTACTTTCCTTATTATTATCATAAATTAACTCACACCCAATATTCTGTTTACTTCTATATATATTTAAACTCTTTTTACTGTCCATACTAGTTTTCCATCTCTCTAACTCCCTATTCTTTATTAATGCATCTATTCTTCTATCCCATTCCTTAACCTATAACACTCAACAATTCTTCTGCATATTGCATTACCTTTCTCACCCATCTTGATGCCAGCCCTTTATTCATAACCTAATTAAATACTATTTTGGCTATTATTTTATTACCCATAAACTGCAATCTACCGAACATTTTCATTTTGCTTTTTGCATCTCTCATATAAAAACATGACTATTTCTCCTTCAATTGTCTCCTTTGCCTTCCACACATCTGCATCTAATGCATGTCTTCCTACTTCTCTTTGTATTTTTTTTAAGTAATCTAATACCGCTTTACTAACATACAACACATTGTTACCATATATTAACCCTGCTACTGCCACTTCCTTCCATACAATTCTAGCTACATCATATTTATTATATGAGAACACTGTTAATTTCTTTATCAATCCCTTTCTTTTCTTTGCTTCATTTATCAATTTTTTCTCCCATTCATCCAAGCAATTTCTCTGATAACTTAAGATGATTCCCAAATAGTTATATCTATTTGCCACACTTAACTTTATATCCCTCAATAAATATTCTTTGTCTTCTCTTTACCCAGTATTAATCATCAATACTTTGGATTTTTCTTCACTAAATTTAATCCATATCTCTTTACCCACCCTTGCACATGTCCTCAGCATAACTTCCATATCATCCCTTCTTTCTACGCACAAAAGGACATCATCTGCAAATAAAAGACCCGATAATGTATAAATTAAATTAAATGTGATGTGTTGTACTATGGCTTCTCCTTAAACGAAGTCAGGAATCTCCCTCGATGATAAGAGGTGAGGAGTATCCAGTACAATATATTATTGTCAATATTTAAAAGTAAATACTATATTGCACCTTCATTGTTATATGGTATCAATTAAATTCAAAAATACTTCTTCATCCATACTCTTCTTATTCAAATCTTATTTATTTTTGCTGAATTCATAACAAATAGTTTACAAAAATTGCCAATGTTTTCATTATTTTGTATGACCTTCATTATTTTAAAATAAAAGTTGGGAGAATAATTGGCAATGGTATATAAAATGATCAAAATGTTGGTAATATATATAATTAAAAAAAAATATTATAAATTCAGTAAAATAAATAAGATTTGGAAAGTAAATTATGAATCATTTTTAAAAAAAATTAAATTTGGGAAAAAAATTGGATGATTGAATTTTGAATTTTAAATTTTGTTTTTAATATCAATTAATTGTTACTAACATTATTCTTTGGAAATCAACTCCTGTCAATCACAAAATCCATCTTTACACTATTTTCCTGGAACTAATCAAATGAGAACATCAAGGATTCTCTGAACAAAAAACAAGAAATATGCCTCACAGTTATTTATCTACAAGTAAAAATGAAATTGCAACTTTAAAAAATTTTCTGTACTGATTTGTAAATCACTGAGATTGGATCTAAAAAAATAAAAAATCAATAATGAAATTGATAAACCATCATCTTCTATGAATGAACATCCATGTATCTGAAAATAATAGACCATATTATTCAGAGAACAAGGAGAAAATTCATCATCTGTCAGATGACATAGAAGTGCTGAATATACTTGAAATATCATCATTCCGATATTAATCTCTGCAAATTTCTTTTGCCTCATATGTAAACATTTTAAATAATCATCTGATTTTTCCATTTTTTGTCTATAAAATAAGTAACAAATATTCATTCCATCAAATGCCCTTTTAGATTTTTTGAGAGTAAGAAATTTTCCTAAAATCTTCACAATTAATAGAATCACTATGCTGAGTCATAAATTACTTTACAAACATAAAAAAATTCTCACAGAAACTCTTAACCTTAGTTTTTCAGCCACTCTCATATTGATATGATCTCATTTCACACCATGTAGCATTTTAAAATTGTATACTCACTTATCTACATGTGCTTGAACTGCAATCCCTTGATGGTTATCTTTTGAAACATATTCCAAACGTATAATAAAATCAGTAAATGTACATTTGATCCGATTCATAACTGAAAAAATATTTAAAACCGTCTTTTAGAAATATGTATCTTTATTTGAATAAGTGTATTAATTATTTTAGAAATAAAAAATCTTATTCTACAATAGTGATATTTACCCCCTCAAAGCAACAAGTCATTGTAATAGTTAAACAATAAGAAAAAATGTGAATTATTTTTCATTAAACATTTAAAATAAATTTTGCTATGTTTATAAATTACTATTCAATAATATCAACAATAATGACAAAAGAAATTTTGCTGACAAGTATTTACATATAACATTAATAAGTGATGATTTTAATGAGGGCATAAATTATTTTACAAGTTATCAAATATATAATGTTAAGAATATAAATTTTTCATGAAGCAAACGAGTCCAAAGATGTTAGTAAAATAATTCACAAGCTAGATTTCAAAAACTAGTTTAAATTAAAAATAGGCAAAACTCTCTATGTGTATTGCCACTCAGTGCAAGCCAGAGTAATCAATGGATGCCAGAAGGCTTGTGCATAAAATTTCAATCTATGCCTACTCATCCAATATCCCCAGACTAGTTTTTGGCTTGTGGCCTTCGTCAGTGAGAAGTCTTGGATCTGACAACACTGCACCGATGAATATGCTAGTTTCTGGCTTGTGGCCTTCATCAGTGAGAAGTCTTGGATCTGAGAACACTGCACCGATGAATAGGCACTAGATGGGGATTTTATGAACAAGCTTTCTGGCATCCATTGATTACTCTGGCTTGCACTGAATAGCAATATGTATAGAGAGTTTTACCTGTTTTAATAACAGTTATAAGCAAACATAAGAAATGGTGATCAAGTGATGTTTATTAGTTTAAATGAACTTGTAAATATTATCCACTTTTTTATTATATCAATAAAAATCTATTCTGTCAAATAAAAGGTGATTTGACAAGATAGATTGGCATTGATAAAACAAAAGGTGGCTACTATTTGTAAGTTCATTTAAGATAATTCTTTAAAAATGTAGCTTGTGAAATTATTTAAACAACTTATTTGATTTGTCTATTCCATGAATAGATTTAACACTAATTGTACTGAAATATTTATAATTCATGAGAAGTAAATTTTGGTGCTTCTAGTACAGATTTATCAGAGATCAGTTTGTTTATTTTATGTTAAATAGCAATTAAACATATTAAAATTTAAATCTGCATTAAAGAGGACAACATTTGCTTCTCATATATACTATGGTTTCTCAGATATATATATATGATAACATAACCGCGTTTAAATCTAAATTTATTTGGGGGGGAAATTTTTTTTTACATATATTTATTTTGAACACAGACTTTCAAAATCCCTCAAGATATTCACCCCATCTCAAAATGGAGATGAGAAAAATTCAAATAACGGCAAGATGAGTACGAGTTCTTAACAGAAATAATTGCAGCGGCAAACTCAAGAACACCTTGGTTAATAACAGATGTCTCAGATCCATCCCCACTGCTTTCTCCTCCAAAGAAGAAGAAGCAGTGCAAATGTCATCAGGATAGTTATGATAAGAATGGTGAAAGTGGTAGTGGATCTGATTCTGGTTCTGAGCTACTAGTGCTGATAATGAGCCATTGCCTCCTGGTGTTGAAAGTCAATCTATTGTTTTCCAACACTTACCAGCAGAATCCTTTCCAGGATAGCTCAAGGGAGCTTGAAAGTCTGTGTTCAAATCTCCTACATTACATTTAAACTCCAAGTGTATGAGTTATGCTTGTATTTCAAATAAAATTATTACATATTTATTTTATAAATTTAGATTATAAAATTGTTTTTTTTTTTTTGTTCTTTCAGATGGTTGTGTTGATGAAAATGTCAAAGTAAACCCAAGTATGAAAACTCAGTTTTCATTATAAGAAGACATCTAGTTAAAACATAAAATTGCATCAACAACTGGACAAAATTTATGTCAAGCATTGGTGGGCCAGTGGTCAGCACAGCTGCCTTACAAGCAGATGTCACGGGTTCGCTTCCCGCCCGATGCTTTGACACATAAATAAATAAAAAAAAACTGGACAAAATTTTCAAAGAAACTGGGCCAATTCTGAATAATTAAACACAATAGAAAAAAACACCTTCATTTCTTAATCATCATCAGTAACAACAGCCACTCATCAATAGGTAATAACTATTACAATTTCAAAAGAAAAAAAAGATCAAAAGACAAAACAGAATTTTAAAAAATAGAAATAATGCACAACAGATGAATGTTGTAATAGCTATATAATCCAAACTATGAATCAGTAATATGTTTACATATAGAATCCTCTAATCTATTATTCTATTAGTTAATATTTTCAAATCATATCTTTTAATTTCTTCTGCTACTTTTTTTTTAAAAAAATATTTCAATACCAAGGTTAATTTTAGCTCTCAATGTATAGTATCCTCAATCACATCTGCCCAATAAAAACAATCAAGATTTGTACTTATCAGCATACTTTTTCACCATCTCTATGTCATTTGTTGTAGGCTTTAGTAAAGAATAACAGATACCAGATAATAGTGCTTGATGTGATGTGATGTATTTTGGCTTCTCCTTAAACGAAGTCAAGAATATCTCAGCAATTATGCCCAGATAAACCTGTTAGCCACTTTATTTTTCATTCCCCACTCAAAGTCTTCCCATATTCTGTCCCATCCCATTTCCACAATGTAATCTTTGTCAACTCTATAGCCTTTATATCCTCCCCCTTATCTTTTCGCAAACCCAGCATAAAAACCAATAACTCACTTTCTGTATAATCACTTTGTTCATATCTATTCTCCCATAACTTCATTATCTGTACCCTCTCTGCTTTCAAGCATTTACATTCAATCAACAGATGCCTAATATTTTCTATACCTTCCTTACACAATTTGCATACTAAATCACCCATAGTTTTCCATTTACATGTATATTCTCTTGTTGCTAAAGATCCCATTCGAGCCTTAAACAATAAACTACTTTCCTTATTATTATCATAAATTAACTAGCATCCAATGTTCCGTTTACTTCTATATATATTTAAACTCTTCTTACCCTCCATACTAGTTCTCCATCTCTCCAACTCCCTATTTTTTATTAATGCATTTATTCTTTTATCCCATTCCTTAACACTACAACACTCAACAATCCTCCTAACACAATCATCCCACCTTTTATACAAGTATAATGATATAAATTCTCTATCCAAATCTTTTGCATACCGCATTACCTTTCTCACCCATCTTGTTACCTGCCCTTTACTCATAACTCAATTAAACACTATTTTGGCTATTCTTTTACTATCCATAAACTGCAACCTACCAAACATTTTCATTTTGCTTTTTGCATCTCTCATATAAAAACTTGACCATCCCATTTCTCCTTGAATTGCCTCCTTTGCTGTCCACATCTCTGCATCTAATGCATGTCTTCCTACTTCCCTTTGTACTTTCTCTAAATAAGCTAAAACCCTTTTACTAACACATAATGCATCATTACCATATTTTAACCCTGCTACTGCAACTCCCTTCCATACAATTCTAGCTACACCCTATTTATTATATGAAAATACTGTTAGTTTCTTTACCAAACCCTTTCTTTTCTTAATAAATCCCTACCCTGTGCTTTCCCCTATCCAATATCCCCAGGTTAGTTTCAAGCTTATGGCTTTCATCAATGAGAAACTTAAGATTTTGGAATAGGGCACTTCTTTAAAATGTCTTTGAAATAATCTGTATAATGTAACTGGAGTCTGTCTCTTTTATGAAAACCATGTTCCAGTTTGTTAAAAAAATATTTTTTAAGAAATCTTATATTGTTGATTCATTTCATAAGTCCAATACAACAAAAACGTGATTTTACAAAAGTGAGCTCTATAATATCATATTCAGCAAGTAGCTTGCCATTATATTTTTAGAATTTTTTGGAGTATTCCAAATTTTTCTAATAGCTTTATGTTATATAAATGCAATTTATTCCCTCTACTCTGAATACTTTTTAGCAAAAACATTTTATTATCTATATATGTGTACACAATCTTACATTTCGACTGCTCTGCAGTCTTCTTCGGAGCCACTTTTACATTTTATTGTACATATATGCAAATACAATCTTATGTTTCAACTGTCTGCAGTCTTCTTCATATATGCATACACAATCTTATGTTTCGACAGTCCTGTGGTCTTCTTCAGGGCCACTTTTAAAGTGGCTCTGAAGAAGACTGCAGGACAGTTAAAACCTAAGACTGTGTATGCATATATGTCCAATAAAAGGTTTTTTACTAAAAAGTGCTCAAAGTAGAGGAGATAAAATGCATTTATGTAAGATATTACAGCAAAATAAAGGAAGTGATGAATTTGGTAATATGATTTTATGTTATGTCAATAACATGTCCAGGTCTAATTTTCATAAAATAGATTACATAAAATAAAAGCCCTACATACTCAAATGCAGTAGTTACTTCAGTGTGATGAAATATCTTATCTCGTAATTTGTAAAAATCAGCAGCAGCACATTAGAGTTTGTGCCACATCTCAACATCTAAACCCACCTTCCTACTTAAAAAGTCACCAAAACATTTAAAGTGGCTTATATTCTCAAGTTGATAACATCGAAATTCAAAATTGTTGAAGATTTCTTTTCCATCACTAGCTTATAAGACTTTGAAAATTTTTGAATAACTAAATCTAATTTTAAATTCATAAAATCAACTTTTGAAATGGCAAGAACACAATCACCAGGATATTGTCAATCTCAAATACAAAAAAAAAAAGAAGATGAAGTTTTTGTTTTCGCTTTCAATCAATTTAAATTAAAAAATTCTACCATCAAACCTGAATCACATCTTGATCCCATGATTCACTGACCAACCTGCAAACAATTTCAAAGACAATAGTCATAAAAATCTAAATCAATATTGGAGCACATACATATCTTTATTTAAGACCAGTTGTCATTTCAAGTGTATCAGATTTTCCATCTGTAGTAATAACTCTTCTTCTCACTCCATCATATAGAAGCTATGTAACATTAATAAACTTTGCTAGATAATCCACTAATATCAAACAATGCCATAGACCTGTTAAATTAATTGAGTCAAATGTCTTGATCAAATCAATAAAAGCAATATATAAATCATTCTTTTGTTCATAATCTTTTTCTTACATTTACCTAGCAACAATAACTATATCTCTAGTGCTTCTTGAGTCTCTAAAACCATACTGTCTCATTGAAAATATTCACCTGTGACTGGAAGCAACCTATTTAACATACAGTGAATACCAATAATATTCCACAGTAATTACGGCAATCTTATTTATTCCCTTTGTTTTTAATAAATAGAATAATAGAAGCATCTTTAAGATCATGCGCACAAACTTCAGGAGTCCATATATATTCCTAAAAACTGCAATATTTTTTAACTTAACATATTACCACTATATATTTAAACTTCTCCAGTATATCATCAAGATCTATAGCCGTCCCATTTTTGAGATTTTATAGAGCAGTTTTAATTTCATTAAACTGGATATTTTTGTCCAAATCTAAGTAAGTAGATAAGATGAATATATTATTAGTAGTCATAATCTGAATTCTTAGCATTCAAAAGAGGATCAAAACACTCTTTCCATTTGTTCAAAATATCATTGTTATCATATAAGAGAGTCTCTCTGATGGATGTATACTATTTTTCAAATCCTTTTGTTGATTTCAATGCATCAAAAAATATATAAAATGATCATAATCAGCAAGCATTTGTATCTCCTAAATCTCTATATGGACTATTATTTTGATAAGCAGAAAATATCTCCTATTAGTCACATGAGTAATAGTAAGTTCATTGTCAAAAAAAACCAATCATAATTCTTTTTAGTGAACCTGAGAATAGATTTATTAATATCCAAATCATATGACTTCACGCCTCAGTAACATGGCAATGCTGCAAGTCCAAATTATCAATATTACGATTTAATAGTTGTGGAAATTTAGTATGAATAGTAAATACATCTAAAGAATGAACGTCAATTTTCTTGCAAATATGATTCGAATAAAACCTATTTCTTAATGAAACTATTATTTTAATTTTGAAGCTTATTATTCTATAAGGTAGCCAACAATTTGCATTTGTAAGTGCTCATATAAGATGCATTTCTCTTCTATTTTGTTTCTAGCTATCATGCTTATTAATGCTATTTTTTGAGCATAGATGCAACCATAATGTTTTCTTTATAACAATTTTCCTATCGTAAGTAAATTTTATGATAGCCAATCCATGTGTTGTGTAAAAATTCAATAACAGCTAACCATTTAAGTTTATACACCAATATTACTATTTTCAATAACTTTAGGCCAGTGTATTACTTTAACTAATAAGTGCATTAATATCTTCAAAAAGAAAAAATTGACTGTTTAATGTTATAACTCTAATAATTCTACCCAGCAAGGAATAAAAGCTTTCTTTCCCTGAAATTTTCGGATTTAACATTGAATTATATGCGTTAATAAAATGGACATAGTATTATTGTCTAAGACAAGTTTTAACACAAGTAGTCTTTTACTGATGGTTTGAGCAATTCTAAGAATACAGGATATATCAGACTTTATAACAAATCAAATACCATGCAGTCTCCTTTTACCTTCCAAAAAAACTCATATCCATCTAACTGCTCTATTAAACTTCCTTTGTTTTGGAAGACGATTTTTACTAAAAACAGCTATATTGATCTTAAATCTTACAGTTCCTTAGCTGCCAGTGTTGTCTTCAGTTCTGGTCTTAATGAGACTGTATCAAATAAAATTTGCACATTCCATGTATTTACACAAAAATAATAAATTTATAATACTCAGCACTATGATTGTCTCCTGATTTATTATTTCTATCATTTTAATATATATCTTCCAGCTACAACAATTTAACCAAACTATATATAAAAGACCATTTTCAGACTAATCTTTCCACTTGCCTAGCAGGCACAAAAATCCCTAAATATGGCCAACTAAACAAATAATCTTTTTAAACTTAAATTCCTGTCCAGAAACCAGTTCTATAGCTGACTCAATGTCTGAACAGCCTTAAATAAAGATCATAACCAAGGCCTGCCAGTTTACTAAGTCTGTCTCTGTCATTGCTTTCTTAATTCTCAAGGGATTATACTAAAAAAAAAAAAGAGAAACTGGAGTCAGATTGCTATGTAGGTAGTTTTTTGTTTTTTTCATATGTCATAGCATCAACCGGGAGGCGAACGCACAACCGTCTGCAACCAATTACTTGCTTGCAAGGAGGTTGCGATGACCTCTCGGCTATCAACGCTTGACAATATGTGGGTATTGAAGGTGGAAATGTGGCTGCATACACACAATATAATTATCACAATAAATATAGAGAAATAAACAATGGTATAAAGGGCTCATGATGGCAGGCTCTATACAAACTATAATGAAAAAGAGAAAAAAAAAACTGTTTGTAACAGCCAATACCTAGTCTTTGATTAACTATCATTTTATTCTATAAGATAAAAAAAAGATACTTTTAATCAGGTAATGTAATGTTTATAATTATTCATAGTTAAACCTCACATCTGAAGGTCATATCTCTATTTGCTACCTGTGAAATCCAATGGTAGTTTAAGTATACTACTCTTTCAATCTCTCTTTATATGCAGACATAAATATATAATAATAATTAAATGTTTTGTCATTCTGGTTGTCAAATGGTAATCGAGCCTAGTAAGAGAGTTGTGATGCAATCCATGAACTTTTAGCTCTTAAGACTGCCATTCTATTCACTGCACTACACTATGAAATACATACAATTTATTAAATTTATTTTTTTAAACTACTGTAAAAACAACAAAACCTACACACATATATATACAATTTAGATACCAATCAGTAACCACTTAAACATTCACAGTAAAGATAGTAAACAATATTTCTCACTGCTGTCAAGGCAACCTTCTCACCTTTTAATAGCAAGAATGGAAATCCATTCTTACTAATAGTCCATTGAATATATATGGACACTCAAAGATTGCAACCTGACTACAGAGTATGAAATATTGATACAATGAAGTTTAAATAAACCTCTTTAAACATGAAATAAACATATCACTGTAATGCATATTATAAATCAACAATAAATAAGAGTTTATTCTCGCAGTTATCATTGTCTACACTTATTTCCCATATGAATACTTTGGGCCACAGAGAAAAGATTCATTTTTATCTGCATAACATTTAAATTTTGATGTTATAAGACTTCATATATTATTTATATATGTCACTTGTAGAGTTTTCAATTCTATAATATATTACATAAAATTTTGCACTGGAAATTTACAATATTACACATTAACAATTAGACCAGTTTTTCACAAAGTTGAGTACTTGGAGACTCTGACTTGGGTATATGAATTTAGCTTAATTTCAATTCAGTTCATCGTTAGTATGTTTGGTGCCAAATAATAAATAAATATTGAACAAGAGTCAACAATTAAATTTTAAAAATATAGATATAAAAATACCATAATACTACCTACACTGATCTATTGTGTCTGCTATAATTTCGACCCCTTCAAATTTTGCTTCTTCATTTTCCTGTTCTTCTTCTTCCACAACCTTCTTTGCTAATTGCTTACTGGTGGTGATACTGCTAAACATTGATTCAAACATAGAACCTGTAAAAAATAAATATAAAAAAAAAGACGCTAAGTTTTAAATATTTATTTTCACAAAAAAATGCATTGTAAAAAAAATAACTGATTGATTTATCGCTCAAGAGTTCATAAATCTGAACAACAGAATCCAGAGCTTGAGTTTTAGTCTGCCATTCTACCACTGTTTTAAATCATGCAAATTATTTAAATACTACTACTATTAATAATGATGATTGTACTGAGCTTATTTTACAAAAACTGATTATCATGTACGATCTCATTAACAGAAAAGCAAAAAAGATAACATAATCTGGAACTAAAAATAAGCTGTCAAAATTTCTAACTTTTACCATAATCATAGAAAATGCAGAAAGACATGAAATATATTGCCCATTATGTAGATGGATAAAAAAGTCATAAATACAGAGGCATTGTAAATTGTATGCTAATAAACATAAATCATAGTTAAGACTGCTTATCTTCATCATCCATAAATTCACCGTACCATACTGCCTGTTTTCAATTTTTTTAGTATGACTGTTTTTCAGATGCCCAGCTAGAGTTCATGTTGATTAGGAGGTGATTTCTCAAATTGCCCAACTTTTAATAATGAAAGAAGCTTCAATTTTCTTTAACATTTGAATCATAATATAGGATAAAGTAGATGTTAAATAGAATGATAAAAAAGAAAAATATGTATCCTGTAGAAGACAGAAAGATGCTTTTGAATATGCCAGAGACTTTTGTGCCATTTTATGTATTTATTATATATTTTTTTAAAGTACTATAAAAAGCACTTCCAGTATTATATAATGTACTGTTATTTGCACAGTTCCTATGAAAACTTGATTAATATTAAAATATTTGCACTAAGTGATATTCAAGTTAAAATGGTATACTACATTTTTTCCGATTTACCTGAGGAAAAAATAAGTGGCATGCATGACTTCAAATAAAATGCTGAACAGTACTCGACTCAGATTAAGGAAGTGCTAAATGCTCAATCTGCCATTAGAGGTCGAATATCACACTTTCTGAGCAATTTACCATACACACATATATAAAACCATAAATGACATTTTATATAAGTGTGTGTATATATGTATCGGTATATATATATGTCTATGGTTAGGTATTAATTGTATATGCTTAAATATTGTAGCTCTGATTATGACTGCAGAGCAGTTGAAACTGTAAGCAAGAAGAAATAAATCATATGTTAAAATTGCATCGTAAAGTGTTAATTAAGGAGTATATGGTATATTATATATATTATTATTTTTTGTTATTAACTTATTCTTAGTTTATCCCAAATATTTTGTTATATTGTCTAGATAAATTCCCCTCATTTAAATTCTTACTACTCATACCATTTTCACATTTATTAAAAAAATTGTTATGATTGTGTTTACATTCATTAAAATTCTTACTTCTGAAAATATATTTTTTATACTTTTGTAAATAAAATAACAGTTTAAATTATTATGTTTTCTATTTAATTTTACGGATTGTTAATAATTTTTATTCCCATATATAATTTTCTTTATTATTATTAATTTTACTGTTTTCAAGCTCTATACCTAAAATAGTAACAATAAACTAAAAAGAAATATATTTTTAATTTTAAAAAAGAATGCTAAAAATTATTCTAAGGGAGGAAATAGATTTTTATTGTTAAAAATATTTAATGATTAAGAACTAAATGTCAACAATTGAAATATGCTACTCTTGCAGAAAAGTATGATCTAATAGCTTAAAAAAAATAAATTGTTTGAATGATTAATTTGTTAAAATAGTTAATAGAGCAATCATATTCAATGTTTTAGTAGCATATTTTTTCACCTTCTCTATACTACTTACTGTAAGCTTTATAATGATACATACCAGATAGAATGTTTAATGAATCCTTATCCTATGCTGTTCTATCCAAAATCCTCATTATTTATTAAATCTTACAATAAGTGTCATAAAGAAGATGAAAAAGTATGCTGGTAAAATAGTAATAAAGCTGAAGTCATGTGAAGGGTCAAGTGATAGTATCTAAGGTGTAGGAATGACCATAAAAGCTGAGCCTTTCAAGGCAGTAGCAATGTGCCATTAGCTATTAAAAATTATATAACAAAGCAGATAAATATATAATCCTTCCATTAGTATGTCCGAGTTAATTAATGACTTGGAACATATATAAAATATTTTCTCAATTCCAAACACAATACTTTGATTATATAATATCACCAAATAAAAAATATGAATTGTGCATCAATGAAATTAATCAAAAAACAAGACTGATATAATCCATGGACATTATTGGTGTTATCCAAAATAATCACTTTAGAAATAATAATGAATACATCCTAGATATTATTTTGGTTAATATTAATGGACCAAATTCAAAGCACACACACCAGCCATTGCTGAAAAAAAATTCTCATCGCCCAGCAGTTGAATTTTTCATGCATATTATAGCTTCCTCAAGTGACAAGGAAATTGGTTATATAATCTATACCACGATATCAAGTTTTCAAATTGAGAACAGGTATGTAGATCTAATGATGAGAATCTAGGCTAAGAAAATTATAAATTAAAAGAATAATTTTAAGCAATATCTTTCTCGGTTTTTTCTGAATTAATTTGCAATGATAAAAAAACTAACAAACCTAGGTACCATAAGTCATTTAAACTGTCAGGATTTATAAATGGCTATAATAATTGTATAAATTTTAGAATGTTTAAAACCACAATACTAATTAATTCCAAAAGACATATTACGCAACTGGAGGATAATATTAATTCTGAGGTCCAGAATATTTTTGGTCATTTATTAGAAATGTGAAAAATAAAATGCTAGTTACAAATATTATGAACATGCCAGGAATTCAACCTAATTCTGCTGAATATTTGTCCTCATATATAAATATAATTTATTAAACAATCCTTACAAAATGTTTATTTCTAAAACCAATGATTTGATAAGCATTAATATAAAAACTACTCATGTTTATTTTATTAAAAATAAAACAGATCCAAAAAAATATCGGACATGACATAATATCACTATTGATTTATAAAGAACAAAAAAAACACATGACTTTAGTATTCACAATGCTTTTCAGAATCAATCTCTCTATTATACTTTAATACTACTATCTATTATAAACTTAAATAATCAATAAATAGCAGAAAGTAGTTCACTTATTAAGCCCATTCCAATGTTGTCCTATCTGTATCGCAAGCCATATAGTCTTTCTTAGAGAGAAGATTGGGCCTGAATCTAATGCATCTAGATAAGTTAGTAATGGAAATGGATTTAGTAAACATTACTATCTAGTATTTATTGAATGCTCAAGCCTATGAAGCTGGTAATACCGGAATGGAGTAGATAGTTTGCTCATAAAAAGCATTGGGTAAGTTTCTTAAAAATTTTGTGAGGGTTGCAACCCATGGATTGCGCACCGCTGTGTATGTTATATCCGGTACAGTATTTTTTTAAAATCTTTAAATGCCTTAATAAAATAAAATATTTACCAATTACAAAACATGTAGTTTATTATCTTGTAATAAGTAAAAAGAAAAAATTTTAAACAAGAAAAAAAAAATGTTTAAGTGAATTCTTTTCAAAACATACAGGAATTATCTTTTAATGATTAGAAGAAAAAAAATTAAGTTTTTTTTTTTCTATAAATATGTTAGTATAAATTGAAAGGCATAGTGTTGAAGTTATTTATTTATTTATTGTTGTTAACTATACTAAATGTTCTGTGTAGCTAAAAGCAGTGATAAAATGGCACACTGGTGATTAAAATCCATGAATCAAGGCCCAGATCTTACATTTCCAGTACCCAAACTTCTTATGAAATCCTAAGTATCATCATCATATTATTATTATTATTATTATAATTACATTATACTACATTGCAAAGTAAAAAAAAATACCATACTAAAGAAAAATGAGACCATACTAAGTCTAAAGAAAAATGTTAATAAATCTTAATTAGAACTCTGCATAACTTCATTTGCAATAAATTATTGGAAAAAAAAAAATCTTAATGTGGTATAATTCTAATATTTTACTATTCATTTTATTTAAAATAAAAACAAAATTACGATTTAGTAAAAAAAAAATGTATTATTTTTATTTTTTATAAGATTGTCAATGAGCAAACACACACACAGTAAAAATTGTGTAAATATATTTTTTTCAATTTATTACTAAATCCTACATTATTATTGCTTTAATTTTGTTTATACTATAATCTTAATTTATATATGCATAGTAGAAACATATAAAAGCATCTGTGTTATACATATATGCCTGTTTGAAATATATTGCATACTTCCAGTTCAATAAACAATAAGTATTCTATTGTAATCAAAGCTTATCAACAAAATGTGGGCTATTATTTATGACGTACAATGTATGCAAGGGGGACTTGGAACAAATTATAGCAGCTATTGCAGCTTCATTTTATCTCAAATGGAGTTCCTTTATTTATTTATTTTGTTCTAATGAATTCATTCTTTGTTAACCAAACCTGACAAAAACTTTTTATTGAACTAGCTTGAATTATTCTTTCAGTTTGCAAATTTATTGCAAATGAAGTTATGCCTAGTTCTAATTAAGATTAATTAACATTTTTCTTTGGACTCAATTCATTTTTCTTAAGCATGGTAATAGTTTAACCTATAGTTTGTACACTTTCCCTAAATAAAATATTTAATAAAACTTATTTTCATTAAAAGTTTAAATAAGGCTTAGATGTTGTTTTTCTAAATTCTTACTATTTGTAAAAGCTTTAATTTGGATCAACAGAGAAGCATTTAATATCATTTCTCACTATTAATAAATTATAGATGTTGGTTGCTGATAAAGATTCAATGATGCTGAATTAGGATTTTGATATATTAATATTCAAATTTTTACTTTGATAATAACAGCTTGAAGAAGAAATTATCATTTTTTACTGAAACAGATGATATACTTATAAAAACTAATATTTAAACAAGTTTTAAAAAGGCATATTACAATTTTAATGGACTAATAAATACTTCATTCATCATCATTATCATCATCATTGTCAACATTATCAATCCACTGCAGGATGAAAGTCTCTCCAAGTTCAATTCATCTCTGATCTCTAGCCTTTCTTCTTCATATCATCCCTGCATACTTTATTTCATCCATCTCATGTGTGGTCTTTTTCTGGGTCTTTTACAATCTCTTGGAATCTAGTTTACGATTTCAATTGTGTACTTTAAAACTGATACAGTTATTGAGCATTCTAATAAAATGGTAGATTAACTAAAATTTTAGCACACAAATTTATAGTTAGTATATAGTTCCTATTAGATGTCCTCCTTTCATACTGTTCTTGCTTAAGAATATTTCCCCTAAATTATTGATACTTATCCGATTTGAAACTCATGTGCTAGTATTGCATAAATTCTTGCAGTTTTTTCATCATGGATTTTCTCGCAAATTATTAAATAAATAATATTTAATTTTTAAAGTTATAAATAAATTACATATATATTAAAAGATTTCTGAATGTCACTTATTATAACAATACTCTCTCAAGTAAATTAAATAATTCCGATTACAAGCTTCTAAACAAAACAAAATACATGCTTTCCACTGACAGAAATGATGCTGATGGTTAAAGGTGATAAGAATCACATAAACATTATTATGATCATATAAATATACAGTAATTTCTAATTACGATACAAATATATTAATTTCAGATAAATACTCTTAGAATAATTTTAACAAATGCTATTATCTAAATGATAAATTTTTATTTGAAAACTTTTAAGAATATAACTATCACATCAAAGAATTCTTTACTCAAAATATCAATCTAAAAACTAAACAATCATATGAATTCTTTAAATAACCTAAGGCTCACAAGTACCTTGAAAATTGTTTTATGGGTAATAATCTTTTACATGCACATGTACATGTCTTACAATTTGCATGCATAAAATACTTTTCCATAGATTTTTCTAGAATTGTTCATATGCAATTATTATTTTTTTTACAGTAAGTGAAATGAAAACCCTTACCTGCCTCTCGCTGTTTAGGGCGAACTGTGATATTAAGACCTTCTACATCTAAGGTGGGTTGTTTGTTTTTCCAATGGAGCCATGGAACTTGCATAGTTACTTTTTTGATAGATCCTCTGACTAGTTCAACAGGAACATTTACGGACTCAAATAATTCATTAACTGCCTGCAATGAAATTCAATATTTACATTATTATATTACTACATATAAGGAAAATATATATATATATAACTGAATTAAATGAAATAAGCAAGAAGTCATGAAACTAAAAGAAGTAAAGTCAGAGCAAAAATACTATATAATACTTATAAATTTGTTTTACTTCAAATTTTAAAAGGATCATGTTCATAAATTGCATGCAAAAGATATAAGAATCAGATGAGAAATTTTCAAAAAATATGCTTAAAATCTTAATATTTATATACTTTTATAAAAGTATTTTATTATGTTATAAAAAGTTATGGTATAAATAAAAATAATAATATTAAAAAAAAAAAATGTAGCAAGCCCATCCAGTGTCAAAACAAAACATTCTTTGATAAATCTGGAAGAAGAGGTATTATATAAAATATAAAAAATTGCAAAGAGAAATGAGGAACAATAAATCAGATGTATAAGACTTGATAAATAAATAAAGAACTTCATATATGCCTAACCATAATTGTAATTCAATTATATTTTGTAAATGTAAAAACTAATATCATTATCTGATCAAAAATTGAAAAATAAAAAATTGATGTCAGCAATGTCCTGGTAGCATGTTGGAACAGTGAGTGATATTAAAGCATTCAAAGTAAATGATTGTAATCTCTGCTTTATGGGTAGATATTATAATCCTTTAATAAAAGCATATTTATTACAATTAAATATTTCTTTTTAAAATTATTCATAATAAGAAATATTTAATTGGAATAAATATACAATCAATATTTTGTATAAAATAAATTGATTTTTTAAATAATTTAATGCTAATAAAGCAATAAGTGATAGTTTATAAAATATTGTAATGGAATAGGTAACACAATTCAATTTATACTGAAAAAAGAATAAAATAATTAATTATTTAATTATATGAATGTTAGTATAATGAAAAGAGGATTTAACCATAAAATGTGTGTCACACAAATTTTTTTAGGAAAAATACTTTTTATGGATAATATAGAGTACATAAATGTGCTAAAGTACAAGCAAACTTTAACAATCACATTATAAACATGAAATTTTAAATTTTATGCAATTTTCAATTAATTTTAAAGATCAAATATATCAGGGTTTTACATCATATTCCTTATCATGCATAAACTTTGATTTTTTTTTAAATATATGCACATAGAACTATAAACATTAAATTACACATATAAAATAGATATTATTACAAAAGGATAAATAAGGCAACTATGTTCCAAAAATAAATTATAAGATTATGTTTTAATAATGAAGATCTATTAAAAGAAAAAATTGATGTAATAAAAAATAGGCATGGAAAAATGATTATTCTGTTAAATTAATAAATTAAGTGTGTGGAGGGGGGGGGAGTATCGAAAGAGTAATAAAGATATATAAAAATAATAAAAAATATAAAGAAATAAAGTGTATCCAATAATAATTTTTATAAAATAAATAAAATGCTATTGAAATTATACAATTTATTTTTAAAAAAATAAAAATTATCTGTTCACATTTTTCTTTTCAAAATGATTCACCCATTAATAAATATATCATAAATTCTTGCTTTACTCCTTTTAAAAACTAGTTTTATTATTATGAATTATATAACTTTTTACAAAATTTTCTATTCCATATTTTAACAATGTCTTGTGATCTTTATATGATAATGGTTATATACAATCAAATAGATAAAAAAATAAAAGCTATAAAAATAAAACAAAATGAATTTTATACCACTTCATATTAAAATAGAAATATTAATAAATGGAACATAATACATATACTAATCTTTTCTTTCTCATGCTACAATAAAAATATATTTTTCTTGCTTTTCTAGCTCTATTATTTTCAATCATTATTGATCCACTGCAGGATGAAGGTCTCTTCAAGTTCAATCCATCTTTTCCAATCTCTAGCATCTCTTCTCCACATCACACCAATCCACTTTATTTCATTCATCCATCTCAAATGTGGTCTCTTTCTTGATCTTTTACAATCTCTCTATATATATTTTGTTGGAGTAATTATTTTCATGTATTTTTAGTAAACCTTATATTACTTTATTAATTTAGTGTTCTAGTTATTTCCCATGCCATGAACACAGTTTTGTTGTTATTTTTTGATTTTGGTTCTTTTGGGCCCCAAGATTTTCTATATGAGCATTTTTTTCATTATAAATTCAGTTACCAGATTTTTTTCTTAAAAAACTTCTATATTTTAGTTTTATTCAACAATTGAATCTAAAAATTGTTTATGGGCCCAAATTTTGTGCAAGCGACCTGAACATTGTGAGCAAAGCTCTAGATTATTGTTAAATTATAACATTCTACCTCAAAAGTTTGGGACTAAAAAAAATATTGTACTTGAGCATTCATCCTATTCTTCTGATATCATTCCTTTTAGTTATTTTGAAAATTAAAGTTGGTGCCATAAAAGGAAGGAATATGTCACAGTTCAATTTAGAACATTCAAAAGCTTGCAACAAAATTTCTGCCAATGATTCCAGTGGAAGACTTCAAGGACTGCCCTAACAGTATTACAATCATTTCCAATGGCATATCGAGAGATTATGTTGAATAATCAATAACAAAAACAAAACAAAAATAAATAGCATCTTTTATTTTACTTCACATCAACAACTCTTCACTGGCACACATTTTAATCATTATTTATTCTAGAATAAAGTTAGAAAATTTATTAATACATATAAAATAATTACAGTAAAAGTGTTTAAAGTTCTTTATTTTTTAATTTTTATTTAACATTTATTATTATATATTTTAGTCTTATTGTTTTTATAGTATAGTTTTATGGATAATTTAGTATCACAATATTTAGCATGAATGCCGCCATCACAGTTTGAAATTATAATTTCTTTGTTTTCATTTTAAAATTGCAGGAAAACCGAATGGTTACACATGTGCTAATACTATCATCCTCTGTGGTTTAATTTTCTTCTTCAAATAATACATGGCTTGTTAAAATCGTATAAAAATTACACTTATTAGTAATTTTTTTATCAATAAGTCCTTTTTTTTTTTTGCTCAATTTATTAGATTATGAGGAGAAAACATGGTGTAAATTTTTGAAGGGAGAAATTTAATTGTAAGTGAATTCAATATGCATTGAAGATTTTGCAATTTCAAGGCCTTCATCCCGAAAAGAAACATAATAGACATAAGTATTCAATTTTAAATTTTTTTATTATTTGATTATTGTTATTTTAAAAAGGTATTATATGATAAAAGTAATTATCAATAATAAATATAATTAGTGTGTTTGTACAAGTGTGTCAATGTTTGAATAATGAAAGTGATTTTGACTGCATGCATAAAATTAACTGATTATGCACAATGTAATTTTGGGGCTCTGATGCAAGTTTGAGGCAACCTTATTTTATAGACATAATGAATCTCAAAAAGTTTAATAATTTATTAGTGTCTGTATTTGTACTTGCATGTCTGTGTTTGTATAACAAGTAATGATTTTCACTACATATATAAAATTAGGCTACTATAGAGCAGTGCAATTTAAATTTTAAGGTTGATTACCAGATGCACAGAAAGGTTGCAGTTGATGAAGCGATCACAAAATTTATTGGGCATGGTACCATGTGAAGATATAAAATCTTAAACCCAATAAAAAGAGGTTTCAAGTGGTGGGTGTGTGGTGATAGCCACAATGGTTAAGTATATCATATGGAATTGTATGCAAGCAAAGAAATGAATCCAGATTCTTGCCTATACCTTGGTACTCATGCTTTGAAGTCAGTAGTTTTGCCACATCTTACATCACATTATTTTCAAGTCTACAGCTAGCAAATGAGCTACATATAAATAAATTAAATCTCTGTGAGATAATAAATATAACACGAGAGCATCACTGATATGCATAAAAAATATAAAATGAAGAGAGGAGACTTGTTTTCTCATTGATAAAGACAGCGGCCTTCAATTTCTAGTTTGGATGGATAAGAAGCCAATTGCTGTGGTTACAAATGCATATCCACTTTCTGGAAATAATTTATTTTGTATCTTTTATTAGAATCTTTTTTCTTATAGATGCCTTAAGATTTTTTAATTTCTGGGATACAAGAAAAAATGATGAATTCTTATAATTCTCTTTTTCTAAGTTCTGAAGCTATGATGGATTATATCAAATAAAAAGTATTATATATATTTTGAATCAAAATTTTGTGAGGAATAGAAAGAAATTATCAATAAAAATATAATTTTAAAACTTAATTACAATAAATTAGAAATTATGAACAAAGAGTAAAGTAATAATTTTTTAGGATATTGAATTTTTTTTTTATAGTTATTTAATAGTGTATCAGTTCCGGTCAATTTAGGTTTTATATATTATAAATTGCTAATGTATTTGTTAATCAAGTTATGTATGCATTTATTCATTCTTAATATTAGAAAGCTTCACAGAGTGTAACTACATTTCCAGATTAACTCGCCTAATTCATTATCAGTTTGTTTTGTTTTATTATCTAAATGATCACAGTGTCAGTTTTTAATTTTAGTCAGCACCATGACTATATAACACACTGACCCAGGGTGATTAATAAATGTAACTGTTTCAATTAATTTGAGGTTTAGTTTCTTTTCTTTTTTATATAGTAATTTCCCAGGGTTATAACTACTGAAGTAGTATTGGCATTGAAAAAAACAGATACGCTCAAATTAGTTAGTTGGCAAAACTGAATAATTAAAAATAAATAGATATATAATGAACAAATTATATCATAAAAAGTGATTTATTAAATCTATGTATAAATTTAACAATAAATAAGTATTAAAAGAAACACACACATATTAAACAGAGGATATAGAATAAGCAGATAATTAATATTTTATGGAATATTAATTAATTTAATCAGTCACTTTATCGAGGGTCTATTCACTTCTCAAACTTTCCTTTTTGTTTAGTATCTTAATTTTTTTACACTGAATTCATTCTAAGGTTATGTTGAAACACTTTCATATAATATAAGCTTCTTTGTAGTAGAGGTATTATATAATAATGTACCATGCATGGCTTTGTATCGGAAGAAATCCATGATTTAGAATATGGGTTTCATTCTCGCAAAGTTATTCGGTTTCTGGTTTAGGAAAGTGACGATTCAAATCAAGGCATTGGTTTAGACTTAATCCAGAAAGGGCATATCAGCAGACACTGTTTCTACTCAGACATGGTGTGACAGTCAACACCCAAGTAAATCTCTGATGAAACATTTCTATTGTGGGTTCACTTGGGACAATACAAATTTGTCTCAACTAGAGCATTGACTCTCCCACAATTAAAAAAAAAAAAAGAAAGACAAGCTAATCTCCAACACTCTCCTACCAATTTTCATCTACCGTGCAGATTCTATTCTCACTTTTCTCTTTTGTATCAAATTACTTTTTAACATTTCTTTGGAATTTTGATTTGCTAAGTCCGTTTCTGACAACTCCCTCAGTATCAATCTTTAATTAAAGACAATTAGCTTTTTTTTTTCTCTATAATTAAAATTACTTGCCTTCAGATTTTATTTTGATTAGCAATGTAAGTGTGTTCTTATTCTTTTTTTAAAAAAGAAAATATAATCCTCATTGTATATATAAAAAAAAAATTATACCAACTTAGAAAAATAAATTTCCCCATAAAAAAAATATTCCAGATTTTCAAATGCTAATACTATTGTACCATATATATATATAAATGGTACAATAGTAATCACTGTTTTTCTTAGCCATATATTTTTCCTTAGTTTTTCTAGTTCTAACATTATTAAAACTGAAGTTATCATGAAAATTGTCTCAAATCAATTTTTTAAAAATTCAATATGGCAACACCCCATACCAAAAAGTTAATATTTTATATATTCTTATTGTGTTAGGTAGTTATTATAAAAACAGCATCTTCAAAAGATGCATTAAAAAAAATCAATAAGGCATTTTTCATGGGGAAAATGGTTAAAATTCATAAAATATTTTTTTAAAAAAAAAGTTATATAAATACTTATTGAGTGAGAATCAATAAAATAACTATAAATTGTTTTATTCCATTCACTTTCAAGTAAATATAGGAGAGGAGGTTGTTCTTTTTAAAAGGATAAATAATAAAAAAAGACGAAAGAGAAAAATAACAACTTAAAAAGTTATGTGGCTAATCTTCCATATTACTGTTGGGATTAAATACATAAACACCTAATAATAAAATAAAATATTTAAAATTAAGTAATATAAAATATCAATATATATATATATTGATATTTTATATTAATTCATTAAAAATTTATATAAAAAAGCTACATAATGGATTTTCATTATTTCCATTTTTAATGAAATTAAAATTAAGTTTAGAATATTGTAATAAAATATTATAATGTTCTTGTAAAGTTGAAATAAGAAAACATTCTTTAAAAATTGTAAAAATGTAAATATGCTACCGGATAGAGTAAATGATTTTGTATTAAAAGATGGAAATTGTAACAGTAAATTGAAAAAAGATGTGACTGCTATAATAAAATAAATAATTTCCTAATAAAAATTAAAAACTAATTAAATCATATTTAAAAAATTTAATAATATTTAAAAAGTTATTTCATAATTAATTAAAATAAAATATAGCTAAATGAAAAACAATTTATTAAGAGAGAAACCTGAAATAAATCAAGAGATTTATTAAAGGAAAAAAAAAAGGAAATAATTAAGAAAATGTTAATTGAAAAATAGTATGGGAGTTTAGAAAAAGGTGCTTTATTTTTGGATATGGCTGTGTTATTGGAGGAGAGTCATAAAACAGAGATTTTCATTATTAAGGGGAGTTCATTATGAAGTATTAAGTAATCACAAACTGAATCCATTGCTGATTGTATCTATGTTTGAAATCCGTGGAGAACAATGGTCAAACATAAAATGCAGTGGGCAGTTGGATTAATCATAGAAAAACCTGGCATTACATGATAAAGAACTTGCAATCTATAGCAGAATCTATTTGTATGAGTAAGTAGGAACCCAAGCAAACTACTGCTGACTGATCGGAAAATGTAGTTTTCCAATTTGCCAATGTAGTGAAGAGTAAATGATGTCGCCACACCTTTAAATGTTTTATTCCCATGGGGGAGTCTACCTCCTTACAATAGGCCTGTAAAATCTTCAAGCATAATGATTTTTAACCAAAATCTGTGCAAAATAATGTAACCTGAAAAAAATAAAACTGATTAAAAAAAATTAAAACATCAAGAAAGAATCTTTTAAAACTGAAGATTGTGCACACACATCGACATAGAAAATCACAGCAAATATGCAGTTGCGATTTTCTGAAACTCTGAGATTGTTCATAAAGTTTTGATGGTTTACATCAAATAATTTTGCTTAAATTACTGTGTTTTATTTACAATATGTATTAAATATTTTGTTACTAATGCTTATTATCTTGCACATGTGCTAATTTTGAATTTTGATATGAGACATGGAGACTTAACAGAAGATCAATATAGAAACTTTAGACCACTCAACAAAATATGGGAAAATGTGTGTTAGTAGTATTAAGAAAAGATCAAAAATGAAATACATGGGTGAGAAAAAAAAAGATATCACTAATGTAACTGAAAAAATTAAAAGACTGAAATAGAACTGAGCTGGATATATTTCTGGAACAAATTATAATAGCTGGACAGTTGGAGTTTTAAATTGAATCCCAAGGGATTGTAAAAAATCTAGAAACAGACCATAAGTGAGATGGATGGATAAAGTTTGCTGGATAGAGAAGCTATGGATCAAAGAAACTGGATTCAATTTGAAGAAATGGATCCTACTGTGGATTGATAATAATTGAAAATGATGGGAATTAGATAATTAATCGGTAATTTTTTATTTTATTCATAAAGTTAAAATTTCATAACTCACTCTAAATGTTGACATGTGTTGTATTTTATTAATAGGTTTCAGTTATATAGACTGAATTGAAAACTATTATTTGTGTTTGCATTCATATTTCAATCTGACTGCTAGTTTTACTAATTTTTTTTTTTTTAATTAAATTCATCTTAGTTATTTATTCATCAGATAACCCTACAGTATAAATATGATATTAGAGTATTATCTTTATATTCTTGTTATTAAAACAAAATAGTTATGTTTCAATGAGTTTAAATACTATGGAAAATAATTGTTTTATGATGGGACTATGTGTAAAAATATGGTAATAATTCAGTAACCAAGATTAATTAATAATGGCATTCTGATAACTTATCAATTATAAATTCAATCTATCATCATGATATTACTCTTTGGGACTTATCTCAATATCATCATTATCATTTTCAATCATTATTGATCCACTGCAGCCTCTCTTTTCCACATCTCATCAATAAAATTCCTTATTTCATCCATCCACCTCATATGTGGACTCTTTTTAGATCTTTTACAATCTCTTGTGATCCAGTTTAAGATTTCAAAAGTCTATCTATTGTCATCTTTTCTAGAAATATGTCCAGCCTAGCACCATTTACTATCTTAATTCTTTCAATAATGTCAGAAATACCTGTTTGTTCTCTCATCCATGGATTTTGTTTTTGATCTCATTTACTTTGTTGAGTAGTCTGAAGTCTTTGTATTTCTCAAAAGAAGTGTCCAGGTTTCAGTTCTATAAGCAAAAACTGTAAAACTCATTTAATAAAAACCTTCCTTTTCAACTATATAGGCATATTTCATTCTAATACTAAGTTTTTTCTATCAAAGACTCTCAATACAAATTTAATTCTATTACTAATTTCATCCATTATGTTTCCATCTGTATTAATAATTTGATCAGGATATTTGCAGTTGTTAATTTCTAATTCATCATTATCAATCTTTATTTTCTCGTTTTGAGAAAATCCATTGAACATTATCTGAATCTTTTTAGCATTTATTTTTAGTCCTACTTTTTTATATTCATCTGATAACTCTGCAACATTTCCTGAAATGTACATGATGATAAGGGGAGTTAATTCAAAAATGCTAATCCTTAATATAATATTTTATTGTATTTGATATATCAAATTAGAACCAGATATATGTTAAGACTTTATAAAAAATAGCAATATCATTACCCCATTACATTACATTTGGATATGCAATGCGAGGAAAACTGATTATAGTTATTAATGGCTTCTGCTCATTATTTAATTTTTCCAACACATTCCATTCTGTTGTAAATATAGTATATAAAATATATATATTATTTTTTTTTTTCTAAAGTGATGTAAAATAAAAATATTGTGGAAAACGTGTTTTGTTTTAACACAGATCTAAAAAAATGTAGAAATAATGTATAATAAATAAGCAATCTCCACACAAGTACATTAGTAATAATTACAGCAACAAAATTAAATATAAAAGCCAGGCTTTCGATATGGAGTATCTCTGTCAAAGCATGACTAACATCTCCAGTATGAAAGATAGCTAGAAAGTAATATCTTTAAAAACCAAGGGGATCTTTTTTTTCCTGAATGTATATTTGATAAAATTAAGTTAAAATATATATATACATGTTTTTAAAACTTAAAACACAAAATCATGGATAGCTAAAGGGTTAAAATAAACCAAATTTATAAAAAATAAAATTTTTAACAATAAGCTGAGATAAAATTTACTAACAATATTTTTAAGTAATTAATGTAAAATAAAAAATATAAAAGGAGCTAGAAAAACAAGGAAAATATGTTCTTAATATTAAACTTAGTGATATATATGTACTTCAATAAATTTTATAATTTCATTGTTTCATTTTTATTACTTTTTTTATATTTTCAGATATTAAATACATATATAAAGATTGATAAAAACTAAAGATAAGGCTGAAATACAGGGCGGAAAAAATTGTAAAAAGGTATATAAATAATCCATAAAAGATGTGGTAGTGTTTTTGGATGAATAACAATTTAATTTGTTCTAAGAAGGATAAGTCGAATAGATTTGTAATTATGGATAAAAGTATATAAGATTTGAAATTGTAGCAATAGACTGAGAAATTGAAATTTGTTCAAGTAAATGAGTATAATGTGAAGCTAAAGAAGGATAAATTTGTATCTAACATATTAAGATTGCAAGGTAAGACAATTCTTACTAATAGAGAATATTATGAAGTATACCCATGGGTAGTTTTAATACCTAAAATGTTGGCAAATGCTAAAACACAAAAAAATGAGTTTCTTTGAGATTAATGAAGCATACTACCAAAAAATATCTACATTAATTGCACAGTGGATACAGGATGAAGTAGGTTTTGGTTCTCATTCATTGAAATCATCTTTTGAGTGTGCTAAGTTGTTGGAGAAATCTGTAACAGTTAATAGATATAAGTTGGCATCATTGGATACTGCGAAGTTAAAGGGATCTGTAGCTAGAGCAAGTGTTCGAATATAAACCATAAAAAAATTAATTTCACAATTAGTGTATTGGAATGGATAAGAAGTGAGATAATAGCAACATATGATAACAAATTGTATAGTATAGAGAAAGGTCGGTCTATGGATTTAGCTATTAGTGGTATTATGAGTAATCTTTTCCTTGATACTATTGAACAGTGTATTGTGCATCCTATTATAAGATCAAATAGTAATATGATATATTGTAGATGTGCTGACATATGGACAGCAGGATTTTATTGTAAAAATTATTAATAGCTTGCAAAATGTTAGTGGATTAAGATGGATGCATAGAGGAGAAAATGAATTCAACAATTAAGTTTTTGGATTTAATGATATCATATAATAATAATTTTTTTAAATGTAAAATGATAAACAGTTAAATATTTGGGGTTTTATACATTCTACATCATATGCTCTTATTTCACATAAGATAGCTGGATTTAAGTCATTTTTGCATCATAACCAGTTGTTATGTTTTCATGAATCAGACAGAAAGGATAACATAGAGAAATATATTCAAGATTTAGTAGGTGTTGGTTATAAGTATAATATGCTTTGGAGGATTGTAACTGAGCATTATCAGAAAAGATTTAAGGGTTATATTGATAAAGTTGACCATAGAAAATGGGTGTTTATGACATATATACCTAATATACAGGGTAAGTTAGCATCAATTATGAGTAATGATTATAGAATAGCTTGGCGGACATGACCCAATCTTAATAGAAAATTAAATAATACTAAAAGTAAAATGGCTGATAGGGATAAATGTCAAATTATATATTCTATTGTTTGTCAAGTTCCAGGATGTTAGGCTATTTATATTGATGAAGTGAGGATGAATATGAAATGTCATTTGCAACAACATAATTATTCATATAAAAAAACAATTAAAGAGAGTATGGTATTCAGCATTTTATATTCATCAATGTGCAACAGTGATAGTTTTATTCTGCAAAAGTTTAGTATATTGATGTATGAGTCACATGACAAGAAATGAAAGATTAAGAAATCATATTTAAGAAATCCCAAGGTGCAATTAATGCTAAACAAACTAGTTTTTTGATTAGTGATGTCTGTTTGTTAAAGTGATTTTTTTTTTAAGTTTGTAAGGAGTCCATGTTTTACAGAGTTTGCCTTGATAAGGACATATTAGTATTGAAAGCCCTTGGCAATTATTTTAATTGCATATATTAATAATATTATCTCTACTAAATCATAACATAAGTGTTGGTTTTTAATAATATAAATAATAAAATAAAAATTTCATAATAACAATAAAACAAGTTTTTAAATGAATAAAAAATGAGCCTGTGATAATATTTGCAATTAACAAATAAAGAAAAATACTGTACATAAGAAATACAAAAATAAAATTGAAATAAAACTACTATATATAAAAAGAAGATAAATTTAACTAAATTGATAAATGATAACAGAATAAATAGATTAAAAAACATGAAGAAAATAAAATAGAAATTAAACTACTATATATAAAAAGAAAATAAGTTTAAATGAATTAATTAATGATAAAAGAATAAATAGATTAAAAAATATGAATAGAGTTTATATTACAAATTGTTGAGATTGTAAAAGAAATAATTAATATAAAATAAAATGCGGGTTCAAACAATCTTTGAAAGATAGATAGTTAAATAATTTATATATTGGTTGAATACAAACATTTAAATTTTGAATAAAAATGGCAGAAAATATTAAAGGGTATTAAAAAAAAGTATGACTTTTAAATATTCATTTACAAAATGGGGGGAAAAATCATTTTAAATATAAATAATGGTAAACTTATAATAAATAGATATTTATATAGAGATAGTAATTAAATATTTTTGTAAATAAGAAAAAAAATTTTTTTCACATTATATTTGTAAAGACAAAGGATAAAAAAAATTAAATCTTTGTAATTACATAAGCCTAATGGAAAAAAAAACAATTTTTTGCAAAAAAATAAAAAGAATGTTGCAATACAAAAAAAAAAAGGATTAAAAAAAAATATATAGTGTCATTTGATGTTTATAGATTATTTATAAAATTAGAAGATATATTTAAGGAATAGATAAGATAAAAAGTTATTAGGTAAATTAAAGTGAAACAACTATATTATGGTAAAATTAAAGTAAAAAAAAATTCTTAAGGTTAAAATAAAATTGGAATATTTTATTATTGTTGCTGCTGCTGCTGTTGATTATAAACTATATATAATTTATAAATATATGTATTTGAAAAAGAATTGGAAGCAGACTGAAAATAACCAAAATAGTCTTTGAAATAATGGAATTATACAATGATATATATATATATTATAGATAAATGAAGATAAAATTGATTCATAGAATAGATAAGTTTTATAATAATAAAAAATGATGACAATGAGTATTAAGTGAAAATTTGTACATATTGTTAAATAATATATAGTACTTTTTAAAAACAATTAGATTAATACAAAATTCCATGCCATATTAAATCATAAAAAACTAAAATGTTATTAGATTGCTTTATAGAGTTGTAATTATGGGACAGTTAAGAATTCTGGAAAAAGCAAAAGGAAAACTATTCCAGCAGATACTTATTCCAGAACTGATCACATTAGTCTAATTATGATTGCCTTTCTAAAAAGTAAAGAATGCTATAAGAATAAATTCATAAAATGTTAGAAATCTGAACAAACAGAATAAGTGATATATATATATTAAGAGAGAGGAATGAAAAAAATATGTTTTTGTAATAATCTGTAGGGTTGTAGTAAAAAAAAAAATGAAAAAGATATGAATTTAGGTTATATTCTACTGATAAAATGAAGTCACCATCCATATTCCAATGAAGCAAAGAAAAACGCTAATCAATAACATTCATGTTTTGTTTAAAATATATATATACTATATATATATGAAAAACTAAAATCATATAAATAATTTCTTTACATCAAAAATAAATAAAACATGAAAATATATTTAGGAAATAAACTTGAAAATAGTACATTGAATAATCAAATCAGCATACATTGATTAAAATCAAATACATTTGTTGAATGTAACCAATACAAACATTATGTAAAAAATTAAATTAATAAGAGGGCAGACACAATTCCATAGACTGAATATAAGGATTTAACAAGAACATAAAAAGTAAGCCATATGATCTATATGAAAATAATTAACAGTAGTAATAATAAATTAAGATCCAAATATATATATTGTGCCGGTCGGATTTGTATGTTCACGTAACAAGATCTAGCATCTAGGCAAAAGTACCTCGAATCCAATCGTGCGCAAGATACACAGGTCAGGAGCACTCATGAATTCTGCCCTATTTGCCTATTCCCCAGATCTATAACATTATGAGCAACAATCCCGATGACATCGATTAATCCACTTCTCATCCGCCGGCATCGATCATCAGAAACACAAAAGGCTCAAGTCTAACTCATGATAGAATAACTTAATAACGATCATGTTAATTATGTATAGAGCGGAGATCATCTAGTCATATTTAAGCTTAAGAAATAACTTAATATTTATCTTAACTAAAGAAAGCACTGATTCGTGTTTGATGTATATATATTTACGATTTATTAATAATAATTATGTCGGGTCATTTAGCCGACGTGAGCCTCAGGATTATTATAGATATTTATTTGAATCATTTTATACAATAACATGATAATTGTGGCTATGCCAATAATATATGTATGTGTTTGGGTAAATTAGCGCTATTAGAATAGATTATTAGGACGCTATCACACCCCCAGAAACGAAAAGAGCATTTGATTAACAATAATTTTAACACAGATAATATTTGATTATATTTAATATGACGGTTAACTGGGAATTTTAGATAATTAATGCGCGGGATGGGTAATGAACAATTTACACAAACGATACTAAATTTATCGTATTAATACTTATATTAAAATAAGGGACATATGTTTGTTTAAATAAATCATTTCATTACGGCTTATGAATACTTCTGGGCGAATGATAAGATAAGGGGAAAAGCGGTGCGTGCATGGTGGCTTATTATCGGTCCTTTTTATGGATCCTGGAGTGTGCTTCACGAATTCTAAGAAGTGACCGATTTCCTCTGCAAACTTTGGCAGGGTCGGTTTTACGAATGAAAAGAGACCAGATTCCCTGGAATGAGGTACAGGCGAATCGTGGATGACGAGGATTGGTTGGCTATGTCAGTATCGGGCTGGATTTTCCAGAGCGATCCCCGTATAAAGCATGCACGAACCAAGGATGTCCCCAGGGTGGTTTTACAGCCTGGTTCAAGGACATTGAGACGACGATGGGGTCCGACTTTGCGGTTGCCTCCATGTAATAAAGAAGCATGAACATATATATAAAATAGAATGGCCTTTATGCACTAAACGCTTATTAATAAAACATAAATATACTTCTGAAATTAAAGATTATTGGGACGTATTTATTGCCCACGAATGATGAACTATTCAGCGTAATGACATGGCTTCACTTTAAGCAAACAGGGATAATAATTATACATATAAACATAGAATAAAAGGTTAAGATCCCCCTCCCCCTTACATTATATTACTTAATATTATTCAATATGTTTTACACATTAAACCTCAATTTTGGTTGATTTATGCCTTTGTGGAAATACATTAATTGATTGCAAAATAAAAAGGGTGGTCGTAATAGCTAAGATGAAATTTACATATATAATATAGTTGAAAGATAAAAGATAGCGCATTATTTAGGAAGGAGAATGGGAAAAACAGATGTCAAATCTGTTTTTCAACAGTAAACATGAAAAATATAATTAATTTATTTCTCTAAAACCGCGAGCATCTGGGCAAGCCAAATAAGACTTGTTTTTATCAATTATAAATTATTTACCCAGTAAATGATGGGTGGGGAAAACAAAATAAGTTATATGCTGGCGATTTTAAAATATTATTGGCATTAACTTTAAAATATAAATACGTAAAAATGTTAATAAAAATTATTGGCCGCTTTTAAATAAAATAAAAGAAAAACATTTTATAAGAGGCTTAGCATAGATTAGTTATATAGAGTTATATATATTTGAAGACATTTAAAAGATATAGTTTAAAATATACACATTACATAGAAGGCAGGATTTTAGGAATTATAAGTGGTCTGAGTTCTTTACCTTGATGATTGAGAAAAGCATTTCACTAGGAATCAGTCCATCGGTATTGTCACTAGATCTAGGGTAGCAGGATGATTTGAGATAGCACTTCATTTCATTGGAAAGACATATGTAAAGTTCAGTAGCACGGAGTACGGAAGCTTCGTTCATGGGATCAGCATGTTAGAATGGAGGGACAAGGCGAAACTTACTACTCACAACACATTGCGTGAAAATTACATCGGGCGTGGATTATGTTCAGCAGCATAGTTATTTAATGATCTCCCCTTTTTGTGGATTCAAATCCAGCTGTATTTATACTTTTAATTTGAATTTGTAACTAGGCAACTACTGCTGGACCTGAGGCAGTTTAAGCACTTAGATTTCATTTGGAATCGTTTGGCCGGATACTCTTATCTGGTAAGATGTTTGAAACAATGCAAGTTTGTTATCAGTTTCTCGAACGATTGTTTTAAAATATATCTTGTGATTTTAAAACAAGCTAGCGTGGACAATTTCCACTAATGGGTTTCTTCTATTATTACTAATTTGTAATCTTCTATTTTAATCTAAAGGGTCTTCTGGGTTATTGTTTTTCGAGAGACTTACTAACAAGATTGCATCATTTCTGGCTACAAACTTATATATGAAAAATATAATAAGTATCATATATAATATCTTATATATATATAATATACTATTAATTCAATCACAATCTCCTACGCTAAAATATACATATATATTTATTATTTACGCCCGCATACACATGAGAATATTATTATTAGATTAAATATTAAATTAAGACACATACGTTTACATTATTTTATACTATTGGGTAAAGAAATATATTATTAGTTATGTGTATACGTGCGTAAGGACGAGTTTGAATACGATTAGGTGGTAGGAGATTGGATGTGGGCTGTGAAGCAGGATCTGAGGATCAGATCATTTGCTTCAATATATATCAATGTACAAGTTAAATGAAAATAGGGATGCCATGAAATGTATGCATGGGAAAAGTTATATTTATTATTTCATAAGTAATGCCATTGAAAAAAATGGTTTAATGATTCAGCCAAATGTGAATACATTAAAAATTAAATTGCAAAAGCAATCGCAAATACAATTTTAAAATTATAGCATCACTCAGCGATGCAATGTAAAAATAAATTTCAATAAATGTTATACTTTCATCTTTGTGCATTTTATGGTATCCATGTTTTTTATTTTCCTCACTTTTAGAATTCAATTTCTCGTGAATTTGTATTTCCCTTCATTGCTAAAATATTTTTTACTTGCAGGACCTTAGTCTGTCATGGTTATTGTGATTGAAACTTGCATTTTTTATGACATTCGTATCTTTCACTTTTCTCACATTTCACAGATATCTTATTAGATTTGAATTTAATATAGATTTATTGCTGTTAATTACTTTATAGAGATTACATAGTTATTTTTTGTATTGAGCTTGTTGAATTCTTACTTAGATTCCATTCATAAACTGATTTTGTAATTCAATTTCTTATGGCATTGCATTTAGTTTTATCGCTAAATTAATTTCTTTCAGAATACATATATTGATCACCTTTCTTGAATGTGTTTGCTTTTTAAATCAATTGGTCATTATATAATTTTCAGATTAATTTTCTAAATATATTATTTTCAGGTTTCACATGTTTTTAATATAAATATATTAAATTATTTTTATGTTTTTGTTTTTTGATGATTTTGTTAATGAAAAATATGAAATGTTATAATGTTTTGTCTTTACTTTAATGGTAGTTTCTTTCTATGAGTAAAACACAGGTTACTAAAACCAAATGTTATTTTCAGTCAGCTAGTCATAATGATGTATGTATTATTTTGGATACAAAAGAGTTTTAAAAGAAATATTTCTGTAAATGATAAATTGTTGGTGGAATAAACTTAAATAGTCTGAAAAGTGATTATTCAGATATATATATCAATTAGTGAGCATAATGATAAAGAACTAAACTATGAAACATATGAAAAAATAATTCAAAACATTTGTGTAATGATAGAACAATGTCATAGTGATACAGGGAAAAAATGATAAAATAATAAGAGTTATGGGTTAAAAAAAAAAGGTCAAATCTAAAACATAAGTTTGGAAGGGGGTGGGGGGAGATCTATGCTAATACTAAACATATGACTCTAAAATTACATAAAAAATAATTTTTTAGATGGAACAGTTTAAGTAATAGAGATAGATTTTGGGTACATTACTATTTATTAAAGAGATTTATGACAGCAGGAACACAACTTGCTGTTTCAGATTATAGTCATAGAATTAATATTATCTTTAAAAAAAAGTATTGAAATAAAAAGAAATAGGTCACTGATGAGTTGAAAGAGCATATTAAAAAAGAAAAACAGACATGTTACATAAAATAAATGCAAATAAAAAATGAGAAATATTCAAGAAACATGTCAAAGTTATTGTAGTAAAGACTACATGTTATAAAACTGAAAGAGAAAAAAAATCTTGGGTTTGCATTGATATAGTGGTAAAATGAAGACAATGGGGGGGGGGTACAAATTTTATAGAAAATAGAAATATATGTATAAATTGTTTAATAATGAATTGAGATATGAAACCCATAAGGCTAGGAAAAAGTGATGATTACAAAGGAAATGTACAAAGATAGAAATAATACAAAGAAAAAATAATCGACCTGAAGATTGGAAAACAGGATCGTAAAAATAAAATAATAATCAAAAATATAAAAATAAATTATCAGTTAAAAAAATGGCTGCATTGAAAAAATGGCAAGAAAAACAGAAATGAATGAAACAGATTGTTCAAATAATGAAGGAAAAAGATTGTTAAAAGTAAGCAAAAAATTTTGACAAAAATTATCAAAATGCAATTGATAAGAAAAGGCCTAATGTGATCAATTGTGAAGACGTAGGTGCAGTGCTCTCAAATCTGGGGCTCCTCATTGATGAAAGCCACAAGTTAAAAACTAGTCTGGGAATATTGGATGGGTAGGCACTAGATAGAGACTTTATATACAAACCTTCCTGCATCCATTGATTACAAAGGCTTGCTCTTGGTGGCACTACCATATGGAAAGGTTGATACTCATTAACAGTATGGTAAGCATATGAAATAGTGATCATGTGATGTTTTGATGGTTTTATACCTATACTGCCCATAACATAATAGTGACTGTGGTTTTTGAAAAATCAACACCAAAAACTATGGATGCTGAAATGAGTTCGGATCTATATGACTATACAAGCGAATGAGCTTGGATAGGAAATATTAAGTGTTTTCATCTTGGCTTCTTAGCTTTACAGTTAACCAAATACGTATAAGGTGTTTGCTGGAGGATTGCATTAGATCCTAAGATCTGGGTGTAATGCTCTCAAATCCAAGGCTTCTTGTGGATGAAAGCAACAAATTAGAAACTAGTCTGGGGATGTTGGATGAGTAGGCACTAGATAGGGATTTTATGAACAAACCTTCCTGCATCCGTTGATTACAATGGCTTGTACTCGATGGCACTACTGTATGCAGTTTGGTACTCTTATTAACAGCATGTGTAAGCATATGAAATGGTGATCATGTGATGTTTTGAGGGTTTTAATTTTAAATACACAACTACATAACTTGAATAAAGTTTTTCTCATATTAAAAAGAGTTGAATATATAAAGAAATAACATAAAGCCAACATGATATTTAACGCATTGAAGTCAAAATAAGAAATTACAATTATAGTTATAAATTAATGCAGATGCAATATTTGTTAGTTATTATTAGACATCTTTAACCAATACAAAAAATTCTAACAATTACAATTAAACACGAACAAGTATTAATGTTTTTTTGAATTTCAAAATAAAAATATATTATATAGTTATAGCTTTAGCCTAGCATACTGAAAACTAAACGATGGAATGCTAAACATCACTTAAATTTGAAAAGTCACTGATCAAAAAATAATCTGCTTGAAAAATTGAAAAAATCAGCTTATTGAATGGTCAATATTTAAATAGTCAATATACTACCAACACAATGTATATCTTTCTCAGCTTATTCTTATATGCTCCCAGGAGCAGTTCATCGAGTCAATTAACTACTTAAGCTTATAGTAGGTAGCTATAGAATGAATAGTCAATATACAAGTCTGTTAAAATGAATTAATTCCAGAATGTCATTTGTTATATAATTGGTTTTTGTAGTTTTCATTAAAATAGATATAAACCATTCTAGACCCTCAATCAGGACTAAGGCATTTACAAAGGTGAAATCAAAAATCCTAAAATTCTTTAAATCCATAGAATTAAAACATAAGCTTATATATCCTAATAAAAATTCACAGACAATTGATTTCAGAATTTCTGTTCTCTTGCAAGATAATGTTCAAAAGTAACTCTATCTGTATTAGCCACCCAACCATTTGTAATGCTATACAAAAGTTTTTTTCAGGAATCCAATGATCCTTACTTAGTTGACAATAAACTCCACTGGAACAATAGTTATACTAGAAGACAGCAAAAAATTATTCAAATTTTACAAATGATTGCCTTATTGATGCTATCATCTGCCACTTGTTTTTCATTAATCCTAGCAAGGACTTTCAATTAATTCCATAAGCTGAAAAACTTTTCACTATCTGCACTTTTTATTTCATATTTTTAAATGTAGATAGTTGATTTAATATTATCACATTCAAAATTCACATCGCCAACTATTTTATAGCTTTCACTTTTAGAAGTGATCTTTTGTTTTTTGCTTCACTGCTGATCAATTTTTATTACTAATTTTTTTAAGTCATAATTAAAATTAATATTTGCACATGTATGAAAAAATTTTTTAAAAAAAAAGAAGACTAGTATAATTAAACAATTTGCAGAAGAAAAAACTAAATGCAAATAAGCTTAGAAAATGTAATAAAGACTGTAAAAAGTTTTACATTCATGGTTTCTATTTCTGTCAGTTGAATTGTCATAACATTTCATTTATTTCATCCAATGGCATTTGTTGATTTAATAATGATTCTAGACTTAGCACTTAATTTTCCACAATTTTATTGGAATTTTGTTTTAATTTTTTTTTAAAGTAAACATTAATCAGCATTCAAATTATTTTATGGTACATAATTAAAATTATTACAATATACACAATTAGAAGAATATTTTTTTAAAAGAAAATATTGTTCATTTTTAGTGCAAAAAATAGAAAGAAGTAAATAAATTATACTGATAAGTAGATTTTAAATTTCTATTTCACTGGTTTCATTTAAGGACTTTTATTTAAAAAAAAATTTTTTAATATCAACATTAATCAACTTTCAAATTCTACTTTTATATTACATAACTAAATTTATTATAGTATATGCATCTAGAAGAATACTTTTAAAGAAAAATATTATATGTACAACATTTTTACTGTCAAAAATAAAAAAGTTAAGTGAATTAAATTGATAAAAGTTTTTAGATTTTTGCCATTTTGCAAGAATTTTTATTTTGAAATGTTTGTTTGTTCTTTTTTTGATAAAATCAATCTGCGTTTCAATTGTATTTTTATGGCTAAGATTATTATAGCATATGCAATTAGGAGAATATTTTTAAACAAAAGTACATACAACATTTCTGCCACTAGTTTTCAATTTATTTATTTTTTACATCAATGATTCCATTTTAAAATTCTACAGAAATTACTATAATATATGAATTTACAACACTTGTAAACAGAAATATGCACAGTAAGATATTTTTATCATTAGACATAGAAAGAGATAAAGAACTAAATTGATGACTTTTTTTCCTACAGAGATATCTGCCATTTTAATGTAATTATGTTTTTGAGTTTGTTTCACAAATGTTAATTTAATAAGAAAAAGTGTTAATTCTACTAGTTATCTGCTCTAATAGATTTAATTATAGCAGATATCACTGTATTGACAAAGAAAATTCTTGATACAAATATTAAGATTCAAAAAAACTTTATTTTTTAAATAACTTATATATATATCATTTTTTATTAAAACAAAATTTGATTTATTAAATTAATTATGCAAAAAAAAAGGTATAACAAAATGTTTTTAATGATGTTTTATATTATGTAAATAAATGTCTCAAATATGATAGAAATATATGTTGGTCTGTTTCCATCATCTATCAGTAAATGTTGAATATAAAGAAAATTTTAAACTTTATTTAAACTTTTCAAATACAAACAACTTGTTAGTAATAACACACAAATAGACAACACAGGTTAATAATTACAGAAGCACTAAACATGGAATAATACTATCACTATGGAACAGAGCAAAGGAGTTTGTTCAGAAACCAATGATTTGGAAAATGGATAAGATTCACATAGAACAAGTTCTCATGAAGAATGATAATCCATAAGCGGTCAGCAAGAAAACCTTTAAGAGACAACAAAAAGAGATACAAAAAAAACTATTATTAATACTGTAGTGTATCCATACATAATAGGAATGATGGACAAATCTGGTCAATATAACCTTAAAGCAGCTTTCCAAAGCCATAGCACACTTCAAGAAATTTTTACTTCTATCAAGCCTAAACTGAAACTACATCTATGAAATATGTGAATGTGGAAGAAAATATATAGGTGAGACCTATCACCATGCTGAACAGTGATTGACAGAAACACAAACTAATAGTTAAAAGAGAAAAAACAGCTGTGTCTACAGTAGTAGACCATAAATGTACTAATGATCATATGTTTAATTGGGACAATAGAAAAATATTGAATATAGAGAAAAAGGTGCAAATAAGAAAATGCAATGAAGCTGCTCATATGACAATGGCCTATAAGTCAACCCAGTGTGGCAATACACAATGTATGGAATCCTCTAATTAATCTTGTTCTTAGAAGAAGACAAAATTTTAAAAGCCTCTAATTATAAAAAAAAATTGAAGAATTCAGAAGGATTTGAACCAACCCTCATATATAACTATATTAAATTTCTACTATCTTGCTTTTGACAGAATAGCTAAGTTGGTTAGAGTGTATTCGATATTTGAAAATTTAAAGGTGCGAGTTTGATTCCTATGCAAATACTGTCATTAGTCAGGCTAGCAACACCTGAAGAAGAATGGAGAATACTACTACTTAAAGCATGTTATTTTTAATCTGTGTTGTGTATTTGTGTGTTATTACTAACAAGTTGTTGCGGTTGTCATCGATGAGTAGATATATCCCACTGGATGGCGCTGTTTTCACGCTAAAACACATAAAAATGCCGTCACCTTCGAACCTGCATTTTCTATAATACAACTTTTTTGGTGTGCTACATATTGCAGGCCGCTATGTCGCGTCGCAATACAGCATGTATGTTTTACGCAGCAAATATATTTTGCGAATTCGCACAGTTTATAAAATGATTACGGCTTGGGGAGAGGGTGTGTTTTTTTGAATTTGATGGAAATGTTGTTTTCATTGGATTTTTTTTTATTTTAAAGTATTGAAATGTTCAGATTTTGTAAAGTAATAATTAACAGACTTTTTACACCGTAGTGTATTGAAGTTTTAAGTAGTAAATGTTGACGAAATATATGAATAAAGTTATTTGGAATTAGGTAACGAGTCAAGTAACGTACTGTTCGTAACATTCCATGAGACATTTTAAGATTGTACAGTGTGTATATTTTTGAAATTAAAAAAAAGCGTTAACACAAAAATATCCAGTAAGAAAAGTACAATTAATTGTACAATGTTTTTTTAAATGTCATAAAAAGCATTTATTATAAACAATTTATCTATATATTTGTCGTTGTTTAAAAAAGTTTTAGTTTCTTTCTTTTCTCCGACTACTGTTATTCTTTGTTGAATATAGTTTACGTTTATTGTTATCATTTATTTTATAGATGTTAGTAAAAAAAAAAATATTTACAAAAATACGATTTTGATATTTTTTATTTTAACCGTAAAGCTAACCCTAAGCTAACCCTATAGCTAATCCTAAAACTAACCCTAATCCTAACCCTAAAGCTAACCCTAAACGTAACAAGTTTTACTTTTAGTTATCATTCTATTTGAAATAAAAACTAGCGGTAAACAAAATCTTCGATAGAAAAAATCTCTGATAGAAATTTGATTTTTTCTAATAAAAATAAAAATAAAAAAGACGAATCAAATTGTAATTTGTTTATTTTATTTTACATTTATTATTATCATTTAATTTGTATATGTTAATAAAAAATATTTTAAAATTAAGTAATATTTAAAAAAGACGATTTTCTTTTTGCTTTTATTTTTGCATTACAAAAAACACATCAAAATGATTATAATTAACGGCCCGTGAATGATCATATTTTATAATTTTAGCGTGAAAAGTGCGCCATCGAGTGGGATTTAGCAGCTATTCTACGAGAACCGTTGTTTACATCTGAAAAGTTTAAATAAAGTTTAAAATTTTCTATACATTCAACATTTACTGATAGATGATGGAAATAGTCCAACATATTATCACATCTATACCATCATCACAAACTTCAGGCGAATGATAGAGATTTTTTGTCATAGTGAATAAACACATAAAAAATTAATAATCCTAGTGTACGGTATTAATAGTCATTTCTATTATCTATAATTTATATAAATTCTGAGGAAGATAAATTTGTGCAATATTACAGATGTTCTCACTATCTTTGCAATTTGCATATATACATTTGTAATATAGGATACTGTCTTCCCTTATAAATATTACCTTTGTTTCTTCTTCTTTTTTTTTTTTTTTTTGTGGAAGTTTTACTTAAAGGTTGTTATACTTTTTTATCTTCACTATTTGCATATATGTATAGCATAGATAACTTTTATAGCAATACTATGTATAATTTATTCATACAAATATTTTATGTAGTAACAAGACATAAAATATTAATATTATAATATATATACATTATTTATATAATGTAATTATAATATTTATAAATACTATAAATATACATTGAGTTAGTTTACAAATTATATATAGTCATATAAAATAGCTTTACAATATTGTGCACAATTTATTTTGTATTTATATTCTTTTACACATAAATTATGTTTTATACTCACTGATAGGATACAAAAATGTTAACAATATTATATGTAATATATATACATTCTGTACATAATAAACTAAATTGAACACACTGTTTGAATAAAAATGTGTAAAAATCACATGAACCCCAAGATGGATTCCTGGAAAAACCTGCCTTCATCAGTTAATCCAGATCCTAGACCACATAGCAACAACTACAATTTTATTCATTTTGATAATATTATTTAGGATTAATATTGTTGATTATTTAATTATTGTTTTAATAGCTTATAAATTATTTGGTTTTCAATCCAGAAGTAAACTTTGAACTCTGTAAAAGATTAATATAGCATTTATTGAATCTCAGCATGAATATTATTCATTTAATAATTTCTATTTCTTCCTGATCATGCTTGATATATTCAATACATAATAAAACTAAATATATTCTTAAAACATATGGATAAAGGCATATCCTAAAAACCAAAAGATCCCCAAGATGCATTTTTTGATAGAATCTGCCTTCATCAGTTATAGCAGAATCATCTTCAGATATCATGGACAACTATGAATCTCAATAAGCAATGCTTGATCAAAAAAGTGTTCTTTTTTTCTTATTTTCTTTTTTTTTTTTGCTGCTTTGTAGATAAAATTTTTGTTAATCAAAGTCTAGGTTATGCTTCTGATATAAACAGCTTTTTCTATCTTTTCTCTCTCCAACTTACTTTTACATAATGTTTTCAGTCAATTTAACTGCTAGAGGGACTAGTCATTCTGAACTTTTTTTGCCATCAATAATCTCTATCCTGAATTGTTGCAGAAAATTATACTATTGTGCAATCATATTTCCATCATTTAAATTACATGCATAACAATAGTTTAGGAGTAAAATTATTGCTTCTATTACAATTCACATGCATAATTTTTTTTTTTTTTTTTAAAGTATCATAGACTATCTAAAAGATGTAAATAATAATGATGTAAAATATAGTGCCAATGACATTATCCTAACTGCTATACTCCTAAACAATCTTCAAGCATTTTTGAATAGGGTTGTTGTTCCGTAAGAATATTAGAATTGGAATTAAATACAAAAAAAAAAACTCAATCTGGAAGAGCAAATAAAAGATTTACCAATTTATTCAGAATAAATAATATTCAAAAGAAGAAATGATAATCAGAAGTGGAATAGTCAAAGTATTTGAGCAATTTAAAATTTATTTGTGCAATAAAAGATTAAACTTGAGAATAATAAAGATTATTCATCTATATGAATGTAAAATACAGTTATTAGAGAAATAAAATATTAAAAAATAGAAACAAAAAGAATATGGTTGAGAAAAATGGAAAAAAAAAAGCCAAAGAACAATGTATAAAAACATGATTAGAAAATTAAAAACCAGAACATAAATAATTTAAATGATTGATTTTAAAAAAATTGTAAAACTTCAATCTTTTAATAAGAGAATTTCAATATGAAGCAAAGATGACTTACTGTCAAGAAAATCATGATGAAGAATTTGATATGAACTGTATTATGTTTCCAAAAATTATTAAAAAGTCAGTGAATCAGACTGTAATAAAAATATTATGTCATCAATGTTTCAACTACAAGTATGAAATCACAAATGGTATCGAAATGATAGTGCACCTTATAATAAAAGTTTACACCATCTTTAAAAAATTAATTTAACATTAATATATATATAAGTAAAATAAATAAATTTATACATTCAGTCTATCTTTTATGCAGATTAGTATGTTTGACATTAAAACAGTATAATATTTCGACTTATTAAATTAAAAGAAACTTTAATCTACCTTTTCTCTTCCATTTCAGTTTGAATCTAGTCAAGCTGTATTTTAAATTGTATATATGCTTCATCTTTGAAATTGGATAAATCTCATAATAAATTTTATGATTCTCAATTTCAACCAGCTTTTTAACACATTTGAAATAAATGTTGTAATCATTAAGTATTATCAAATCAATGTTATAAACTCAAAATGTACATTCACTGTTAAATTATAAATTTATTTAATGCACATTGATTACGTAAGTAATATTTACTAAAGCAATAAACCTAAAGCATGTGCGGTTGAAAATGGAAGGTAGGGACCTCTACAGGTCTTAACCATAACCTTACGCATTGTAGATGTCCCTACCTTTGCATTTTCAACCGCAAATGTTTTAGGTTTATTGCCTTAGTAAATATTATTCACTCTTAAAGTATAATATGCTTTTAGTTTTAATTCTAAAAATATAGATCTATCACTGTTTTTAAAGCTAGGTTGTTATATTCAATTTTCCTTTTGATAAAAGGTTGCTATTTTTATTTGAATAATTGTTTTAGTCTCAGTTAAAGAATAACAATCATTTAAAAAAAGTGCAAGTTCCTTCCTCACTTAAGAAGAAGTAGTTAAAATAGAAACTGATTAAACCCCATGTATGTTCAATCTATCGCTTGCTGTGAAGAAGACTGTAAAACTAAATCTGTAATAATGTTAATGAGAATGTCAATGTAAACTTTGCTTACATCTATTATACAAATTTGCATACATTTGTTGTCTGCATAATGAAATGATATCTTTTTTATTTATAACCAAAAGCTGAGTGCACTTTTGTGATGTTTACCATCACTGAAAGTGCTATTCAGCTTTCAGTTATAAAGAAAAAAAGACACCACTTTGTTATGCAGACGACCAAATATGCAAATCTGAATTACAAATACAAACAAAGGAAAAAATCAATATTACATCTGTTATTGGATTTAGAATAAAACACATCCAAGAAATATACGATTCATTATTAATCAGTCTCTTATAGTATTTTTATATAAATCTTAGTTGTCTAATAAATAACTATATTATCAGTTACAAGTAATTTTATTTCCTTTTTTAATGCTCAGAAATTTTTGATTTAATGTTTTAAAAGCTGAAGGCAAAAATGTCTCATCTTGCAGTCTCAACAACAACATTTAATTCACTTTCGAATATATAAATATTGTAATTCTATGAATAGGACTGAAAGATAATCAGTCGTTCAGCAGTACATTTGATCCTCATATTAATCATCTATTAAAAATAATAATTGTTATTAATAAAAAGGAGAGTAATTAAGTATAAAGGAAAAGAATGTATAAGTGTGTATATGGATGCATGTATTATTTATAGAGTAATAATTAATTCATCAGATGAAAAAAAAATGACCAGTTATAATCTTTTCTAGTACAATTTCAAGAGATGTTTTGAGAAGTTCCAGTGGAAATAAAGAAGTCTGAACATCATATGCAGATAATTCAGACTCTATCAAACTAATCATATCCAGTGTTGCATCAATATAAATTAGAAGTTGAAAAGTAAACAAATGATGAAATGGGGCATTACTGCTTCCTATTATGTTTAGATGCCCATCAATTAAATAAAATAATAGTATCTGATTATAATATTTCTGCCATTCATGAATTGTTGATGAGATTCAAAGGTAATAAAATATTTTCTATTTTTGACTTAACTTCCAGTTATTCGCAGATTAAATCCCATTCACAGGATCCATAATATTCTGCATTCAGATGTGGTTATTCATATCAATTTAACCAAATGCCTTTTAGTTCAATTTACAGTGGCACAGGTTTGTTGAGTTGTCTTAATCAAATTCTATCCCCTGAGAATATACACATTGTAATAATGTACATCGATAATATATTAGTAGCATCAAATGCCCCAAATAGACATATACAGCACTTGGATTTATTTTTTCAGAAGTGTAATAAAAAGGGACCTATAATGCTTGACTACTAAAGCCATTTAATCATGAAATTCAAAGCAATTAAAAGAGATTGGGCTAGGTTCTGTGAAGATGACTGTGCTAGGTTAAGGGAAGATGGCATTTACTTGATGTGTATGATGGTGACACAGCATTTTCTTTAAAGAAAATAATCTCTTCTTTCTCTTTCATTATAGATGAGTTTTTTCAGTAGATATACCATGAATCTATCTGCACATAGTAGTCAATAACTCAGTCCATTTTTGTCAGTAATTACATACATAAGTTTCATGGCTACACTTGTGGAATTAATTCCAGTGTATCAGCTATTAAGAAAACATTAAATAGACAACAAAAAAAATCATCAAGAGAAAGTATAGCCATACATTCCAAAAATAGCAGACAAATTAAGAAAAATCTGCAATCAGTATAACATCAGAACAGCTTTCCAGAGCCATACCATACTCTAGAAAGCCTAAACATGAAATGCTGAAAAGAAAAAACCGCATCTATGAAATATCACGTGAATGTGGAATAACACATATTGGTGAGACCAGTCATCGTACTGAAAAGTGCTTGCAAGAACACAAATTGATGATTAGAAGAGAGAAAACAGATGAATCTAAGGTAGCAAACCATGTATGTGCCAATGAACATATGTTCAATTGCTGGATAGAGAAGAAAAGGTACCAAGAAGAAAATTTAAAGAAGCTGCTCACATGACAATGGCAAAAAATTCCACAAGCCAACCTAGTGTGACTATGCATAATGTATGGAAACCATTAATCAACTTTGGCCTTAGGAAAAAATGGAGAAATCAGGAGGAACCTCATAGAGAAGTATATGAAATTTATACAGACACTTGTCTTTGGCAGGATGGCTCAGTTGGTTAGAGTGTTACCTTAAAAATTCAATACTCAAGAATCTAAGGGTCCACATTCGAATCCCATGCTAGTAGTCACTAGTCAGCAACACCGAAGAAGAGGGAAGAATAATAACTCTCAAAATATTATGCATATACTAACCTGTATGATGTACTATTACTAACAGTTGAATAAATTTGGAATATTTAAATAAAGTTAAATTTTTCTAAAGACATTCAATACGCATATTAGATGACGGAAATAGTCCACTATAAAAATACAATTAGAACACCATCATCACAAACCTCCAGGAAAACATTAACAATAGTACTTATAAATGTAGTTTTGATATGAAACTGGAAAAATTGTTTTACATGGCTATTTCATTCAGAAAAATTCTTTATGCATGAAAATATGTTGACTAGGAAATTCTATGAATGCATACCTTTATCATTTAATTTAAATAAAATTACTTCTGAATGAGGAAGCTTACTGAGAGTCTGTAGAATTGACTTAGAGGATATCATTGAAAAATACAACTCATTTAGATTCAATCATCACTATTATGTATATGCATTGTGACTGTATAAAACTTAAAATATTTTTCAGTTATATTGAAAGTCCACTGCTCTAAATTATTAAAACAATATGGATAGGTAGATAAAATAATATGCACATTATCACATCAACTGATTTCAATATACTGAACTAGGTGGGGAAAAAATGCTATGATTTTCTCTAATTTAAAATCTCAATCTTAACTCCAGCTGCACTTTCATTATTGCAGCAGACCATCCCTTCAAGCAGAGGAGTATAATACCACAGATAGATGAAACACCAACAATACCTATAACTTGACCGAGGCTATACAAAGTATAACCTCCGATCTCATTTCCAGGCTATAGAACTCCTCAGCTGCTAGATTCAAACACCCTGCCAGCCAAAGCACTTTATTTGTTTTGAGGCTTAACCTCAGACACTAGCCAATCATAAATTATATAATCAGCATGCCCAGATGACAGGTATACAATCTAGCATCTGATATATCCCAAACTAGCTTCTTTTATCAATTGTGGGAAAGAAAAAAAAAAAAACTTTAATATACTTGCTCAACACTTATAATTAACTATAACTTTATCTATTACTGAAGCAGTTGTAAGAAAGAGAATCGATCAGGCAATAATTAAGCAACAAATAATTTATTCACACATTCATAATTAAATATATTATGACAATATTTAAATATAAGCACACACACATTTAAAACACAAGATATTAACTTATGGAAGCAATATTAAAAATTTATATACCCTCATAATTAAAACACATTATAATGAGTTACTTACTATACACACAAATCTAGCCATGAAATAATACGACAAAATTTTTAGGGAAGTGACATTAAAGATTACTGTGGCTGTAATATCAAAGTTCATTAGAGACTTTCATTCAATAAATGTTCAAATCTTTAGATTGGGATAATAAAGAATATATTTACCTCGGATTTTTGTGGATAGCACATTGCACTTTTCATGGATACAATTCCTTGCTTGTTCCTGACTTGACCACCAACCCATTAGCCTTTCCTTTTGCATCGATGGTTTGGCTTCTTGCTATTTTTCCATGTTTTTAAGGAGAGATTTTCGGTAATTTTCTGATCATGAGGCGAACATGACTTTTAGATGGAAATCATCTAATGTTACAAAGGACAGAGACTGAAGGCTAGTTGCATAATTCGGTTACTGTCTAGCACAGCATGCTGCTAAGTTGCTCTTTGGTGAATATGAGAATCGCACTTGCATACTGGAGATATTAATGGCCCTCGCCATCTCTTCTTTGATGGCTTCTTATTATGAATATAGAGTATTTAACAAAAGAGTAATATAATGTTCTCTTATCTCTGGCCCTTTTATATGCTTCTCCCTTATTGTTTTCTAGTTATCATTCTCCGATCTGATTTAATTAATTGATATTTCCTTAATTAATTTTCAGTTATGTTTTAATCTAAATTTTTGCTTAAGATTAATCTAATGTCTTGAAAAGATACAGTCCTAAATCCTTTCCTTTGTCTCTTTAATTAATGTAATGGGAGTTATTATTTCTTTTATTTTATTTATCAGCCAGGCAATCTTTAAGAGAATTTAAGTTTAAAAGCTTTCTTTTTACATATTTCCTTTTATTTAAATTTATAAAAGGAGAGAGCTAGTTTTAACTTCTTACTTACAGTTAATTTTCCCCCTTCTCCATGCTCAAGATGACACAAAACTTTATTTTTTTGCAAGTTACATTAAAAAGAAACTCTTTAAAATATTTTATAACATATATTTATTATTTATTAAAACTTAATTATTTCTTTTAAAATGAATCTGATCATTTTCTAATAAATGATTCCACATGTAACGCAGATGTTCTCAAGCCACACATTCTCATTGGTAAATCACCCCCCTCCCATTTGAGGTAAAATGCAATGCATTGACCCATTTTATCTCTAATAATTCATTTACATCCTTTCACCTAATTATTTCCTTTTCACCGCAACAGATTTAATTTTATGATTGTTAGTTCCCTTCTCCGTGTAGTCCATGGTTTTGTTTCATTTCGTTACCTATAGTTCTGGCCAATTACTGTACTTTTGTTCATTTTCTCCAATAGTTCATTTTCTCTTTTTATTAATCTCAATGACTGGGCATTGTATGTCCCCTTCTTCTTCATGCCCTGTACCATGACAAATACCTTGTTATTGTATTTATGTAATCATATACGGACCATCGTAGATTGGTAACTTTTTGTAAATATGTTTTTCTGGATGGCTTACAAAGTTAACCTTTACCATGACCTTGTCTCCTACCTTAAATTCATCCTTCGCCCTTCCTTGCATCCTCTGCCTTAACTCACCCATTTTCTCTAGCCTAATTCACGCTTGTTCAGCATCCCTCCTTTTACCTATCAGATCTACTTGGATCCTTTGGTAGTCTGGTTTTAAATGGGTATGATATATTCTTCTCAAAGTGCAGCGCACAGGTCAAATGCTGTAGATTCCATTTTTTGACCAATTCATCATATTAAGGATTCATAGGATTTCCTTAACCCATCTTCAATGATCATTGTGATTGGCCCATAGTGACCATACTCTTGATATATATGATCTACCAGCTGTCTCCACATAGCAACAGGAATGACTATCCAGCATAAACATGATGCTGCAACCCCCCCTTTAGGCAATAGCACTTTCTATCCCTCCATAATGGGATATTTCTGGTTCTTGTCACAGGTTGATAACATAAGTACTTCATTATCTGATCACAATCAAAATCCTTGCTTTAACACTCCTTTAATTTCCGGAGGTCATTTTCTACAAGCTCACTTCCATTTATTTCCATTGCGACAATGTATAGATCATTATAACTTAAATGCTGTTGTTTCTGGGCCGCAAGGCAGTAGCTTAATGTGTCTGCCACTATATTTTCTTTACCTTGGCAGTATCTCACACTGTAATTAAATTCTTAAAGGAATAAACTCCACCTTATTAACCGGCTATTCGAAAGGAAGCTATATTTAAGAATTCGGGACTTTTGTGATTACAATTACCTCGGACCCTATTAGAAACTGGTGAAACTTTTTGAACACCCACAATTGCTAAGGCCTCCTTCTTGGTTACAGTGTACTTTATTTCAGGACCTTTCAACAAGCAGCTAATAAAAAAGGACCCCTTGTTGACCTCCCTTTTGTATTTGAGACAGTGTAGCCCCTAATCCAAACCCACTATTGTCAGTTTGCAAAAAAAACGGCTTGTGAAAGTTGGGGTATGACAACATGACCCTTTCTAGAAACTTCGTTTTCATATATTGAAAATTGCGATCATGCTGTTCAGTCCACACCCATCGCCTTTCTTTCTTAAGCAATTGCAATAGTGGCTCCATGTTAATGAAAAAATTTTTGTAAAATCAGTTACAAAAGTTGCATAACCCTAGGAGGGACTTCACGTTTTTTTATTTCTGGGCATTGGAAAATCCTGGATTGCTTGAATTGTCTCAGGATTTGGTTGAATTCCCACATTCGTGCAACATCTGCTCTAATTGCGTAAAATGCTCTTCTATACTCTCTGATGTCACTACAATATCATCAACATATATTATCACTATCATCAACATATCACTATTTTTTTTATCCTCATCTGATACCACTTGATCTAAGCACTGTACTAACTGCCCACTATTTTTCAAAGCAAACGGTATCCGATTAAAGTTATATGCATGCTCATTATATTGAAATTTAGTGTACTTTTAATCGTTAGGGTATAGCTTGATCTGTCAGTAACTGGTAGTCTAATCGAACATTGAAAGTAATTTTACTAATAATTCATGCATAGCAGAAGGGCATTTGTGTCAGAGATAGTTATTTTATTTAACTGTCTGATGTCTAAGTAAAGTTGAATGGACCATCTTTTTTCTTTAAGGTTACAATAGGGTTGTTAAAAAGGGAAGAGCATTTGGAGATGATTCCCTATTTTAGCATTTTCTCTACTTGTTCTTCTATCTCACCCCAATACTATGTGGAATAGGGTATACCCATGCCTGATATGATAGATCCCTTGTGAGTTTTTATCCTATGCTCATACCCTTGAATAATTTCGGGGACTTCAGAAAAGACATTTTCGTATTCGTTTAGCACTTGCTCCAATCGCTCCTTTTGATAGTTGTTTATAAACCTTGATTCCTTTATCTTTTCACATATCTCCATTTTTATTCCTGCACTTTGCACACAAGATACCCTAGTAGATTTATCTGTTTAGTCCGATATAAACATTATTGTTTTATTATCAAATTGTACCTGACTTAATTTATAATCCAACACAGCCGGTCTTATGCATAAAGTCTGATATCAGTATAACTTCATGGATCAAACCCTCTAGCCACACCTGTTTTTACAACAACTTTGCCTTTTTACTATTGGCCATAATAACCTACCGATGTTAACGGGCAAAATTTTGATGTTAGGGTTAACACGGCTTATTCTATCAAACATTTCTTGAGACATTACAAACACTTACCTACCGGAATTAAGTGCTGGTTATCACCCCTTATAATACTATTTTTACTTTCGGACAGCACTGGAGTGCCCATTATTGGCTCTTTCTTCCCGGCAGCATACTAGATTTGCTACTTGCATGCGGCTGCCTATTTCTGAGGGTTTATATCCAGTCCCTATTCTCCATAATTTGCTTACTGCTATCCAATGTCCTAAATAACTCAGCCATCTCAGCCATCTGCTTCACCATTTTCTATTCCGTCCCTATTAATAATGTATTCTATACTCTTAGGAAAACTACGTCTGACCATTCCTACAATTTGCTGTTCAGATAATAGATTCACCGTTATTGACCTTAACTTCATCACTTGTCAGCAAAAAAATGTGGTAAACAGTTCATTAGGACACCATATATCCTGCATCACCTGATTTTTAATGTTCTCTTGATATTCTTTGCACCAGTAATTCGGCAATAATGACTGCTTATATTCTCCGAATGTTATTAGAATAACGAATCCCATCAGAATTGCATGTCACTTTGAATATGACTATGAGCTATAGCTACCATGGCTTCCTCACTCAATTTGTTCAACATGAAGTAGGATTCCAAGCTGTCAAGCGTACCTATGGCTTCCTCACTCAATTTGTTCAACACGAAGTAGGATTCCAAGCTGTCAAGGTGTTCATTAGGAGTTTCCTCTATATATCCCAAAAATGTTTTTATTTTTAGAAACTGATTCACCGCATTAATTCTATCTATATGTGTGCACATCTTTACATTTTCCTGTTCTCTACTAATTTCTAATTTAGCTGCAGTTTCCTCACTTTTTAGTTTTACTACATCCATTTCTTCTCATTCACTTTCTAATCTATCTATTCTCTTTACTATCTTATCCATATCTTTTCTTATGGTATTTAGCACTTCCATTCCCTACCATTCCATTTCTTTTCTCAGCATTTCTGTTATTACTTCTGTCCTATTTTGTGCACAACCTTTTTTCTTTGTCTCTAATACACAAATTTTTATTTTATTTGTTTCACTTATTTCTATTCTCTATATTTTGCTTGAACGAAGTATATAACCACCTCCAACCATTTAGTTCTCTCTGACCTTCACCTTATCATTAATACCCCTAATCTGCATAAAATAATTATCTCTCTAGACTCTCTCCTTTTTATTTACATTTACTACTCAACATTATGACTTGTTTGCTTTGGTCTATTCTCTTCTTAAACTGCTCATCAATTTCACATTTATAACAATACAATTTAGCGTTTATTTAAAACTTTGGTTTCAGCCTTTTTAATTTTAACTTTACTTATGTTTATAATTACTGATAATTTTCAGCACTTTGGCACCAATGTTGGAAAGTCAATTAAACCAGATGGGAGTGAATCGCTACCATTCTCTAATTTATCAGACTGGCCCTTTAAGCAGAGAAGTTTAATACCACAGATAGATGAAACATCAATAGTACCTTAAAACCAGACCGAGGTTATACAAAGTATAACTTCCAGTAACATTTCCTGACTATAAACTCCTCGGCTGCTGGATTCAAACCCCTGCCATCCAAAACACTTTATTTGATTTGAGGCTTAACCTCAGGCACCAGCAACCTCAGGCACCTAGTGCTTGATATATCCCAAACTAGCTCCTTTTCTCAATTGTGGGAAAGAAAAAAAAACCTTTAATATACTTGTTCAACACTTATAATTAACTGTATATTAATCTATTAGTGAAACAGTTGTAAGAGAGAATTGATCAGGCAATAATTACACAATACACAAACAAACAATTTATTCACACACATTTTAAATATATTATAACAAGAATCACAGAAAAGCACAAATACAAGATACTAACTTATGGAAGCAATATTAAAATTTATATACACTCATAATTAAAACACGTTATAATGAGTTACTATATACACAGATCTAGCCATGGAAATAATATGACAAAATTTTAGAGCAGCAACATTAAAAATTACTATGGTTGTAATATCAAAGTTCATTAGAGTCTTTCATTCAATAAATGTTCAAATCTTTAGATTGGGATTTACCTAGAATTTTTGCGGATAGCACATTGCACTTTTTGTGGATACAATCCAAGCTTGTTCCTGACATGTTGATCACTAACCAATTGGCATTTCATTTTGCATCGATGGTTTGGCTTCTTGCTGTTTTTCACATTTCAAAGGAGAACGATTTTTGGTAGTTTTCCAATCGTGAGGTGAACATGACTTCTGGATGGAAAACATCTAATGTTACAGACTGATATTGTAGGCTAGTCACATACTTCAGTTACTGTCTAGCACTGCATACTGCTAATTTGCTCTTTGATGAATATAAGTATGGACGCCTGCATGCTGGAGATGTTAATAGCCCTCACCGTCATCTCTTCTTTGATAGTTTCTTATAACGAATATAGACTATATAACAAAATAGTAATATAAAGTTCTATCCTGACTCCTATCTCTGATCCTTTTATATGCTTCTCCCTTAATGTTTTCCAGTTATCATTCTCAGATCTGATTTAATTAATTGATATTCCTTAATTAATTTTCCGTTATGTTTAAATCTAAATTTTTGCTTAGATTAATCTAACGTGTTGATAAGATACAGTCCTAAATCCTTTCCTTTGTCTCTTGAATTAATGCAATGGGAATTATTATTTCTTTTCCTTCATTTATCAGCCAGGCAATTTCCTTTTTTTTTTTAATTTAAAATTTATAAAAGAGAGCTAGTTTTAACTTCTTACTTATAATTAATTTTCCCTCTCCTCCCTACTTAATCTTTAATATTAACCCCCCCCCCACTATTTTTTTAAATGGCAAGATGATGCAACACTTTATTTTTTTGCAAGTTGTGTTTAAAAGAAAATCTTTAAAATATTTTATAACTTATATTTCTCATTTATTAAAACTTAATTATTTCTTTTAAAATTAATCTGATCATTTACTAATAAATGATTCCACATATAACACAGAACATGTGATGTGTGTTCTCAAGCCAAACACTCATCAGCAGAACAATACCAAACTCGTTTTAAACTGATTCAAATTTCTATTATTTTTCTAATTAGAATCATTATAAAATTTAATAATGTTTTAACTATTAACAATTCATCTAAGACTTTACAGATATTCCAGAATCCTTGTCAGTCATCATCGCATAAAAATCACAAGAACAAATTTCTGTCAATACCTGATCAAACTGTCAGTCACTCTTATTTTGCTAATATTCAAAATATTAAAATTGACTACTAATATAATTGTATATACACATAAACTGCATATTAATGATATAGAGAATTTATCAAGTTTATGATGTAATTGCTAAACAGATGCTAAAAATATAATAAACTACTATGGACTATAATCAGTAATTATATATCTATACAGTATTTATATAAACACATCACAAATCATACTAGGTTACAAATGAAATAGTTTAATTATAATATTTTTCAGTTACTTAAACCCACAATAAGTGTCATAACCTTTAGGATTCTATAAATTGTTAAAATGGCAATCTTCAATAAATGGAGCATACTTAGATTAATTAAATTAGATATTTTTTAACTCAAATTAACACTGCCACAAATTATGCTACTTTTTTCATAGTATAGTGAATGAACAGTACTTTAACTGACACTTTCAAGAACTAACCAAAATTGCAATAAAATTAACTGAAGAAAGTATATACTGTCAATCAGAAAATGAAGCAATGCCTCATCAAGTGAGAATCTACCAGAGAGATGATTCTTTGATGTAGCAAATATTTAGCTGATCCATTTCTTTTAATAATGCAATTATTTGCTCATTTGAGTCATATATAAACCCAAGCCAGTAAAATATGCTATCCAGTATATATCTAGACCAAAAAAATATTAACAATGAGTGCTTTAGATATCCATTATCAAAGTAGTAACTGCAATCGGCTAACTGTTCAATAAAAGTCACAATATTAAATGTCAGGCCAGATTTTCAGCTGACCTTTATCAGCAAAGTAAATTGTAAACAATCATTCTCAATCATTAACACATGTATGAATTTAATACTAATATCAACAAGATTTAACTGATTGTTCAGCTTGAATATACTGTATAGTACAATCTGCTAATTAAACAGAGGCTAAGTGATAACTATTTGCTGTAAAGAACAAAATAACTTTTGATCACATAAATGGTATTGTCCAACAATACAATTCTAACTGCTATAACAATTAAAACAGAGGCAAAACTCTCCATGCAGTAGTGCAACCCAGAGTAATCAATGGATGCAAGAAGGTTTGTACATAAAATTCAAATCTAATGCCTATTATCCAATATTCCCAAACTAGTTATTAGCATGTGACTTTCATCAGTGAGGAGCCTTGGATCTAAGAGCGCTGCACCTAAACCTTATGGATAATCTTGCATCCATTGATTACTCTGGCTTGCATTGAATGGCAATAGTGATCACATGATCTTTAATTGTTTATCTATAACAATTGTAGTTTTATCTACAAAGATATTTGAGGAGGTATAAAACAAGAGCCACTATATTTGTTTTTACATTATTAATTAATTATCCATTGTTTTTTGAAATAAATAAGATGAGTGGAGGATTATCAAACAATAAGTTAACCTGTAGTTTTATAACTAAATCTGTAGAATTTCTAATTACAGATATAATTAATTAAGCTGAAAAATTGTTATAAATAATTAAATATACAGTAATAATTAAAAAAAATATTTGGTTAACGTTTACATTGCTGTATATGTATATCACTTAATAATCTATTGTTTGCTCGTATTTTATTATGTGAACAATGTGATTATAGGCTCAGACAATGTCATTGCATGTGCAGATTATTCCTCTTATTTTCAGTCATACCCTACTAATATCAGAAAAATTTCTCGGAGCATAGGCCCATTGCAAATGAAGTGCATATTTTTCAATTTTAAAGTCTTCAACAATGAACATTGTGATCACTGTTTTGTCCTTCAATTCTTTTTAAAAAATTAAAGCAACATTATTTATTCGTTTTACATAAAGAATTTCACTTCTCGTTCCTCACACATGTGATAGCATTGATAAATATGCCTGAGCGCTTTAAATAAAATAAACCTTAATAATTAAAATTTCATTTTTTTTTAAAGAGATGTACAACATATATATATTCTAAGAAACAATCTCTAATTTACGTTATAAATTTAAGATAATGAAATGAATATTATTGCATCATATACATTTCAAATTTTTCATTGTCTCTTCAATAAGTAAAAATTACGGTTAAATACGGTATACATTTTTTCTCTCTCACGCTCATTTTAAAAAACAATCATCTTTCAAAAAAAAACTTCAAAAAAATGAAAACATCTGGTGATCACACAGTAGGCTTGCAGATAACCAATTTCTTCTTTTTCCCAATGTTATTACGTAAATTTGCAGATTGTTAGTCATATTTAAGAAAACAAAAACAATAGTTCTGAATAACATTGTTACTCTAGGACAGTGAAAAATGAACTGTCATAAGCAAAGATATAAAATGCGCAGCAATAGATAAAGAGAGAAAGACCTAGCATTACAAAAGCCAATAACCTAATGTTAGCGTCCTTGAATTAAAAGTATAAAACAAATTAACGTTTAACAAAGTGATGGAAACATAGCAATATTGGGCCTAAATTTATTAATGACAAAGATCTCATTAACAAATAAAATTTCAATTAACAAATAAGGCAAAATAGGGTACAATTAGGGTAAAAGAAAAGGACAATTACTTCAAACAAATACCTACATTTTTAAAAAAAAAAAAATTGCTTAAGCTATCATTTCACAATCGTAATGATTAATAAAAATAATTCTTGACAATTATATTTAAAATATAATATTAAATTTACCTCTTCAGATAATTCAATATCCATAACGGTTCCCGTGCCTTGGCAAACTTGTACACTCAGCTGATCGAGCTGAATTTTTTTTACATATCTTCCTAAATAATATTGTAGTAAAATCTTACAAAGACGTTTTTTCATTACCTCCAACATTTTGCCTTGTTTTCAAAATAAAATTTCAAGTTTAGTTAATACTAAGATTTCATTAGAAGCGATATTTCTCAATCATAAAATGCTATTTATTTCAACAATAACAAAAACGTTATTATTAGTGCAAGTTTTGACGACGTCACTTCCATTTCTGCGTTTGAAAACAAAACAATGTCAACGATTACTTAAAAAGTTCAGAGGTTGATTTAAAGTTCATTTCCCTTTCTTTTTTTAATGAAATTTTTTTTGGTGGGAGATTGATGTAGTAATGGCTTGTTGGTTTTTTAATTTATATTGCATAAATACGTTTCTTTTTTTCACACTTATTTGCTATATTTAACGTGAAATCGCAAAGCACTTATGTAGTCCGGAAGTATATACTGAATTCTCCCTCCAAAAAAAAAAAAAAATGTAGAGCAAAAATTCGAACAAAAAAAGTTCATTTGAATATGCAACTTAAAAATATATTTCTTTCAGAATACATAAAATTTATATTTATAGTAGGTGCTATATCTGAATACGTTGTCAAGTCCGATTAAGTTTTAAAAAATGTATTAATGATATCTTTTGTAATAGAATATTACACAAATAAGCGTATAAATTGTAATTATATAAATTCGAACAAAAAAAGTTGATTTGAATATGCAACTTAAAAATATATTTCTTTCAGAATACATAAAATTTATATTTATAGTAGGTGCTATATCTGAATACGTTGTCAAGTCCGATTAAGTTTTAAAAAATGTATTAATGATATCTTTTGTAATAGAATATTACACAAATAAGCGTATAGATTGTAATTATATATTCAATAGGAATATGCAAAAATAAGAATGTATGGGATATGTGCAAGTACAGTAAATTGTTATGCAGAAAAGGAAATATACGCATATATGTTAAATTGTATATGTTGAAGTTAGAATTAAAACAAAGTGCACAAATTAAAGAATGTATATTTGTATAGAGTATTATAAAAAGCGGATATCATAATTATATTAATAAATGCCATTATAATTAAATCTTTGAAGTAACAATGTAAATTGCTCTAATTGTTTCGATATTACAAACCAACGCTGACTATCATTTAGAAATTGTCATTTCGTCGTAATATTTTATTGCCTAGTACAATCGGCAAAAAAATAAATCATTTAATAATTAATCTGTATATATTAAATAAGCGAAATAGACTATATACTAAAATCTTTTCTTTATTTATCTTTTTCTTAAAAAAAAAAAAACTCAAATATTACAAAAAAAAATTCAGATATATCCCCCTCCTCAATAGTCCATGTTTAATGCAATGGAGAATAAGCGGACAAATTAAATATATGTACTTTTAAATATATCTATTAAAAAAACCCAATGTACATTAGGATATATTGAAACATATAGTCATGTTGTTACTTGTGAGGTCATATAATGTTCAATCACTAAAAGTGGCAGCTGTATTCCATGGAAATAAATATTTTTCTTACTTCTCCCTATATATTACATGATTTCAGCTTACACATTATTACTTAACAGTGTATTCTTTTCTTTCATCACAGCTATGCCATTTAATGTATTCATTGGCTAGAGATTTATTAAGTACAATTGTCTGGCATCTATTATTTATTTAAGCATACATTAGATGACACAGCCGGTCTGAAAAAAAAAGGATATATGTCTTCAGCAGCTTTACCTAATTGTAGTTTTACATTGCATTTTATTCTTAGTCATGCCTTCCCAATGTAAATAATCAATTTTACACTTCTTTAGCATGATTTTGGAATAAGCTTTATAACATGAACAGAATCTGCTCATCTCATGAAAACGATGGTCAATCAAGTTCATCATAAAATACTTTTTTAGGAAGTCAGTTATTGTTCATTTATTTCATATATCCAATTCACTAATGATATGATTATATAGGGTATATGAGCACAGACTTTCATATAACCCACCACTCTATCTCATAACACTGATACACTTGAACACATATATGTTGAAAAGATAAATAATCACCAATGTGTATTTCATGCTAAACCAGCAATCATCAGTTGGTCCAGATTATCATCTCTACACATATATGCTATAAGTGCTCAGATATAATAGATCCTATGGTATTATATCTAGCAAGCTGAAAAATACCAATGATGGTTGGTTTTATCACATATATGCTATAAGTGCTCAGATATAATAGTAGATCCTATGGTACTACATCTAGCAAGCTGAAAAATACCAATGATGATTGGTTTTATTTTACAGAATATCCCTAAATGAAATTTTCCTAGTATTTTTATATATCTCATTTTCAAATAATAAATTTATTCAAATTACAGTTTTCTTTATAACTAATTTAGCTGCAATAATTATATCAGTGTGAATAATATCCTGTCTTTTAACTTATTAAAATTGCTATATCCTGAGGGTTTTATACTCGAACAGAAATATATATTATTCATACAAGGAGTCAATTAATTTTGTGTGTTTTCAAATTTAAAAATCGCTTACACATACATGTATATTAACCAATTTATATAATCCTTTTAGAAATAACTGTCATTAAGATAATTTAATTGTTCTTTAAAGAACAATATACTATTTCCATATATAAATTCTAAAGTTCACAATTTAAGTGCTTTTTTTGGCACACATTTTACTTAACCATCATTCTATTATTACTACTCACTTTGTGGTTTAGTTAGCTTCAGCTAATTACCCTTTCTTCCGTAATAGTTCTTTACCACACACACATCAGTTGACTGCATGAGAGTTTATTTATATCTTTATTTGCATGCAAATTTTATTCAATGCAATTTGCTATTGGGACAATCTCTTTGTAGATTATCTAGAGCAGTTTTTAAAAAGGAAATAAATGATCTTTATTTTCATATATGTTTTATATCAGGGGTGACTTTTTTGGTGAAAGTGTACTTGAGAGTGAATATGTTTTTTTCAAAGCTTCGAACCGGAAACCAGAAAAAAAACATTTTTGCCGAACCAAAAACTGAAACTGAAAAAAATAACGTTTTGAAGTCCTGGTTTTTTTTTTTAAATATCCTTGGGGATTATTTGTTAGATAGACGAAGTGTTTTAAAAAGTTCACAACTTCTTTGTTTTAAAAACAGTTCATTAAAATCCTTGTTTCTCCAGGATAAGTTATTTTTATTTCTCCTCAGGACAATGGCAATTAAATATTTCTAAGAATTTTAGCTCTAGGGTTACACAAAAATAATTTAATTCTTTTCAACTTCTTCCAACCTGGGTTTATTTTTGAGATCAACAATAAGAACAGGTGTTGTTTTAAATTTAACTATTTTTAAATGAGAATAATTTTGAATTTTTCAAGTTTTTATTTTTTATGTTTTTTGAGATCAACAATAAGAACAGGTGTCTTGCATTGGTGGTTGAGAGGTCGGTGCGACTGCCTTGCACTTGCAGGCGGTTGCCCGGGTTGCGGGTTCGCGTCCCGGCCGATGCTATGACATTAAAAAAAAAACAATAAGAACAGGTGTTGTTTTAATTTAACTATTTTTAAATGAGAATAATTTCGAATTTTTCAAGTTTTTATGTTCAAATCAGTTCTGAATTTATCACTATAATTTGTCAATGTTCACGCTAGCTTCACGGTCGACTTCCAGAGACTTTACGTTTGATGTCTTGGCCACCTCTGTTTTATATGCACAGATATTTCACTATCCCTATTCTAGAAATAATGGATTCAATGACATATATAGTTTCTAAATATGACAGATGGTCTTTTATGGAATTTTGGGAGTAACTTTCCTTCCTTACTGTTTTTCTTCTGTTCAAACTTTGTTATCAATTATTTGATTTTGATCGAGATCATTATTTAATATTCTAATAAAGTCTCTCTTTTCTCTATTTCATTTACTTATAATGGATCTCCTCATTTCCCTCCCATTTTCTAATTTGACAAGACATAGTTGTTTTGATAATTTCTCTATTAATAATTTTTATTAGTCATTTATCAGATGAGGTTATCCATTTAATGAATATTTTTATAGTGTAATTTTCAGTAAACCACTCTCATGCAAGATAGGGACTGGTTTATATAACACCATGTGGAGGGGTGTAATTATTAACATATCAAAGAGATATAAAAAAAACTATGATTTCTAAAATGCTCCTTTCATGCTGCACCAACACTGATCAATTGGCCCAGATCACATTCTCTTACACATATCTTTATCATTATTCAGTATATATAGATAGGGAATTACTACAGTTTAATTGATAAGTATCAAACTTATTGCCCTCATAACTTTGACCCAAACCACTTCTTGGAAGTATATTAATAATTTATATTTGTCATTCATTAGGCTAGAGATTATCCATTTAATGAATAATAATTGAGTTGTGTAATTTTTACTACATCACTCTGAAGCAAAATAGAGTGGTTTCTATCCACTTTTAACACTATGGATGCATGTAATCAGAAATAGATGATCAAAGATATATGATCCCCAAGATTCATGTTGAACCAGAATATGTTTATGATTACACCCCTCCACAAGGTGTTACAAATGGATAGAAACCAGTCCCTATCTTGGGTGAAAGTGGTGTAATGAAAATTATTAAATGGATAATTTTCTATTATGTCAGATATCAATTTATTTTAAAGAATATCACTTATATTTATGCTTTTTTCTACTCGAAATTATGAATACAGAATGGATGGTACATCAATAATTTTTCTGGAGTCGTATTTGTTGTTGTACTGTGGATAAAATATTGGTTATATATAGCATTCATTAATGCTTCCAGTATATCCTTTATTTTAGTTTTTTTTCAACATGTTCTTTAAATATTGAACAGCTTTCTCTAACAATACCATTACTTTCAGGTGATAAGGTGGAATAAAAATATATTTAGTGCCTTTATCCTGCAAGGTAATCCTTAATTTTCTGCAAAGTATAACCTATACCATTATCAATCACCATTATCTCTGGATAACCATGCACCACAAATAATTTCTTCAGTGATGTTATTGTGCATTCCACACTCATGCCTTTTACTAATTTATATTCAGTCTATTGGAAGAATGAATCTACTAGTATCAATATTATATATTCATTTAAAAGTCCTGTACGATCCAAAAGGATACAATCCATAGACTTTTTCCATGTTTGTAAATATTTATGTAGTATTTATGCAGTTTGTTGATAGTGCATTTTTAACCATCTGATTGATGTCATCAATTAAATTTGCCCATTATACATATGATTGGGTCAATGCTTTCATTCTCAATTCCAGAGTGACTTTGTTCTGAAGATTCAATATGTGAACTTTTCCTTTGGGAGGAATGAATATGCAATCTTATCAGAATGTATTCATGGCAAATAGAAAGATCATCTTCTGCATTCCAGAATGGTCTTACTACTTCCATAGGACATGTTTTAGACCAGTCAAATTTAATCCATTTGTCAAGCGTTGGTGGTTGAGAGGTCAGTATAGCTGCCTTACAAGCAGTTTTCCCGGGTTAGCAGGTTCGCTTTCCAGCTGATGCTATTACACATGAAAAAAAAAAAATTTAATCCATTTCATGGACTGGAAGTATTCTTTGTCTTGATTAGTCCATTTGACTATACCTGAAGTGTTCAAAGTTATTGAGTTTAATGTCTATAAAGTTAATTTTACTAACTGCATACTCCTTCTCTTTATTATCAGGTAACTGAGGTAGAGCATGAGTATTTACATGAATGCCTAGAGGTCAAAACCAATTTCTTCTCAACAATGGACTGACATCTTTATTTACCACATATAGCATAAGAAATTTGACTCTAGAATTTAACTTTACAATATTACAACTTTTCTACACATATCTATTTTGTTTCCATTGATGTCTGCAGCCATTATGTCTGTATTTTGAAATGAAGTGTAACAGTTTACATATGCCATTACATTATCTTAAATAAAATTGATTTATTAAAAACTAAAAGAAAATTAAGAGTTATGTTTAACATATATATATCGCACAGATGGAAAACTTTTTTTAAAAAAAAAAAAGTATTTAAAAGTAAGAAATATAAATAAAAAAAATGAAGATCTGGAGATTAATATTTTTTGTTTTAAGTAATATAAAGGAAAATAGAAATAAATGTCTATTAGTGAATGGAAGTGATTGAAATATAATTGAATGTAAAGCAAACTAGCCCTTGGAGTACGTATATGATTGTAAAGTCAGATAAGAGACAATAAATTAAAGATTGACCAATGCAAGCACCAAGCCACACATGGGCCAGAAAGGAAAACATCCAGACCTTAGGATCAGTGATGTCATGTTTGATGGATCTGTAAAATTAGTGATAAGAGAGGCCTAATACTATAAAAAGAAAATTATAAAAGAGAAAATTATTAAATTCATGAGTAGTTGTTTTAATCTGACTATTAATCTTGCTATGTATTACAGTTAGCTATATAGTGTAGACTTCATGATGTAGGAATCTGACACCAGATTTTGTTTCCTTCATTTGCGCCAGCTGAGGCCTCCTGACCACGGTTCCAGAAAATAAGGCTTGTAGCAGTCGTGTCTCCAAAGAACTATTAGCCAACAATAGGATCAGCAAGGACTTCCATAAACTGGATGAAATCTGGAGGAGTCATCAAGACCAAAAGGAAAGTATAAACTTTTACCAATTGAACTTTCTTTTAAATATATCTTCAATAAGTAATCAACCCATAAAAAAATAATATAAATAAATGGACTCTTATCTGACCAAGAATAGAATTCTAAATCAATTAATAATTTATTTATTTTATGTATAACATTTGCTTTAATCATTTCCATTTTTCTTTGTTTATTTTCAATATAGGCAGGATTCGAACTCAGACTTTCACACGACCCACTACTCTCAGTGCCATCTCATATTGCTGACCCACCTGATCACATACATGTTGAAAAGATAAATAATCACCAATATACGTATTTCATGCTAAACCAGAAATCATCAGTTGGTCTAGATTACTATATTCACACATATATATAATCAGTTCTCAGCTTTATATTAAGATAGCCAATCTTCATACTTTAATGGACAGGCTTCAAACTATTTTAACTCGCAACTCTTCAGCATTCCATTTCATTGAAAATCTGAAGATGGAACGTTCAAAGCCCACGTTCCATCTTCAGATTTTCAATGAAATGGAAGGCTGAAGAGTTGTGAGTTAAAATAGTTTGAAGCCTGTCCATTAAAGTATGAAGATTGGCTATCTTAATATAAAGCTGAGAACTGATTATATATATGTGTGAGGATAGTAATCTAGACCAACTGATGATTGCTGGTTTAGCATGAAATACGTATATTGGTGATTATTTATCTTTTCAACATGTGTGTGATCAGATGGGTCAGCAATATGAGATGGCACTGAGAGTGGTGGGTCGTGTGAAAGTCTGAGTTCGAATCCCGCCTATATTACATATATAAATGCAGGTTTAAACCTGTACATTGTATTAATTTATATAAATAGTGCATAATAGATCTGCCCATCCCTCACATATGTATGTATAAATGGATTATTCTCCTATACATGAGGGGTCAGAATGACTAATATGTCAACATGGGTAGGAGGACAACCTTGGCACTAATAAGGGCTTCTGAACGTTCCATCTTCAGATTTTCAATGAAATGGAAGGCTGAAGAGTTGTGAGTTAAAATAGTTTGAAGCCTGTCCATTAAAGTATGAAGATTGGCTATCTTAATATAAAGCTGAGAACTGATTATATATATGTGTGAGGATAGTAATCTAGACCAACTGATGATTGCTGGTTTAGCATGAAATACGTATATTGGTGATTATTTATCTTTTCAACATGTGTGTGATCAGGTGGGTCAGCAATATGAGATGGCACTGAGAGTGGTGGGTCGTGTGAAAGTCTGAGTTCGAATCCCGCCTATATTACATATATAAATGCAGGTTTAAACCTGTACATTGTATTAATTTATTTATTTTTGTATTTATTAACTAAATTATTAAAATGTATTAAATTTAAGTTGGGTGTAGCTGGCTGCATAGATTCGTTAAAGTTTATGTTAGTTTTAAGGAGGTTAATTTTAGACTATTTGTTTTGTAGTTGAGCCAATGCTGGTAGAGGAATGTATGGGTGTTTATATCAATGTAATGTGAAGTGTGTTAGCATTCAGAGCAATGTGCCCAAATGAATGCATGGCCCCAAAGATATAGCCATGTTGTTGCAATGATCATGGATGTATTTTCCCATGCCATTTATTTCCCTTTCATTCTATTGATAGGAACTATAAGTCAGCCAGTACTGCTCTCCCTCCATATGGAGCATTTCTTTTAATGTTTTATACTTATGATTCCTTCACCAGACAAATGCACATTGCTGTACTGGATGAGGATCATTTCTTTTAAATAATATCATGCTGCAGACGCACTTTCCTGTCAGCATGGTTTTATGCTAACATATATTGCATTAGTTACGTCTGTATATCAGGAAGAGCGTTGGTTTAGCTACGAACTTTTAGCCTGAGGTTAGATATTCTGAAAAGTTTTAATTGCATAATCTATGTAGCCTATCTATACTCAACATTCTAAAATAAAATTATATAAACTGTCCATCTGTGCAGACTTACTAAAATAACAATTTAAATTTAAAATTAAAAATAAATTCTAAAGCAATATTAATTTATTCCTCAAAGTTATAAGTGCACAAATAAATGTTATGTGATTATTACTGGCAGTGGCCTTTTTTTTTTAATATTAAAAAGGTTTTAAGAATTTAGATCACAAATCTCAGCTACTCCATGAGCTAGTGTCTAGGGCTAATGGTTTATAAAAGTTGGATCTTTCCCAAGGTGTATCTGCTTACATTATAAATGTTGTGATGTGATGTATTTGGCTTCCCCTTAAACGAAGTCAAGAATATCTCAGCAATTATGCCCAGATAAAACTGTTAGCCACTTCATTTTTTATTCCCCACTCTAAGTCTTCCCATATTCTGCCCCATCCCATTTCCACAACATAATCTTTGTCAACTCTATGGCTTTATATCTAAATCCCCCTTAGCTTTTTGCAAACCCAGCATAAAAACTAATAACTCACTTTCTGTATAGTCACTTTGTTCATACCTATTTTCCTATAACTTCATTATCTGTACCCTTTCTGCTTTCAAACATTTACATTCATCAACAGAAGCCTAATATTTTCTATACCTTCCTTACACAATTTGCACACTAAATCACCCATAGTTTTCCATTTACATGTATATTCTCTTGTTGCTAAAGATCCCATTTGAGCCTTAAACAATAAACTACTTTCCTTACTATTATCATAAATTAACTCACATGCAATATTCTGTTTACTTCTACATATATTTAAACTGTTCTTACCCTCCATACTAGTTCTCCATTTCTCCAACTCCCTATTTTTTATTAATGCTTCTATTCTTTTATCCCATTCCTTATCACTATAACACTCAACAATCCTCCTAATACAATCATCCCACCTTTTATACACTGATATAAATTCTTTATCCAAATCTTTTGCATACCGCATTACCTTTCTCACCCATCTTGTTACCTGCCCTTTACTCATAAGCCAATTAAACCCTATTTTGGCTATTCTTTTACTATCCATAAACTGCAACCTACCAAACATTTTCATTTTACTTTTTGCATCTCTCATATAAAAACTTGACCATCCCATTTCTCCTTGAATTGCCTCCTTTGCTGTCCACATCTCTGCATCTAATGCATGTCATCCTACTTCCCTTTGTACTTTCTCTAAATATCTAAAACCCTTTTACTAAAACCCTTTTACTAACACATAATGCATCATTACAATATGTTAATCCTGCTACTGCAACTCCCATACAATTCTAGGTAAAACTCTCCATACAGCAGTGCCACTCCATGCCAACCAGAGCAATCAATGGATGCTAGAAGGCCCGTGCACAAAATCCCCATCCAGGGTCCAGCCATCCGACATCCCCAGACCAGCTTCCGCCCCATGACCCTCATCAGCGAAGAGTCCCAGATCCCAGGACCCAATGCAACCCTCCAGCAGCCACCCCCCATTTCCACTCAACCACAAAACCATGAGAATGAAACTGAAAACACAATAACACCCTCAATCTAAGCTCAGCTCATACAGTCATATGGATTCTGAACTTAATCTAAGCTCAACAGCTTATACAGTCATATGGCTGCTGAACTTAGTTCAGCACCCATATGACAATATAAGCCATTGAGATTAGATTGAAAACATCATTGTGTTTTCAATTTCACTCTCATGGCCCTGCAGCCAAGCAGAGACAAAAGGAGGCTGCTGGAGGGCCGCACCAGATCCCAGGATCCAGGCGCAGTGCTCCCAGACCCAAGGCTCTTCTGAAAAAGGCCACAAGCCAGAAACCAGTCCTGGGATACTGGATGAGCAGGCACCAGGTGGGGACCCCATGCACAAGCCCTCCGGCATCCACCGATCACCCTGGTTGGCACAGGGTGGCACCACTGTACATAGTTTTGCCGTTTAATAACAGTTATGTGCTAGCATAAGAGATGGTGATCAAATGACAAAAATATTTACTTATAATTATAAATAAAAGCAACAAAGACTCAAGTCTTTTCCTATTCCTTTTATCACACATATAAATTGAAATATTTTAATTGCAATACTATGCTGAACAAATACATTCTAGTTTCTTTTTATGCTTCATTTTATTTTTCTCCAAGACAATTTGATTTATTCTATACCTAAATAGATGCACTCACATCAATTAACTTCTTCAATTTTAATTATAATATTTTTTTAAAAAAAACTTCTATTACATATTACACTGATTTCTTTATTGTTTTTTCACTGAACAGATGTTTTTGTGTGTATATGTGTATGCATAATATAACTTTAATGTTTTTCTCTCAAAATAGTGCAAGTTGTATGCATAATCTTCATAAAGATTTGATATATTAGTATAGATATGTGTTTCAATGAATATCATTATAGATAAAGTGCAAGAGCATTTGTTAATGCTAAGATCTATTCAGAATTACATTATTATTTGGCTCCCAACTATCAAGGACATCGCTAATAATAACATTCAAACTGATATCATAGCCCTTGGCTAAAAAAGATTCAGCAATGTCATTTCTTTGTGCAGCCAATAAACAGTATTTTTAAAGAAATGATAATAATTACCTTGGTAATTTTTTCCTCTCATAATAATCAGTAAATAATATTTACTTTATATAAAGCACAGATAGTTATTTGAAATTAAAGTGAAAGGCCACAAACCCTTCGTGCCCATTACAATATCTATCTGACAGCCAATCAGATGCCATGATAGTTGTCCAAACAATGATCAAACTGTAAACATGACAGAGAATTCCACAAGAATAGGGCCATCCACCCCCTTCCCTACCTGTCCCTCCACATATCCAAGCCAGTCTGAAGTATTTAGGTTTGAAAGCATGAAGCTTTAAATATCTTTATATTTAACTAACTGAGTCTAAATTACAAACATACAGTGTGAAATCCTATGATTTACTATGCAGTAGTTTTTAGATGTCATAACTTGCAGTAGCGTATGTAAATAATATTTATTTTATATAAAGCGCAGATAGTTATTTGAAATTAAATTGAAAGGCTGCAACTGAATACTTCAGACTGGCTTAGATATATAGAAAGACAAGCAAAAAAAAGGGTGGACCACCCCCCTCCTGCAAAACCCTCTGTCCTGCATTTACGGCTTGATCACCCCTCAGACAGCCATCACAACAACCAATTGGCTGCCAGATACACTACAATAAGCATGAAAGGCCTGCAGCCCTTCAATCCAATTTCAATAATCAGTAAATTGAAATAGAAAAAGTCATTGAATTCTGACTATGAGTGAAAACAAGTATGACTTCCAAAAGCATAATATTCATACAAACATTCTAGTTGTATCCACAATGATGATAAGCATCAGTAATAGATATCAAACTTCAGTTCCCTTGAAAATACATTCCAAGTGAACTCATTCTACAAACCGAGTTCTCAATATGGAGACAGTATTTAGAAACCTCACATGTATGGCATCATATATTTTCTGCAGATCTGCTTTATCCAAAAGTGTTATTTATGAAAGACCAGAAGTATGAAACAGCCTCTCCTCTGTGGAAGGATAACTTCATCCCAGTGTTCTTTGGATCTGTATATTGATTTTCTTCAAGTATGGATATTATGTAAGTTTTCTGCCCAAATGTATATTAGATTTCAATGTACTTACCGCAAAAATCATATTCAATATTTTCATTAAGGTACACATCACAGAAACAAGAGACATAATGTTTTGCCTTCTCACCAATAATATCTGGAGATCTTCTGGCAGTGACTTAACAATGCTTAAAATAAGCAATTATTTCTTCATCAGTATTAAATTGAGATAAACTAAACCGAGTATTTGCTTACATAATTGATTAGTTAATATAGTTTTCTCAGGAGTTTCTTTCCAACTACATTTTTATTCAAATGGAAAGAGACTGAAAAGTATAAAGAACTTGAATGGAAAGAGACTGAAAAGTATAAAGAACTTGAAACATACAATTTAAATGTATTCTTGACTGACCTTCAAATAGAAGTTGGCTGAGATACCCAAGTTATTAAACAAAATTCATTATCTGCTATAGGAGTATTGTTAGTATTAGAATGGTTGTGGAAGTCTTTTTCCATCTATTCAAGTCAACATGTGAGGAATAACATTCTAATTCTTAACATCAATCCTGATCAGTCAGTTATCTTTTATGTAGTGTGGAGAAAAATGGAGAATCTTTAAACTTCTATGTGACAACAGCTATGTCATCTCCACATGCCAGCACAACAAATCATGGTGCCTTGAAAATAATGCAAAATAGGCTTGATAGCTATATTAAAGAGTTACCCTATTTCAATCCAGTCAGGATCTGTATGGAAATTGAGAGGAAAAATCATTGTTAATATAAAAGTGTTACTCAATTCTCATGTTAATGATCTGGCCATGGCATTGAAGTCTTACTATTCTTATGTACTAGGTTCGAATAGTCTAGTGGTGCCCTGTATGGCAGATAGGATAAAGTGGCAATATTCCCCGACCATTATAGTAGACTTTTTATTCTTTTTATTGATTTTTATCCAATCTCTATTAGATATCAGCAACAAACTGGCTCTGATAATCACTTCCATTTCCATTTGATCACAAATGTCTACATTCAGTAATATGTAGTTCATTTTTATGTCATTCAATATCTATCCCTCCTCTAGATAAGTAACCTGTCTTTTTCTTGTTAATAGCTCTGTGCTCTTTAAAATGATAGGTAGCTGCTAAACATCCTTTCTTTTCACAATTTTTGCATGTTTTATTTCCCAAATGTCTGTTTCACACCAATAGCATATTTTCTCTTCTCTCTCTCTATTGGGGATTCAGAATATTTTTTCTTGCTTTTTGTTTTGTGAGATTTATTAAACTGTTGTGGTAATACATACTCAGATGTATTATTTAACATAGCTTTTTGTGTGAGACATTTCACCATGGCCTGTTTATAGTTTAGATTAGGATCACTCAGCAGTACTTTCCTAAAATTCTCATCCATCTTCCTATATAAGAATTGTTCTAATAATGTATCATTAATTTCAGGGCCAAATTCAGTCTTTACTTCCTTAAAACTAAATCATAGTAACTGTTTCCTATTTCACAATCTCTATGCTACTCATTTAGATAGATCCAGAATAAAATATCCATTTAGTATCTCAATAACTCCTTTATATGGAAGTCCCTCCAGCCATTTGGGTGCAGTTAATCTATTTACCAGCTATATCACATCTTGACCTGCAAAGTAGAGAAGCATAAACATTTTCAATCACTTTCTACCTTATATTCTACATGTTCAATGTAATTCTTTCCTGAGACAACATTTTAAATTCAAATTCCCGAATAGTAGTGTTCAATATTGCCATTTTCTGTTTATACACAAGTGCTTCACAAATAACCAAGTGTAGATATTACAAATATTGACTTGCCATTCTGTTATTCCTTCTGGCAAAGTCTTTGCGACTGTTGACTGCACCATTCTGCTATGTTCTGATGTTCTCTAAGATCATTCAAGAAGCAATATTAATAAAAACAATACACACAGAAATTTATATATAACAATATTTATTCATTAATAATAGCAATGAAGAAAAAAACGTTTGAGAAGGTAATCCATAAAATTAAATAAGCTATAATTTATACTCAAATGGAAATATATATTATTCGTACAAAGAGTTGACCAATTTCACATTAAAAGTCTCTTATACATGAATATTAGCCAATACATATAGTCCTTTTAGAAATAATTGTTATTCAGCAAATTTAAATATCTTTAATCAACAATATACTATTTCTGTATACAAACTGTTTATAGTTCATAATATAAGTGATTGTTTAGCACCCATTACTTAACCATCATTCTGCTATTTTCACTTGCAGTTTGGTTAACTCTGCTAATCATCCTTTCTTTGGTGACCATTTTAACTGACAACAAATACTTCTTCATTTTTAATCATACTCACTTTACTTAATTATGTGGGTTTTATTTATACTATGCTAATTTGTATGTAAATGTCTTTATTTGCATATAAATTTTATTCAATTCGATTTGCTATTGGAGCGATCTCTTTGTAGATTTTCTAGAGTAATTTTTTAAAAGGAAATGTTTTATAAGTGAAAAAATCTACATATTTACAAAAAAAACCATCTTTATTTACACGTTTTATACATGCAGACATTCCAAAAAGCAATACATTGTAATCTGTATTGCATCTTAATATCTAAGTTTTTTCATCTACTTAAAAAACTACCAAAATATTTAAAATTCATTAACATTCTCTTCTCATGTTAATAACCCTTCAAGTTAAAAGTGAAGATCACAGCAGATAAAGTTTTTTGAACTTGATAAAGCTTTTAAATATTATTTACTAAACTAAACTTTTCATATATTGCACTCAAAATCCTGTAGATCATCTTTTGAATTAGCAATCATCAGTATACTATAAATCCAGAACCAAGATGAAATTCTTGTTTTGTTATTTTTTATTGTGTGTGTGTTTTTTTTTTTGTTAATTGATTTAAATTTTTCATCATCAAATCTGTTTCCATTTCAAACACCTTTGATTTTTTAACAGTGGTAATAACCCTTCTTCTCATTCTATTAAATAAAAACTTTAATATAAATAAATTTGGTGGACATCCAACTAATTTTAAACAGTGCCGCAATCCTATTCAAGTAATTCAGACAATGTCATGACCCAGTGAATAAAAATAGTATATAAATCTATGTTTATAATAGTTTTCTTGCATATATCTGGCAAGAAACTCCATAACTGTAATGTTTTTTTGATTTTGGTAGCTATTTATCTATGACTCAAATCAATTTATTCAATAAAATTCTTGAAACTACTTTTGTTGTAATGAATAACAATGATATTCCATGAAAATTACTGCAGGCTTACTTATCCCCTTTATATTTAAAGATTATAATAATAGAAACATTCTTAAGATGAGATAGCAAAACCTCATGACTCTATGTATTCCTTAAAAAATTCCAATATTTTTAAAGCTAATATATCGCCATTATATTTTGAAAACAAGTAGGTCATCAAAAAATTACAAATAGCTGGCTTAACTTCATCATGCTGAATATCTTTCTTTATCTAAATCAGTATATAGAATTGATATATAAGCAAAAGTCATCATCTAAATTTTGGGATCTTTATTATAAAAATGATCAAACTATTTTTTCAAAATATTATATAAGAAAGCCCATCAATGAATAAATTTAATAGACTTTATGATATTTTAGTTCAGATTCATATGTTACCGTCAATATATTAACAAAAGATCTAAATTAACTACTGTCAGTAAATATGTATAAATCCTTTGCAGTATTAATCCACCAATGATTTTTTTAACAATTTTCTTGGTTGTTAAATTTCTGCCTTTAAATTTTTATGTAGGTTTTGAAGCCTCCACATTGAGTTTATTTTTCTTGCAAGCAAAAAAATGCCACGTTTTCTTTTAATAAAATGGCTGATAATAGAATTATGAGGTGTGACAATTTAACTCTCAGAATAGTCATGCAGTATCACCTATGACCTAATTGTATAGAAATCATGAGTTTTCATGTTTGTGAATGTTTAAGCTAATGTGTGTGAATTTTAAATTGATAGAGATACTTGTTAGTTGCTGTTGAGAATAAATATCCATGTATATGTTTTGACACAAAAATGAATGATCAAAATATTGAGCAGCATATTAATATCAAATTTTGCATGAATAAGTTACTGAAATGTTACAACTGTTGCAAGTAGCATATGGTGAAGATGCTATGAGTAGCATAAGAGGTTCAAAGATGGGCAAGGATGTGTAGATAGCCAAAAACAACTATGACACATTAAAGATCCACCAAGAACCAACAATGTTATTTAAAAGTACTTCAGAGATTATGAGATTCTGTTCAAAGAAAAAAACCCAAATTGTGACCTAACAAGTGGATTATTCAACATAATAACCATATATTAGTGCAGTCATTGTGGGAGACTTTTTGGCCAAAAAAATCAATTGTACAAATAGATCCTGCCTATTCATCTGACATAACTCCTTGTGATTTTTGGTTATTTCCAAATTTAAAAACTGCTGAAAAGACAAAGATTTTCTACTATAACTGATATCCAAAAGAATGTGAGTTAACTGTTCAACAGTATTCCTAAAAATGAATTCCAGATGTTCTTTCAGAAATGGGGACATCATTTTAATCAGTGTATAGATGTACAAGGTGACTACTTTGAAGACAACAGTAACTACTAGTGTACATTTCTACATGTATATTTTATAAATGTACAATCTGGGAATTAAATTGGCACACCTTGTATAACCAATCATAAATTCTTCTTGTTAGTGTAATCAACCAAAAATAAATTCACTTGCATCTATGATATATTTCTAAAAAGAATTCCATGCTTCAGTAACATAATCTTAAAAGTTTAAATTACAAAGTTTCATGTCTAACAGTTAGTGAAATTTAATGTAAATAGCAAATGCAGTTTTTTATTAATATGATTAGAAAAAACATTTTTAATGCAAGTATCATTTTAACCTTTCTGAGTGGGAGTCATCATGCAAAAAATCAACAATGGCTGACTATTTGAGTTTGCAATACCAATATCATATTTAACCACTAAACATCACATGATCATCATCCTTTACACTTACACAATCTGTTTAACTCAGAAACAAAACTCTCCATATAGTAGCACCACTCAGTGCAAGCCAGAGTAATCAATGAATGAGTATACATTAGATAGGGATTTTATGCATAAATCTTCCTGCACCCATTGATTACTCTGGCTTGCACTAAGTGGTGCTTCTGTATGGAGAGCTTTGACTCTGCATTAAATATCATATTTCCAATAACTTTTGATCAAAGTTTACTGTGTATAATAACTAAATCAATAATTCTGTCTATAATGTAAATTATATAAACCTGTGTATCTATTTGTCATACAGGAAAGAAAAATTCTATAATAGTAACATTTAGCAGAACGTGCTTTCAGTTCTGTGTACCAGAATCATGGTGATTTAACTAAACCAATTGGTTAATATTCCAGTGCTTTCTCAGTGAGGCACTCATGTTTCTTTGATTGATCATGTTATTAGATTTGAGATAAAGTAGGCCTCTTTTATCTTCCTCTTCGTATCATTAGGTTCCTTGCAAACATCATTAATTATTTGAGGATAAATTTAATGCCCAGTATTTCTTTCATGATTGGAGAAAACAGAATATCAAAGTCTCCAATAAAAAAAATTTAGTCTTTTAATAGTATTAATGTATTAATACTATTGTGCAAGAGATAAAAACTTTCTTGGAATTCTTAAAACCCAATGTAGGGGAGCATATGCCCTAATAAAATTATCAAAGGTATGATTAAACCAAATTTTAACATCATTAGACTTTTATCAATATATCTAGGAATTCCAATAGTAGAAGATATTAAAATAAATTTTAAACAACCAATATTATACATTTTTTACTAATTCTGTTTTCTCAAAAAAACTTGTAAACATCTACCTGTTTTATTAAATATCTTTCTGAAAAATGGATTCACTAAGAACAATTTTAATCTTGACAATTTCATAGCATTCTTTATTCAGATCTTGGTCTAAAGTTTACACATTTTGTGCATATATATTTAAAATATATACATTTAAAATATTTTTAGCCATGTGTATGTGCTGAAAATCAGATATATTAATCTTTAACTTGGATTAAAGTTTACATCTGTGCTAGAGAAAATCTCTAGTTTAATAAATGATTAGTAATAATCATTACGTGTTTATCAAAAAAGTTGATAACGTAAAAGTTGGGAGAAGAGTAAATTGACACTTGAAAATAAAAATGAGACAATTTGCTCTACATAAATACTTTTCATGTAGTAAAGATGTATATGAGAGATGATGACCTGGCCCAACTGATGAGTGCTGGTTCGGCACGAAATGCATCTTGGGGGTCATTTGTTTTTTATTGCATTTTTATTTATATGAAATTATTTATGAAGTTAAAAAAATGGAGAAATATGGAAATTGTCTATCTACGTTTAAAATACTTTTCTTTATTACTATTTCCTGCTTCACTACCATCAATATCACTCGTTTAAGAATTATTTTTATTAATTTTTGCAAGACTGTGATAAACACAAATTCTTTGCTGGAATTTCTCACTCCAAATCTAGTTCCAATATGATCCATTTGTAATTGCTGAGCAAAAATTACAACTAGAATCCAGTTTTTACTAAATCTGTTTCCATCATTGCTTTCTCGATGCTCAGGAGATTATACTAAAAAAAAAAAAATGAAAAAAATAATGAGCACAGATTCGATGTGAATTTTAATTAAAGAATGAAAAGTAATTGTACATTCCACACTTTATAATTAGTGTAAGAAAATGATTGATTGTATGGGAACTGCTTGACAATTGAACTCTATACTAACTTAAGTGACTGAAGGCAATCCTAAGAAGACAGAAAAGATTGTATCAAAAACCAGCACCAAAACATTGATGAGCTAATCTCATCCTATGAGGTAACATATGATCCTTTTATCTTATCTCAACATTGGAACTACTTTTTTAATCTTTTAATATTTTTTAGATCTAAACTACTCTCGCAATAGACACGTGATCTCTTTAAAAAATCCATTTATCCAAGATACAATACAGAATCTTAATCTTATGGATGATTAAACTAATTTTTCTAACATACAGTTCATTAGATTCGTTTTTTTTTAGTAAAATCATAAATCTCCTAGCCATTATCTAAATTATAAATTTTTACTTCAATTATCAAACAATTCTTTTTTCTTTCATATTCTTAAATAATTCAACTGGATTCTATATAATCTCCATACATTACCAGAATTCATCTCAGTTAAATTTTTAGTACAACTTCTCTTTTTATTATATGATTTTTAAAATAGTTTATAAATAAGGACTTGAATCAGGCACGAATATGCCAACCAAATTTGATATTGGAGTTTTTAATATGAACCACTTAAAAATGAGAATTAAAACTCCATTCTTGTCTTCTAGATTTGTAGATTACTGATGTTTATGCTATTTTTGCCAATTCAAAGAATGATTTACACAAAATATATAATAGTCGGGGGGGGGGGGTAGCAAGATTTTATTAGTTTAAAAAAGCAAACATTGTAATACAATTTTCTTCTTCTTCCTCCTTTCTTCATGTATTAATTTCTATATTTACATATGATACCATAGTATAAATATACATTATAGAAATAAAGAAATATATATAATAGAAATAAAGAAAGTTTTGAAGTAATTAAGAAAATATAATTAAAAAGATAATAATAAAATGATAGATTAAATATTAAAATTTGAAGATTAAAGTTTTAAAATTATAATAAAATGGATTTAGAGTAATTTAATAATAAAATACTATAAAATTATGAAAATAAAATTAGTTCAGAGTTGAATAATAAAATGGAAAATGGTTATTTATAATGGTCAGGCTGAGATGTATATTATTGATTATGTATATAAATATAATGTATGATTATATATTTGGATATTGTAGTTCTGACGATAACTGCAGGACAGTCGAAACTAAGAGTAAAGTTTTGGTGTAAAAAATAGTATTGTTAAATGTATAAGGAAATTGGAAATGGTATCAAATTGTAATACATGTATTAAGAGAAGGAATTATAAAAGATTTTTTTTTTAGATTTAAATAAACATAAAATTGATAAAATACTACCTCATTTCATTATTGTTGTTGTTATTATTCTTATTAATTTTGAATTATTATAAATAAAAAGACTGATACAAGCATCTTAAGGCAAAAAGAAGGTAGTTTGTTATAATAGTACTCACTATTAAATTTATATCCAAGAAACCACGGTTATAATACACTTTTTTATTAAACTTAATCATTATTATATAATTAAAAAATAAAACAACTATCTTTATTTTTTTTTCAAACAACTTTTTTTTTACTTTTTAATTAATCAAACATCCATATTGTTATCAATAAAAACTCATCCTAATGTTTAAACCATTTAACATGACTATTTTAAATGGGTTAAATAAACTCAAAATGACTCTTTTTGTTGGTGGATCCATCACTCACATACCATAGTAAACAAAATAAGCTAATTAATAGGTTTTATTTTTTTCATAAAAAAAAATAAATGAAAACATGAAAATAATCTAATATGTTTGAAGACTTGAAAATAATATAATTCATTTAGAAAATAAACCTGAAAATAATATATTTAATGAACAAATTATGATTGAAAAACAAATATTTTTAATAAGCATGATCAATGCTTATTAAAATAAAATCAAAATAAAATAATGCTTATTTTTCAATGAAAAATTTTATTAGTGCTGTTGTTACAAAGCAAAAACAAACAAACAAACAAACAAAAAGAAATAAATTCATTTAGTACTTAACATCATTGTTAATTAAATTTCTTAGTAATGTTTGCATCCATCACAATTATTGAAAGTATTTATTTTTCAATATTTTTGTGTTTGCTAAAAAATATAATTTTTATGTTTTTTTTTATTTTTGCCTTTTGCTTTGACATCATTTAAGCCAGGGGTTGTCAGTCTTTTTTTTACCTATCACCCATAATCTTGTTAATAGTATAATTTCTTTAAATCCACCAATCCTCAAATAACTTAATTTAGTGCTTGTGAAAATAATTACACACAAAAAAGGACTTATTATATCAATAGATATATAACAGTACAGAGTGAGTAACAATTTTAAATCAATTTTAACGAATAAAATTTAGTGATTTTGAACTTGAAAATATTAATTTATTTAAGGCAAAAAAAATTAATGAGATCTTTGAGGCTGATATTGCGAAACTAAATTCTTGATATTTAGTTGATTTTATTAGGAATAATCAAAGATCTCTTTCAGTAATATTTAGGCAGTTTCTTTGTTTATAATATAGTTAACATCACTAAAACCCAACTCGATACGATATGAAGTAGGAAAAGATATCAAAAAATTGAAGATTTTTCCCCACAAATTTGGATATAATGCAGATATTTTCTTATTTTGCCTGAGTTTTTGGTATCCACCAGTATCAAAATTGTTTTTGCTTTCTTCATCATATTTGAGTTCTAATATTTTTTCTTGAAAAATTACATCAATTTCAATAAAATTTGTGGTAATCATTTTTCCATGTTTATTTTAAGTTCATAAAGGGGATCTAATAAATCTTTTAAAGACATCCAGAGATACATCATCTTTTATAAAAGACAATTCAGAAAATTGATAAAATTCTATCTGCAATAGATTATGAGCCAATAAAAATCACATGATCACCATTTCTAAAACTCTCTATATGTATAAGAAATGGTGATCATGTGATGTTTATTGGCTTAAAATCAATCCTGCCTAATAGGATAGTGGTAGCTATGGTTATTGAAGAACCAAAGACACCAAAATGTATAGGTACTGAACTGAGTTCAGACCTATATGACTATATAAGCTAATGAGCTTGGATTGAAAATATTATGGTGTTTTCAATTTAAGTCTCATAGTTTTGTAGTTAAGTAGAGAAAAAGGTGGCTTCTGGAGGGTTGCATTAGATCCTAAGACCTAGGTGCAGTGCTCTCAGATCCAAGACTCCTCACTGATGAAGGCCACAAGCCAGAAACTAGTCTGGGGATATTGGATGAGTAGGCACCTGATGGGGATTTTATGTACAAGCCTTCTGGCATCCATTGATTACTCTGGCTTGCACTGAATGGCAATACATATAGAGAATTTTGCCTGCAATAGATTGTGCTGGAATTCAAGTTTTTCAATAAATAATGATATACTGTTTTTGGAACTGATAAGAGTTATATTGGCTCCTTAAAACTGCAAATTAATTTTATTCAATCTTTTGAAAGCATCCACCAAATAAAAGGCATCATTTTTCAGTGCCTTTAATTGTTGATAGAAATCTTCATTATTATTCTCAAATAAAGACACAAATTGGAACAGGATGTGTACCCTCTGAGAGTCATTGGACTTCTGTTGTATAAAAATCAAATAAATTGCTCATCGTCATCCTGAAAAAGCTGACAAAACATTCTATCATTTTTAGATTTAATCTTATTTACCTCTCTAATAAATGTATTTAAAGTTAAATGCACACTTGCTCTTAAATGTTTTTCTATGAGATGTTGCCTATGTACCATTCAATGAATACATAAAACAATGAGTACTTCTTTAAATAAGCAACAAATTCATAATAGTGACCTATCATTGATGGTAATATTGGTTAAAGATATATTGTTGTTGTTTTTTTCAAAATATGTTTTTCAGTCTGAAATATCATTATTCCTTTTGTATCTATAAGATTTTTTGTAAAATAAAATTTCTTCCTGGAATGTATTCAATTCATCAAAGTATCATACATATGTCCTTAACACAGCAATTATTATCAGCAATAGTAGATGGATCCTATTGCACTGAAAATTTTGAAGAATAGATATTAGTTGATTTCCAATATTGACTGCTATTTCATCAATGGATCACTTCAGAGGATTTTCACTAAGAGACATAATTTTAAAAACATCAGGTATATCCTAATGCATTACAGTTTATATGAATTCCTGAATACAAGGAATTATCAAAGTTTTTGCTATTAATTTTGATATTTGATAACTTACAGTTAATCCGTTTTCATTTTTTGCATAGAGTTTTTGAAATGAGGATGCAACTGTTGAACAATTTTGGAATTTTTTGTAGATCTCTTGAAAATATCCTATTGGTTTGTCTTATTCTTGAGAGAGTTTTGCTACAAGATGTTAAGCAATCGACTTTGCTTCATCACTTCATTTGAGAATATTTTGTGGCATAATAAACACAATAGAGGCTGTTTATTTGTTACACATTTGATAAATCTCATTTTCAAGTAGTCTAATAAATAGCCACGAATGTATTCTGTTTTTGAGATATGAGTTAAAATTGGTTAAAAAATTTATAAATTTTTACAAACAAGCTTAAGATGACACTCAACTAGCCACATATATTCATGGACTACCATATAGATAAAGAAATAGATCACACAGTTATTACAAGTCATTTGCCTATTGTTACAAGTCATGCATACAGAGTCACACATCTTATTAACAGTTTTCTTGTATTATAGACCAAAAGCATAATTTCAAACTGTATATAAATGACAATATCAAAATTGGAACCGTTATAGGTTTGTTCTAAGTTAGCATATTTCATGACAGATATAAGAAACTCTGCAAAAGAATTTAAACACTTGTTGCACATCTCTAATAATCTTTGATTTTTCTTTCAACATCTGGAAAATATTCACCATGCATCTGAAAGCTTTAAATATGCACTAGTGGGTAGTATGGACCAGGTTGGCAACCCTGAATTTAAGCTATTTTCCATCATCACTAAAAAAAAAAACGTCACTTGATATTTGCATTGATAATACTTATTGTTAATATTTGTTTTTCAATAATTGTTTGATTTCTAAATTTATGTTTGCCTAGTCAATTTTTTTTCAGTTGCGAAGGTTTATTTTCAAACATATATTTATGTTTTTGTTGTTATTGAAACATATTGAGTAATTTATTTTTGTTTATTTTGGTATATGTATGATAGCTTCACCAATAATTCATACAATTAGTATCTGTAAAATATTAGTACAAAAACGCTGTAAAATGTCTGAAAAGATATATATATATTAGATATTATCATGTCAAAAATACAACTAAAACATTTTTAAAAAAAATATAAATTCTTCTCTTCCCAGCAAGGTTTAAAATAAATAAAATCTTCAAATATTATTGCTATTTATTTCTTCAAAAAACAACATATGTTTTTAATCTTTTAATTTAAATGCCCCCACCCCTTCTTCTTTCTTTACTTTTTATTTCATAAAAACTAGTTATCTCTTCCAAAAAAAAAGAAATGTTTTAATTAATTTTATCTAAAACATATATAAATTTAAAAATAAGATTATTTTCTCATAATCTTGTTCTTAAAATAATATTTTGAAAACACTATCTCAATTTATAATGTTCTAAATTTATAATATAAAAATAAAGCCTATTTTTAAAAGATAATTTTAATCAACTAACTAATTACATAGATATCATTAATAATAAATTGCATTCAAGATTAAGACAGGATTTTAACGCTAGTTTAAAAGAATACAAAATTTTAAAAAGCCATTTAAATTAGAAAATTAAAATGTTGAAAAGGTAAAAAATTTTGGTACTTTCTGGTTAGCTGCATCCCAGCCACTAGAGGCGCTGTTTCTGTGTAAACACACAGAAATATCCAGAGTAGGGGTCAAAAGCAGAAATGCCTGTTCCAGCCGTTAGGTGGCGCTGTTCACCATGCGTATGCACAGGAACCTTCCACAAGCCAGCTGGCAGCAAAACTTCCCGCCTGGTGGCGCTGGTTGCAATGCGTAAGCCATGATTGAAGAGGTTCTACACATTAGTAAATATAGACCTTAAACAGAAAGAAAAGAAAAACATTTATTTTAAATTTATAAATTAGTTAATGAAAATATATATTTTTTAAAGAGTAGGTTTTATTTTTTAATATTTTTTTTGTAGGATGTTATAAATTTAGATAATGTTTACAGAATAATGAGATAAGAATTTTGTTTTTTAATTTATGTACTAATTGATTATATTTTTAAAATAGGTTTTATTTTTAATAAAATGTAAATTATTATAGTGTTTTAGACGTTTAGCTTAAGAACAAGATTAATAGAATAAGTGTCTTGTTTTTTTAATTTATGTATTCATTAAATATTTTTTAGAAATCATTTTAAATTTTTTTTAAAAAAACTAAAGAAAAAATGGTTTATTTATATAAGAAATTATAATTTTGTTATAAAGGAAGAAAGTGGGTGGGGGAAATGTTTAAGCATGGGATTATGTATTTTGTTGATTTTTTATGAGATATAGATTGAAAAGGATAAGAATATATATATTAGACAAAAAAAATGATTTTGTTTATATATATTTTTGATCATATTAGTTATATGTATTTTCTATTTTTGTAGACATTTTGTAGTATATTTATACTAATACTTTATATTTATTTAAATCCTTGAAAAGTATTGGGTACTGATTAGTTGTGTAATGGTCAGGAGATTACCCATGTTTCCTTTTTTGAAGCATATATATATTGAAACATTTATGGATCTTATGTTTACTTTCCTGATCCTAATAGCTTCCACTAAATATAGCATTGAATTGGTCTAATTGAATCGCCTAACCGAAGTAATCTTGCATACTTATTAATTACATTTTTTTAACTTAACAGAAAACTTTCAACAACCCTTTGATTATTTACTCAAGAAGAGAAGTAGAATATTATTGATAAATTAACTATCAATTATACCTATGATCTGACTGAGATAGCATGACTGTACAAATCTTGATCATTTTTCCTGATCACAACACTTCACCATAACTTCTGGGACTATGCCTATCCTTCAAAGGCAATTTATTTATTTCAAGATAAATCTCAGGCACTATCCAATCATATAAACTTTATATAACTGGAATGCTTCAGGTGAAAGGTACCAATACCATGAGACAGAGGATGCTTCAGATGAAAGGTACCAATACCATGAGACAGAGGATCCAGCACATAAGTCAAGAACACATATCAAACTGAACCATTTTTTTTATTATGGAGATGCAAAGAAGGAAGAGAGACTAGACCAGGTAATGTTTAGCAAATACTTTTTATTCCTATACACACATACACAAGTAAGTGAATATTTTCATTACACATATATTTAACACCAAAAAAAAAATAAACATATAATAATAATTAATAAACAAAAATAAATATGGTTTATAAAGATCTAATTTTCACAGACTTCTTCACTAATGTAATTCTAACACTGGTAATCTCAATAGTCCTTTCATATTATTTCATTTATACATAATATCTAGATCTTTACCAATAAAGTTCAATATATTTACCTAGGTTTTAACTTGGATGTGACATTATATCTCTTTGTAATCATTTTGTGTGATCATCCCTTCAGGTCCATATGCTTCTAAGTTCACAATGCTCTTTCACTCTTTATGGCTCACCATTTGGTCATCAGCTTTGATTCCTTTATTTTCTAAAACTTTGGAATGACATTAGGAGAGACTATAAGTGGCAGAGTCCTAAATTACAAGCAAGGAATTGATGGCAAGAAAAAGAGATTGATTGTGATAAAAACTGGAAAATGAAGCCCAAATGGGTATTTCTGTGGGTTTTTTTAGCAGCGCATGGTGTTATTTAGTCAATGATTAATTTGAAAGTTTATTGCATACTTTTTTAATAAGCTACAGTCTTCTGCCTCTTGGTCTTATCTCAGATAGCCTATGGCAAACTTCAAAAGTAACTTTGCTAAACTCAAACTTTTGACAAACTGCAAGACACACTCCAAGCAATTGTTCCAGTGGATTAACAGACTTTACTCCCTTTTAACTTGAACAAAAAAGACTAACTAACCCTTAAACTATCTAGCCTGCCATTTTTATAGACTTTCTTCCATCCTATTGCTCACTTTTATTCATTTTTACTTTTAGGTTTTTTTTTTTAATTAAATGATTAATCTTATCTTTTTTTAGATTAATCAACCATTTTATCTGCCAGGAATTTTCCAAAATTTAATTGCATTTCTGCCAATGAGATAGGTTACGGAGATTATTTGTTATTAATTATTTTATTTTTCTATTTCTAATTTGGAATTATATTTTATTCCTATTTACTTCAATTTACATTATGTTTTGACATTATATCCTATTTCTTTTTCTTTCTACAACATTAATTCTTTCTTAGAATTCTGTTATTAAACACAAAAAGAAGATAGCGGGTTCTGAATGTTGATGTAAAACTTAAATCAGATTTTCTTTTCCCCATCCTTGCAATTCAATTAATAAAACTATTAATTTTCTTCTCTTATTCCTATCTTATTGATCTACTTGCTACTTTAGTTTATATGACTGTATTTTCAGTATTGAAGCTGTGCATATACACACACATATATATATATATGCTGGCTTCACTGTGAATTAGCCAAAGACCGTAAAGTCCAACCACAGCAAATGTGCCTTAAACTCAATGATAATAAATAGTTATGAGAGGAAATAATTATAAACAAAATTATATAAAAAAAAAGACAATGAAGAAAAAAAACAAAAGAGTTTAAAGTATTGTTTTTATTTCTATTAAAATATACTTGTGTAAATCATGATTTTAGCTGTATAAATAAGAGACTGCATTGACAGATAAATGTATATTCCTAATATATAAAATCCATTAAGAAAGAAATTTAATCTGTAAATCAATTGGAATAAAAAAAAAGAATTTAGCTTAAGAATATAAATTTCTAATATATAAAATTCATTAAAGTAGTAATTTAATCAGTAAAAAAAATCCATTAAAATAGAATCAGTTAAAATGTATATTGTTGGTATAACAATACCGATAAAAATGTAAGATATCAGGGGGAACCAAAATAATGAGTCAATGGTAACTATAATTAGCAAATAAGTGTTAAAGCAGTTAAAATGAGGTATAAATAGAGAAGTTGTCTTTTTTTCATTCTCTAGTGCTTGCTGAAAATCTTTCTCTCCAGCTGAATGAAATCATTTGCTAAACGTCATCTTGCTGATGAAAATCTTGTCTTGCTGAAAGAAGTCTTTTTGAAACTTTTGCTGAAGTTCTTGAAGATAGTATCATCAACTGTATATTGAATCATGGCCTTTCATCTATATAAGAAAATCTAGAAATGTACCATGCCACCAATATGCATGAGTAGAGCCCTTGTCTCCACTCTTGTGTCCATCCTCAGACCAGAATTGTGACAATGTATTTCAGCCGGAGAACCTAAAAAGACTGCCTGATCAATGCTTGCTACCTGATATGAATGACTGCCAAGAAAATTTGTTTGAACATGAAAAGACTGAAATACTACCATACCTGTCAGAAATGAGAGTGTTGTCATTATACTTACCTATGAGAAATCGTCCCTTCACTGCCTGACCAACTTGATATATTATACACACCTTGAGTTAGTGATAACTTTAATGTTAATCTTATTTTTACTTAACTTGATTTTAGATTTACGTCATTTATATTTGCAATTACGTATATGTGTATTGTATAAGATAATTTTGTACTTTGATTTTAATTATGTTGTTTTGATGTTTATTAGTTAAGATCTGTCTACGCATATGAATTAAATGTTAGATTTATAAATTATATTATTTTATAATCTCTAAATATATTTAGATTTATGCCTTGGATAGATTTTAACATATATAATGGCGATTATTAATGTTATTAGCTTATGTAAATAGTTATACTTTAACAGATCATCAATATATCCCTGGAATTCTGTAATTACTTTCATGTATTCTTTTAGAGAAAGGAATAAGAGGATTACTTTTACATAACATGGAATGTAAAAATAGAATATATATTGTACCAGTCAAAATCATGTGTTCATTCAACAAGACCTAGAATCCAAGCAAACTATAGTAATCTAGCATGTGCAAGATACACAATCTGGAACAATACAAAATGCTAACCTATTTTCTCATGCTCCAGGATCTCTGACTATATGGACAATGTTTTTGAGAATACTAGCAAGCTTTCATTTACTCCAGACCTGGCTATAAAAACAAGGTGAGCAAAGAGACTTGAAAATCAACAATATTCAAATAATTAGCTAATGATTACTACAAATATAATACTTAAAGAGCAATGCAGACTATTGCTTAATGTATTAATAATCAGATCCATAATGTTCAAGGCAATGTGAAACAAAGGAAGTTTAATTAAAAATACTAATAAAATCTTTCATTCAATTTGAAATAACTTAACTTAATCATACAGTCATACTAGAGGTTCGGGCAATGAATGATAAATGATATAATATAAATGTTATTAACTAATTAAATATGATAATAAACAAAATAGCTGTGTAGAATGTCTGTACAATAGTAAGTACAAATTTGTTTATGGTTTAATTTGCAATCACGCACTTTATGGACGAAGTCAATAAATCATTGAATTTTTATAAATACATAAAATCTTTGTTAGTTTACATAAAGTTAGTAGTGCAATTACTACATATATAAAACAGAGTAGTGTGTATGGTTGCTCATATATGGTGGTGCGATTAATGTGCCAAGAATCAAATAAATTAATTAGGTAATCACAAATACCTTGTAGCTTAACCCTCAGTTAATATATTATAGATTCACACTAATGAGTTTTATTAGTCATTACATATATACAAATAAGAATTCATGATGTGTGATTTGAAAAGTGTACAATATTTGGGAGATCATTCAGATGTATGGGAGTAAAATAACTCAGCTTAACAGAAACTGTAATTCATAACCTGACTTAGAAAATTAAATCGAATGGATGGTGAATAACATGCAATTATAACTGATAGACAGCATTGCATGTGGATAGACAACTCAATAATAATAATAAAGGTGGTATCATGTTATCACTCACAATCGCATATAGAGAGGCGGTCACTTAAGCTGCTCTTGAGCGGCTTTATCATATCTGTATGAAAGGAGTATGCCTGCATGATCAATGGCCAAGGTTATATTTATGAAGAATAGTGGCACACTTTGTATATATCCATATATTTTCCATACACTTATTCATTGGAGGTACCTGGAGAAGATCCCGATGCATCTACTTTGAGAGGGAGAATAAAGAATGGGATTGGTCATTCCAAAGATCCCAAAATACATGACAAAGCAAGAAAATCATAAATAACAATTGCAATGATATACCTATAATGCCTAAAACAGATAAATAGTTTGTATAACTTATGACCATGGTAAATTAATAAATACCTGTTTATTATACGACACTCTCCTGCATAATGGATGCATAAATACAAACAATCCTGGACACTTAGTTAAGAATTAATAAAAGGCACATAAGAGGTCAGAATTTAAAACTAAAAGGGAATAAATTGCTCTCCCCCACACCTCCGAAATATCTCCTTACATTTCTACAAGTGATCATTGCACAGATAACTTATATTACTTACAAAATCAAAATCATTAAATTCATTTCTGATGAGATTTAATTAAGTAAAATGATAAACAACTTTAATGATTAGGTGAGAGTTAATTTTCAATTAGAGATAATAGACATTAAAACCTTCTGATCATTTAAAGAATAAAATTATCATAAAATAATTGGTATAAAACCGAGTGAGTTTATAACAACATCTCCATAATTTAATAGGAAAGAACTATTGGTGGTGGGTTTAAATTCCCTCACTAGATTGTTGACCTTCTTAACATATCAAAATGAATTAGAATAATAAAATAAGAAAATCAAATTGATTGTAAATTGCTGCACCAAAACATAAGAATTTATATAGCACTAGAATAAGTTTATTAACATTTATATAACAGTTTTTAAAAATTAAGTAAAAGAAAGAAAGGTGCACAATATAGTTTTGAATCAGAATAATTTATCAATTAAGAGTTCATTAGCTGGTGGCAATGTAGATGTTATCTTGGGCTTGAGGACATGACAATGTAAGTAATCAGTGGATCATGATCATAAGCTGGCTTGGGTTTGAAACAGGCATTGGTAGAAATTCAAGATTCACTTTCAAGCAAACATATCACTGAACGGTCCACATATTTAGTCTGGATGTTCCAGACCATGACATAGTGAGATAGATAAACTTCCCAGAGGTATAGGAAAGCAGACAATTTCCTTTACCCCACCATGATTTGCTGCACAATGCAAACTTTTGTGAAGTAAATAATATCAGAACAAAGCAAAAAAAAGGCAAAAAAACAAACTTTAGTTATTTATACATAAGGAAATATTTAAAGAATGCTGGCCACTGCCTCAAACTCAGACACTTGGCTGAGATTCAAAATTGATCTCCATTTCCATATATAGTAATGAAAAAGACCAGAATAATGGTTAAACAAAGCAATTAAAGAACCTTTAACCTATAACCTTCTGTACATCTTTTAAAATGACACAATGGCCAACAAAATTTTAAGACTAACTGATTGCATTGTTTTACTCTTAAATATCAGTTTACTTTTAGACAAACTATTAGTAATAAATTTCCACGATACTATTGTTTGTCTCTTAAATGACTATTTTACTTTTACACAAATTACTAGCAATAAATTTCCAAAAATACTATTCTTTATCTTTTAAATGACAATTTTATTTTTATACAAATTATTACTTGCAAAATATAAAATTTACAAAATATTGTAACTTTCTTCATGTTTTGCTTGTTTCTGGTAGGATTTCTTTTACACACTATTAAGTGAAAGTTAATCAAGCTATGGTGAAGAAAAATATCTTGTTCCTATTTTCAAAAACATAGCTATATTTCCTGATTAACTGGCTTACTAATTATTATGATGGGAACTGCCAATGAAGTTAGTTTTAATTTATAAAAGGGTGCCATAGTCAATAGAATCCTATGTCACCTATTTTGTTTGTGTTGTATTTGAGTGAAATGGAAAGAGCAATAGAAAGATTAGGAAGAGGGATAGAGATACCATTAATAGGTAGTAAGTAAGTATATATTTCGTCAGATTTTTTTTTTGCGGACGATATATTTTTGTGTGCAGAAAGAAGATATGGAAGTTATGCTGAGGACATGTCCAAGGGTGGATAAAGGGATGGGAATTAAATTTAGTGAAGAAAAATCAAATATAATGATGGTTAATACTGGGTAAAGAGAAGATGTAGAATTTTTATTGGGAGATATTAAGTTAAGTGTGGTGAATAGATATTGTTATTTGGGAATTATTTTAAGTAATCAGAAAAATTATTTGGATGAATGGGAGAAAAATTGATAAATGAAGCAAAGAAAAGAAAGGGATTGATAAAAAAAATTGTATGGAAGGGAGTTTCAGTAGCAGGGTTAACATATGGTAAATGTTGCATTAGTAAGGGGATATTAAATTACTTCGAAAAAGTTTAATGGGAAGTAGGAAGACATGCATTGGATGCAGATATATGAACGGAGGCAATTCAAGGAGAAATGGGATAATCAAGTTTTCATATGAGAGATTCAAAAAGTAAAATGAAAATGTTTGGTAGATTGCAGTTTATGAATAATAAAAGAATAGCCAAAATAGTATTTAATTGGGTTATGAGTAAAGAGCAGGCAACAAGATGGGTGAGAAAGATAATGTGGTGTGCAAAAGATTTGGATAATGAATTTATATCACTATATTTGTACAAAAGATGGGATTATTGTGTTAGGAGAATTGTTGAGTGTTATAGTGATAAAGAATGGGATAAAAGAGAATATATTTATTAATAAAAAATAGGTTAGAGAGATTGAGAACTAGTATGCAGAGTAAAAAGAGTTTAAATATATATAGAAATAAACAGAATATTAGGTGCGAGTTAATATATGATAATAGTAAGGAAAGTAGTTTATTGTTTAAGGCTCGAACAGGATCTTTAGCAACAAGAGAATATACATGTAAATGGAAAAATATGGGTGATTTAGTCTGTAAATTATGTAAGGGAGGAATAGAAATTATTAGGCATATGTTAATTGAATGTAAATGCTTGAAAACAGAAAGGGCACATATAAAGAAGTTATGGAAGAATAAGTATAAAAAAAGTGATTATACAGAAAGTTGATTATTAGTTTTTATGCTGGGTTTGGGAAAAAATAAGAGGGATTTAGATATAAAAGCCATAGAGTTGACAAAGATTATGTTGTGGAAATGGGATGGAGCAGAATATGAGAAAACTTAGACTGGGGAATGGAAAATAAAGTGGTTAACAAGTTTCTCTGGGCATAATTGCTGGAAGATTCTTGACTTCATTTAAGGGTAAGCTACAATACATCACACCACATCATTTCCTCATATCCCATAATTTTGATGCAAGTAACTAAAAGGTCGGGGTTATGATTTCCCATAACTTTATTTTTTAGAGAATATTATTCCCAGGGCTTAATCATCAAATATTGGCAAAGGTAAATTATGCACTCAAATCCTAATAAACTAACATTAATAAATTTAATAACTATCATTAATAATTCACAATGAATAGATGATATTAGAAATAAATATTTTTATTCTAACAAATTAAAATATTAAAAACACAAATTAATACGTTGGAAAGAATACATGCACACTAATCCAGACTTGAATCAATTAATTAAAACAGTTTCACCATTAAAGTTCACTTCCAAGTTTTTTCAAGAAAGTTCTTTAAATGAAAGTCCATCAGGAGTATATTATAAGCTTAATTTAGTCACAATTGGTATATGAATAATCTTACCGGTAAGTTTTGTAGTACACTTTTTGAAGAGCTCATTGAAGTTAACTAATTTCCCTCTGTCAACATTTTTGTAGGTTCTTGGCCCATCCTAATGGCTAGACTTGACAGTTTTTTTCTGAGGGACCTATACAATGAAAGGTATCTATAAATGCATCAGTTCCACTTCGCATGATGATCCACCTCAGCATATGAGTAATGGTAGACCTGCATATGAGTAATCCAGGATAGGATATTTTCTCTATCCTAGACCTAATGGAAGCTGCTAGTTAAGGAAAAGACAAAGACCCAGTTTTAGGTTTTTCTGATCTTTTATAGTCTCGATCTATTTTTAGACTTCTCTGTGCATCTATTTTCTTTTGTCCTTTTATCAGCATACAAGATAATAATCTTGTACCCTCTTTCTTAAATTTAAGTTACAAAGTCTTTTTTTTCAGCATAATTTTGCCATCTTTAATTAGCTTCCAAAAAAATTTTTTAATGATTGTAATCTTTTATTTCGGAATTTTTCTTTTTATTTGTTTGGATTAGTAATCTGCCTGTCATTTATTCTTTCCAATTTTAACTTTTATTTTTTATTTTTAATCAAAGTAATAATACAGAACAAAAAAATCAATTCTCATTGTACATTAAAAAAAAAAATTACACTAACTAAAAAAAATTAAAATTGCGTCTTTTAATAAGATCGCCAAATTTATTTATTTTTTCGCTTTTACCAAATGCCAATATATTTAGACCATCTATTTGTAGTTGTTACAATATATAATATACATTGGTTAGAAAGTTATTGAAATAAAATTACAAAATTTTATAACTTTCAAATGTTAGTTTTCATATGCACATACACATGTGCAACTGAATGGGCAAATGAACTAAATGTTCGCATATTCATACATCTCTCTATATATACTACTGCCCATTAAATTTATATATAATTCAGGTTCAAAACAGTTCTGGTGCTTATATAATTGGCACTAGGTGAAGTGCAAATCTGCAGAACAGATTTCCAGCTTTATATTTGTCGATGCAGGGAATAAAAAAAAACAACCAAGCCAAAAAAAACATTTTACTTACTAGGTTTTTCTGGTGGCATAGAGAATGACCAAAGGTTGCTGACAGACAACTACTATATCATGTACAGTACAGCAACTTTATGAAAATGCATAAGCCCTAAACACCCGCCAAGTTAACTCTATCTCTCCTGATCCTATCCAATTAATTACAAAATTCTAGGATTTAATTATAATACATTTCAAACAACTATTATTACAATACTCTTAATCATGTCCAATTCAGTTTCCTAGGGTCTTTTCAAAGGGACTACATCTTGAGAATAATCTATATTTTCCCAGGATCTGGGGGCAAGTCATAATACAGCTCCAGATGCTGATCATTAACCATCCCTTTTATCATTTCCATGGTCAATTAAGATGACTTTACCATCTTTTTGATTTGTATCCCATCTACATTTTTTCTCTCCTCTTTACTCTGTTGTCTGTTCTTTCCTTTATCTCACTCTTGGCTGTAATATGTTCCATTTCTGTGAGTATTTCTGAAAGCAGTTTCTCTATTTTTTTAATCATTTCTAAATCATTTTTCATTTCTTCCACTCTACATTTTATATTTCCCATCTTTTCTACTTCGTCTAAAGGCTCAATGATTTCATTGATGATGGTTTCCATTCCTTTCTCAAGCAATGGAATTATTTCACTAATTCCTTTTTTAATCACTACATCTTCCTTTTTACTATTAATCTTCCTTTACACTGGGTTATGTAATATGTTTTGCAATTTTCCCCTTTTCTGTAATATGATATTCAATTTGTAGTTTTTTTTTGGAATATGGTTACTCCACTCTTTTAACACACTTCCCTGCAATTACATTCTTTTTAGTGTACTCATTGTCTGGTATAAAATAATCTGCAGTATTAGCAGGCTTGTTTTCTTTGAGACCATCTTCTGGATTTGATAACTTTATTTGTTTCTTATGATAAGGATAATCCAGGTCTAAATCTTTTATAATATCAAGGCTTTCGAATCTTCTTTTACATGATAAGTTTTCATCTCTTGACTTAATATCTTGGCCTTTCTTTCCTTCCACATCTCTTATTATTGGTGAAAGCCATCTTTTGTTCTTGATTGTTTTTGTAGTTTGTCCCCACTTCTTTTCCAACATCATTTCAATTCTCTGAGTCATCTTTATGTACTCTTCTGCATTCTCTGCATTCCTTTGTGTTGACTTCAGTAGGCTAAACTCCATTTTCTCCACATTGCTTTGGTTTTGGCCCATCATATTTTGGAGCATGACAATCAGGTTTTCATTTTGTGGTGGAGGTACTTGGTTCTGTTTAGTGTCATGAAGAAGTGTAACAGGATTCTTTACCATAACTTCTGAGAGTTGTTCCCCAATAATTTCATCTACCATAGTGAAGCATACATATATATAGAATCATATATATGCTGGATTCAACATTCACTGTGGACTAGATAAGACCCTAAGTCCAACCACAGTGAATGTATGTTTTTCTCAAACTTAAAAAATGACCTGCATTAACAGTTATATATTATTTTAAGGGAAATTATTTTAAGGAGGAGAAAAGTTAATGAAATAAAATATAAAAAATAAAATAATTTTTTTAAATTTTTTCTTTATTTTTAAAATATGATGGCAGAAAGAGTTAAGATAAAATTTTGTAATTAAACAGAATTCATAAAAGAAAGCAATTAATTTATGAAACATTTTAATTAAAAGAAAAATAAATAGCAGGAAAAAATTTGAAACAATAGGCTACTAATAAGTAGTTTAGTTAAAAATATAATTGGGAAAAGGAGTATAAATAAAGAACTTTTCTTTTATTCTTCATTCTGGAAGCCTGCTGAAGCTCTTGCTAAGGACACTTATATTAAGTATTTCTAGAAGTTTGCTGAAAATTTCTACAAAAAAAAATTGTTGGGAAATCTTGCTGGCTGCCTTTTATTGTTGCTGTAGTTTGTTTGCTCTACTTTTCATACCATTAATATACAATCATATATATGCTGGCTTCACTAGAGATTCTGGCATCATCTCTCGCATCCCCAGCCTCATCTTCTCTGCTCTCATCCATAGTGGGTTTTGACTATGTTTCCCCTTCTCTAAATCGATATGGCTCAGTGATTCTTGTATTTTTACTTCTCTCTGAATTTATATAATAGTAACAACTAGGATGTCTATCTCTTTCTAATTAGATGAGCTCTTTCTCATTTCTCCTTAAATCTAATAATAATCACAATAACTAGAATGTTCACTTCCCCCTTTGCTTACTCATCTTTTAGTTCACTCTGCCACTGTTCCTTATCTGATTTGACCTATAATTATAATCTCTACTGTCCCAAGCCTGATACTAAAGAATTATAGAAGGCACACACACAAAAAAAATATTTTATTTAAAAAGCAGCATGATCCATTAGTGCTTCATTCCTGGACTGTCCACATTGGTCACTCCCTTACCTCTGAAGTAAACTAAAAAGGAAGATTCAGTATTTCAAACATTTAATACATATTTAAAAAATTCCTGCATTTCTTCCCTTTTCTCCTTTTTTGCCACTCTCCATCCAAATCTCACACCAACCAAAGATCATTGCCAAGAACCAAAAGATCAGTTGCCAAAAATTATCATTACTTTTAAAACTTGATAACAAAATTGATAGAGATGACTGATGATTTAGTTCAACCATCAGGGTGCCATGCTATCAAGATTAATGATGCAACATCTATATGGCTAGCTCAATGTACAGGATATTCATAATCATTAAGATATGTGCAGAAAATAACAACATAAAATATAGCCTGTTATACTTTTCACACTTAAAACCTATGGCTGTGCGCATGAGTTTTAATTCTCTTTTTTTTTTAAAAAAAAAAAAATCTCCAGTTTCATGGTCATAAAACATGAAAAAATTTTGTATGGTTGTGAAACCAGGTTAAAAAAAACTTTATACCTATGGCAGTAACACATGGGTTTTAAATCAAAACAAAACCCCCACTTTTCAATCATAAAATACGAAAGACAAAATTTTAGATGGTTGTAAAACTATTACACCCATGATTGCAGCACATGGCCTTACAATTCTGATTAAATTCAAACCAAGCTTCAAACCCATGTTGCAAAACAAGGTGTTATGACAACAAAATAATGATTGATGACTGTCAACTATTTCTCAATTTAAATAATTTCAAACAAAAATTTTAAATTTATGGTTGTAAAACATGGGGTTACAACAAAACTAAATAATTAATGGCTGTCAAATATTTCTCAATTTAAATAATTTCAAACAAAATTTTAATATTACGGTTGTAAAGCATGGTGTTACAACAAAATATAACAAATGTTACATATGGCTGTAAAATAATTCCTAAAGCCAAAATTTTAAACAACATTTCACCTTTATGGTTGCAAAACATGGTGTTACCAATAAAACAAACTGAGTTTTATCCTTACGATTGTGGCAAATAAGTTTTAATTTTAAAATACAATTTCCATTTTCAGTAGTTATAAAGCAAAACAAAAAAAAAATCTTATTTTTTTTCCTATAGTTGTAAAACCAGATTTCCATGTTTAATTAATTAGTCTATTAAAAAAAAAAAATAATTTTAATTTATTGATGGAAAACAGGGTATTCCACTAATATCATACAACAACAACAAAAAAAAAAAAACCTGTTAACTTATGCTTTAAAGCAAAGTGCTTAACTTTGCTAAATTTAACTTATAGTCATAAAACATGGTATTTATTTTGAACTCATTAATATTACAACCATAAAACAGTATTATTTTTTTTATGTAATCAATATAACAAAAAAAAAATCACTTTTATATCTAGGAAATTGTATGTGTATATTAAATTACATATAAAATTATATATATATATAATGAAATATTTTATGTATAGGCACATATTCAATTCAGGTATGTGGGTATATTATTCAGAAGCCCACACTGCAGTGGCAAGCCTGGGAGAAAAATAAATTCTACAGATATCACTTATTGCATTGCAACACAAACTCTCAGGAAACAAACTATTCAGGGTTGTATGAGAGACAATTCAAACTCACACATTTGGAGTGCCAAGCCCGGGAGAAAAAAACAACTCTGTACCAGTCAAAATCGTGTGTTCATTCAACAAGACCTAGAATCCAAGTAAACTATAGAAATCTAGCATGTGTGAGATACACAGTCTGGAACAATACTAAACACTAACCTATTGGTTCTCTGGCTATATGGACAATGCTTTTGGGGATACTAGCAAGCTTTCATTTACTCCAGATCTGGCAATAAGAATAGGGGAGCAAAGAAACTTGGAAATCAATAATATTCAAATAATTAGCTAATGATTACTTACAAATATAATATTTAATGAGCGATGCAGATTATTGCTTAATGTATTAATAATCAGATCCATAATGTTGTTCGAGGCAAAGGGAGTTTAATTAATAATACTAACAAAATCTTTCATTCAATTTGCAATAACTTAATCATACAGTCACACTAGAGATTCAGACAATGAATGATAAATGCAAAAATACAGAGAAATGATATAATATAAATTTTATTAACTAATTAAATATTATAATAAACAAAATAGCTATGTAGAAAGTCTGTACAACGATAGGTACAAATTTGATTATGGTTTAATTTGCAATCACGCACTTTATGGAAAAGTCAATAAATCATTGAATTTACATAAATATATAAAATCTTTGTTAGTTTACATAAAGTTATTAGTGCAATTACTACATATATAAAACAAGAGTAGTTTGTGTGGATGCTCATATATGGTGGTGCGGTTAATATGCCAAGAATCAAATAAATTAATTAGGTAATCATGAATACCTTGTAGCTTAACCCTCAGTTAATATATTATAGATTCACACTAATGAGTTTTATTAGTCATTACATATATACGAATAAGAGTTCATGATATGTGATTTGAAAAGTATGCAATATTTGGGAGATTACTCAGATGTGTGAGAGTAAAATAACTCAGCTTAAAAGAAGTTGTAATTCATAACCTGACTTAAAAAATTAAATTGAATGGATGGTGAATAACATACAATTACAACTGACAGAGAGCATTGCAGGTGGATATACAACTCAATAATAATAATAATAAAGGCAGTATCATGTTATTGCTCACAATTGCATACAGAGAGGCCATCACTTAAGATACAAAAGGAATATGTCTGCATGACAGCCAAGGTCATATCTCTGAAGAACAGTGGCACACATTGCATGTTGGGACAGTTCATCCATATATTTCCCATGCTCTTATTCATAGGAGGTGCCTGGAGAAGATCCCCAATAGAAAATGCATCTACTTTGAGAGGAATAACAAAGAGTGGGATTGGCCATTCCAAAGATCCCAAAATACATGACAAAGCAAGAAAATCATAAATAACGATTGCAACAATATACCTATAACACGTAAAACAGATAAATAATTTGTGTCACTAATGAGAAAATTCTATAAACTTTATAAATACAATTTTGTATTATTTATTTTGAAATATGGCATGTCATTTTTTTTTAGTTATAAAAATACACATTTTATTGATTAACTTTATCTATATTATATTGATATGCCAGACTCAAGCATTGGTGGAATAATATTTTATTATTAAATCAATTAATGCATAAATTGTTTGTTTTGTCTCCAATATTTAGAGTGGAGAGTAATAATTATTTTATACCTTTAAAGTAACATGAGCAAGCATGAATTTCTTAAATCATTCATCCAAATCCTTGTTAGTTAAATGTTGTCATTTGTTTGTTTAAAAAAAAGAGAAAATCAAATATCTGAATTTAAACTTGCAATCTACTCACATATATGTAATTAAACCAATACTTGGTTAAACATAATTAAGAATAAATGAGTGCTAAAATCATTATTTAAGTCCACATCTATTTAATTTATATTTGATTGAAATTCTTTATAACAATTAAATGAAATAATCTATATGTGCATTTATTTATGAGTTAAAAGAAATAATTATGTTGTTGTTTTTTAAAAAAAATACATATAATTTTATTTATATATTACTGAATTTTTTAAACAGCTGCAAGATATAGTCTTCTCCAATATTTTACAAAAAAGAGCAGAAAGAAAAAAAAAAATTTACCAGAATAGATAACTGCACATTAATTGATGAATTTAGATGATTTCTTTTTTTTTTTCAGTGAAATTGTTTACGAACAAGCTAAATATAAACAAATTCGAAGTTTACTTGGTAATTCTTAGCTAATATAAAAATGTGTAAGTATCATTCAGATTCAAACCCAGATTATTAAAAGATTGGTAAATATATTGACCACTATACCATATATAACTTTACATATGTACATTACTAATCATTTTTTCTAGAAATCTCGTAAAATAGTAACTACTGCATCTTCCTGTTATGTAAATCAGGGGTCCCCAACCTTTTTGCACTTAAAGAGCACATTCTATAATACCGGCCACCTTGGTGGGCACCATTTATTTTTTTCAACCAGATGGCGGGCATCATTTATTTTTTCAATGTAAATTTTTTTTTTTTTTTTTCAAAAATTTTATTAAATAAGTACAATGTTTACAGTGACAATTATGTATACATGGTAAATTAAAAGGAAAGCTAGAATTACAAACATAAAAACGAATTACATGATTATAAATAAATAAAAGATAGTATTATTCTGGGCAAGAGGTAAACCCGAATACCTGGTCTACTGTTAACACACAAGTAGACTAATTAAGCTCACCAACTCACCTAGACAAATTGCCTCACACTACCAAGAGTCATGTAGTCAATCTAGAGTTTGGTCAGATCACCATTGGAAAAATCACTACAACTATGAAGGCTTAGGTATTTATACTAAATCTGATGTATTCAGTTAAATATTATCCATTTTGATAACATAAGGATCTGAACCTCTGATTATTAACAAAACCACTTTCAGCAATATATTAGACAGAAGAAACAAAGCATTTTACCAGCAATTATCCTTACAATGCAATCAGAGTCCATGTTTCCTCGAATAATACTTTTGGAGCTAGGAGCATGTCACGGTTTTTAAATTTTATAAGTTTATTCAGAAAGAATTTTCCCTCATGAATTGCACCGGGATTGAAAACCATTTTACAACAAGTAGACCACAATGCATAGTTGATAAATAATGACAACCTAATAGTAGGGATGGATCTTGTCTTAATACTGTCCTTAAGAAAGGTAACAAGGTAAAAATTCGTTTTAAGGTTATCAGCAATAATCCTTCTAGACCTCCAGAGTCCATGGCACGAGTAAATCAGATGGTCAAATGTTTCGTCATGAGTCTGGCAGAGGGGGGAGATTGGGTCAATTTTGTTGATGCCTCGCCTATGGAAGAGAAACCAATTAGTGCTAATGGCATTTAAATTTATCTTAATAATAAAATTAAAGAATTTTGGTTCCATAGCCCAGCACCTGAAGAGGGAGATGATCTTATTATTGGTCAGGGCAAGTAGAGGTGTTATGGGAGTTGTGACAGGGTGAATGAGACTATGTGCTTGCCAAATATTAATCCTGTTATCAAACGTATCATTCGTAATTACCATGTAGCTTTTGATCAAATCAATCACAGCATCAAGGAAATTCTTGACTATAGGAGGGGGTCTATAACTGGCAAAATGACTTGCTCATATTCAAATGATTTGATAAGCATGGTGATCAAATTAAATATCTTTTGAATATGAATGGCTTGAATAGCATGATAAGAAAGTCCATTATACTTCCGGTAAAGTTGCATCCTGTTAATGCTAATTGCAACAACTTTACCTCCCCAGAAAAGTCGAGATACAAGAGAATTCATTCTATTGATAAAAGTCTTAGTGATCCTTATGATGGGCATGTAATAGTTGAGATTGGCCATGATCTTCATATTGAGAAGCATTACCTTACCATGTAGGGAAAGGTAGACAAAGGTAGACTTTAGACAGATGTTTAGTAAGTCTTTCCATTGAGTGCAGAATGTGATTTTGAATATCTTTGGACATTTGGAAGTATGTTTTGGATATCTCAAAGCCCAAAAACTTTTGAGGATTGGAGGTAAATTTGGATACAATCTTCTGACCTGAGGATACCTTCCATATATCTGATTTCAATGGGTTGATGGTGAGACCAATCAGCTGTGTATTTATCCAATATGGAGTATAACTGAGGTAAATAGATTGTTGAAGGAAGATGATTATGTCGTCCATATAAGCCATGAGCTTTATCAATTTGGCAAGCCTTGGTACATAGACACCAGGTAGTTGTTGTTCGATGGTTTTCAACAGCAGATCAATGTAGACTATAAAGAGAAGAGCACTGAGGGGGGAGCCTTGCGGAATGGATGTGTTAAATTGGAAAAATGAAGAGAGCTTGCCATTTAGTGAGACAGCAATTTCTCTGTTAGACATGAGGTTATCTATGATCTGTATGTGATAGAAGTTGGGATGTGATGGCCTTTCAGCAGGTTTAGAAGAGTACTGATGTTAACAGAGCCGAAAGCTGCATTGAAATCAAGCTGGATAGCTATGACAGCCTGCTTTCTCTCTTGTCTAACATAATCAATTAATATTTTAGCTTGACCAATGGCTAAAATTGGTGAAGAATGTTTCTTCGCAAATTGGGAAGAAGATATATTTTGGAGTATCTTATCCTGGATCTTATCTTTTATGACAGATTCCAGGATTTTAATGATGAGCGGAGACATAGAAATAGGCCAAATGTTTTTGAGGGTGTGGGGATTTTCATGCTTCTTTAGGAAGGGTACTAAAGCAATAGGATATAGGTGGGGGATTGTTCTTTTCTCCTTTCCAAATGGTTGGTAATTCTAAATAGGATGGGAATTGTGAAGTGGCTTAGATGATCTAATAGGAAGCGTGGTATAAAATGCAGTCCGGGATATATTTTATCTGGCAATGCTTGGAGTTTGGCTTTCAGCATATCTTCAGTGATACCATGATCATCTTGACAAATTAAAATGTCTTCAATGGGTGTATTAACATGGCTGAGACAATGAAATTTTTGTTCAAAGTGTTTATGGATTTCCTTAATCATTGGAAGGCCAACAAAGGACTCACCATCAATATTGATGACAGTGGGAGTAGGGGGGTTAATAGCACCCAGTGCCCAATGCAAGTAGCTTCTAGTCCAACAGTTCTGCTGAGCCAGAAACACCTTGGCACACTTTATAGACAGATAATCTGCAAGTGCCTTCTGTTTGGCTTTAAACTGTAGCTTAACAGATATAATCTCATCTATAGAAGATGAGGCAGAGTTTAATGTCTTCATTCTGAAACCAAGCTCATCCAAGTCTTTAAGTAATGCCAATGCTCCCTTTCACTTAATTTTATGGTAGGAAATGATCGATTGAAGAATGCCAATAAAGGCAAGTATATCTATTTTGGCAAGTATATCTATTTTTTTAAAATATATATAAGCCTCAGATGGTATGGCTTCTGTTATATTCGATTTTGTCAACATTCTAATGGTGTTGCAAGTGGGAGTGACATTATTAGCAGCTTTAATCTGAACTACTAGGGCAAGATGGTCAGAAAAGACCACATGTTCTAATTTTGCAGTGATGAGAAAATGTATGTCAGGCATATAAAAGAATAGATCAATCAGTGACCTGTATTTTCTGGTGTAAAAAGAGTAGGAATCATCAGGCAGATGACCCTCTCCACTCATAAATGGCTTATCTATCAAGTGAATATAGATTAGGGTGGGGTTGTTATTATTTACCAATAGCATATTAATTATGTTAATGACTTTCATTAACATGCAGCAGGACTTATCTGCATACACATATATAATATTGATTACCAAATTTTGATATGTGACTGATATAGCAATAAGGTTATTACCCTTATAGAGTATTATAAATTTATTAGGTGGATGTTTTTTATTTATAAGTAAACTAACTCCGGCTTATTTATAAGCTGCAGTAACGCTATCAGAAAAAGCTATGTATCCAAGAGATTCAAGACATTCTCTAATTCTATAACCAGAATTTGAGTGATATTTTGTTTCACTCATAAAAAATAAATGTGGATTATTGATTGTGATCCATTGTTTAATGGCATATACCCTTTCCAATGAGTTGATACCCCTAACATTTACGCCTACAAATTTATGCAACATAATTGGGTTATGTATCTATTAAAACTACCGCAAAGAATATAAGGATCCCTTTTAATTCTCAGCATAAATAAAATGTAAATTCTAGTTGGGATAGTCTGGATCTTTGTAGTATGGATCATCAATGGTGTTACGTGAGGTTTCTTCTAACCCAATGGGTTCAATCACCAGGGTGACATCTGAACCATCAACATCAATGACAAGATGTACATCACCAGCAGTCACTTCTAATGAATTAAGACTCAATATCCTATTATCCTCATCTGATAACTGACATTTCTTCTCTGGACTTTTTTCCTTATGTATTGGAATATTGGTTTTCTTCTTCTGCTTAAGAGATAAACATCTGTTTTTATTCCCCAGAGATTTTTCATCTTCTGAGCTGGATTTGTGTATAATGGCTGACTTCCTTTTCTTAGTACTGGACTTATCTATGGGCACTTCCATTGAAGATTCCTCTTCTGAGCTAATATCTCCTTGATTGGGGTTGATAGGCTTGTTGTTACTTTTAAGCTGCTTGTTCATACTTCTTGTGCATCTCAAAGTAGTGGTTTTAGTCTGATAAGGAACTAAACTTTTGTTCAGAGGCTTCTTGACAGGATTGCTTGGAGTAGTGCTATCACTGTGCTGATAACATGTGGGATTGTCTAAAGTATTTGGCTCCACCACAGTTTGTTGTGCTGATCCCATTATTTCAGCATGATGTAGTTGGCTTTGTGTATCATTTCTTCCTTTAGAGGCCAGTGGAAGTAGAGGCTCATCTACAAGAAACGGATCTTGAGTAATATCTGATGTTTCTTCTTCTCTGTCTACACTTCTGTAATCAGGTTGTTGCAAGACAGATATTTGTTGATTATTCATTTGATATTGTTTGTAGGCAATTCTAACTTGAGGTTCTGTTGTTGATGCATCCTTAGTTACGGATGAGTATGATTGTGCAGTACCTTGAGAAGATGATGTAAAATTCTTTTTGCATCTATGAGAAGATGATGTAAAATTCTTTTTGCATCTATGATAAATACTCTTTTTGATTCCACAATTAGAGCACATTCTTGATTGGCAATCTTTCACCAAGTGGGTCCTCTCAAGATAATGAAAACACTGTGGTCTAACTCCATGTAAAGAGAGGATCATGTATGAGCCTTTGTAATTAAACACGGTAGGTATGTCAGTGGGTGAGACATTTTGTTTAATTGCTATTTGAAAGGTTACATTGTTAGATAGAAAATGTAGTCCATCTGAATCAACAGGAAGGTATTTAAACTTACTAACATTGCCAAAGGCTTTGAGTGATTCCTGTAGATGTTCTTGGTAGAAGTTCATAGGACAATTTTTAATCCTACCAGAAATTATATTAGGCCTAGTGAGATCAATGTAACAGATGAATTTATCATTTAATTCCCTGATATTGCTTTTAAAGTAATTCTTGGCTGCCCAGTTAGTAAATTCCAAAGCAATGTAGCGATCATTAGGATGATTCAAGATCTTATGAATACCGTGACTTAAGTCTTTTTCTTTAATAGTTTCATATAGCAACTCAGTGGGGAACTTGAACAATGCACAGTTAGCGTCAGTAACAGCTAGGATCAGGTTCTTGTCACCACTGAAATTGATCAATGACTTATAAAGATTATTGGGTATAGTGCTGGTGAAACGTTCGGTGAAGTCTCGATACTGCTCCTCATTATAGTCATGTGCATTAAAGAAATATGTGTTGGTGGATGATTGTTTAAAAGTGCTATTCTGATCAACATCCATTTCCATTAAATCAAGCAAAGCAATATTATCACTAACGTTAGGTATATTATGAGAGGCATTTGAGAGCGATTTGCTTTTAAGGATATTTGCATATGTAGGATGTTTGAATCAGAAATATTTGTTTTATTATGTTCGTCTTTCCCCAACTTATAAGTACCATTTTGTGTTTTTCGTATATTTTCATTTATTTGGCTATTACTGAGATTATTTTCTAATGTTGTAGCAAAAATACTAGAATTTTGGGCCCCCATCGGCAACAAACTTTTTTTAAACTTATCGGAGGTTTCATCTTTTTTAACAACGGAAGGCATAGCATATTTATCTTTTGATATTTCTGCATGTAATTTGGTGACAATATTATTTGGAGTGTTCTGCATCAAGCTGTCAACTAAAATTGAGTCCGAAGTATGATCTAGTGCATCTTTTCTGGCAGGTTGAAAATCTGGTTTTAACGTTAAGGTTGTAATTTGCATATCCTTAGTAATTTTACTTACAGCCCCTAAATCTTGCGCAATAGAGTTATTTATATTATCATTTTGATTTATATAATTTTTCTTAAGTTTAATTACTTTCTTCTCGTTTAAGTATGAAGCTGGAAATATAGTACATATTCCTGCTTCACCTAGTGCCAATGTCATCAGCACTAGTCTGGGTTTGAACCCACTCTTTATTAACTGACACCCATCTCATAATAGGTGGTAGTATATTTTAATCAATATTATAATCTTTTATATTTCATTAATCTTATTTTATAATTAAAACTAACCTTTTTATATTAGTTTATTTATTTTATATTTGTAAAAATGTATATTGTGTTTATTTTATCAAATTGAATTGAATCCTAGATATCTATAAAATGTTACAAATATTTCAAATTCTTTATTAAAGTTCATTTTCTTCAATAAATCAGTTGGTAACATTTTATATTTATCTTTTAATCAATGTACACTTGAGAATCAATTATTTAAACAATGTAATATTTTTAAGAAATATTTTGTAAAAGTTTATACCAAATATGTTTGAAAGTCATTGTACCAAATTTTTCTGAATAAAATCTACATTTTGTTAATCTAAACCATAATTAAATAGATTTTGTTAGTACAATGACTGATAAACTTAATATGCTTGTTGTTGTTGTTTTTTTAATTAGCAAATCAACCCTTGGGGCATGTTCATGCAGAGTTAGAGATTTTCCCTCCAAAGTGGCACCAACCTCACAGAACTGCTGAGAGCAGTTACAATTGGTGGAGGTCAGTGTAGATTTAATCCTTTAGATAAGACCAGAACACATAAATATTGGAAAATTTGATTAGGGATGAATTATTATTGAGTTTACTGAAAAGAAGTGATTAATCTTTATATATATATCGTGCCTAAAGAAATGACGGGGTGAAAAGATCGGTCGTTTGCTTCTCAGAGGTCTGTTCCACCAGCCCATCCATGCCTTTCCAGTGCTTTAAACATCTAGCCAGAGACTGTCTGTGTCGAGGAAGCCTGAAATGATCTGACTGTATTAACTGCCTGTATTAACTGATTGATTCTGAGGTAACGTCCAATTCACCGCAAGCCATTGATTTTATTTTACTTGTTTTCAAAATCTATATTAATTTATATTTTATATCTGTGTAATGTTTATACGGCTTGGTTTAAAATGCGTCTTTTAAATTTATTCAATTTAAAATATCAATTCTTATAAAATCTTACATTATTTTGATGCGGCAAATTAAATTAATTTTTTGTCGGTTTGTTTAGATTAATCGACTTACTGAAATGGCCAACTACAAAATTCAATGAGCTATTAACTTTAAATCCTCCCCCTGTTATTTTTTTTTTTTAATTTAAAAATCATTACAAGAAGACTTCCTTCCGTAAATTAATTAATAGAAAGCTCATTTAGTTTTGTACCTCATATATATATTTATTTGAATGATTGAAATTATTTTAAAAGTATCTTACTATTACCTCCAATTTAAAATAGCCCTGTAATTATTTCTGAAAGAATAAATAATTTTAGTGAATCAATTAAGTAAAATTTATCATAGAATTTTATCAGTATATATATTTCATACATATATTTTATTTGTCAGAAAATATTAAAATTATGATTTACAATTTATTAGTTTGATATTTAATGCCCGTCTATGTTAATTAAAGACAAGTCCTATTTTGTAATCTTCCGTGATGAGTGGGGAAAACAATTTTATATTTTAGTTTTAATTCTTGCCTTTCTTTTTGTAATATAATTTACTATTCATTCATTAATGACCTAACGTTTCTGGGACTTTCCATTATATCAGGGAGCCAATGATTTTAATCAGGATTTATTATTTTGTTAATGATACACTATCTATCTATATATGTCTAAGGCATTGTGTATTTATAGTTACAACCATTTCTTTATTATTGCTATTCTTGCTTTGCTACCAACCTCTTAGGACCTTCGGAATCTGACCAGTCCAACCTTTTACACTCCCTCAAAGTAGACATAGTTCATAACAAGGGATCTTTTTGAGCATTGCCATTAAGATGTGTATGCACATCAAAATACTATTATGATTATTTAGAGACATGCTTTGGCTGGAGGGCTAACATTTCTCTTATCTCCTGTACATATCAGGAACTTCTTTAGCAAAGTCACCTAGAGGTTCATAGCAGACCTCATTTCTTTTGTTGTAATTTGTAAATAGCATACTGCCCTCATCATCATTTTATAGCTTTATGTAGCAATCCTGAAATGCTCTCTGCCATGATGGCACGTCCTTCACAAACAAATTTTGTAATTAATTAAATCTGACTGTATAATTGTCAATTATTTATTTAGGAACTATTTTGCTTCCCACACTCATTATATACCAATGATTTTAAATGTAATAGTATTTTAAATGCATATCTTTCATATCTTGTAATATATATAAAATAGATTTGTAATCGTTCAAAGAGGGCTAATAACATTTTATTGCTGATTGGTTTTTGGCCGACCAATTAACAAACTTTTACATTGTTTGTCAAAGCCACATCAAAACGAATTAAATAAAATAACCAAGTTGTATAAACAAAGACTTAACTTATTTTGTACTAAATTCTTTAATAAATTCCTATAATATTGTCATTTAAATAAGCTTAGTTTGTCATCACTCCCAATCTCTAAGGTTAATTACTCTATTTGTTTATAATATTTATTTGATGTAAATTCACTTCTTTATAATGTTGCCATAAAGAATTATCATTATTACGGTTCAAACCATTAGTAATCGATCAAATCATATCTGTACCATTCTGCAATCGTCAGAATCCATTAAATCATTGATTTTTCATATAAACCCTTTATTATTTTGAGTCTCTATGTGAACCATGACCTCCAGCTGGGACGGAATAAAACCAAGCACTGCTAGTGTCATCACAAACGTTATCCATTAGTCAGAGAGGCAATAATTTAGGCAAATAGGTTAGGATTCATCCTTGTCCTGACATATGTATCTTGTGCATGGTTGGATTCAAGGTACTTTTGCTTGGATTATTGGTCTTGTTGAATGAATACACGATTTTGACTGGCACAAGTGTAATTTTTCATTCATTTGACTATTTTCGTCATTGTGATTCAACGTTATATTACCATACTGTTGATTGCTATTCATATTGCCTTGCAAATAATTTTTTCCTAACTGATTCATAGAGATTTTTAGGTAAAATAAGGCTTACCTTGCCTTTCCAGGATGTTTAAGCACAATATCTTCCTTGCTTCACTAGTAATTTTAGCTTAAAAGAGGCAGCTGAATGACAGTGTATAAACTAAGATATGGCCTAGGTCAAATAATTATGCTTTTTTCTTCTTAAATGAAAACTGGCAATGTTATTTATTATGAAAGTATGGGTTCATCCCACTATATCTATTTAATGACGCATACATCTAGGGAAAAAGTACTCTATCTCAGCTGCCATATCTTATTGCCTCCTTAGCGATTTACCATGATAATATGTAATTAAGCTTTATACTTAAGCTCATGAGCATTTTATAGCCCATAAAATATAGTTATCCTGATTTTCATATCATTGCTTGTCTTATTAAATTTTAAATACAGGCTTAAATATCTATCCAAGTAGGAGTTAGTGCTTTTTGGCCAGTATATCAGTGTTACTTGGTAGAATATATCTGTGCCTACATACTTCCAATAAATGAATAGATGTTGAGTAATACAATGTGAGCTGCCAGATGGATATTTTACCGGTACTGGAGATAGCCATGTTTTTGAGCTAATAAATGGGTTCTCTATAACAATTCTGATTCATAACCCACAATCCAGTTTCCTTCATGTACCATGCCTATAGCAGGTGTATCAACAAAGGAACATCTATATATATTTCTTATTACTCAATAATAGAGATTGGCCTATCCAACCAATGCCTATGATAATGTAGTCAGCACAGAATTCAAACCCAGATACTACTGAATTCTGTACTTATGTTTATTAATCATACCTGTTAGTAATGTTGTGTGGGATAGATAAACCATGTCTACAATGTAAATGTTAACAATAAAGGGATCTAGAATTATGCTTTGTTCCATAACTCCTGCTGGGATTATTAAATATAATAATAAAAAAATACTTAACTTCCCTTATGTATGTGAACACGCATATCAATTTGATATATATATTTCTGGTCTCTAACTTAATATATAACCAGGAATTGAGTCTACTCTTGACAAGTGGCATATTTCTTGATCAAATTAGCATATAGTTCATTTGTAATGCTCATACACATATCATACTGATACACACATGTTGTTATCATTATTAACATATAGTTTCTTTGAAATGCGCATACACATATCATACTGTTACTTAAATATTGTGATCACATGATTAACTTCTAATTCATTTGTAATGCTCATACATGTATCATAATGAGATCCAAATATTATTATTATTCTATATCTTATTGAAGTTGTTATTAATGAATTATGTATATTTATGTTTATATATTTGTCGTGTCTTTCCCTGGTTCACCACATCCACCCAACTATATCCACACTTGGTTAAGTGACCTATGAATCTACTCAAAACCCCTGAAGTATATAAAAATAGTATTCTAAGCATTGTCAAAATATTAGGTTCTTATGGGAGCTGGTGAGTATCTGATCAATTAATTTAGTAACTAATTCGTGACAGGCTGATTTTGAATCTGTAGAGTCCTTGTTTCATCCTGATCACCAGGACTGAAAGAAAATGATTACTATCAGTAGCATCAGAAGCATTGGTTAGATAGTGGAGATTTTGGAGTACTGGCAAATAGGTTCAAGCTTAGTACTGTTCTGCGACTACCATATCCTGAACATGCTGGTTTTGATGTACTTTTGCTAGGTCTCTGAATTTTGTTGGCTGAACACATGATTCTGACTGTTACGATATGTAATAGTATTTTATTAAAATGTATAAGAGAAGATAAAATATTAAAATTATTTAAAAAATTTTTTAAAGCTTTTAAAGATTGAGTAATCTAATGGTATAATATAATAAATGATGTAGTGATTAAGAGTATTAATATATGTATAGAATTGATTGATAGTTTATTGATGTATATATTGTACCGGTCAAAACGTGTTTGTCCATCTAACATGAGCTGGAACTGACAAAATGTACTTCAAACCCAGTCAAGCCCGAGATTTAGGTCAAGGACCAACCTGGATTTGAACCCACTCTCTAAGCCCCAGATCTAACACCTAATAAATAACATAATAGTGATGGCACATGAGAATTAATTTTAATCTGGCCCACTAGCAAAGAACAGTAAACAATGAGACATCTATTAACTATGACTAAACTAGAATGTATATACACATGGCTGTATGTTTGGAAGGAGAGGAAAAGGATTTCGAACTACTCAAACAAGTTAGACAATAAAAATTAGTTTAATATAAATGACAAAATATTATACATTAGTATGTGCGTGAATGAGCAAGCAAGCGGTCTACGAAACGATAGATAATTATATATTGTCGTTCACACTATTATTTCTCATATGCTCTTTTATTAATTAAATAATATATACTATAAATAAACACACATCTTTGGTGGGTTTAATATTAAGATGTCAATCAACTATTAGAAAGAATTACATAATATTGTCATTAACACTTTGATTTACGGTTCTGAAACATGTTGACTAACATATTACTATGGGGAGCGTTCAGGGATTCATTACAGATATAATATAAACTATTTTCATGCCATTATGGTCGTGAAAATAAATAAAATATATTTGAAAACATATTTGATTATATAACAAAAATACTTAATGAAAATTCTGTTAATTAGCGTTGGTAAGAAGAACTTTTTATTTTCCCCAAGGCAAATATTCTTAAATACAGTAATACATTACGATGGTGGGACTGTATAATAAGATTGAAATAACATATAAATTAATAAAATTAATAATATTTGGCATTTATATATATATATCATCAACCATTATCAATCCACTGCAGGATGAAGGTCTCTCCAAGTTCAATCCATCTTTTCTTATCTTTAGCTTTTCTTCTCCACCTCATCCCTGCACACTTTCTTATTTCATCCACCCATCTCACATGTGGTCTCTTTCTGGGTCTTTTACAATCTCTTGGAATCCAGTTTAAAATTTCAATTGTCCATCTGTTATCATCTCTTCTAACAATATGTCCAGCCCAACTCCACTTCAGTCTTTTAATTTTTTCAATGAGGTCAGTAATACCTGTTTGTTCTCCTACCCATACATTGCATTTTCGAACCTTCTTGTTATTCCCAACATGCATCTCTCTATACTTCTTTGAGTGGTCTGAAGTCTCTCTATTGCACTTCTATTAAGTGTCCAAGTCTCAGATCCATAAGTAAGAACTGGCAAAACACATTTATTAAAAACCTTCCTTTTCAAACACATAGGCATATTTCCTTTTAGTATCAAATTATTTCTACCAAAAGCACTCCAACCAAGTTTAATTCTATGATTAATTTCATCCATTATATTTCCATCTGTATTAATAATCTGACCAAGGTATTTGTAACTGTTAACTTCTTCTAACTCATCATAATCAATCTTTATTTTCATATTTTGAGAAAATCTATTAAACATTACTTTAGTCTTTTTAACATTTATCTTTAGTCCTACTTTCCTACTTTCATCTGATAACTCCTGCAACATTTCCTGTAGCTCTAAAGCATTATTTGCAAAAACAACTACATCATCTGCAAAATCTAAATGACTTAAATAATCTCCATTTACTTTCACTCCTTTAGCTTCCCATTTTAATCCACAAAATACTTCTTGCAGCACTGCTGTAAAAAGTTTTGGAGATATGGAGTCATCCTGTCTTACACCCTTTTCAATGTTGATTTTCCTACTATCGTTATGTAATCTAATTGTTGTTGTTGCATTTTTATAAATATTCTTCAAAATATGACAATATCCTGGATCTACACCTTGATGATCCAATGCTTTAATCACTGAAGAAATGTTTATAGAATCAAATGCCTTTTCATAGTCTACAAATCCTAAGCATAATGGCAACTCATATTCATTTGTCCTTTCTGTAATTTCTCTCAATACCTGGATATGATCTACTGTACTAAAACCATTTTTAAATCCAGCTTGTTCTCTTGGTTGCTGGAAATCCAGTGTTTTCTGTAGACGAGTTGTAATTATCTTAGTAAAAATTTTGTATAAAACTGATAAAAGACTGATAGGTCTGTAATTTATAATATCTTCTTTATCACCTTTTTTAAATATTAATATTAATACTGCATTCTTCCAATCATCTGGTACATCTTTACCATTTAGACATTTAGTATATAACTTTGCTAAAAAAAATTCTATTTCTTCACCTGCTTCTTTTAATATATCAATTACAATTCCATCATTACCTGGAACCTTCCCTTTCTTCATAAATTTAATGGCATGTCTCACTTCCTCATTCAAAATTCTGGGCAATTCGGAAGATATAATATGTAATAGGATAATTCGTGATAAAAGTTTTCTACACATTTTATGATGTCATCTTTCTTTTTAGTAATAATGCCATCTTTTTTTCTTATTGCAGATATAAATTTCCTACCAATACCAAAATGTTGTTTTACACTCTTTAGACTTTTATTCTCTTCTACAGCTTTCCTTGCTGGTTCATAATTATCATTTTTAACTCTTTTCCACACCATTTTACAAAATTCGAGATAATCAATCCTTTTTAATGCATCATTGTTGTATATCCTCATATTCCTTCTTTTCTTCATAAATTCTCTAGTCTCAGTAGAAATTTTATTGGTCAATTGCTTTTTTTTACCAGCTATCTTTGTTACAGTTTTTAAAAGTGTATTGCTTATTTTTCTATTAATATCATTCAAATCTGAATCATGTTCAAAATCTACTAATACTTGAAACCGATTTGTAAGTTCTAATTTAAATTCATTAGAATATTTCTGAAAATTAGAAATATCAACTGTAAATATTGTTTTTCTTAATAATTTTTGTCTCTCTAGTTTTGCATTAACATGTATCTTACATCTTACTAATCGATGATCACTTCCTGTGTTAAATTTATTAAGAACATTACAATCTTGAAATATGTATTTTCGGTTAGTCAAAATATAATCCAATTCTGCCATACCTTCATTTGGATGCTTCCATGTCCATTTCCTTTTAACATTTTTCTCAAAAAAAGAATTCATAATATAAAGTTTTTCTTTTTCTGCAAACTCCACAAGTCTATGCCCTCTCTCATTTCTATTACCATAACCAAAATTACCTACAGCATTTTCATCTTTCATTTGTTTACCAATTCTAGCATTAAAGTCTCCCATAACAATTTTAAAATGTTGTTTACTCTGATCTAAAGTCTTTTGTACATCCATATAAAAATCTTCTATAACTTCATCACTATGAGAACTTGTTAGGGCATAAACCTGAATTATGTGCATTTGGTATCTGCTATTAAGTTGTAAAACTAATCTTGCGACTCTGTCTGATACACCATCAATCTCCACAATGTTATTCTTCCATTTTTTATTTATAATGAATCCTACTCCACTTGTATTTCCAATATTTGTGCCTTTATAGTAGAGTATATGTCCACTTTTTAAATCAATTGTTTCTTTACCTTTTCTTCTAACTTCACAAAGTCCAATGATGTCCAATAATAGCAGAAAGAAGTTTGCTATTAACTGAAAGGAGACTCTTTGATTCCTCTTGGAGGCCTTAAAGGAACTGAGCAGGGCAAATTCCTAATGTCCACTCCATAGGTTCTTGTCATTGCAGTTGTTATTACTCTGTGATTATTCATATAGTATATGAACATGGATGGGCGGCTCACCAACACGCATTAGCCAGCGTGGTGAGTTTATTGACATTTTACCTCCAACTTTAAGAATATTTTTTCAATATATACAATCATGATAGACAAATATATATATATATATATATATTGTAACTAAAAATAAATGGTTATCAAAGATCCAATGTAACATAAATAAAGGTAGAAAAGTTTCAAATATAAATATTACCATACCTGAGTAGTCCATAGAACAAATATATTAAAATGATGAATATTAAATGAAACATACTTCTATAATTCCATTTCTAAAGATATCATAATGTCAATAATGAAAAACAATAATGCCTGGAGACTAATCATTTAAGATGTCTGGCCTATTTCAAACCCTGGTTAGGCAGGCCTTGTATCATCAATAAACAAGTAGAAACTCTAAACAATTATTAAGAACAAACTATTATAACTCAAGAAATAACATCAAGTGGGTAAGTACATTAGTAACTCAATAAAATATCTTCTCAGGTATACAGACAGTAGATTTTATTCACTTTCATCTCTTGGCTTGATGTCAAGTGCATATTTAAATAAATAAAAAGTGAATATGGTCTAGCAGGGCGCCACTAGATTATCTGAACCTAGACATAGTTATATCTTATAACCCTTTCACATGTACTGGGTTTGAATCCCTTTTTGGTTCTTTATTTTTAAAAAAAAATGGAGGATTTTGCTTTTAGATCCGTATTACTGTATGCACTAACATTTAGGTAAACATAAATCATTTTTAAACTAAAGTGGAGTATATAAATTTTATTAGACAGAAATCATTTCCCAGATCTTAATATAATAAATGCATTTCAATATTTTTTATAAGTTTTACTAGCTCAGATTATATTATTAATTTAGGATGGCAATTCACTCATCCTTGCATGATATAGATGATGGGATGGTGGTTATTAAAATTATTCACAAATGCCAACTAAATACCATGAAATTACTATTTATTTATGGCCTTTAAACACTTATCTATCTCATTAAGTAAAACGTGATGATGACAATGGTGACAATGATAACGATATTGGTTTCAACCACAGCTTTAGGACTAAGCCTAATCATAAACCTAATTTTTATAAAGAAATTCATAATTAGTGGTTAATCTTAGTATATCTAATTGAAACTTAAATAGCTAATATTCACCTTGATGATGAATGATCACAACCAATAAATAAAAAAAATACTTTTAATGACATAAATACACCTTGTTTAATAAAACAAATTCACATTTATTACTGTATTTCTAACGTATACATAAAAATTTCTATATCTATATGAAAATTGATATTAACAATAACAACAATAATCATAATCGACTGTTTTAAAATCATAACATTAATTTTAAATTCTTCCCCCTTTCCTGTAACTGGTATAATGCATATATTATATTGGATGTCAGATTGACCAAGATTTTCACTCCACAAGAAAATATCTAAAAAAAAATAAATAAATAAACACTCTTTTTTTTTCTCATTTGCTCACATACCTTTACAATCTAACATGTAAAGTAAAATGATTAAAAAAAAATGTTAGTAAAATTAGAAAGAGCAAGTTTGTTAGAAACAAGTTTTAAAGTACCTTTTTCTCCCCCCCCCTTCTAAGCTCTGAAATGCTATACTTTAACTTAAAACACAATAATCTAATATTTTTAATATTGCCTATTATTTTACATTCACACACAATTACATATATGCCACAAGTATTATTATATATGTGCGTGTTTATCCCCATAAAAACCAAAATATTATTTAAAACCAAAATAATAATACAAAAAAAATTATTTTACACATTAATAACATTTCATAATTTTGGTACATAAAAAATCATTAATGAAGCTTAAGGTTATCATTAGGTTTTAATTGATCTGAATTGTCTTTAAAAGTTCTGAGATAACAAACGAAAATATACAACTTTATTGTTAAAGTTTTACTAAGTCTCTGATATCATAAAGAAAATATATATAAAAAAAATTCATATTACCAGTTCTATTCTTTGGTAGCGACTTTCAATGATTCAAATTTATCTTGTTTAATATCTATACTTTGGCAGTAACAATTTCCGTGTTTCATGGACTATTTAGAAATCCTTATATTAATTTTAAAATTTTCCTGTTCAGCATCATTCTCGTAGTGAATGAAATATAGCAGTTGTCTTCACATTTATAATTTTTCTTGGGTTTAAACTCAGTCACTGGATTCAATTCGTAGTAGATGATTCAATTTGTACTAGATGATTCAATACTTATCAATTGATTAATCATTTTCCTAAATGCAGGTGAATGTTCCTTTTGCTTAAAATCTCGAATTTATCTTTTTAATAAGTCATCAAGGTGTATAATATTTTAATTTCAGACAAGACTTTTTATCATTTTTTTTCCTATATGATGTGCTAGCTCTGGGGGCCAGAGAAAGCCCAAGATGACTTATATATTTTTCCTAGCCGGACATCCTTGTATTTTAATCTTCAAAAACTTTACATTAAAAAAAAAGATTTTAAAATTGATATCTGATGAATCAAATGCTTGTCTCTTAGTTGCAATATTTTTTTTTAAAAAAGTCTCTTCTTCTCCTCAACTGATTTTCAGACTGCTTTTATATCCGATTTTTTTATTTCTATTTTTGACCAATTCGTTTTTAGCTGGAGAGTGCAATCTTTTTTAGGAACATTAAAAAAAATCACACACCTGGTTTTCAGACAAACTTTTGTCTTGAAGAAAAAAAATAGTCTTAATCCCTTTTCCTCATGTATATCTGTAACATCTAAAATTGGAGCTTCTTTCTTTTGATCTTAGGATGAGACAATTTCAAAATTAGAGTTCTCACCAAGCTTAAACTCCAAAATAACAAGCAATCATTTATAAAAACAAAATTGTTACAAAAATATATATCTAATTTAACAGATTTTTTACCCCAACACAAAACTGTTGAATAAAAAAAAATAATTTGACAGATTTAACCCTTCTTCTTTTTCAATATATAATACATGTAAATTTATGTATGTAATATATCCAAGCACACACACTGCCATTATTCCAATCATTTATAAAACTGGCTGACTAAAATAATCTGAATGATTTTCTTTAGAAATTTATAATTTTAATATCCAAATTTAAATTCTTAACCTTCAAACCCCAAACTATAACTCTTAAAAAAAAAAATAGAAATAGAATAAACTCTTAGAATTTAGCAAATGTAGGTTAGCTTTGAAGAGAGTTTAATACACCTGGGTCTCTTTTTACGCGGACTTATTTAACACGATTTTGAAGTTACGTGATTCGTGTTTTACCGGAAGTCGACCTCCGATAATGCGTTATTACTTTAAATAATAAATTTCACGCACTTACGTTGTATTGAAAGTAATAGCACATTATTGGAATTCTACTTTCATCTTAGTAATTTCAATATTTTCAGTGCTTTATAATAGTAAGATTTTATGCAATAATGAAATTAAAATCATAATTTCCACATTTTATATTGTACCGGTCAAAACATGTCTATCCATCTAACATGAGCTGGAACACACAAAATGTACTTCAAACCCAGTCAAGCCCAAGATTTAGGTCAGGGACCAGCCTGGATTCGAACCCACCTTCTAAGCCCCAGATCAAACACCTAATGAACAACATAATAGTGATATCACATGAGAATTAATTTTAATCCGGCCGACTAGGAGAGCGGAGAAGACAATGAGACATTTATTTACTATGACTAATTAAAATATACCTAAGCATGGTTGTAATATGTGGAAGTGGAGGAAAGAGGAAGGAATTCGAACTACTCAAATAAGTTAGACAAAATATATTTTAATATAATGAAAAATTAGTTATATACATTTATAAATAAATTATGTTAGTGTGTGTGTGAATGAGCAAGCGATTACATAGTGTCATTCACGCTATTATTTCTCATATGCTCTTTATTAGCTAAATGATATATTATAAATAAACACACATCTTTGGTGGGTCTAATATTAAGATGCCAATTTATTATTACAAAGGATTACATAAAATTGCCATTAACGCTTTGGGTTATGGTTCTGAAACGTGGTGACTAACATATGATAGGGGAGCATTCTGAGATTCATTACAGATATAAGATAAATCATTTTCACGCCCTCGATGTCGTGAAAATAAATAGGATACATTTGAAAAACACATTTGAAAATGACATTTGATTAGATGACAAAATATCCAATGAAAAATTATTTAACAATAGTAAAACGAACGCTTTATTTTTCCCCAAGGCACATAGATACTCTTAAATAGATATATAAATTACGATGGTGGGACTGAATAAGATTGAAATAAACTTAAATAATAAAAGTAATTGGCGTTTATATATATATATATATCTTAAACAAAGCTTAATTTTAATATTATAGCATTAAAACGGGGTCATGAAGCAAAAGAAGTAATAATACGAAGAAGTTTGCGGTGCTGACATAATAGCCTAAAAATAACTACGAGGAAAAAGGTCGTGCTTCTGGATGAAAAACGAAATCTCACACCCCCTTCTTGGGTGGTGCTTAGAGAAAAACGGATAGGCATGGCGTGGCCCAGACTTTTGCTGGTATAACCAATGCGAGAGGCCTTTTATATACGAAGTGAGTAGATGGGCATAGCATGTGCCAAACTTATGGGTCACAGCTAGATGCATTTTATATGAAGAAAGTGGTTCCAGATAGCTCAACTATCTATGGAACGAGATATAAGAAATCTATGAGTTCGAACTTGTCGCAACTCCCAGATTAGAAGCACGTAAACACAAAGACCGGCTAAATGTCAGAAACGCAATAATGAATGGATGTCATTAAAAACATTGAATAAATTTACAGCTTCAAAATAAATGACCCTTATTTGAAATACTATAACACGCAATGCATTTATAATATATATATATATAGGGAGAATATTTCACATACGTTAGGATTCTAATTAATAATAGAAACATTAAGATTTCCCCCTTCCCTTTCCTACCATTTAAAACAAATCAATCCCACCTTCGTTGGTTTTATAATAACGGAAAATATTAAAGCATATATTTTAAGAGTATGGAAACTAAAAGAAATAGCAGTTATACATAGAAAAACAATTAATAAGTCACTCTTTCAGAATTGAATAAATAATATTTTATATGATATCAAAGCGTTAATTAGCCAAAGTTCTGGATTTTCACCGGGTTAAACAAATCAATTTTTATATTAAAAAAAAAAACGAACCTACAATGTTGATTCATAAAACAATCTGGCGAACGTATTAATTTATAATGCATTACATATATTTTAAGGGGACGTTAATAACCTTTGTATGAAGAAAAAAAAATGACAGAAAAGATTTTTATAAATTAAAAATCGCCAGTTTGCTTAGATTGGCAAATTAATAAATAAAATCAAAAAAACATATATATATAATCAAGTCATAAATATCTATAAATAAATGACCGCACCGAAATTAAGGAAAAGAAAGTTAAAAAGCATATGAGAATAGGATTAAATATAAAGAAATCATTTGAGAGCAAAATTAGATTCACAGACATATATATATAAAAATAAAAAATACATGGGAAGAGATCTTGATAGATTATTCGAGATTATAATAATACCTATTGGAAATGTTTCACGGCTTGATAGAGGCAGTTACAGTCAGAGTATTAGCAGGTTTTCTGGACACAGATAGGCTCCGCTAGATGTTGACAGCAGTGGATGGCCTTGATGAGCTGGTGAGACAAAGCTCCGGGAAGCACGGTCGATCTTTTAGCCAGCCATTCTTTTAGGTACGATGTCTTGTATATAGATTAATCACTCTTCAGTAAAACTCTCTCTCTTATCAAACTTTTCACTATTTATATGTTCTGATCTTTATCTATCGGATTGAATCTACACTGGCCTCCACCAATTGTAATTTCTTTAAGCAGTTCTGTGAGGTTGGTGCCTGCTTGGAGGGAAAATCTATAACTCTGCCTGAACATGCCCCAAGGGTTGATTTGCTAATTAAAAAAAAACAACAACAAGCATATTAAGTTTATCAGTCATTGTACTAACAAAATCTATTTAATTAAAGTTTAGATTAGAAAAATTTTAGGAATTTAGTACAATGACTTTCACATTTAGTATTTGACTAAAACTTAAATAGAAACTTTCAAAATACAATTGATCCCCTAATGTACATATAAATACCAACTTAATAAAATAAACATAATATAGCTCTACAAATATTATAAAATAAATAATTATTATAAAAGGTTAGTTTTAATCACAAAATAAGAATAAAATATACAAGATTATAATATTAAAATATACTTCCACCTATTATGAGATGGGTGTCAGTTAATAAGGTTGGGTTTAAACCCAGACTAGTGCTGATGACATTGGCACTAGGTGAAGCAGAAATATGTACTATATTTCCAGCTTCAATATATACACACATTAAAATTTACAAGATTATAATGTAAATTTGTTCAAACATTGTGCGTGTTAATTTTGCATTTTAAATCACATTCTGTTTTTGCTTTTTAAAAAAGAATGTAATCAATTATTAATCATTTAGTGTCCACAAGTTTATTTTTAAAAGATCAGTAATAGCAGTGGGCACAATTAAAATCTGATTTTTAATTGTAATTAATTTAAAAATTACTTACGGGCGACTTGAAATTAATGCGATGTAAAACGAAATTTGATTTTTAAACAGAATTGAAAATTAAAGGCAAAAATAAGAATTTAATTTTTAGTTGTTAGTTTTAATTAAATGTCTTATTATTATCATAAGTCTAAGTTCATAAAGAATTAATAAAATCATCGTCGTCGTCAACAGAAAACTATTAACACAACATGAGAGTGAACTTTGCGCTAGTTGTATTTCCTCTTGTGAGAATAATTGCTGAGATATTCTTGACTTCGTTTAAGGAGAAGCCAAATACATCACATCACATGAGAATCTGATTTTTTACTAGTTTGCAAACGAACGTGTTTTGGGGCAAATAGCGATAATAATTAAAACGTGTATAAAAAAATATAAATTACTGTACTGTAAATTAGGCATAAAAATATATTATTTTGAATAAAATTAAATATTATAGTTAAAAAAAGTTTGTCTTGTATCAATTTTTTTCAAATTTGAAATTTTTTATTAGTCATATTTTATTTCCTTATATTTTTTTGCGCGAATTTTAAAGTAATTTTACGTTGGTGCTTTGCTTTTACGTGAATTTTGAAAAATCACAGACCGCATCCCCCCTTTTTCAATGTAAGTTACATCTATTTTTGTGTGATTTCGTTTGCGCGTGTTTTCTGAGGAACCTATCTATCACGTAAAACGAGACCCAGGTGTATTTGAAATATGAAACAATTAAATAGCTTACTCATACACTGCCTATTTATGTGTAACAAGTTATAACTTTACTTTTTAACAAAAAAAAAATTAACTATTAAATGTATTACTATTTTTGAGTTTGTTTATCAACACACAAGCAAATAAAGAATATAACTGTTGCCCCACTCTCTTTCTGTCTTAAGCTTTTAGAACTGGATCTTGTAGGGTTTAAACTTGGGTGCCCTACAGGTTCCTTTACTATATAAAAATGTGATGATGATTTTTGTTCCACATTTTCTTTCATGCACATTACTACAAATTTAGCTAATGACTAAATTGTAATGGCACAACATATATATATATTGAGCAGAGCACAATTTTAATATTAAGAAATAATAATAATATGAAGTTTGGCAGTACTAACATAATGGCAAATAACTAAAAGGAAAAGGTCATGCTTCTGGATGAAAATGAAGTTTAAGCCCCCTCTTCTTGGTCAGTGCTTAGAGAAAAAAGGATAAAGCATGCTGTGGATGTTCATTGACATGCAGGCCTTGTATATGAAGAAAGTGGATAGGTATAGCATGTGCCAGACTTATGGGAATCACCGCCAGATGCCTTTTTATAAGAAGTAATGGTCCTGGTAAATCAACTATCCTCAGGACAAGGCTTGAAAAGAAATCTATGGATAAAAAATGGACTGCAAGGAAATAAGTAAATTACTTAACAACAATATGGAATGCTTGAGAAAGTTTGTTGACATGCCACAAATGCATACTAATGACAGAGAAATGTTTTACAGTTATTACACAAAGGATACCCCAAGATAGTAAAAATAAAGGAATTAGCATGTTCATATGTTTGAAGAGACTATAACAGACACATTGCTTGTCAACAAACAGCAAGTTTGGTGACTAAAAAATTCCAATTCTATCCCGAGGCTATGAGAAAATGGGAAAGAGTAAATTTAGACCATGTTGGTCCATTCCATGAATATATATATTTTTAATAGCCATAGATGCATATTTAAAATGAATAGAATATCACTTAGTAAATGATACCAATACAGAGAGTGTGATATAAGTCATAAACCAACTTTTTTCCAAATACAGCTACCCTGAAACAATTTGTAATTGACACCATCATTAGATTCAGCTTAGAAAAATTGAAAGACTTCCTTGTTCCAAAGGGAAAATGGCATATACATACACCATCATAATACCTCCAATCAAATAGAATTGTGAAAAAAGAAATCTACCAGTTGAAAAGTACTCTAAATAAATGGGAATATACTGATATAGCCATGAAGCACTTACAACTACAATGATTTACCAGAACTTCACACCAGTTCAGTTACAAAGAAAACACCTGCAGAGTTATTAATGAAAGATAATGTAAGGATGCATTTATAAGTTTTAATACCAGATAAAGTAAAAGGGAAATATGTGGACAAACTTAAAAAAAAAAAAGTTACCAGAAGAAATAAATAAAATAGTGTCTTAATAAATATGAGAGATAAAATTAAAATATAATAAGGTTTTGCACTGTCATATCAAACACATAAGAGAACATCATATAACTACTACTTCGAGAGTAGCTAAAGATATTAAAATGGATGCTTTTATAAATATGGAGATAGAAATAGCAGATAACTTTTCAATTCAAGACAGTTATATAATTAAATGATGAGCAGAAAAAATAAAAATTAATTTTAACAAGGTCTGCAAGAAAGAAAGTATAAACAAGGACAAGAAATTTAGATAAATATATGGATCTTGGTTACACGGCTAAACACCAATTATTAAACAGTTGTGACGCAAATAACTCTAACAGTATCCAACTTCTTCTGGTAAGCAAAACTATAACAAGTGCATGATGTTTTTCCACTCACAGTTTTGATATCCCTCTTTGTTCTTTTGTTTAAGTCTTATCTGCCACATCTCTCCAAATTCTTTATCTCATGTTTTCCAAAACCCCGTTTTTTATTGTTCTTAACTTTTAATCTTTGTGGCTTTGTTTGGAATTGTAATTATTTTCATTATAATTAATTAACTTTAATTAGTTATTTTTATCTTTAATAAAAATAAATCTCTGCAGTTTTCTTTGGAATTATAATTATTTCCATTATAATTTTTGACTTTACATTTGTTATTTTTATTTTCAAATAAAATAAGAGAAAACTTCTGGAGTAAATTGTTCCTTGAATCTTCGCCTTTATTTCTCAACAAACGAATACAACAGGAACAGATGTCAAAAAATCTACAAAACTATTTTTGTAAAATAAATACCTTCAAAAAAAAATTGAAAGAAAAAAAATCTGTTTATTTCTAGAGTGAAGGGGAAGTATTGTGTATTGATTACATGAGTATTTATTTTAATAAAATTATATATATTGTGCCCTTTTCTATAGGTCAGTAATAGTTCATAACAGTCAATTACTAAAAATTTTAAATTTAGAATATGTTCTTTTGATCTATTAATTATGGTTTGTCAATTATAATATAAAAGTACAATTTGAAGCTAAGGAGAATACGTAGTATATAAAATCATTTAAAAATAAGTTATGTAAAGCTTAAAATATTGTTGCATATGGTTGTAAAAGCTGGCTATATTAAATAACTCAGCTATAAATATTAAAAGTATATTTAAAAAAGTTCGATTTTAATAGTTTAAAACTTGTAGTAATAAATGTTATATTTTAAATTTATAAAGTCATATTTAATAAGCAAAAATTAATATCGTATATTTTAAAAATAAACTTTATGATGGTGAGAATTGTATTTAATTCTATATTTTCTAAATTGTTCTTCCAAATTTTTTATAATTATTTTATATAATATAATAAGTGTATCAATTTTATTAGTCTAGGCAGAGAAATAGATTGAAAATCGTCTGTCAAAGTTATTAATCATGTGACTTGTATACTAATACTTTCACACACATGCTTGTTTGTATTTAAAGTAACAAAGTTTAAAATATTTTAAAAGTTATATTATAGAATTGGATAGAATTATTGCCTATCATAAAAGCAAATAATAATAAATATTAAGTTAACTATCGTATGTAATGTTTTAAGTAATGTAATAAAGACGAATACAGATATAATAAAAATTAAATATTTTGTTTAAATAAAAATAGATAAATGGAATAAGTTATTAAGGTTATTTTAAAAGTTATTTTAAATGTTTAAATAATTTTAATAAAATAATAATTGATTTAAAAGTAATATTTTAAATAATATTTTAAGTTCATTACGTCATAATTTCTAATTTTGAAATTCAATTCTACTTGAAATTGAAAATATGTAAATTTGTTCTCAAGCTAAAGTAAGAATTAACCAATAGGAATAGGTATTCTTACAGACTATAAATATGATTTGCATGGGGTTATCGGGGGAGATTAATAATGTATTGAAACCAGAGAAAGGTAAATTATAACTATCAAAAAGATAGTATTTTAAAATTTTTATTTTAGTCAATTTTTTTTGGTACTTTCTTATCGTTTTATTTGCAAAAAACTAATTGATAATTTTTAAAAGTATTTTTTTGCAAAAGAGAGTTTTAAAATATAATAATTTAGAAACTTCGTGGAAATGATTTTCTAATTTTTAAAGTACTTACCAGTCGTATTTTATCTAAAAGTTTAACCTAAACTTCGCAATAAAAATGGATATACTACGAAATAAAATGGATATAAGTTGTAATGCTGAAAAAATATTTGAAATATTTATTGATACAGCTTTATTAATACTTCACCAGAGAACTGTTTTGGTACATAAAAAACCACAGCTCGGACATTATACGGAGTCTAAAAAATGTATTGAAACGTATTATTTATAAGCCTATCCAAGATTTATTTTTAAATAGTAATAAGACAATTATATCTCATGAATCATTTTATAGAATATTATATTCAAAGGAGTAAAATGTTATATACTTTCTGAAGGTAACATTTTTTTTTTAAAAAAAAAATTTTCAAGAATTAAAGAAAGAACCCAGGAGAATATGTTACAGAAGCGTTTTTTGATATTAAAATATCCAGTCTTAGAATTGTTTTTTAAAAATATATTTAGAAAAGATTTGTTTAAAAGTACTTGAAGTTTTTTTTAAAGTGATATATAAAAATACCAAATGAAAGTTTAAATGTATCAAGAAGGAAACATATATAAAAAAAAGTGAACACATAGTTGAATAAAACATGGATCCATGGAAATACAAATAGTACTTAAAAGTTTATCGAATATTTTTAAAGTTAAATTAGATGAATTGATGCATCGGATACACAGAGAATATTGGTAGAGAAAATACTTAAAAAAACTTCACGGGATTAATTAATATTATGATTTAATAATTATCGTCCTAAATACTAAAACCAAGGATTATTTTCTATAAATTTTACTAAATGGATTAATAATTATTTTTATTTTAAACTTTAACGCGCTTGGAGGAGAACATTTTTTAAAAACTCTAGAGAAAATAATAAACATTTTGGACTTATCAGGAACTATCGTCAAGAAAATATGTAATTATAGTTTTGATTCCTTTTATTTTGTTAACCTAGTTTAAATCTAAATTTTTTTATATAAGATTAGGAAAAACATAAAAACATTAATTTATTAATATTAAAATTTTATAATATAACAATCTAATAATTTAGCTAAAAATATTTTAAGATAAAGTGTATGGGTGTGAATTTTTTTTATATCTGCAATGCTCAAGTGGATAAAGGAAGCCTACTGAACACGATGACTAGATAAAGGTTATTGGTAATAATAATAACTATTGATAATTTATAATGTATATTTTTTTGTTTTCTTTAGATCATCCATAAATTGGAAGAATGAAGTGTAAAAGTTTTTTACTTATATGTATCGCATTTCATACAACATTTTAAAAAACATTATGAGATAGGATTGATTTGAAAATATGCATACGACGATTTTTTTTTTTATTAGTGATATAATCCAACATAACAAATAATTATGTGATTCTTTTAAAATTTTCATGTTATGGGATATTCAAATCTTGTCTAAGTAGATTGTATATGATTAGACATATAGAATAATGAAGTAAGCAGACTTTTCTTGTGGAACAGCTAGATTGTTTAACTATTAATGAATTTTATTTATTGTTTTTGTAAATGCAGATAGTTATTTATCGATGTAAGATGTGGAAAATCTTGAGAAATAATGTTGAGATAGTGGCTTGGAAGTACTTAGTGAACAGGAAACCAAGATGATGTTTTAAGAAATAGGATGTTATAAGGAATGGAAATAATATTTAGTCTTTATGTGAATATCAGCATAGTTAACAAAGCCCTATGACTGATACACATTTTATTTGGACAGTGTTTATATTTCTTTAAATATTTGATGTTCTAATAAAGCTGAAGAAATAGCTTTAACATCGTCCCTGTACTAGAGGATATTAGGCAGGTAAATGTCATACCTCTTCGCACTGTGCCATGATTTTGAGATATGTTAAGAGTAATACTCTAGTTTTCTTCCTTAATCCTATGCATCTGTTTTCACTATCTTTATTTCATGTAACTGCATCGTTCAGTAAGATATGTTTAAGAGAAATGATAAATAATTTAGAACTAAGGTTATGCTATCGTTTTTGTATAAGATTGGTTTATTTGCTTAGAAGGAATAGGACGTTATAACTTAAAATTGAAGATCCAAAGTATCCTAAGGAAAGAAAAGAATCATAGAATATATTTTGAATTTTATTTCGGAAATGAAATATAAACTTTTTTAAACAGGGTATCTAAACAAAGATATTTTCTTTAAAGTGATAATAATTTTAAATGCTTTAGTATTATTTTTTTTTTAAGAGAAAAATAAGTATTGCATATTTTTTTAAAATACAATAGTACAAAGTAAATTATGTAAACAATATGCATAGTATATTTTTTGTTTATTGATTAACAGAAATATATTGATGATTACACTTATATCATACTAAAGTAAGGCTTAAAGAAGAATATATTATGATTAGTAAACATTGTGTGATAAATACTAAAATCTAGTACTGAATTTTGGATAATATTTTGTGTAACATCTTTGACTTTGCAAGATGAATTTTTTTTTAATATTTTGAGAAGTCCATACTCATTATAAAATTTTGTTTTCTATAGAATGTTTTTCTAAGTATGAATTTTTTTAAAATGAGATAGTTTAATAATATTAAGGATAAAATGCTGTTGCTAATAAAGAAGATAAATATATTTGTAATAAGTTAACCATAATGAGAAACCAAATAGTAACATTTTTTTAAAATTTTGTCCTAAATCTAAATAAAGAGATAATTGAAATATAAATTATTATTTTTCTAACCTGGTAGATCAAACTGTAAAGTAAAAAGGTTAAGGATATCCACTGTAAATAGTGTAAATAAATTGTTTATTTATTTGTTGTTAGTAACAAACTTTGTTAAATTTTGTTATTTCAAAAATTTTGTGTCCAAGTTATTTATTTCTCCACATCGCTGCATGAAATCACGATATATGCATAATAATTGAAACAAATATATAATTTTTCACAAAAGATAAATAGAGATTTATTTTAAGAATTTTAAATATTTTATTGGTATTTATTATAATTAAATAATCATAATTTTACATTGTTTTATTGGTCATAAATCAGTTATCACAATATTATATTAAATTATATGCTATCAGTTGCCACACATATTTTGTTTGTCAGATTATTAAAATGCTACCATGTATTTATTATATCATTACATGAAGATATAAGATCATATTATATTATTTCATATTTTATTATGGTAATAAAATTATAGTAAAAAAAAAAGATATACAGAATTAGTTAAACAATGAAGAATATTATTACTGTTATTTATTATTATTTCTCAAAAACATTTATTAAACTAATTAATATGGGTGATATATTACAAATATGAATAATGAACAATTACAATATTAGATGAGTTATGGAACTAACATTATTGAGTTAAACAGGGTTAGGTATTTAGTGGTTAAGTTCTTTGTTAACTTTATTAGAGAGTCTGATATAGCTTCCATGTCTCTTGAAAAATGAATGTTGTGGCAAGAGTTTTGTCTCTTTGTTTAATTTTCTCTATGCTCTGAATAAATAATGAGTTTTCATCTGGCTTGGGATGTTGGTATTGTGCCTTGCACCTTACAATCCAAATGGCATAGGTGATGAAAATTGACAGCCTGATTGTAGGAATATCTCTTCCACGAATGCATTCTTTTATATTAAGTATTTTGTAGTAATCTATCTTTGAATTGTTAAATATTATTGTTTTAATATTACCTAGACCCATGCATGTTTTAATTATGTGGTCAAATGTTTCCTCATCCCTGCCACAGCTGTGGCAAATTGATTGGACTTTGGTGATAGATCTTTTATATCTGAGGAACCAGTTGACCGGCATGGCATCCAGATTAATTTTAAGTAAGTAATCTAAGTATTTTGGTTCTAGAGACCAATACTTGAATAGGGTAATCAGCTTGTGATTAGTTATTCCTAATCTTGTAGTAGAGATTTGATTATTTTGTTTAAGGATGCGATGGGCATCCCACAGCTTGATCTTGCTTTGATAGTTGTTATGGGCATTTGTATTTTGTTGCATTGTTGACAGGATTAGGTGGTCAAGCCAGCTTAATTTTTTGGGGGGTGGGGTGTCGGTAGGAATTATGGATTCGGTGATCTGGTCATGGCCATACTTTTGGACTAGATTATATATCAGAGTGTGTGATTTCTGATAGTTTATTGAAGTGATGGAATGTAGTGACATTCCATTTAATCTTTTGTTTTCCTGCATGTTTCTCATGCTGATGGAAACAGTTTGCCCTTTCCATAGTAATCTTGAGCAATATTGCTCAATTTTCTTGATGAATGTTTTATTTGCATTCATCATTGGCAGGTAGTATGCAATTTTGCTGTAAATCTTTATATTTAGCAGTGAAACCTTACCATAGAGCGAAAGGTATACCTTTGAGAGGGTCTTAGTGATCTGGTCTGTGGACTGGAGGATTTTTGCCTGAAGTTCTTTAGACATTGCTGATTGCGATTTTGAAATATTAAATCCCAGAAATTTCTGTGGTTCAGCTTGGAAGCGCGATTTGATTTTTTTTTCCAGATAGGATAGACCAAGCTGTGGATTTTCCTGTATTTATTTTTAGGTCTGATAGATTGGTATATTTGTCCAATATTTCATATAGTGTGTTTAGATATTTCTGAGTTGGCAGAATGATCAAGACATCATCCATGTAAGCGACTGCCTTGATCGCTCTTTTGAGTCTGGGTATATATACTCCAGGTAGGTTATCTTCAATGTCTTTAAGAAGTGGATTGATGTAGCAGGCAAACAGGAGAGCACTGAGTGGAGATCCTTGTGGGATTGAAGTATTCGGAGTAAAACTGTTTGTATATACTCCATTGAGTGATATGTGAATTTCCCTATTGTGTAGTAAATTGTCCAGTATCTGAATTATCTGGGAGGGAACACCAAGGCCCTCCAAAATATTCAGCAGTGTGCTGATATTGACTGAGTCAAATGCCTCAGATATGTCAAGTTGTATGGCAATGGGCTTGGATTTTCTGTTGGTTCTGATGTAATCCAAGAGTATTTTGGTTTCACCAATCGCCGTGAGTGCTGATGAGCCTTTCTTGGCATACTGAGAGGGCATGATATGACTCAGGATTTTATGTTGTATCTTATCTTTAATGACACCCTCTATAATCTTTATTAAGAGTGGAGACATGGATATGGGTCTTATGTTGTTTATATCAGTAGGGTCTTTGCTCTTTTTGATAAATGGCACCAATGCAACTGGATATAAATTTTTAATGAACCTTTGCTTTTGTGCAAGATGGTCAATCATTAACATGATGATTGGGACAGTAAAATTGCTTAAGTGGGAGAGGAGAAATTTAGGTATCCCATGCATTCCAGGATGGATGCTGTCTGGAAGGGAGCATAGTTTGTTTTTAATATCTTGGACTGTGATCAAATGATCATCACTGGATGAATGTCTTGTCCAATCACGATCTACTGATGAGTTGTGTTTTTTTAATTTGTTTTCAAAGTGTAGTTTAATTTTTTCAAGCATGTGGTATCCAGTCATGCTGGTGCCCTGATGTTTAATTAGTATTGGAGTATTTTGTTTTTTCTGTGGCCCCAGTGCCCACCTGAGATATCCTCTAGTCCAACAATATTGAGGAGCCAGATATATCTTGGATCTTTTCAGAGACACATATTCAGCAAGGGCTTTTTGCTTTGCTTTATATTCATTCTTAAGTGAGATGATGTCATCTATCGAGTTGCTTTCGGTAGAAAACTGTTTAAGTTGAGCATTAATGTTCTCTAGGTCCTTTAATAATGAGGTTGGGCACTTTGACCTGCAGGAGTACTGGACTATTAGAGTTTGCAGAACTCCCACTAGTGCAAACCAAGCCTCCTCAGGTGGTCTTGAAAGTATATCTATTTTCCTAAATAGAATATATGCCTCTGATGGGATGGCT